>OY720644.1:74449247-75047855 GCA_963169105.1 Ceriagrion tenellum | reverse complement strand
TGGAAGTGGACCTAAATTTGAACGTTGTGGTACTCCTGATAAAGCAGTTTAAAAATTAAATTAAAATATTAAAATATGTTTGTCTGGGTTACTTTAAATGAGAACATTTTACTTTAAAAATGCTTTTCGCTTGCCAGTGGGAGTTTTCTAAAATTGGTCTTCAGCATTATATACGTAAGAGCGAATTTGTCCTTGACTCGGAGATAATGCCTTTCAATCTCGGTTATTGTCGTAGAGGCTAATTCATTTCGTGGCTGATGGCAGCGAGAAATTTTCCAGAGTATAATTGCATTTTACCTGGTGCACAATTATCTATTTAAAAACTAGAAATAGTATTAACACAGAATGTGATCGGAACATAGGATTAAACCATGGTATCAAAGTGTTGCTGGAAAAAATACTTTAACAATTTCAACAACTTGATTGACCATTGTAATGTCGAACCACTTTCAATGAAATTAGGAATCTCCTTTACAGCTATCTCTCTATTTTCTTTACAGTAGAAAGCAACTTTTCCCTAACCTAAACATTCCAACGATTAAGAAAACTGTGTCTTCGAAGTAATCAATGCACCATATAAATAAAAAACAAATCCTAAAACAACGCCGAAGCATAAAAGGCTTCACTATATTATTGGGAATGAATGGCTTTCATAAAAGACATTTCCAATCCAAAAACCTCAATAAGAAAATGAGGATATAAAGGAGATCAATTATAAATTTCTTGATTTATAAAACGCATTTGAACAACTAAGTAAGTTAAATTTATATGCATAATTTATATGCAGCGTAAAGTCAATTACTCTCTCTTCTACTGTACCAGTGACTCCTATTTTTAGTGCAGAAATCTGGCCGAAATCAATATGAATAGTAAGTAAATTGCCAGTGCCAGTTTCAAGCCAAGGGATCTGCATCTACATACTACCCTGCCAGCTACCGCATGGGCGTTTGGTAAGAGGTGTCAGGACACCAGCCGTGTAAAGATTAAAGGTATAAGATTTTGTGAAGTGTAATATTGACGTGTATTATGGGAATATATTTAGTGCACATTTTTCTTTGTGGTCGCTTATTGTGCGCGGAAAGAACGAGTTCTTGTACCTAACTGTTCGGCAGTGTATCTCTCTTATTTTACGGCTTCTGCCAGACCTAGCGATGAAGCGAGGCGTCATGATATTATTCTCTGTGTCGCTCTGAACTACACCAGTTCTGAGTTTCTCAAGCAAGCTAAGCCTAGCGTTTAGCCTCCCGAGTCTCTAGGGGCTCCCACCTTAATCCCTCTAAAAGTTGTGAAACACTATTTGTTCGCTCGTTGCATTTTTTCAACGAAGCGTGCCGCTTTTCTTTGTATTTTATTAAGTTTTTGGTTTAATCTTTATGACCGGGGTCCCAAATGCTCGCGTCGCAGGATAAGCACACAACCAGACCATAGAGCGCTGATCTGGACCTGGGAGCGAATCCACATCGCATCGTAGCGCCGTATAGTAATGCCGCCTGGCCTGTTGCATACCACCCAGGATATTAAGACCACGGTTGCTTGCCGACTTGGGGGGCGATAATTTAATTGAATTGCGTTTTACAGTACTTAAAGCGACTCTGTGAGTGTGTGAGGGAACTGGGAAGTAGCAGTGTGGGAAGTGTTTTTCTTTTAGATAAGCTATCAAAAACTTTGTAAAAGCTACGGTACAAAACATTGTAAGCTAAAACAATTCTAACTACGCGGAATAAAATTGAATCACTGAAGGAATGTTTTCTACTACCATGAAATCTGTGCAATGTTTAGGTTAACAGTTAATGCTGCAGGCTACTTCTATTAAAATTACATTTTTATCGATATTCTCCGTTGTTTCAAATAATTATTAAAACCGTATCATCGCGTGTCCTTCTTCATGTCCTTCTTCATCTGGCATGTCGACTACCTCTCTTTATTCTATCCATTAAATCTCTTCTTTTTCTTCCCTAGCCGCACTAGCCCAAATTCCTCCCCTAAATCACGGCCCTCAGAATACCTTATCACCCGCTTCACCCGACAGCTATGCTTTTTCCACGTGAAACAAGGGACGTTGATGATTATCTTCTTCTGAAGTTTCCTCTCTTGACTCACGTAACCAAACATTTTTTCGTTTGTCTTTTTTCCGTTCACTTCTCTTACTCCATTATTCTCCACACCCACATCTCCAACGTCTACGGTATTTTCTCGTCCTCTGTTTTCCTTGCCTGTATTTCTGCTCATGCCATGCATTACCACACAATAAACTCGTCACCTTCTCTTCTGGTCTTTACATTATTACTCAAGATTCCTGTCAACAAATCCTGCCTGTTGTTATACTCCAATCTTTTGGTATTACTATTAAGTAGATTTTACCTCAATGAACCAGCGAAGAAGTTAATTTCTCAACTCAATCGAGTTTGTACCCATCTGCTAATAACACCAGCCTTGCTGTCTTCCTTCTGAAATATTTTAAAGCAAAGTCGACCACGGGCATTCTTTCCTGACACCGAAAACTAACACTCCCTTTCCTGATTCTCCGTCAACCACTCCCATATAGGATCAACCACCCTCAGGGCCGTAGAGATGTTTCGGATTGTTCTATGTGATTGCTCTATCTCGCCAATCATATTCGCAATCCACTAAGCAAGGAAAAACATTGTGATTACAGCTTAGGTTCATTTCTATTTGTGTTTTCATCACCACCATTGCATCTAGAATTTCCTGCTCTTATCCAAACCTTAACTGTTCATCATTTAAGTATTTTTTTGCAGAATATGTCCTGGAGGCAACTGCTAAATCCGCAGTGATTCGCGAAGAGAGATTCTGCAGGAGATTCAGGAGCTGGTTGGAGAGATGAATCATTTTTGTCTTTCAGGAGTAACCCCTTGGACATGACCTCGTCAAGAAATGGTTACGCAATATTTTATTTGGGAGTATTTTGGAGTTAACGCGAAATTCTTGGAATCGGGCCCTCATAAACTGCTCCCTCTCATGAAGAGGCTGGTATTTGTTTACAGATAAGGCGATTGCTAATATCGATTGGGTTCTATGTATTCCCTGTTGACTGAAGTAAAAAGAAATTGAAACCGAGATGGTAATATTTTTGTGGATTAATGAAAGCAGACAGGCGGGAATGGAGTACATTAGCGTTAATTATTATTTCAGATTGACATGGATAGAAAATGTTTAAATTGCCACACCCAGCATCCCATGAAGTTTTCGGTTTCTTTTCTAATTCCGTTTTATTTCTTCTTCCTTAACGCACATATTCAGTGAGGAACGATGCGAGATTTCGAGAGGAGTTCCTAGAGACTGATGATCATCCCCAGGATTCATGTGGACTGCTGATGTGGATGCCAGCCCTGATGTGGATAGTGAAGTGTCCTCCGAATTCAGTTTCAAGTACTTCAGTTTCAAGTTTCAGGACACGGATGGTGTCCAAGGGTACATTTTTGTGCTATGAAGAAAGATACCCGAGTAAACGAACTGTTTTTGAGACCTTGTATAATGTGAAAAATAAAAAGTTGGAACCCCATTATAAATTTTATTTATTTGACTGTACAACAAGATGTAAACAACACATGTGGAACAAAAGATGTAATTACGGCATGTTAACAGTTGGAACTGAAAAAATTCTGAAACCGATTGAAAGATAAATTAAAATGAAAAGTACACAGGTAGCTGTCAGTACTCGCAATTAAGTAATAACCGCTCAAAAAGGGATAATAGTAGGTTAGTAATCGATGTGTAATGACACGGCCGCAGGTTAGACCATAGGGTAAATTTTGTAGGTTTAGGGAATGTGGGTGGGGAAATTTTTTTCCCCAGTCTACTGTCTTACATTTTTGAATAAAAAACCAAGACTTTTTTGTAGAAGAAGTCAAGGAATATAGAAGAAAATTAATTGATATTTGATTGAGAGAAAAATCGACATAGCCCCCCCCTTTGAAAATTTCCCACCCCAAGAGGAGGGGTGAGACGGCCGCCCCTCCGGGCAACCACCCCACCCCTCCCCTGTTAGGCCGTCCGCCATCACCACAGCGGTCGACCCCCCCTATCAGTTACTCCCAACCCGACCCCCAAGAAGTACCCATCACGGCCGATTTTTTCACGTGCCGCCTCATTCATGCTGAGTAGAGCCACGCCGCAATTGCAAGCTTCATGGATACTTAGGCCCGACGGCGTCGAAAGATCAACCTGCTACAAGGATGCGCCCGTACAGTGCTTCCGCACTATCGTACAGCGACGCACCGGGCCGATTTAAGACATATGCCGAGCCATGAACCAATCATGCTCTGCCAGCATTAACCGAATGAACTGACTCGAGGGGGCATTATCACTTGGGCACCATACTACACATCGACAATCTTACTTCAAAATGCATTTATTCCCAATGCCGTGCCTTAAAGGTATACAATTTCCTTTTTAATACTTTATAATTAATAGCGTTTTTAGTAATTCATCCAATCTGCCAAATGTTGCTTCCCTAGTATATAAATTTTAAAGAATCACTACTGCTTTCATTGTACTTTGATAGAGTCATCTATCGGTCTACAATGGAAACATTTGCTACCGGTTAGTCCTCTGTTACAGGCGCGCGATTTGTTTTTCATTTTTCCTCATCACAAAATACGTCACTTTCACGTAATGACAATCATTGCCGATGAATCGACATCTTAATCGTTCTACGATAGTTTGATTTGAAAGCCTATACGATGAAAATGTACCATCAAAAGAGTGGTTTTATAAAAATCTTTTCATTGAAGCTCTTATTGCTCCCACTTCAGTAAATGACACGCCCAATATTTGACATTGTAAACATAGGTAGTTAAATATTGTACACAAGAGTAGATCTTACCTACGAAAAACTTACCAACTCTTCTGCTCAGTACGTCAAAGATCCCAGGTTACAAATTCTACGGACTGTTATAGTCCATAAGTCACTAATTATTTGAGCGTATTGATGCCGAAGTGTTCCGGTTTCAAGTCATATAGAAAATAAATCAAAGGCCGGAAAGTAGATATGAATCGTCGGCATTGTCAAATAAGTCCTCCGCGGTAGTAATTCTTCAGAGGAGATTATGTTTAAACTTAAGATCATAGCAACACCGATTATATCAATTTCTTTTCCCTAAGGGCGATGAGCGAGTGTTTCATTGAAACATTGGCCATGGAAAACCCAACCCGATGCCATACCGGAGAAATCTACACAATACCACCCACCTGGAAAGCCTATTTTCCTTCATCAATGCCACGCCCCTCATTGCTTGAACAAGATGTAATATCAGCGGCTCGACTCAACAGCTTCGAAACGTACAGACTTAAACTTATTGTCACGTCTACTTTGCTGACGGAATCTTTAATGAAAAAGTTCATCCGCCCAGAAATCCGAAACACTTACGGAAATTTTCACATCCTCCGAAATGCGTAAGTGCTGAATATATGCAAATACCTTTCTCTCATAATGCACTGAGAAAGCGCGCTGCAGATTAACACCTTAAACCATATGAAGAGAAGTAACTGCTGTAATTTACCTGGAGAAACCAACAAAAATTACCGACAAAGTAAGTTTCGAGAAGTTGTCTTTAATGCCAATTTACGTTTTATTTGACCAATTAGAACAGTCAAATTGAAGTTTGAGTGGTTGCACTAGTTTTTCTCCTTTCCACAAGATAATTTGTATTTAGTATAGTTGCTTCTTTGCACAGTAAAAGTTTTAAAACTCAATTATATGATGTTTAATGCCATCCAGCCCTCTCTTGGCCAGCCATCAAAGTTTTTCCAACCATTGGGTTCCATTCATTCGACCGCGCAATTTGTTTTTCGATTCATCTCGTCCCTACAGACCTCCGCATTTCATGCATCGTGGAAATCATGTCTTCCACGCCTTTTTTCGATTTATTTAAGTCTTAACTATCACCTTTATGGTGTCTCAACTACGAAGCTTAAAAAGACAAGGTGATTTTCATATCATTGTTACTTTCATTGTCGGTATTGCGGTGTGAAGCTATTGTATTGAATCTTGATAGTATTTTATTGCCCTCGATCTTCAGGATTCTTCTGATTCCCCTGCAGAAAAAAATAAAAATTCTATAAAAAATTACATGAACTAAAATGTAAAGCCGAAGAGAGGGATACTGAAAGCTAAAAAATGGATACCGGGAATATTTTGAGGCTGACGTCGACCTAGGTGAACACCCTGCAAAATCATCCCTTCCATTATGGACGAAAGCATCCTGTTACTCCATAATGCCTGTTACAACGTTCATTTCCGCGAAAAAAACGTAAAAAAAATTTCTACTAACTAGACTACCGACACACTGCTTTTTCCTGTGGGGTCCTTTGGGCTTTAAAAGAACTAAGTACTCAAGACTGCCGGGGAAAGAATGTAACGAGCAGTTCATAATGCTGGCATTCTAGAGCACACAGAGGTTCCGCTCTCAATCAAGCCGTTCACTTTAATATTCGGATTCTGCCGGAACTGAAGCTATCTATTCTGACCGCTTTATTCCTTTTTATATGTCGTTGCGTTCTCTCAATATCTCCACAACTGGTCCGATGCCATTCCTGACGATACCCTGTTCCCTTGCAATATCTAACATACTGGGACTTACTTCCTTACGTTAAAGCTCTTCATCTACATCTACGTATTGCCCTGCTAGCCACCACACAAGGGTGTTTGGCAGGGGGTGACTTATCACCAACATGAACTACAGTGAAGAAATTTACTTTCACCAACATGCACCACATTATTATCATACCACAAATGCTACAGAAACCACAAAATCAATCTATAACTTAACTACGTAGACGTGAAACAAGAGACATGCAGGGAGCATGCAAAACATGGTGTTAGCACTACTCGGCAGATTTAGAAACATGCATTAGGGGTATATGAATTAATCAGCTACACTACCTGTCAACTAACCTACTTCTAAGTCTCAACGCTCTCTTCATCCTATTCCTTCCATCTCTCCCGCATCTCGTCTGTTCCATGATCAATTTACCTGTCTTGGTGATTACCTATCGTGGCGATTTCCCTTCCCTTGCTATCGCGCATCAGTTCCTTTCCTTTCCTATCCAATGCATTTGCTCTTCCTTCCTCTTTTAATCTCTCTTGGAAGTCAATATTTTCTCTCCACCATGTCTCTTTCTTTGTTTCTCATCTTAGACTAGTTAAGATCCCGGTTTTTCTCATTTCTGAGTTTACGCTCTTCCATTTCTCTCCTGCATCTCTATTGTTATCTCTATCGCTATCCGCGGTTTTCAAATTTTAGTTGCACTTGCTAAGCACATCGTTTCCTTCGCCGCTTCTGAAATTCCTTTCACAGCTGCTGATCTGCCTATTTATATTATAGTAACCGTGGGTTAAGGTTGTCTCCTGGCCGCACCCATATCCCCTATGCTATGGATTTTCCAGCAAGGCTCCTTACATGTATACACGTACTATAATGACGATGAACCCAAGCGGAATTGCTCAACACAAAATGAGATGAAGCATTTTCTCTAGTGGTTAAATGGATAAAAATATAGTAAGTGTAGGTATGGTCACCAACGCTGATTTTCTGCTTAGTATGCAATGAAAATTATAATCCATTATTTTAGCAATAAGACTACTTGGGGCACTAGACCAAGAGATTGTCCGTAAGTACTTCGTGAGATGACTACAGGGGCCATGCTTCCTCAACTGTCCGGTATATCTTCTGTCTTAGTGGGTGGGGTCCCGAAGTTCTCAAGATTTTGTTCTCTGGGAGTGACTCCCATTCTTATGCAAAACTGATAATCTGGTTGATGCTTCTCCATCGGCGCCTCCAAACAGTTATTTTATCTTGACACCAGCACGTGAACTAACTTTCATCTGGCTGTGCCCTTCAACGAATCTGGTATGGGTGGCCCTAGCCGAGGCAAATTATATAAGTCACCCCCTGCCAGACCAACGCTAAGGGTCATTAGAGTGTAAAAGACCATCAAGTTTATGACTCAACGGAAGGGTAGAACGAAGGGTTAGCTTAAAAAATATTGATGAGCAAGCTGGCTTTCGTCGTTCGGCCTTTAATGGCAAAGTGATTTGAGGATAAATAAAAAGTGTAAATTTAAGCATGTATGCTGTAAAAGTATTATGATAATTATATGAAATAATTAAAAAAAATAGAATAGCGATTGAAACCAATACAGACCGATCTGAACCTTTCCATGCCAATATTGACGCCCCACATACTATTTGGCCTGTCGCTCATGGCAGACGGCCGGCGCGGCATTTCCGCATAATGAGGCATTTGTAAAGCTCCAGAAGTTTACTTTTAGGGCAGAAAATAAACCTCAAAAGTATGTGTTTAATTTTCATGCTATTCCCTAAGTGTTTCTTGGCTCGAAGCACACAATAATTTAATCAGGTAATGATTTTGATGAATCGATTACGAAATCGCTAATGTAAAGGATATTCTCGAGTACCTAATGCATAATTATCGGGGTATATGCTGAATAAATTAAACTGTTATCTTTTTTGATAAAAACTGTTCGTTATTTTTGAAACTATTTTTTAAGTGCTTTTATTGGGCATTTAAGGCCTCGCATGGACAATGTTGTAAAAAATACATTGAAAAGGCATAGCAACATATTGCAAAAATTCTTTTGGCAAAAAACTTTTTTCGGCGTAAATGAACCGAAACTTTATTGTTTTTCCGTTTTTGACCCATCACAAGCCGAGAGTGTTTCAGGTTGGTACTTAAATGGAAGAACACGTTTTATAAATAATATTTCTTCGAAACCTATTGAGCACATTCTGAAAATGGGGTTTTTCTCGGCTTACCAGATACGCGTGTGTGACATGGTCCGAAGTTCTTCCGGGAGATCACATTTCCCCTTAAAGCGTAGGAGAAGCATTTGGTGTCCCATTTTACCTTTTTTCCGAAAGGCACATCGAATCCGAAAAAGATATTCCATGTGACGACTTCCTTTGACCAATTGATGCGTCAGGCGGACGATACGTAAGTTCAAGTCGCCCACTCAGTATTTTTTTTATATAGTCGTCAGTGTTAATGGCGATAAAATTTTCAAACTATTGGGCGTATTTTTTTCATGCCACCGGTGTAAGTGAGGATGACTTGATTTGGATGGATCTCCACGTGTCTCGTAAAAGTAGCATAAGGATATTTTGCCGTGGGCCAGCAGTAAAACGAAGATTTTTATGTCCTCACCTGGGGTTCGGGATGCTATCCAAGAGGGGAGAAAAGGAAAGAGTTTTTACTGCCCTTAGCGGACCGCAAATCCTCCTCACAGCTAAGGCACATGGGACATTCCTCTTGATTCATTCCATTCCCAGCAAGGAGATATTTAAGGGCTCAACAGAACTTCTTAAACTTATCTTCTGCGTTAAGTATTCGGGTCGGGGCGTGGTCTTTCCTCAATACGGTGAATTTTTCCCTTTTTACGCTCATGTCTTGTTGCTCTTTCCCAGATCATATTTCATAAACTTATTGGGGTACTTAACTCAACTCTTGGAAGTATTTCTAGAGAGAAAAGAAAGTATTAAGTGTGCGGTCTAGTATTTTGGAATCAAAAGTATTCTTAGTAATACTTAAATATTAATAGAGCATTACTATGTTCTCACTTTTGCTCAAATATTGGCATAAACCTTTCCCATTGACGTGGTGGAAGGGCTTGCGGTGTGATAGGGATAGGACTGAGAATTGAGCCAGGGAAAAAAGCGTTTAGCATAGTTTCTGTCGACCCTTTAGGGCCTTCTATTGTGTCACATCCACACTCGGTATTTGATACGTGCCATGTTACAATTTATACATGTATCTATTTATATTATCTACCAGAGATAAGATGCTTCTGCTTCAGGAACACTTCACACGGCCTTCCTCTAGGATGCCTTTCCCGATCTGCGGCCGCCTGATGCTTAATATGAACTTTGATGACACATTTGTAGTGTTTCAGCATGGTGAATCGACCATCCTTGGAGACAACGATTTTCGACAATCGCTGGCGTACTTATGAGTTAGTTCTTTTACGTTTTATATAATTGAAAATTTTTAAAATTTCCTATGAACTACGGAATCGGTCACGATATAACTTCATCGGAGCTGCCCGCTAGTAACCATACAACTGCGTGAAATTCATTAAAAAGTTTCATTCACCTTGACAGGGATCCGAACCAAGACCCCTGAAATTACTGCACGGCCAGTACTGCAGAACTGGCTGCAAACAGCTCCTGGAATTTGTCTACAGCAAACACCTTGCCTTTACCTCGCAAACGACGCACCTTGCCTTTACCTCTTAGCGCAAACAACAGGCGTAATTCTTAATTTCATTTCCACTGAGCTTTTGAGGACATTTTGCTTCCCAAATGCCCCATAAAATGCGGAAAAGGAACCTTGGGTAGCTTCAATTGTTAAATCAATTGGAGCAATATCGAAGGGCCTGCGTTTAATCTCAAGCCAAACAAATGATTTTTGTGAATTTCATGTAATTATCTTTTAAATCCTTCCAGTTGATATTTAGAGAATATATGATGTTAAAAGTTTACTTCAGAGTATTTAAGGTCGATTTTTCACTCATTTCAAAGTATTTTTCACGATTTTTCGAAATTCTGCCAAATTGAAAAAAATCAAAATACCATCTACCACCACTCGATCGCTTTTTTTAAAATCAGCTTTCATAATTTTAGACCGTATAGAATGGATAATAAACATCAATATAAAATGTAAGGCCACCTTTTCGTACTTTGTTAAATTCATCAAATGCGCGCGCATACTTGTATGTTCATATACTGGAACGCACCGGTCGGTCAGCAAACAAACCTTAACTACCGACAGCAATCAGCTGTTAAAATTCAAAGCGTAATTCAAGTAAAAAGCATCATAAATTTATAAAAAGTCATTAATTGTGATTAAAGCGATTGCGTGAAACTACGTATAGTGCGCAGCTATGGCGTTTATTTGAGAGCTCATTTTCGACCGTTTTTACACTTTTAGTATGTAGGTTAAAAAATAAAAAAAAAGTAATTGTCGAGACAGTGACTAAAAAATTGTGATATAGTGAGTTTCCTTTAAAGTGAGAATTTTTTTGAATGATTAGTTTCACTTTCGCTCACATCTTTGGTCTAACAGAAAGGATTGAGCCACATGAGGTACTCCCTTAGATTCTGGACAATTACTAATATCAAAACTTGAACACTTGCAGCTTGCAATGTCAAAAAGACCTCCATATTTTTATTTAAAACTCTCTATTTCCTACTGTAGCGCTGGATTGATTTTTTCTGATTTCCTTATCTGTTGTTAGGTTATATGTATATAAATTTACCTTTATGTATTCATCATGAAGTAACTTTATAAGTTGCTTCACATAGTCCACACTTATGTACATAAGGTATCAATGCACATTCATGTATATTCACCAGTTTTTGAGTCACTGTATCGGCAATGACTGCAAATCTTGGTTCTTGATTCCCTTTTGAAAGCCTACCTACCCTTCGTCTTTCTTCATTACAGCAAAGAATACCTTCTTGACGGGTAGGCAATACTCGGGTATGAAAATCCTTTGAACTGCCAAACAAGGGGCAAGTACCTACATTTCTCCAAAGTGGATTTGGATGAAGACATTGCTTTGTTATATTTATCTGAAATGAAAGTTAACTTGTGATGATATTGCCATTAAATGTTTTCAAGAAAGTAAAGATTTATAGAAATACGATACAAACCTTCATCTAAACGATGAAAAACCTTCACGATGTATATTCTGCAGCGTCCTTACGAATACGTTTTGTTTCGTCGTTCACGAGGTAGATAACAAAATTGAGGGAGTTCGAGTACATTAAGTAATTAACTAATTAGGAAAGAGTGCTAAACACTATAATAAAAAAGAAAAATTTGCCTCTCATTCATCCCTCATGGCAGGAATGGCTGTAACTCAGATTTGATTGGAAAACAACATGACGATCACCATGGCAACCGGCTGGTCGTGACATCAGACTTTACCAGTCCAATTAACCATGAATATACATTAACTAACTTTAGAGTTATCGACATCTGCTGATTGCAGTAGGTACTGAAGGTTTTAAATGATCGATGGGCTCGAGCGCGTTCCCTGAATTGAACAAAATACGAAAAGGTGGCCTTACATTTTCTATTGACGTTTTTTTCCCAATCCATGGATTTTAATGGTCTAAATTTATTATGAAAGATGATTTAAGAAAAAGCGATCGAGAGGTGGTAGATTGTATTTTGATGAAAAAATTTTGGCAGAATTTCGAAAAATCGTGAAAAATGTTTAGAAATGAGTGAAAAATCGACCTAAAATATTTTGAAATAAACATTTAAAATTATATATTCCCTAAATATCATCTGAAATACGTTAAATAACTATTTTCTATTTACCGTAGTGAAACAAAAAAAATTTAAAAAATTTTGTCAGGCAAGATGGAGGAAAAACCCTTAAAAAGACGAGAATCCCTGAAAATATGCGCAAAAACTCATTTATTGTCAGGTTAGAGCGGAAATTGCCTCAACCCTGCGCCAAAATCTTGCACGTACTTCCTAGTCCTAGCAAAAGATTAGGTTTGTCACCCCTCGGAAAACGATTTGCGAGATAAGCCCTTTTTCGAACCACCCTAATATCCATGAATCCATTCTGGTGTGCCTATACACGCTTACATGGCGCAAGTTGCGCCTTTGAAATATTTTATTTTGGGGGTGGGGGAAATTTAAAAAAAATTATTTTTATAAGAAAGGAAGGAAAGTAAATAAAATAAAAGTTAAAAATCTTCACAATGTGAGTGACAAATGTAATCGAAAAAATGTTTCATGAAAGATAGGTAAATAAATGTTAAACAAAAAGATATTGGATAGGATTTTTAAGACAAAAATAAAGTTTATTGTTCTAACTTATAACCATTTTCTGTTATAAATGTAACTTTATAATGGTACTATTATTTTACTTTATTATTTATTCAAATTTAAAATAAGGAAGCCGGAAGGAATAACAGAACTTTAGGGGAAAATAGAAATTATTGGAGGGGATTTTGCACTATAGCTTTTGAGGGGGTTGGCACCTCTGTATCCATTAATATAATTTTGTTTATTCTCTGGAATTTATGAGTAAAATATTAAAATTTCTCTAGTTAGCCAGTAAGGTGATTCCACAGCAAAAAATTGAACTTGGATGTCTTTGTGTCATCCTTAATTTGCAACAATGTGGCCTCAACACTAACCACTTCATTTCGATATGCAATATTCATAAAATATCACCATCATGATACAATGATAAGCAGTATATTTAACATCTGCTGATTAATGAAGTCAGTATCCAGTATTAATTCATTATTATGTGATACTGCTTTAGTAACGATGGTAGAATCAGGGTAAACACAAATTGTCAGAGAAAGGAGAATGAATGCATGGGCAGAGGTATGATTTCAAATTCGATATGTGATGTTCATGAAAAATCATTATGGAATGATAAGCAATAAGTCATGTACAGGTAATTATGAATGTATAACATGTATGTGGTGCTCATAACATCATGAGGTACCATATTCTATGATGGTTAGATATGATTTGATTGCTATTCTTCAGATCATTTCAGAAGAAGAAAAATTTATGCCTATTTGTAGATTCCACAGAGTATTTTGTTCATTACCGCCTAAGTTTCAACATCTTGCATCTTCCTTAAACCTACAACAGAGGTGTTGAAATCTAGGAATAAATAAACGATTCATGAAATGAATTAATAACATTTAATTCAAATCTTCTTGCAAAGACTTCTGCTGCTTCTTGAACTAACAATAGAAGGGATTTCTCGTTATGACACTCCATGAGTAAGAATTGAAGCATCGAGTTTTTTAGAAAATAATAGGCAGCAGTACCAAAGTTCTTACACAGTTGGTAAATTAATTTGCAAAGAGCTGGTTGAAAGTCATGAAAGATGCCAGCAGACCACATCTTATCGCCCCATCTGCATAAGACACACAAATAGAGATGAAAATACAACTGATGAATTTCCCAACAACCACTACTTGAGCCCAGCTTCACCATTTAGAAAGTCAGTTATTTAGCCACCTTGTACTTCAAACTCACCAATTATCTTTCAGCAACACCACTCGTATTTCATATGCATTATCAATGGAAGTCAAGTTAGCTCCAAATCAGGTCTTCAGTCTAAGTGGAATAGTATGAGGATAGTAATGGAATCTAGAGAAAAAAGGAGCTTTAGGTAAAATACTAAGCAACAACATTCATGTGGCAAAGTATGAAGTAACCATGCCAATTAATGACTGTTTTGATAACTTCAAGCATTCATCCTGTGTCAAAGAAACTGGTTTGATAGGTTATAACAGGAAACAGTGACCTATGGTATGCATTCCACAGGTAATACACAGAAGGTTAGACATTGGTATACCAAGAAATCACCAATTAAATCAAGCCCTCTGATATTTTAAGCCATTGCTTAGTGGTGGCACACATCTGGCTTGTGATGAAAGAATGTAAAATATGCCATGTGTTCATGAATCAATTGCCAACCTCTGGATTAAAGTTCATCCAAGACAATAGCACAGTTGACTGCAATGTAGCCAATCAGTAAACCTGTCCAGTGTTATTTGAGGAAGGAAACCACACAACCAAAGAATCCATACAATGCTCTTCGTTTAAAGAAAACGATCATGAAAAAATTAATTCCTTTTTAATTTATTTTCCGCTAAATTTGTATACTTCAACTGTGCTATTATGTTGGACAGGGTCTAGGGTAGTAAAAATTTGAATTTGAAAAAATCAAAAAATCCTTTATTTTTTATTACATAAATACTTTTCAAAAGTGCCAAATTACTCTGGCAGCTTGTTTGTGAAACAACTTGCCATAATTGTATCATCATTACTGGCAAAAACAAATGTAATCCCATATAAATTTTACAATTCTAACAAAATTTGGTAATGCAAAGTTTCAAATCTTACACAAATCACATAAGTATACTCCAAATATGAAGTATTTAATACAATACCAAATGCTTTGCTTAAATAAATAAAGAGTATTTGAAAAGGTAAAAACTGTGAATATTATAAAAGGGAAAACCTGTTCTTAAATTAACTTAAATAATTGACCAGTTCAACTTTCAATTTTCACGAAGATATTGACTACCTTTCACTTAATACTTTGGCATTGATACTATGACCTTTGCAACCAAAACAACAATGCTTTTGACCTCTAAATGCTAAGAAGGTTCTCAACATCATAATTAAACCTCCAATCCAGGCAATGTTTCATTAAGTACCCTAAAGAGCAGCTAATATATCCTAGCATATCACAGAAAAGTAGCCTGAAAAGAAAATTCTAATGCTCACATTTCTCATTAGATGAATAACCATAAGTAGAACTTAGGGAATAGTTCCTCACTTAGGAAGTCCACAAGCCTCGAAATACGATGATTATTAATGTGGTCCACATTGGTACATTTATGTGCAATTGCCATTTCAGTGTATCACAAATGACAATGGAGGTATTCCAGCAGTGAAAATATCATATACATACTCAATAATGTATATGATAGGCAAATATTTAGGATCCTGAGGAATAAAGATATAACTTCTGTTGCAATGGAATCTAACCTTCTTAAAACATGATATTCATAACAATCTTTTGCAGGGAGAGACTAATTTTAATTTTTAAAAGCTTGACTATTTCTCTTTCCTAAATCAATATTTCCTATGCTTACCTATATGTTTACTTAATTTTAGGCAGTAAAAAGTGCAGCATTTTATGCACTCCTTTAATAAAAATTAATATTATAAAACTTTATCCTCATTATCCTACATTATGATTATCTCTACATTGCACATAACAAATTTTAGATGAAATAGCTAGAACTGCACATCACTCGCATATAAAAATAAAAGACCAATAATATAAGCAGAAAAATATGTCAGATGGGTATTTACCTAACCTATGTGGCGTACAAGATTATATCTTTGGATCTACGGGCAGAAATGTAGGCATAGGTTGAATTGATTCCTGCCTATATTTTCACTGTCATAAGGTAAATTATCCTGAGATTTCACCAACCGATCTCTTGTTTTGAATTCACTTCTCAAAATAAAGAATCAATGGATAATTGATACAATATTCATCACAAATTTTTTGCAAACTTTTTTCAATGAAACATTGCGAGGAAATGAAATTCGACCATAAAATCATCATTGCTCAAGAGAGAGAGAACAATGTTTGTTATTCCATCAACAATAATATATGAAAGCCCAGGTCATTCTATACATTATATTGCATTTTCTGCTCAGAGGCACTCAAATATACTTGTTATACCACCAAGGTCCTGAATTTGAGGTATGTGCAGGCTTTCATGTGATTAAACGACTTAGCTCCCTCATTTATAAACAGTCTTTGGTTTCCTTTTGTTCTTGTATTCTGGCTTTGGCTTCCTCTCATGCCCCCAAATTTTCCAAATAATTTATTTCTTTTTTTCTCTAATTATGGCATTACATTTTTTTATGATTTCTAAATCTTGCCTGCAAATCTTTGACATTTATTTCTCATAGTATTATTTCCCCAACTCAAGAAGGGAAGGCATGCTCACAGACATTTAATGGAGTATTTAGCCAATGGCAGCAAAATTTATTCGTGAAAGTCCCTACATTTGATAGCTATCCTTTCATCTCTTCATTAAAAAGTTCTCCCAACAGCAAGACTTTATTTACTAACTAGTTAGTCACTCGAACAAAGAGTTCTTGAGTGCACCACCATACTAAGTCATAGAATGCTACAGCCAAATCATTCATTTCATATTCTATTAGCATTTTCTTTTCACTGTTTAGAACTGCTAATAAATTATATGCAATTAGAGACATAAGGCTATATAGGTAGACATATATGAATCGCATGAGGGATAAATGTGAGATGGCTTTTCATAGTCACATCTTTGGCCACTATATTACCAATGTCTTAAAAATTTCAAAATATATATAGAGGCATCCCATAACTACAGTATTTTTAAATAATATCTTTAATCACTTGTATTTCATACCAACACTCTGTTCGTATTATTTCACCACAAAAATTACCAAAGAATTTAAAATATAATAACTTTATAAATTCTTTAACGATTAAACTATTGGCCAAGCATTCCATAGTTTTCCAGTTGTAGTCAATTAATAATTTCACCAATGGTGCCCTCGTAAAATCTAAATTCATTTTTCATCTTAATGAACGAATGGTATTTAATTTGTCACAAAGATTGACCGAAAATCACATAAGATGTTGGCCATTTCTATGCTTTGTAAAATTAATAAGAGGACAATCAAGGTAAAGCGTAAGAAATGTTGGAAAAATTATTCTCTCCCCCATGTATATTCAGGCTCAAAAACTTCTGATTTTGTGAAAACATCGTATCTTAATTACAGTATTAATCTAAATAACTAATCCTAACGCCAATCAAAAAATCCACACTAAATGGCTGAGCTGGTATGCTCCTTGTCACGTTTATCTACATACACTGATGACAACTGGTTGGTAACCTTGTAGTACATTTATCTTGGAGCTAATTCTGAATAAACACAGAGTTCTAATCATACCAGGAAAATCAATTCCTAGTCTGACAACTAACATGGTGGTTCCCATCCTAGTAATGCATTGGTTTGACTGCATTAGTTGAATTTAAGCATGGCTTTTAGAGAAACGGGGAGAATGGAAATATAAATAAAAAAAGATTACGTAAGGATAAGAAAAGGATAATGCAGAGAATGGAAGCAAAAAAGATGTGCTGTACCATTTGGACATTTTCATAACACAGTTGAACATTGTTAGCATGCACTTTTTGTAAATAATTTTCCTATCCATCAAGGAGGTTCAGTTTTCCCAACTTTTCCCAGCTGGGACATTGAAAAAAAGTACCACTTGGCCAAAATGACACCCTAACCAATTCAGGGGGTGATTGGAAGAAGAAAAGATGTAGATTGTGACAGTGAGTATTAAATGTAGGATACTAGAGGCAGCAACCTTAAAGTATTGCTCCGATAAATAATTCAAGTTCATCTCCCTCTAGGGTCACATGAGTTGTTTGAGTGGAAAGTAACACAAGTTGTTATGAAGGATAGGAGGGAGGTTGTTATGGCAAAGAACGCACTATCACGGCCTAATTTAAGAGCATAAAACTTTTGTATTATTAATCTTTCTAGAAATTAAAATCAACCTACTTTTCCACTGTTCAATGCATAAAAAGTGGCAGTGACTTAAATCATTATTGGCTGACTGATGTGATATTGTACTTGAGCCATTCCAACAGTTCCAAGGTATATTTAATGAGGAAAACAATTTGGAGAACCTTGGGGATATCAGTAAGAGAATAGATGAAGATACGGACAGTTCAACGGACAGAAATAGAATGGGAACAACATATGTAACTGAGAGAAAAAATAAGAGTAGAAGAATGTAATTCTGCAATGTTCCTCAGTTTCTTTGTTTTAAAGGCCATTATTGAGCATTCAGGTGAATGGAAAAAGTTGACTCTTGCAAAAATTAAATTCTCTAGGATTATAAATTTATTTTCATTAGAGTTTTTACATGGAATTCAACCCAACAACTGCCGTGGTTAAAAAAATAATCCCTGTTGACACCCCCTGGTTTGCAAAGATTTCCTGAGTTTAGAAGATCTCTCTAGTCTAGATAATCTAGCTTTGCGGGTATTTGCTGAAGCCAACAATCACTGTTCTTATTGTCACCTTTCTAATGCTTCCTGCCATGGTTGTTTTCAATTGCATATCTTATTATAGCATATGGCTTAAAAGCTCTCTAAGGTATAGTAAAAGCAGAGCGGAAATTCTTGTAAAAGTCCTTTTTCATAGCCAAATTATTTCAAAACTTAACATAACCAACCAGTGAAAACTATGTCATGTATGTGTATTTTCATTTCTTGAGCCATTCTATACATAATATAAAATTTTTCAGTGCCAAAAGCCAGATTTCATATTTTTGGTGATAATGGTAAAGCTGAATGAACTGCTCTCTCTTTTTCATGATGATTTCGGACTACATTAGAAGATTTAGGTTAATATTTAACATAATTGTCAAATTTTGTGATGATTTTTCATGATCCCATAGTCCAGAAATATTGGCAGGAGTGATTTTTCTTGCATTAAAAATAAAGTTCTGACATTCATTATGAACTTATGACATTTTTGGTGAATAATTATTGAATTCAAGAATTTTTATTTTAATCCCGAAAATAAACTTACCTGGATGGTCACATGAAACTCTAAATTTTTTTTGTTAAAATGAATACTAAGGAGAAGACATGGATAGGGTTGTTACTATAGAATACCTATGAATGAAGGCAATACCCAACAGTATGAATGCAAAACAAGCACACTATTACCGTTCGTACTTATCCAGTTGTAAGAGGGGCTATGAAAGTTGTATGTACCCAAGCCTACTCATTTTTGTGTAGCAGTGATTGAATCCAAAGATCATTTATATTCAGAAAAATTGCATTTAAAGTACATCAAATTTCCATGTAAGTTCTATCAGACATCGCTTAGGAACTACTTACTGAAATTGGAATGGACGGCTAATGCTTGAACAGGTGAGCTATTATCTTTGCAATAGAATAATTACCTTAGCAAATGATGATTATCTTACAGTGCATTCAAAAAAAGTTTTTGGTTCATAATGCATTTGTTGATGCATACGATTGTCATAATAATTTTGCTGAAGTAACAACGGAAGCCCTTCAAATAGATGGATAGCAAGGCTTTCTTATGACTAGAACTACCTCTAGCATTAAATTTTCAGCAGTATAACAGCAGGTCCAAGAAGGCACAAAATCACAACATACAGTTTTTGTTTTCAAACATTTGATTTGTTAGTTATACTAGCATATTCTGGGGACAACAGGTACTGACAAAGATACAAGGTTCCTTTGCACTAAACTAAGCAATGAACAAAGTATTTTGGCTTATAACATTAATATTATCTCTTCTACTCATTTAAATTCTTACATTCTCAAAAAAGCCAAACGCAGAGTACTTTTTCAATAACTCTTGTGTTTTTTGCGCAACATTTCAAATAGAAGCAAACGTATTTGCCTTATCATATTTTTTTAAACTTTCATCAATCCCCACATTCACAAAAATGATTGAACATGGCCAATAAAAAACGCTAATTTTTAGAATGGCATAAATTTGCTAAAAGCCTTTTCAAGGCTATGTACACAATTTAGCAACACCAAAAATATCACAGAGTATGAAAATCCCACAATTCAATGCCCCGCTGAAAAACAAAAGTGATTGACAAGTTTAGCAGAGTCAGGCCGAGGATTTTTGCACCCCGGTTTTATTTCACAATGCAAATGTTATCCAACATAAAAACACTCTAATTCCCTTAACTATAACACCATGGTTTACTTAAGTTCTGACTTCTTTGGTTTTTCTCAATTTTTATTTTTCGGGGATGGTCAAAAAGTGGCTTTCCATGTCCCCACTTCAATAGAAGCACTCAGAATGCAGTAAGCAATAAAATGTGTATGGTGATGAAAGATTACATCTATATGAGGCTTATATACCAACTTATGTATGCTAGAGCTTCTAGTTTTAATAGTTCTCTTTATCTCATTGCAAAATAAAAATGCTGAAGTGATCATCCCCCCACTTAGCCCATATTAAAGTGAAGTCACAATCTGACCCCACTTAAATCCATAGAAAATGCCATTTGATTCATGCATTTATGCTGCCTTTCAGATCCACATGGGGTAATGATTTAGTCTGCAAGTATAAACCATCACTTGGGTTCTCACTGGGCTCCATGTCAAGCACAAATTTCAGAGAATGTCATAGAATCCATCAAGCAAATTTTATATAACCAAGCATAAGCAACTTATGCATAGGCATTCTCTCTCCCTCAGCAGTAGAAGGTATACACATACTATCTTATCTAGAGTGCATCCTCAATTTCCGAAAATGTGGGGATTTTAAAAATAACTATCAATGACAGTTATTTCGCCTTATGTCAGTTAGTACTCCAAATCATTCCACCATAAATTGCAATCAACGTGTTGATTATTAGGTAAACCTAATGATGGAGGCGTAAATGGATACAGGTGTAGAACTAGTTCAATCTCCTTTTTCAAATGAGAAGCCTATTAAATATGGCAGAATTGTAATTAGCTATTTTCAATGACTGAAATGAAATCAATATTAAACTAAACAAAGGGAAGTCGCTTTAATTCCCATATACATATGTAGGTACATTGATAAGACACCCCATCAGTAATCTGATTGGTAGCTTAAAATGCATCAAAATTTTATTATCATCCCAATGCCTTTTTTGTTCACAATTTTTAATAAATTAAGAATTGATGCATTGTTATCAACTTTGCTGATGCATGAAAATGCTCCCAATCATTTCTCCTGTTGATCTTAACTCTTCCAAGACTTTCAATAATGCATCAGCTCATCATTGCATTGATAAGTTTAGCACCCAGTATACTTACATAAAAATCTTAATTGCATTCTCATTTCAATAAATTTTAATCTGGTTTACTCTTTAAGTTACTTTTATCCTTATAACCGATGCTTAAATGAATTGAGACTTTGTATACTTATATAAGTATTCTAATGGTGAAAATATATTGTTTTGTATCAACTTGTACTTATCCTTCCCTTCCCCCTGGACTTGAATGTCATCTGACAGCTTCATCAACAATGTGGAAGGTGTCAGTGAGTGAAGTTAAGGCAATACTTCTTTATAATAACTTTGAACTCATTGTTTCTTTCAACCATTACTTGTCTCAAGATTTTGACACAAGAGAAAGGTCTGACAAAATGAATGCCTAGATCTGTGGGGTGACAGCAAATTTAAATAGAGTAAATAGAGAAAACCTGAGTATAATATCAAATTTAAAAAAAACTGAATAACAATAATTACATAACCATGCATCTACTGTCTGAAGAAAAATTTAAGAATCTGCTTTTTTATTTCAAAATGCATGGAATAGTAAAAGGATAATTGATTAGTACACAGGCAAAGGAATTTCCTGCTTATATGGATAAGAAACTCAGTGCTTTTCACTCATTCCCACCTATAGGCTTGAAAATGAAATGAAAAATATGCTCTTATACTTATTAGGCGTTTGGTATGAAAATTTTTTTTCTTCCAAATAAAAGAAATATTTTTCTCTTTTTGGGAAATGAATCAACATCCAAATAGTGTTTCTTTAAATGCTTGTAGGGTTAAGGACAATCAAAATTACCCTCATACCATCACATATTGAATATTAACACATCTCAGTCTACTCCAACTCCCTTTCTATGATTTGCACCAGAATGAGCAACCAAGTCACCAGTCTTATATATGGTTTTCAGAATTGAAGTTTCCAAGAACAAAAATATCTAGCAAGATGTTGTCTCTCCCATAAACATAACGTTTAACTGCTCATGACTAACGAATCAAAAATTGTTGGAAGTTCTTCCCTTGTATTGTTTGTGAACAGCATAACCTGTATTTTTTAATATAGATTATGATTCATCATTGTGGACTTTCAAAATAACCAACATCACAAATATCACATACCATCATCATCATAGAAATTGAGATTTCCATCCGTTGGGTAATGAACAAGGCATGCATGATGATATGCCCGTGAACATTTGCTCCCCCTGAGCCAATCACCAGCAGATGCAGCATAACTTTGCCAACTGTCTCCTAATCCAAGGTTTACCCAGCTTTGAGCATGTCTTAGGAATCTAGGCCCATAACGATTACGTGCATACAAACCAGGATTAGTGATTACACGAACCCACACACCCTCAGCATCCCCCACAGTTTTCAAATGTATCCTCGTTGGAGGCATGTTGGGTTCTGGCAGGCTCCTCCAAGGTCTGGTCCCTATAGATTCATTCCTCTCTGAATCTGCCTCTGGCGTGGAGATCATGTCTGTACTCAAATTATGGTAGCCCCACATTTCTATATATATATCTGGTGTGTTGAGACAGAAGTAACCTCTAGTTTTCGTCGAAGTTTCAGGTGACTCTAAGAAGAAAAGTTGATAGAATAAGTTAATTCAGAAAGAAAGAGCTATAACATGAAAATAGGTTCAACATTAGACGCATTTTCTTAAATGAGTGAAAACTGGTTATTATTTCTGAAATTGAAAAGTCATTTATGAGAAATCTATATTTTTAATCATCTCCACAACAGTCTGTTCAAACTTGAAGATCTCTCAGTTAAAGTAAGTATTGCAGTCTGATGTCCCTTAGGTTCAATTTTTAAAAACTGCAACCAAACTTGATGTTAAATCAACTCAAACAAGTACATAATTCATCATTCCTTTAAAACATCCATGGCAGTTAAATGAAAGAAAATTTTCATCTCAGTCCATTAAGACTTGAGGAAGGGAATAACAAAGAAGTTTGAAAGAGTGAATGAAAATTGTCAAATGAATTGCTGATGTTCACCTTTATGCATAGGAACTGGATCTTCAAATGAAGATAAATAAAATCCACGACCTTTGAACCAGGATTTTCCTTTGACATACAATGGGAAATCTTTTGATTCAAACGTTGCATCTCCATCAATATCCCAGGGTATGAAACTGCCCATTTTCACTGCACCAAGAATGGACCCAGCCTCCAACTCATACCTGAGCTCTATAAAATGTAAAAAAATCTTTTGTAGCACCAAACACATCCACTTT
Organism: Ceriagrion tenellum; assembly: GCA_963169105.1. Lineage (NCBI taxonomy): Eukaryota > Metazoa > Arthropoda > Insecta > Odonata > Coenagrionidae > Ceriagrion > Ceriagrion tenellum. The sequence goes on along the minus strand of OY720644.1, from coordinate 75,024,178 downwards.
TTAATGACATTATTCACCCAAACTCAAATGGAAAGTTCTTTTTAATTTATACATGATATAAGCGATATTCTTGAAACAGTTAAATTTCTACTATATGCTAGTGATTTAAAAATTCATTTTAGCATTTAATCATTGACAGATTGCATCACAATAGTAAATAGTTCGGATCATTTATGTATATGGTGAAAATACAATGTTTTTAAACTTACATAAATGTGTATACGTAACTTTTTCTCACTGTACAGATCCTATATTGCACTGAGTAATGTGATTAAAGATGAACCTCTTAACAGGAGATCTATATTAAAAGATCTAGGTTACCTTTAGTTATTTTTACTTACAATATGAGTTTAGAGGCACATATAGATATGGTAGTACATAAATCATTCAAAACATTAGGCTTCATTTCCAGATTTTCTCTAAATATAAAAAATGCTCCTGTTCTAAGGGTATTATTGTTTACTTTAGTCCTGTACATCCTTGAATTTTGCTCTCCTGTCCACTCTGTGTGTGTCATATAAACAGGTTACAGGAATATCTGCATTTATTTGCAAGAATGTGTGCAAGGAAATATGGCATCGATAAAGGGTAGTATGGATGTCCTGAAGCTCTACACTTCCAATGCAAAAGACCTTTGCGTGGCCCTGGACACCATACTGGAGTACAGTGAGGCTACGGGGATGGAGTTTGGATTGGATAAGTGTGCATCCATCCACCTGGTGAGAGGAAGATTTGTGGAGGACAAGGAAGACGTGCACCTTGTTGATGGGAGCGTCATTCACCACCTCGAGGGCGATGACAGCTACGAATACCTCGGTGTCCCCCAAAGCCCTACCCCTGCTCAGTCTTGTAAGAGAACACAAAAGTGCCAGAGTTTCTCTTCCAGGCGGCCAAGAGGGCAGCGGACGAAACCGGTATGGACTTTGACCCCACATCAGATGGTAGCAACGATGACAAGTCCATCTTGTCGTTGAAGGCAGGTGTCCTCAAGCTCGAAATAAAAAAGGCAGAGCAAAAAACCTTGCTTATGGCACATACTAATAAGCCCATGAATGGATATTTCTATCGAAACATGGAGAAGCATGGGCTATCGAAGGAGCTGACATTTGTCTTCCTCCGCTCCACTGGTCTAAAGTAGAGACCGAAGGGTTCATCCTCGCATGCCAGGATGGTGTCATAAAAACACTCGTGTTCTGCCACATTAAATTCAAGATGGAGGTTGCGGACACAAGACGCAGGGCATGCCAAGCCCAGCTAGAGACTTTGAGTCACCTTCTCTCTGGCTGTAGTTATTACACAAAGTCAGCATATATTGCTAGGCACAATGCAGCCCTGTGGGTCTTATATTTTCATCTACGACACCATTTTGGCATCAACAATACTCCTGTGCTGCCCTATGCCCCTGGAGATATTGAATCTGTTGTGGAGAAAGATAAATGCACCATCTGGTGGAATTACTCCTTTTCCACAACCAGGCAGTTGAAGGCGACCAAGCCTGATATCATTCTCCTCGACCACCTCTCACACTCCATGCTCGTGAAAGAGTTCTCGGCTTCGGCTGAAGCGAACATGGATGCAAAGGAGGCAGAGAAAAGGGCGAAATATCCAGATCTGCTTTTTGAGCTTCAGCAAATGTGCCCAGGACACTCTGTTAAACTGGTTGTCCCCATCATAGGCATGCTCAGCGGAGATAAGGGCTCGCTACTGGAGAGCATCAAGTGCATTCTGTCCCGCGTGGCACAGGCGGAGTCACTTGCAGCTCGCATCCAGAAGGCTGTCTATTCCATATGCATGACCCAATTGCAGCATAGCCACACATCCGATGGGCATTGGACGTGGCTGCGAGTACTGCAGAACCCCACTCAAGTCCTCAGCCATTATGACAGCAATGAAACCAGAAGCTTGCCGAGGACTCAGAAAGGAATGTTACTAAAGTAAAAATTATAATAATAATAATATTTTATTGGCTCCAGGACATGTGATAAACACATATAGAACTCATTCACAATAGCATACAAACAAAGACAAAAAACATAGCAACCAATATTCACATAAATATACAAAGTAGTATTCAGGTACCCCATTTTGATAACAAAAATTCATCAACAGATTAGAATGAATCACTTACCTGATATTGGCACAGTTGATATTTAAACCTTGATAACGGACAAGTTTCCCTTCGTTTCTGTGGCAAGTAGTTAAACAGTCTCACACTAATATAAACAAGATTTTTGCTAAATAGGGTGAGACTGTTGGTGATCACCCAAAAACCTTTAGAGGCTCTGGTATTATGATTATGCACATCAGCATTACATAATTTCAATATGAAACAAGCTTTTATATTGACAGACTAATACAGCAGTGGAAAAAATATATAGGCTAGGTAACTTGAGAATTCCTAGGGGTTTAAAATGTGTACAGCAGTTACTTCTCCCTGGAATGATTTTTAGAATCCTAATGGCCCATTTTTGAAGTTTAAAAAGCCTCTTAGCATGTGAGAGTGGCCCCAAACCACAATTGGATATTTCAGTCGACTATGAACATGGGCATGGTAGACTGACAGGGTAAAGTTGGCATCCACAAGAACTTTAACCCTTCTTAATAGATAACAGCCAGTTGCCACTTAGGTGCAAAGGTTATCAATGTGCTTTCCCCAGGGTAATGATTGGTTCACATATAGACCAAGGAATTTTGTTTCAGTAGACAAACATAAGATTTGACCATTTAATCTAAGGAGAGGAGTAGAAATACTTTCCCTTTAAGGGGTATGTAACTGTATAAATGTAGATATTTTGTAATTGGCAAGTACCATATCATCATCACTCCATTTATTCATTGCACTGACATATTCATATTCATTGAATTGGCATATGAATCTATGAACCAGAAAATATTGTAAGTAAGATGATTTTAACAAGACATTTTATTTCTTTACAAATATTTCATAATTTATGAAGCCCAGGCCTTTGGACATTTATACCTCTTTGAGTACCAGCTGTTAAAATCCAATATACCTCAACATTTCAAAGGATTTTATATTACAGAAACCATGAGATATATAGCCCATTTTCTAGCATGATTAAAGAGTCAAATACACTTCCTATAACTGTACACTTTTTACATTTATCCTTTATGAAAAATTTTGAAGAAATCATTGTAATGAACTTGTAATTATTCTAGCTTTATAATTTTGCAATTTGTATTGAAATTTTTATACATTTGTACAATAATATTATATTATTAATTTAAAAGTTTGTCTTTTAATGCTTTATATAATTCAGTCACCACTCATATTTCTAATAAATAATTAAAGACAGCTGAGACTCTCAATGTGCATGAAACATATTGTTGAAATTTTAGTACATGTATAACCAATTAATATCATTGTTTGAAAATTGAATCGCTCCTCCATTCTCAAGGATTATTTTATTAAATAAAATTACAAAACAAGGTTAGCCCCAACGAACGAACGAACGATTTGTAACGAATTTCATTCATTACAAATGCGTGAGTTGGGAGGTGACGATGGCTGTAGTGTTTAAAAATGTGCGCCACAAGTGAATGCAGTTACCTAATATTACGGGAGAGGGCACATGTCGGGAATGAATATCGTGTGTGTGAAGTTTTTCAAGTTGGTTTAAATTGGGAGAAACGGAGGACAGAAGAAACAGATCGGGACTTGAGCTAAGGGAAGGCAGATGAACAGAGAAGGGAGGGAGAAAGTGTTTGTAGAGGTGATACCACGGCTGAGAGGACGACTGCTGATCAACTTGGGCAAGAGTTGCTGGTCCTGCAGACATTGAAGGACCTGAGGAAAATCCTGCCTCATCGTTGAAGGACCTGAGGAAATTCCAGCCTCATCAACTTGTGCCAGAGTCGCCAGTCAGGCAGACTATGGAGGATCTAAGGAAATTCCAGCTACATCAACGGTTGGTTCAATCACTTTCCGTCCCTCACCGCTTTCCGACGTTCCCCTTCCCATCTCAACCCAGGAGAACTATATCTGTGCAAGCCACCGGTCTACGACTCCCAAAATGATGAGCTAGAAAGCCTTATTCTTACAAAGTTCATTTCATGATGTATCTGTGTTCATTGGTATGAGCTAAAAGGCATTATTCTATCGAAGTTTTTGTCTTTTTTTTATTGTTGCTCAACCTATTCATAAGTGTTCTTTTTGATTTATCATTGACCATCGCTGTTCATGTCACCAATCAATCATACATCTCTCATCTCATCAGGGTTTAACTTCATTGACAGAAAAATCATTAAATACAGTGTTAAGCACGGATTTGTCTTTCTGTCAAACGATACCTGGCCCCTGTTTTTTTTTTGTTTGTGCTATGCTTCCTTGCCGCGACATCTGTACGATTGAGCCGGGGTTCTAGGAGCGAGTCGTGGCAATATTGTGCCCTTGGGACGGGATCAACCAGAGCAGTCATCCTTATACTGGAACCCAGAAAAAGTACTGATTGATTTTTTTTTTAATTGTCTGAATGTATCGCCCCTTGTTTGGGTTGGCCTCCTGCCTCGTCGAGTGGTGATGCAGCACTGCTCGGCAGACCCCTATTTTCAGGGAAGGGGGGAAAACTGCAGACGGAAGAGGGACCGTTACAGTATGTAATCAATAATTCAAAAATATGTATACAAAATGGCATTGATGAATACTGACTTGCAATTTTGTACTTAATGTGTGACAACTTTTGAAAAATCAAGCATAGTTTTTTCACTAAATGTACTTTGTCTTACAGCGCATGTTAGATCAATAAACTTGTTTCTATCTCCTTTGTAGATGAGTATGATGGAGGCCCACAAATGCAAAGCAGTTAATTAGAATGAGAAGAGAAAGTTCTGAAGAATAAGTGTCAGGACCAGACAACATCAAAGTAGAAATCATCACGTCGCTTGCAATTAAAGCCCACCTGGGGACATAAAATTTCATGTTGGTGAAAGGTACTTATACACTAAAGCACATGTTGGTGATTAATCACCCCCCTTCCAAACACTCTTGAGGTGGTAATATGTAGCTGTATAGGCAAGGACAACCAGAACAAAATATTCAAAGAAAGCTATGAAAGCAGAAGACTACTGGACGGCTTCACTTGGAGGAGTGTAATGGTTAAACCAGTTGAGATTAAGGAATAACAGAGGAGAAAGGGAGGTCATACTTTACCAGATGGTAATAATAGAGCAATGGTGCCTATGAATGCATATAACAGAAGGAAAAAAAAGGGAGAAAGTCCCAAGAGGCAGGTCAACGGATGAATACCTAGACCACACAAAGAGCAAGCTACCAGAGAGTAAGGGTATCAGCATTAAATAGGGAAGGATGGAAGGCTGCATCCAACCAATCTTAGGATTGAACAATCAATGAAATGAAATGCCAAACAAATGATCATCAGCCCTAGTCCCAATAATATTTTTCTCCATGAATTTGTCTTGCCCATGTTTACTCTGAAATAATCGCAAAAAATTTCGGAAACACCCAAAAATAAAGTAAATTAACATATATTTGAATAAAGAATAAGGACATTTCTCAGTGCAATATTCACAAATATTCATATGTAATATAATGTATTCCAGCTCCCACCCTGCATTTTTCTGTTCTTAAAGTGGTATAATCGTGTTCCTCACATTTCATTTAGTAGTATTTCATGTTTTCATTCTATTTCTATAATTATTTAGCATATGTATATTTTATTATTTATATATGTAGTATGTATTCCGCTATATTGAGGAGCACATACCTGGGAAAACCCATCACGTATCCACTGCGTGAGAGCGTCAACAATAGCAAGAATGTTCCAGAAGCCAGAAACATGCTAATGCTAGAACATACCAGAACCCTCCAGAAGGTTAACAATTGAACCAGCCAGCTGCCTTTATTAGGTGCACACCACCAGCCTAAGTGTGCATTGATTTCCCAGAATTGCAGCCTGTTGTAATACCCGACTAGGAATGCATTTTCAAGTGTAGTACACAATCCTGAGGAAAGTTTTTATTGATTCTGGTGCATCGAATATAGTGATTGACAACCAGTATATTTCAATATAGGAGTGGGAAGTCAATAGTGGCCAATAATAAGGAATAGGCACTGACCCATTTGCACAGAGCTGACAGGAGGCGGAGACATCAGATTGGTGCCGCTGCGAGAAAGGACTAGGGGCAGGCGAGGGAAAGAATAGCCAGAAACCCCACACGAGCAACAATATTCAACTCACTTTCACCCGGTAGCAGTATTTAAAAGGATCAATTGGTGTCAGTATTTAAAAGTACTGATACCCAACGAGAACGGTAACGGTATGCATTCATATTTCATATTTGATAAAAGGGTATTTATTTATTTTATCTGTTATGTATTGAGTGTGTTGGTGTGTTTTGGGAGGAGTGATAAGCCTAGTGGACCATAGGAAAGTGCATAACTATCATACTTGGTGAAAAGGTATTTATTTCCTGTGCATGTGCATTTCAGTATTTTTATGTGTTTTGCACAATTATGTTTTTGAACCAATGATAATCAATTGAGGGTGTTTTCCTGTTATGTATGCTCTCAGAAAATAAATTTTACATGCAGTATAGTGCATGTTGGTGCCCAGCTTAATTATAAACCTCATTTCATTCATTCATCTCATTAAAAATATTACGGTAATCTGTGAATCTTGCACGTAGGCTTTCACTAGATACTGGGGCTCCTACCCATGAACCAGGTCCTATTGCCTGATTACATTCCTCATTCATACTTCTGCGTGAAAGGAGGTGCAGTGAAAGAGTTGAGGGCTAAATTTAACTGAACTACCTATCCTGTGATTAAAAGAACTGAAAAAGCATTTTTCCACACACCAGCAAACACATGCATTGGAATATGACTTCTTTACATACACTACTATAAGTATTCTGCCTAAATTTGATGCCAGTAAATAGAAGAAAGAAGGTGGCATATGGTGATGAAAGCTCTCTCAAGGGAAACTATGCTGTTGGCAGATTTGCAAGAGAGAGGAAAGAAAGATAATGGCCAATGGTGTAATGCGTTAATATCTAAATCGAATTTCCTTAAAGGCACGGTATTTAGGTACAGTTTTGACACAATATTAATAAATGATGAAGATTTAGAACATTTATTTCTTATTATGAATGGGAAAACCTTTGACGCCAAATCATATGGCTCGATCTGGTACTCATTGCTTAAATGCCCAGTATAAATCTAAATTTAGTTATTTCAATGAGACTTTCTGATGTGTTGTGAATACTGTCAGCATATTGATCAAGATTAATTGGGATAGTGAACATCATTGTCAAATGTGCTCCTAACACTTTCCTGCCCTCTCAGATTGAGTGCCATTATGTTGGAAGCTATGACAGTCATGTACTTTCCACTTCCTTTGACTCCTTTAATTCCCTTTGCCCCTCAATTCATCCTTTCACCTCTTTGACATTTCTCTCCATGAAGGTGACAGCCATTGAGTTTTGATACCACTATAAAATGCAGTGTCTGATTCATTTCATCATGTTGATGCCACTAAGTTTTCCAACAAGGGAAGCTGGAGACATTCTTCGATATATTTTTGCTAGAGCAGATGATTGTAACTTTTAAACTGTCAAAAAAAGTCAGTCCCCTAAGAGAATAAATAAAAATATGGCCACTACTTCATAATTTTAAAAGTATTCTGAACTTACCATGGGCACTCAATTCCTGTCCTTGGCTTGCCTTTGAATTGGGGTTACCCCCACTCAGTGAAAATTGGTCCAGAGCACGAAGAGCTGCAACCACTTGTCTAGCACAACAAGGAGGCACCAAGTAGCCTTTATTGGCCAGCTTGGAAACTTTGCACGACAATCCTACTTCACCGCAGGAGAAAGTAATGGACTTGGGTGTATTTGCACCAATTGAATGTGAAAAAGGAGGATAAATTATAGCTGTTAACTCCCATTGAATAGCTAGCCACAGCCAAGCAGCTTGGTAATCTGTTGGACCTAAAAAGAATAGATAGTGAATGAGACATATTTATTAAGAGCTTAAAGAATACTATACATGTAGAGATGGGCCATTTTGAAAATTACGGTGGTTAAAAATTACCATGGTATTTTACATAATTTACCACACCTGAAAATTACCGTAATTTTCAGTAATATTCACTTCCGACTCGGATATTTTTTATACTGATATATTACAAACAGTAACAAATATACAAATTAGAAATGATGAAGTGTACAGGAGGGTAGAAGAGGAAAGGACAATATGGAACACCATACAGAAAAGAAGAACCAGATGGATTGGAGACAACCTGAGATACAATGGATATGTGAAGAACATAATTGAAGACAAAATAGAGGGAAAAGTCCCCAGAGGAAGACCCAGGAATAAGTTCATGGACCAAATAAAGAGGAAAGTATACAGGAAGAGACACTAGGAGGTAAGGGAACTAGCATTACATAAGGATGGGTGGAGGGCTGCAGTCAACCAATCCTAGGATTCAACAACCAATGAAGAATGATATTACAAACATTATTTTAAGTCAAGAGTACATACATTTTAAACAATCATAATTGTTAATAAAGGCACGTCCAACTCATTGGTGGAATATTTTTACTTAAGGAATAATTGTGGGGATATCATTTTCAATAGTTTTAATGAAAACTTCTCATGCCAAAAAAAGAATACTGAACCGTCTGCAGGCTCCTGTGTATGTTATTAATTTTCTTTATTTATAATGCATTAACATAGCAATAGCAATGGTTTAAATTCCTTTAACACTTTTCTATTGCTATCCTATCAAATCCTCTAATAGCTATTAATTGCAGAAAATTAAAAATTACCCAAAAATTACCACGGTAATTTACCTCAAATTAAAATCATGGTAATTTACTCATCTCTATGTACATGTTAGTAATGGAACCCTTAGATTTTCAGCCTTTCATCATTGCAATTTTTAGTGACTTTTTAGAGGAAGGAATAAGGAGCCAATTAGGCATTTCACATGCTTGGTAACAGATTCCATGGGTCTCTCTTAGGTAGAGCAATGGGCTATTCTGAAAATTACTTTGTTACTTTTTGTAAATTACCACAGTATTTTTCATAATTTACTGCGACTGCTGAAAATTACTGTATTTTCAGGAAAATTCACCTACGTCTCAGATATATTTCATACTGATATATTCCACATTTATTCTTTAAAACCAAGGATTTTGTACTGGCTTAATCATAAATTACGCCACATTCAACTCATTTGTGGAATATTTGAGGGTCTATTGTTTGAACATTTTGATCAAAATTTCTCATAAAATGACAAAAGAAAGCCAATTAGCAAATGTGCAGCCATTAATTGTTTTTCAATTTTTTTATAGTAAATTAATGTGGCAAAACTAATGGTTTCAATATTGTTATTTCCTTATCATTGGTATTACGTTTCTTATTAAATCCTTCAATAGGTAATGATTGCTGATAATTTAAAAATACGGGAAAATTATTTGAATTTTCCAACATTACCATAATTTACCATCATTATTCTTATCTCAAATGAAAATTATGGTGATTTACCGATTTGAACTCTTAAGGTCCTGTAGGTTACCCTTAGTTACAGCAGAAGTACCAGTTTCACCGCAGATTCTACTGTTTATCCATGACTGCCCAAACTATAGCCAAACCAAACATTGCACTTCGTAAGTTATGAATCTGATTCAGGAGCAAGTGGTACCTGGTACTAAGCACCTTGTGCTAAAGGCAGTATGAGTGAGATAGTTCCCTAGTCATAATGGAGACCATATTCAAATTATACGTTAAAATTCCAACAGCTGTAGGAACCATGAATTAAATATTGCATTATTAATGGCACAAAAATATATTTTTATAGGACTGAAGTTCTAGGTAATTAAATAGAAATATCTACATAAGTCATTAAGTAAACTCATTTTTTTGCATGGTACCTTTAAAACTCCTTCACAATGGAAGGCTACACTCTGAAAATTTTTTGACGAGGTCTAGAAGTTAGAAAATAATTTTTTCCTTAAGGTCTCTCTGGAGTGCATACAAGTGCCTTTTCCGATGTAAAAGGGCTGGCATTTTTCGTAAATATTTCAGAAAGTAGTGTTGTAGTGGCTGATATTTGGATATCTCTGATAGGGTGAGATATTTTTCTTTAAAATTTGACTAATACAGTGATTCCTAGATGAAATGATATTTCGCTAAAACTACCTTAACTTCTAGACCATTCACAGGTATTGACAGACTGAGATTAAGCAAAATTTTTAATATGAATAGAAATGGAGGGGATTTGAAAAAAAATCTAGTCTCAACAAAATGCCCTTTGGGATGTTACATAAAATGGTTTTGTGATTAACAATGACCTTACTTTGGATTGAAGGCAATAAATATGTCATAAACATATCTAAGTTATGATAGCAATAGATTACAATCATAGGCCAGAATTTTCATGGACTACTATAGGTACATATTGCCAAATTTTACTTAAGCTCAACGTTACATATCATGTAATAGCATTGATAGGTGCCAAAGTAATACACATTAATGTAATATTTCCTCAATTTCGAGTAGAAAAATTGATTAAATCTACTTTGGTACCCATTTAACCCTCTTAGGGCAGCAGGCCGATATATCGGCTCATTAGCAAATATTGTTCAACTTTACTACACTAACATAACTACAATTATTTTTTAGATGATGAAAAAGTCTTTTTGATTACTACCTAATTTAATGTATATGCAATAAAAAAACTACATATGGATATTTTAAACAATAACTTCATAATTTGTTTTCCTTAAATGATACATTTTGCTTAATTACCCCCTGCATTTCTCCCTAGTACCTACTAATAGAATAGAATAGAAAAAGGTCTTTTTGTTCTGGGACTTTAAGTCTCCTGGAACATAGAAAAGAAATCAATACATGCCATAACATAAAAGATTACAAAACACTAAGCAATTTTACATAGGTAATCAGTCATGTTTCTCTTGAACATTGAAATTGTCATAGAGGTTCTAACATTTACAGGTAAACAATTCCATAACTTGCAGGAGGAAATTAGGAAAGAGTGCTCAAATAATAAGGTATGGAATTTAGGGACTAAAAATAACTCGGTGACACGAGTTGATCTTTTTCCTGTATCTACATTACATATAAAATTTTCATACAAATAGGTGGGGTTTTTGGATTTCAGAACCTTAAACACGTATAAAGCCTTTTGCAGTTTTCGGCGTTTATCCAATTTCAGCCATTTAATTTTTTCGTAATAAGGCGTGACGTGTTCATCATAGCGGATGTTGAAAACAAAACGCAGACAGGAGTTTTGAAGACGCTGCAGCTTAATGCACAGTTCTGAGTTAACATCTGAGAAAATGATTGAACAATAGTCAAAATATGGGAATACCAGAGTTTAAACCAGCTTCTGGTGAAGTGAAATTGGGAGCAGATGCCTGAAGTGCTTCAATTGGTACATAGTCTTATACACATTGTTAGATATAGCTTTAACGTGCTCCCGCCAGCTCAAGGTGTTATTTAAATGAACCCCGAGACTTTTCACTGAAGTCGAGTAATCTATAAGGATATTCTGTACTCTTATTTTGGGAGGGCCACTCATTGAGATGAAGTTCAGATAGGAAGGACTACCAAATATTATTGACTTAGTCTTGTCAGGATTCAACTTCAGCCGATTAACAGCTAACCATTTACAGATAGATTGGATATCTTTATTGATCAATTCAACAGCATTTTCTATTTCCTTTGGGTGGGATTCGAGATACATCTGCAAGTCGTCTGCATAAAGATGGTATTTGCAATGAGATATGATGCTAGTGAGGTCTTTGATATATATAGTGAACAATAGGGGTCCAAGAATTGAGCCTTGCGGGACTCCCCGGGGAACAGGTAGAAAACTTGATTCTTTACATTCACCGTATTTAACAGCCTTTTATTACTAATGGCAGGTGGCAGCAAGCACTAAGAGGGTTAAGGGACTTAAGTTAGCAAAAATTCATATGAGCTCACCCTCATTGATTCCAGCACCACTTAAAACGTAGTACATAGCATCTGGACACCCCAATGTGAGGAAACCAGCTTGTTTCAGTCTTAGAAACCAATCGGCAAAAGTGACTGCCTCCAAGAATGAAAATGTTCGGTCACTTTTAGAGGTCACTTGTGAAAATGGATGAGTGCGCAGCAAATAAGTCCTGGTCACAAAAGGTCCTTCAAGGTGATCACAAATCATACAGTCTCGGGCAGATATACGGTAACCTCGTGTGTATCGTAGAGCATACCCTCGTATTTGGGACTGTAGGCATCCCATGTTCCACTTCCCTGGAAATTAAAGAGATGATTTAGTTAGACATGCCACACATCATGTTACATGTTTTATATGCTTTATACTTTTTGATCCTCAATCCAGTTGTTGATTTTTTTATATTTTTAGCCATATAGCTATATAACTTCAAAATATATGTTTGGCTCATGCTTATAACAAAATGCTAAATTCTTTGACACCATTCTCTTCCTTTAAGCTTACTCAAAACAGCCTCGTGAGACTAATTTCACTGTCATTTCAATATATCACATCAACCTCTAAAGCAACCATTGCACTTGCCCTTTTAAAAAATATTTTATTAGGGAAAAGATTTATTTTCTAAGCTTAATGCAATAAAAGCTTTTACACCCATCTAATGTGGTAAAAGGAACAAGACTTGAGAATGAGTAGGTGTGTTCACCTCTGACACTAGTTTCAGAGTGTCGGTTGCTGTGAAGGATATTCGAAATTTATATTGGCTGAACCATTACTTTCAAAGAAGAAGAATGGGCAACCTGAGGGAACATTAAATACAAACAAATATGGTAGAAAGAAAAATCAATAATATGTTACTCACTCATTCTTGGAGACATACATCCATATTCCAAAACGGTAGCACAATATTTTGTCAAATGGTCTACTGAATACTTAGATCTGATGAGAATCGTCCTGTTTCATCTTCACTAAATGTCTCAGTAGTACCTCAAACTATAAATTGGTTTTCATTGGTATGAACACAAATTCTGATGAAGAAGATATTCTCATTTCTTACAGAATTCAACAAGAACAGTTGCAACAAGTGTAGGGTATATAACAACATATTTTAAAATAAACTCAAATCTATTTTTAAATTTTCTTATTAATTTATGAACCCATCATTTGTTCTGGGTTTTCCCTTAAGCTAAAATCTAACTGTTAAGCTTTCAAAGAACAGCAATACAGAGCAGAAATTTGCTTCACAGCCAAGTCAATCACGCCCTCATTTACGAATAAAGAAAAATAGATAGATGAACACAACTGAATGTTTAACATATTCTTGTTCTATTGAGGTCTTTCAAAAACCTTTCCATGTACTTTTTTCTGGCTACTGCTGTTTTTCTGGCTAAAATTGACACTTTTTTGCACATTACCAGAGTGCGCTGGTGACTCTGGAGACACAGCCATAGCATATAATGTCAGAGCAATTAGTCGTGTTTTATAATGCGTTCTGGTGTATATTTTTCTGCAGATAAAAACTTCGTTTTTTTAAGAAAGAAATATTTATTGTCTATCGGTTGAACAAATAATAAAAACGGCTGGCATAATGATCTGCGGCGCGCGCGCGTCGGCACACAAAACACTCCGGAAGGTTATGACGACGGTGTTGCGGCATGCGCCGTGCGGCGATTTTGTAATGAAACTTGACGCGACTGTAAAAATCTTCGCAGACATGCATATTTCATGACATAACGAATATTCACCCAAACAACCACACTTTTGCAGCGTCGAAATGATAATTTTTCAGCGAGATTGCGAACAGATTTCATACAGACGACAAAGAGTTCGCAGCGACGTAGCGCGTATGCCACCCGCACAACCGGATTCGAATTCGATCGAATCTTTTTCGGAAGGATTCGATCGAATCTCGAATAAATGGATTCGATAAGATTCGATCGAACCCTCGAATCCTGACCACATCACTACTAACAATGTGAGGAGCGGGTTTCTGTAAATAATAATTTTGACGAGTAATTTCCATCTATAGTTTTCATAAAAATAAAAAATCCTTTCTCAATTTCCAAACAAATCCGAGTAACTACGTCACTCAACACAAAAGCCATCCTAATGGTGCGATGGGTGATGTGGTTTTCGAGTTTAGTGGTGTATGGAGGAATTTGAGGCCAACGTTTCACCCGTGATGCAGCAAATGTCTACAAGAGCGGAGAGACGGTTTCTGACAATTCACCGTCTTATACATCGGAGTGCTTTGAGCCAACACTCCAGAATCCTATCGGTGAGATAATTAATTTCGTCGACTTCTTTTTTTGCGAATCCGTCACATATCACAAATTCGGATCGCCATTTCCTGCTATGTCTACATGCTTGTAGCTTACATATAGGTTTTTAATAAGGAACCTTGTAGAATGCTTTATTGAAAGAGAAAAATTCATTAAAATTTTGAGTAATGCATTTCAATACATTGCGAAGAAACATTTTAAAAATATTTGAACTGGTAATTTATCAGGCATAAGCAAATGTATTTCAAGAAATATATTTCTTAAAATGCATATAATTTTTCGAAGTTTTTTTTCTGTTATTTGCTATTTTCCAAGCTCAACAACTATTTTTCGTCTTACCTGATTCCAGCTAAACGAGGAGGATGAGCTAAAAGCTGAGTTTTATGTGAACTACTTTTCGGAAGCCGAGTCGTTCGCAACTTTAGAGCAAGAGTTCCTCAATTTCGGCGGTGTGTAGTCATTTGTTTTGCGGAATTCTCCTCAGGAACCGCAGCTCTCTCCATCTCGACCCACTGCAACCCCCTCTCCACGTCATAGAGCGGTCGTCGGTTTTTGCGGAGGGAACCCTCCAACATTTCGGTCAAGTATCCACCTCAACCGCCCCTTCTCCGCCCACTTTCCCGTTCTCTCTCAAGGCGTAGGGAAGCGGGCAGACGAGAAAAGTATCTAACATAAAACAGTTTCAGGGCTCTCTTAGTCCCACTACCCTCATCTTAACCACTTCATTTGCAGCGTGTGCATTTCGAGGTGATATATTTCTTCAAAGTTATTCGCGAGCAGCGGTGTGTACGCTCCTTTTAAGGGCTGAGAGGAGCTTCACCTATTCATCGACTCGTATCCCTGACGGTATGCGACCCGTACGCTCCCGTGGATAACGTGGTTGCATAAGAAGATACTTAACCGCAAACCGGAGCGCGGGCAACCCCAAAGAATATATTTATTTTTAAAGAAAGTCAAGTTTATAATGCGCGGAATGTTTTAAGCAATAAAAATGTAAGCATCCTTAACCCTTAGATTTGAGTCGAGGGTTTCATTTTATTCATTACTAGCAAACGTACCCGTAGAAATTCAACGGGGGATGAAAGAAAGACTGGGCATATAGTGTACTGTAGTATATTATATTGTAGGTTCGAGTCGCTCACAAGGTGTATTATTTTTCTAGGCAAATCAACTATAATCTTAGTTTTACTTTTTAATCAGCAGAAAAAACCCGCATTATATTATGCATACCGAGTTTCAACATTCTTTTGCAGCAACATAAAGAAATTAAACTAGAGGCCATTTGCATTCCAGAGGTTAGTCGCATTAATATAACATCGTGGCATTCTCCTTTTTCACTCAGCTACAATTTTAGTTTAATTTTTTTATTCAGCAGATGAAAATCGCATTACATTATGTTTATTCAGTTTCGACATTCTTTTGCAGTAACATATGGAAACTAAAATACAGGCCATTTGCATTCCAGAGGCATTCCTCATTAATATAACATCGTGGCATTCTCCTGTTTTAGACGGGTCCAGCTTAAATTGGTCCACTTAAAATGAATTTTGCCAATTTTAGGCAAAAATATCCCTGAAAATATCGTAATCAGCAGCATTTCCGTATACAGCCTAGATTTCCACTGTAATATCTATCTCTATATATAAAACCCAGCCGCCATTTTAGATGTCCCATTATCATTCTAAAGCTAATGCTAATTCCATGGTTACCAAGGAAATATCCTATAGTTGACAGAAGTAAAATTCATGATTTAGACATGAAAAACGCGATTTCTAGAGAAATTTTATTTGTATAAGAAAATTTAATGAAAGAATAAGAAACTACAATTTTTAATCCATCTAATGGCGAAAACTATAGCCTTCTTTCTTTAGTAGAACTAATTAAAATATGCAAAAAGAGAAACCTCTGCACTTGAACCAAAATGTTTAGACTTGAGTTTTTCAAACACATAAGACACTAGACGGCCCAATGCGCTGCCCTTGGGGCCCAGGGGCCTTCCTTATGGTCCCTATTTCCTTAAAAAAGCTTTACAAATCCCATTTGCGAAAATTTCACTAAAATCGGTTCACTCGTTCAATACTTATGTGGCTTTTAAGAAAGCATTCTTTTGCAACATTGGGCCTACTGAGGCCCCAGCGTGACTTACAACCCCATGATTGTTGTACATTCAGTATAGGTATATTTAACGTGTTTCAAATACAGGCAAGAATTATCTTCCAGGGACAATTTTTGGCGACTTGAGGGCCTTCTCGGGCCCCAAGGCCCTCGTTTTATAGCCTATGCGTGAACCAGATATATCACGTATCTTCCTGCAAAATTTTGTTACAATCGATTCAGTGGTTTATGAGCGATTTAGTAACAGACAGACACACACATTCCTTAACAACCTTAACATCGTGAAGGACTTTATAAGTTTAAAGTGCTATGGACGAAGAGGAAAATCTGTAAGGTGATCTTTTTAATCTAAGGAAGTAAGATGTACTTGTTAAATTATTACCGAAAAATAAATAATAATAATAAATAATAAGACAGAAAAAAAAGACAGACACCACTAGATTTTTATATATTAGTAAGATTTCTCGGATTCTACCCTTGAACAACATTATGTCGACAAAAACATTTCCGAGTACGATCATGACCAATGACTGTGTTCAACGCACCATCACATACAATGGTTTGAGGATAAGGGATGGAGTTGCTACGTTTATGATACGAAGCGGTTGCGCCTATGAATTTAGGAAGCCCTTTGCCCTAAAGTGACATTATTCACACCGAAATGCAGTGAAAAATAATAGAAAACTTTCTCGAAACAAATTTTTTATTTTTTTATTCACAACATTTTAACTTAAAGACAATTCTTGGAGATTATAAAAAACAATAGCGCATAATAACGGCATTTTAAAATTAACAATTAGTTATGCACACAAATCCGATATTATACATGGTGCCAGACTACCTTGGACCTAAATCGCAGAGAATATAATTTTTTACGCAATTTCACGATCGTTACAAGATATGACACATTCGTCCGCATTGTAAAGGAGTATTGATGAAATTATGATTGGATAAAAAATCATGGTAAATGTTTACCTTCTTCATTCCTTGCAGCACCTCCCGCCACCATTACGGCTCCAGATAGCACGCGGATCTGCCGTCGCAAGCGCGAGTGCGTTGGGTGGAAGTGCGTGATTCCGCGAGCGAAGAGTACAAATGGAGTGACCGCGTGACTCGCCAGCAAATTCCATGCTTCACCCGGAGAGGACTCTCCGAATTCATACAGCACTCCATTTCCTATGTTCTCCACCAATTGTTTCAAGCTCTGCGTCAACCTGAATCAATAATATCCACAACATTAGAAAGAACTTACACTCTATTCCACACTTACATCTACATACTACCCTGCGAGCCCCTACATGGGCGTGAGGCAGGGGGTGATAGGACAACAGCCGTGTAAAAATGTAAGGGATGTTATGGGAGGTGAAAAGGTGACGTATCATGGGAGTGTATTTAGTGGAGCTCAGTTTGTATTGTGGTCGCTTATTGTGCGCGAAAAGAACAAGTTTTTGTACCTAACTGTTCGCTAATGTATCTCACTTATTTTACCGCTTCTGTCAGACCTAGAGATGTAGTGAGGCGTCATGATTATATTCTCTGTGTCGCTCTGAAACACAACAGTACTGAATTTCTCAAGCAAGCTAAGCCTGGCGTGCATCCTCCGAGTCTCTAGCAGCTCCCACCTTACTCCCTGTAATATTAGTGAAACACTATACTTTCGCTCGTAACAGTTTTTAACGAAGTGTGCAGCTTTTATTTTTATTTTATTATTTTTTGTTCAATTTTTATGACCAAGGTCCCAGATTCTCAAGGCGTATTCAAGGTGTGGCCTAACCAGAGCGAAATAGCATCTCTTTTTTCTGTTTCATCCATGACAGAACTAAGTAGTCATAAACTTTGCGGTTTATTGGCTAACAAGGGGAGTGTCAGATAGCCGGGTCTCAGATTTTATTCAAACTTAGTAGTTGTACAGACCGCTGTATGTGGTTTATGAATCACCCCACATATAGGGTTATATAACCAACAGTTTAAACGAAAATGGCCTTTAAAAAGTTCAAAATTCCCTTTTATACGGGCCACCCACATAACTGACAAGCTACGAAAAATTTTAATATTATTAAGAATTATGCTTGAATTGTAAAAATATGAAGACAATATTATAAAATAATTATAGAAAATGGAAATCATGTGCATGACGGAATAATGGAAATACGTCGTGAAAAGATAAGGAAGTGACATAATTTTAAGGCTGCCTTCACCGAAAAAATGAGACTAAGCCTGACGTCGTGTATGCAAATGAAAAATTTGCCTCGCGCAAAAATAATATTTGGAGTAAAAATAAAAAAAATCTTGAGCGCATTGTAGGATGCCGTAAAAGATAAACTAAAAAAACAGCGGATGAAACATACCCCGTATTGGAATCGAACCCGTGTCTCTAGACCGGAGACGAGCACGTCAGCCACCCGTCCAGCTTGTCAGTTACGTGGGTGGCCCGTCTGAAGGGAATTTTGAAATTTTTAAAGGCCTTTTTTGTTTAAACTATTGGTTATATAACCCGATATGTGGGGTGATTCATGAACCACATACAGCGGTCTGTACAACTACTAAGTTTGAATAAAATCTGAGACCCGGCTATCTGACACTCCCCTTGTAAGTCGGACTTGCTGCGTCAGGCGAAACTTTGAGGAAATTGCTTAATATTTTCAAATGAAAGCCCTAACTTCCTTCCTATTATACACTAAACAAAACCTAGTTTCGATTATAAATGCATTGAAAACGAAGACCATTCAACTATTATGTATTTTTTATGTAAAGGTCTCTCAAAACGTATTTTTGTCTCTCAGATGATATCATTAGAATGTAGTTTTGCGTAGTAGCATTTCAAACGCAGAAAATATGATTTTAAACGTCAAATATTTTTTACGAAAAGTGCAGTCATAAGGTTCATAGAGGTTTCCAGACTAAAATGTATATCTGTATCATAATTTGAAAACACAATTTCAACTATCATTTTTAGGTGGAAAAAAGTCGCATGTACATTTTTATAACAAATTTAAATGCTGTAGATTAACATATAGTGATTATTAATTAGGTGAAGGAAAAAATTGAGTTGTGCCGAAAAACTAGGCATGCTAACAATGTAAAGAATTTACTAATTAACTCAAAATACGAATGCAAATTCAGCACAGCATGGACAATGCGACCCAAAAACCCTCAATATAACCTAAAATTAAAGTTGAATAAGTATTATCAAAACTTGACGAATGCAAAATTTCAACGAGATAAGTGCATTTCTCAGTTTCGAACTATAGAGTGAAAACGAATTTTTAAAAAATTATGATGTTTAGACTTTCGTTTTGTTGCAACGAGTTTTATACTGGTGAGCGTCATATATAAACTTGAGATCTTCATCTCATTTGGTGGCTACTATCATTCTGCACATATTTTTATCCTATAAAGGGAATTTCCATCAATTCGTTTCGAAAATTCCCGACGGTACTTAGCGGGCAAATGTGTAGGGCTATGATGAGGAGCAAGCAAAACGCGAGGGTGTGACATGATGTCCCAGAAATGACAAGTTTGGATAAGGGCTTTCCAAAACCTACCCACGAGATAGTAGCATACAAAATGTGTAATTGAGTCGTGGCAGGCTTCATAGGTAAAGGCGCCGGCCTTCAGTTGGGGATGGACAAAATCCTTTGTCCCCCTCCCTCTGGGCTTGTCTTGGGCGTGGGAGGTTAGGGGTCAAAAAATGACCAGCGACCTGTTACCAACCAACAACGGGCATCCATCAACCTCCTTGAACTAGGCCGTAGTAAATAAAGACTCCTCAGGTCTCTCGGGTATTCACCGAGTTAGCAGCTCCTCATCTCCCAACGTTTCGAAGAACGACTAGTTCTTCATCCTTAGGGATTCTGAATGCCGTCTTCTCATTTTGGCCAAGATATATTAATCACAACTTGGGGTCATCTGTCATCATGTCAGATGACACAGGTGAAATTCAGAGGACGGCATTTAGAATCCATGAGGATGAAGAACAAGTCGTTCCTCGAACCGTCGGGAGACTTGGACATACATATGGAGCTGCTAAACCGGTGGAATACCCGATTGACCTTTCTTCACAACATACTCCGGGAAAATCTTAGCTCTTTCAAGGACTTCTCATTTTCCATACGGCACAGCTTCTTTCTCCTTTGCATAGGCACGTTTTTCCCCAGCTCCTGTCACCATTCTCGCACGTATCCGGCCCATCTTTGCTGTCGATATATCCTGCCACCTTCCCGAATTGTTTCAAGCATAACCGCCACCATCACGATATTTATTTTCAATAAACCATCCGACGAGATGACGTATTCATTATCAATTACCCTCGTGCGTATTATTCAACCTTGTGTCACGTCCTCGGGACCGTCTCAGTATGAAGATCAAGTAGAAATATAATAGTTACGTAACCGTTAGAAAGATAACCGTTACCCTTAGAACCCAAATAAGAAAAGAGGCATTCAAACGTTGAGGTGTTGTGACTGCCAATGTTGTGTGTACATGTAGGGCAAACCGCCCATAATTTTACTAATGACTCCAAAGTAAATCAACAAGCCTACTTTTGCAAAAGTGAACTCCAAAGCTATTTTGCCAAGCATCTTTTGATCAATGACCAGCAGAGTAAATTTAATCGAAAGACAACCTACCTGGGAACAGCGACCAAAACCGTCATCTGTGGATTATAGCTCTTGACGCCGTTTAAAATGGTATCCAATCTTCTCTCGTCCCTCTCTTCCTCCGATCCTCCCTCGAGCACCAATAGAACGGTGACCACAAGGTGCAAGGGTTGCTCTCCCGCACAGCCACCCTTCGCCACAAAACCCGTGTCGAAGAAGGGGTAGCCATGCCTCTCGCCCAAGTAGTGCTCGTCGCAAACCAGGTCTCTGCCGTTTCCGTTCCATTCGGGTCCAAACTCTTTCGCTTCAGCATTTTCCACCATCGATGCGTCCCCACCAACACTCCCCGACGCATTCCTCGGCTCGCTTGGCATCGCATCCTCGTCGCTCAGCTCATATCGAGGATCCAGCCGCGATACTATGCGGCTCAGCCGAAGGACAATGTCGCCCAAGCCATCTCTGTCCGGAGCTGTAATTGTAGTAAACTTGCTTATTACATGGTATTATTTTAGCTACCTCCGGAGATGGGCACATTGAAAAGAACTAAAATTTTTAAATTATCTAACAATAAACAACCTTTTTTCCTTAGGTTATTTTCCTTAGCCCTCTATGGATGAGCGAGTGAATTGCGTTTCAAAATCATTGAAATATCTGCTTTCTAAGAGGCTTTTTCATTTAGTTGCTGCGCTAGACAGAATTTAATGACTTCGAATTGTGTGGAAAGTTACATCTCTTTCGGCGGATTGTCAAACAATTTGAATAGATGGAGGTGTGAAGCTACTCACTGACGATGGCGTGCCTGGTGGAGCTCTGAAATAAATAGTCTCAGCTGTCATGTGAAGAAAAAACTGGGAAAGTTGAAAAAGGTACCTTATGAATTTATGAAGTTATGAATGTTGAAATATACCTTGAGTAAATATTATTATATAGGAATTATTTTAAATTAAATTTTTACGATAAAAATACGTCACATTTCAAAAAAATGTCGTTAACAAATAAATTGCAACTTTTTCATGCTTTAATGGCACTTTTTAAAAAACTAATATAGTAGCAGTATTTTTTACATGCTGCTGTTTTATAATTCCTTCCATATATGGTTAATTAGCGCTAACGTATTTTTAATAGAGCAATGACATATTTCCTCAGCATACTTGTTCCGATTTTTAAGCTATATAGCTTTCATTTTGACTTCCTTTATCTTGAAAATATTCAAACATGGTGGGTGAATTTTTTTAATAAATTGCCATGAGAAAAATTCGGCCTGGACCGGGAATCGAACCACGGACCTTTGGTTAGCCGGACCAATGCGCAGACCACTTCGCTATCCAGGCTTCCTTATTCCCATGGCAATTTTTTGGTGGATACAAGGTAACTAGAGGTTAGGCCCTTGCGGTCCATTGAAGATGGCAACGCAAAGGAGAAGAGGGCTTCAAAGAAGCCACAACCAATAGACAGTATCCTTCACCAGCACATTTGCCGTGCTTAGTCTTAGTGTCTTAGCCTAAGCACGGCAAATGTGCTGGTGAAGGATACTGTCTATTGGTTGTGGCTTCTTTGAAGCCCTCTTCTCCTTTGCGTTGCCACCTTCGATGGACCGCAAGGGCTTAACTTCTAGTTGTCTTGTATCCACCAAACATTGCCATGGGAATTAGGAAACCTGGATAGCGTAGTGGTCTGCGCATTGGTCCGGCTAACCGATTCGGTTCCCGGTCCAAGCCGAATTTTTCACATGGCAATTTATTGTTTTATCTTATTGACCAAAATTTACCAGAAGTGATGGCAACATGTTCATTATTTCCAAGGAACAATTGAATTTCACATTGGAATTGCAATTGAATAAAAAAAGACTGTTTACCGAGTAAAATGTCTCTCCCAAAAATTGGCGGAAAAGATTGCGTATTGCTCGAAATAGATCTTTAGCGGAAAACTCATGGATGGAAAACGGAGGGAAATTTTCCTTAACAATCAACATGAGAATGAAAAGGAAAAATGCAAAAAATATGTTTGTTATAGAGAAAAAGCACATACAAAAACAAATCCAGAAGAAGATAAGTCACCATCATATCAGTAGCCTCTCAGAGTAAAGATATCCAATTTTATGCACCGTTCGTGATATATGGTTCTGAGAGTAACTGTTACCTACCTCTCAATTCCTTTGCAATACTGGCCAGCTGTTCGGCTATTTCTCGACGAAAATCAACACTGTCCTGGCTAGCTTTCATTCCTCGGTGAATGGACAGATCCGACTCGTACAGGGCTGATAAAAAAAGATAAAATATAAAAGTATACATTTTTGTTTCCGAAACCATGATTATAGCATTTAAAAGTTAAGAAAAACTAGTTAAAATTCATAGAGGTAAAAAAATATTATGTTTTCAGTCCAGCTTTAAGCGTCTAGGGTGCCCAATAACTACGGATTTTATGACAATAATATTATAGAATACGCTCCGGATTCGGTACGTATCTAAATAAGTTGGGAGTTGAATTTTGGATCTTCCTCGTACGTCTCACTTTCTTCCCACCGCACTCCCTCCATTATTTTTACATGTTAAATTTAAACATGGAGTTCAAAGAAGCTTTTTTCTTTAATATACATTTAGGGTAGTTTGAGCGAGAGATTTCCCTAGTCAAAATAGAGACCATATTCGAATTGTAATATAATTTCACCAGCTGTGAAACACATGAATATTATATATTGCACTATTAATGGTGCAATAATATAGTTATATATGACAGAAACTGCTAGTAGTTAAACAAAAATGTCTAAATAAGTCCTTAATTTGTCTCATTTTTTTCACGCGGTACGTTTGACTCTCCGTCAACTCCTTTCTGGATTGCATACACGTGCCATTTCCTATGTAAAAGGGCAAGTATTTATAGGCAAATGTTTAGGAAAGTAGCGTGGTAGGGGTTGTGTCACTGGAAGGGTGAAATATTTTTCTTTAAAATGAGATCAAATTCATTGATTTCTAGGTGAAATATGATTTTGCTAAAAACTAACATAATGGAAATGGCAGCGGTATCCTTCGTTCAAATTGATCTGTCAAGATTATTACTCTTAAACAAATTTGTAGTGCACTTCCTCTTTTCTCTGGTAGCTAGCTGCTTCTTCCGTCTTCTGAAGCCTAATGAAGAGAAAACTTGAATCTTAAGTATAGGTATAAGCATAATGACCATTGACTTGTGTTCGCTGATCACTCGTAATGCATCAAAAGCGATTGACATAGTCCTGATTTGATGCGAAACGTTACCCAAAGTTCTCCCCTCTTTCACTACCATCAGTATCCTCTCTCTACTAATTACTCATCCCAGCCACCTACTCACCTTCCAAGTTATCTCCATCAGAAGTTTCCTGTCCTAGCCCACCACGCTGAGTACTTCCTCATTCATCCCAATTTCTACCCACCGCACTTACTCCATTTTATTCCAACACAAACATCACAAACGCCTACAGCCAATCTTCACGTTCACGAATTCACGGTCTCCACCACTGAGCACCGCACTCTTTCTCGCTCTTTTCATAGATTCTTGCCCAAGATATCTCTCTCAAACTTCACATCTCGAACACCTCACTGCATCACAAACGCCTCAAGTCCACGTATATCCTGCCGTCGCTTCTATCTAGCCTCCGACTCATACAGTGCTACTGACTATATAAGGGTTTTCACCAGTTTTTTTCCAAAAATTCTCTCCTCATTCCACCTTGTAACAATTCTCATCATGAAAACTCCTATCGCATCCCTATTCCTTATCCTCTTCTAAACCCAAACTGATCGTCATTCAGGTATTCGTAAGCCTTGCTCTGTATCCGTCAGTTTATATTTCAAAGAACTACTTTGACCTAGTGGGATATTAAGCTTACTACCCGATAGTCTCCACACAACTTGGTCTGATTCGTATTAGGTGTAGAAATCCGTATTACCTTCACGAAGTCCTCAAGTCTCACGCTCTTCTCATAAATCGTACGAATAGACGCAAAAATTTTCCCCCTTCCGTCCTCCCAATTCTCTTTAGAAATTCTGTACGCATCTCAGCTATTCATACCGCATTTTTGCTTTTCATGCCACCCCTGTCCATGTCGTCTTTCATATCTCCACCCCACTTTCTGAGCCTTCTTGAATTCAGAGAAACAAATATAGTTTAAATATCCACACTTAGCACATACAAAAGAGTTGAATGTTTAACCATATTTCACTTCATCTTCCTTCAAGATGGATACATGATGTTTCCACAAATTCAGAGCCAACACTTTTGATTAAGTACTGGGCATTATTTTCCAACCATGAAGCATTCAACATATTTCTTTCACCTCTCCTGAGTCTTTTGTTTCTATGATAAACTTCACTAGCATTTCTGTTATTGCTTCAGTTTCCTACCATTACAACCGCTCGAATCTGTCGATGTCTCTTCTTATAGCCGGGAGCAAGAATATTTTGTTACAGAATCAATAGTTATGAGATTCATAGAGTTACAGATTTCATAAATATATCCGGGTAGCAGGAACACATCTACTAATTACGTTACTTATTTGCCCATACTTAATAGCTGCGAATATTTTATCTAATCTTCCACCGCCGCATAAAATTCACGAACGATTAGCCAATGAATAGTTACTAATGCACATAATAATTAGAGTAAAAAAAACTGGTCATTTGTCCCAAAACAACTATTTAACATGTAATAAAATCTCAAAGGAGTTATTTGCGCATCCGCCATCTTGGCTACTTATGGAACTCATAACTTCATGCCATTTGTTATGAGAACAATAAATTTATTGAATGTTTCTCCAACACTTCTTGAATGGTTGCCATGGCTTAAAGGTCCCATAACTTCATAGAATGCACGAGTGTCTTTCCTGCTACAGGCCATTAGCTAGTTAAGAAGTCACAGGTACATTCTCTTGCCTAGCCTCAGTCTTCCATTCCCTCCATTTATTAATCTTGAACTCATAGAAACGGGTTAAAACAGGGATCCTCTTTGAATTGCATCATCTCCTGAGTGATCCACGGTTTTATAATTTTAGTTGTACTTGCTACGTCTACCGTTGCTTTCGCCACTTACAGAATTCTTTTTTTCAAACTTCCCGATTCATCTTCAAATGATCTTACTCCCTGATCCGCACCTCGGTTTTATAGGTGTGCCCTTGACACTCCTCCTTCATGACTCCAGTTAATGTTTCTGTTTTCCACTTACGTACCCTCCTACCCTTTCTCACCTATTAGAGTTTAACGAAGCAATTCATGGGAAATAAGTCGTAATCTGAGGGTACATTAGCCTGGATAGGAATAAGAGTCTTTAAAAATATTCCTGAATCTAAGTTCGTAAAGGCACATACGATAGTCTGAAATAAGAAATTGTGATCACTCGGTTTTTTATCGGGCAAAACTCCACAGCTTTCACCCCGCGGTCATTTCTCCCTCATAGCTCATATACGCCCACCTCCCGCCAGCTCTTTCTTCCTCCGCCACGGAGTTCCAAACCCCCATTACTACCAAGTACCTACTCCCAATTATTCTACCAATCATTTCCTTCAGCTTGTCGTACATCTACATCTACATCTTCCTCTCTACGATTAGGGGTAGGTACATAACCTGGATTGTAACTAAATTCGTTTGATTGGCATGTAGACTTTAATTTTCTCCCAGCGAATGATTGCAGTAAATTCTTCTCCGGTTTCCGTCCGGGTGAGGTGCTCCATCTCCTTCTTTACCGCGTTTCGATGAAAGATTTTTTCATCGTCATCAGGGCCGTTGATGCCGGGTGTCAAGGTGCCCTGTTTATACGGTATGTATCTCAGTTCAGGCCGGTTTTGATTGGTGGAGGAATGTTTACCTTTCTCGCCATTTTCAGGATTGGGTTCCAGGTCCTACTTTAGAGGAACCCTTCATCTCTGTTTAAGTTCTCGCTCTCAAGGCGGATTTCTATTTTCTCTTTGGTGAGTCGGTCCCAATATCCTTTGGAATGGCCGAGCATTTTCGTCTCTTTCGAAATGAATGTCTTTTGAATGGCATGGTCGACGGTAATAGAATGTTCTGCGACTTAACAGGTTGACATAGCCGGAGGTGCCGTTGGTGTTCCTTTATTCTCGTTTCGATGGTTCGACCAGTCTCACCGATATACACCTCTCCGCACTCAAAGGGTATATGTTTAACACCAGGCACCTTCAGACCGGCAGGGTCCTTTACACACTCGTTTGATAGGCTTTCAACTCAGCAAGTATTATCCTATAACTAATTATCTCCGCAAAGACTATTTTTCGACCAAGTGTCCTGTACATTACATACGTATTCCCGCGCTGTGTGTCACTCTACAGCCATCGCTCCAAGAGTCCCCGCCATCTTTACATCTTATTACGCCCAGGCCCGAGGTATCTTCACCCACTTTCACAATTCATTTGTTCATATTTTCTAACTTCTCCTCCCTTAGCATTGTCCTACCATTCCATGTACCTATTCGGATAATTCACCCACTCTCATGTATCTTCTTTTCCTCACCTGAATTTACCTCTACTTCAGAGCAAAGATTCCGTACGATGACAACTGCAGAGATCTTGCTACCATCGCTGCCTGGGCGCAGCAACCAGCTAAGGGGGGAGTCTCATAGTTAAGAAGGTTCCTTTTCATAGAAGAACTGCCCAAGATAAGTAGGTCATTTATTTCACCACAAATAGGTTTTAGTCCTTGAGATGGGCAAAATTAGAGCATAGCGAAATAAAAATCATGCAAAAAATATGTACCAATAAATGAATAAATATTAAGATTAAGAATAAAATTTCCGTATATTTTGCATATTTTGAGGTTTAAAAGGCATACATAAGCAGCATTTCTTATTTGTGGGTAAATTTGGTTAGCTTACGCGTAGAGGTATGGCAAACTTCCCGTACAGTCGTCATTAAATCTTAATTCAACGCTGCCTATGATGAATGTTTCTGCAAGAACTGGCATCGGCACTCGGAAGCCTTAACAACGTTATTTTGGCAATAACATCAGACACCCTGCAAATTTTGTGGTCGAGGCCAGTATATTTTATCTAAATCTACCCTGCGAGCCACTGCATGGGCGTGTGGCAGAGGGTGCTACGACACCAGCCGTGAAAAGGAGTAAAGATGAAGTTTTGGGTGGTGAAATGGTGAAGATTATGATTGTGTTTTAAGTTAAGCTCCTGTATTATTATGGCCACTTATTTTGCGGGGAAAGAACGAATTTTTTAAACTATCTGTCCGCCAATGTACCCCTGTTATTAATCGCTTCTATCGGATCTAGAAATGTAGTCTAGCATAAAAATGATATCCTCTATATCGCCCTGAAACACACCAGTTCTGAATTTCTCAAGAAAACTAACACTAGAGTGGAGCCTCAGAGTCTCTACTGTCTCCCAACCTAATCCCTCTAAAAGCGGATAAACATTATATGTTCGCCCGCAGCTGTTTTTAACAAAGCGCTCAGCTTTCTTTTGTATTTCATTAATATTTAGTAAAATATTTCAGTCGTGGGTCACAAATTCTTGCTGCATAATCGAGGTGTGGCCTAAACAGAGCTAAGTAGCACCTTTGATTTACTTTTTCATTCGAGGGCCTTCTTATTTTACGCTTGATAAATCCTAGCTTCTTAAATGCTGAGCCGCGTATGTTACTTGTGTGATCGTCACGATATATCTGAAGTTAAGGTGATTTCAAGGTATTTGACTTCTTCTGAGAACTTAATGTTTACTCCACCCACAGTGTAGATATGGCGTTTGTGTGATGACTATCGCAAGAAGTGTACTGCGGTTCATTTAGTAAGTTTTAGTTCTAGCCCTCACTCCTGGCACCATGAAGGCAATGGCCAACTAAAATGAAAAGAATATAGAATTTCCTGGCTAATTTGCAGTAATTCAGCCTTGGAAGAGGAGATTATAACATAGGCTTATATGGAGATTGCTCTGAGGACAGAATAAAATCTTCAATGTGAACGAGAAAGCTTACTCCTCCTTTTAGTTTAAACTGTTCAAACTGTAATTGAATAATAATATAGAAATCTTACCACCTATTTTTTAAAGTTATTAGTAAATTACTGCCTTAATTGAAGTCTAAATGCGAAAGTTCCGTGCAAATGGTGCTGCAGTCAGCTGCTATCCACGGACAAATGTGGCCATCAGAAAGATATTCGTGGAATAATCTGGATATTCTGTACCTTAATCTTGGTTTCGATTAAGTAACCCATTTCACCGGTGGAAGCAGAATTTTTTAAGCCACGTAAATAAAATTATGTAACTAATTATTAATTTTGACTCGCGTAGTAAAGCCAGGGTCTTATTAAGGAGTGAATTCCGAGGAAAGCACTCCTTCCGTTGGATAGGATATTCAAATTTGGCGCCTTTCGTTTAAGTGCAGGCTGATGCCGACGCCGGGTTTCTCTCCTTCCGTCCCCAATTCCCTAAATAATCCATCCCTTACCAACCTACGCGCATGTTCTGGAGTAAGTCACATATTGGCACAATCTTCGGGCTCTAAGCTAAACAACTTATTAATGCAGAAACATCGCGAATTTCTTACGTTTTAATAGAAAAGAATATTATTTCGCTGATCACCGTAATAAAAAAAACTTGTGAACTGTTGCAGCGACAGAATATTTTCCATGCATGAGTTACTAGCGTGGCATTTCGTGAATCATACAGTATAATAAAATACAAAA
Organism: Ceriagrion tenellum; assembly: GCA_963169105.1. Lineage (NCBI taxonomy): Eukaryota > Metazoa > Arthropoda > Insecta > Odonata > Coenagrionidae > Ceriagrion > Ceriagrion tenellum. The sequence goes on along the minus strand of OY720644.1, from coordinate 74,994,509 downwards.
GACCACAATGCGTGGCGCGGTGAAAGAAGAACACAAGAAAGTACACTCACAATCACAGTTATTCCAACTTTTCGGCCAGTAAAATTCCGGCTTCCTCAAGGAAGAGCAGAAGGTAACTGCGGGAATGGGGAGGGGCAATAAAAAGTTGAATAGGAGGACAGGACAATGAGGGAGCGGGAGGGGAGGGGAAAATAAATGGAGGGAATATGAAGAAAAAGGAAAATAAAGGAATTACAAAGTTAAACAAACAAATATATAGCTTTTACCGAAATAAGTGGTTATCAGGTGTTTTGTGGGCATTCAATGTGTAAAGTTGAGACAATATTCTTTCTGCGATGGGCCACGTGGCTGTTGTTGAGGAATAATTTAAAGTATTTCGTGTGATTTTTGTTTCATTAGTGCAAAGCTTAAATGAGGAATTTATACAACCCATACTGTACGTAACTGAAGGAAGATTAATTTCCTGACCACCCAAAATTTCTCGATCTGCTCCTCCTGAATCAGTCAATAATGTATTTCTTCATGAAAGCTTTTGTGGCTTATGATGAACTATAAAGTCTTAAACTTAAGTCAACCATATATTTTGAATTCAATCAACTCAGAAAAAGAGAAGTAGAGGCGTGATGTGGTGGCAAATCATCATGATGAATAACAGAAATGGCAATTTTCCACTTAGATAAAATTGAATTCAGCCATGGTTTCGATGCTCTACTATAAGGTTACTAAACCAAATGATGATGCAGTACATCGAAAACATGGTCGAATTTAATATTATCTAAATGTAAGTGGAAAAATGCCATTTCTGTCATTCATCAATCATTTCACTCCACTGAGAGTATAAAAGGAAGGTCACTTATAGTTAAGTGACTCGCACGATTTTCATGACTGAAGCAGGAAAGCAGAACTGCCGTGCCGTGACCTTTTTTATCGAAATTTTGCAACCTTTTCTCAAAACCTAGCATTTTGCAGGTTTTATTTCAGAGAAATGGACAAATTCAGCACGATTAGGAGACAGAAAATGAAACTAGGCCTCGCTGGTGTGTTTGAAACATTTTCATCTGCGGACTACCATGCAAGCCAGCGTAAGGGCGATTGGCAGGGGGCGTTTTGAGGCCATTTGAGTGCCCCAAAATCCCTATTGAAACTGCACTCCGCCCTCCAATACGATTCCAAATTACCATAGAATTTTTTGTGCATAATATTAGTTCGAAGCGTCATCCACGGGTCAAGCCTTAAGCAGTCGTATTCATTTCGCGTCTGGGCCATCTCGGCGCAGGGATATTTCGGCACAGGCCGTCTCGGCGCAAGGCCTCGGCTCGGTCGTCTTGGCTATACACGTGGTCGATAGGATAGGACTAGCGGTGGAGTATTCTAAGCAGTAAAATCATATTTGAATAGTACCGCACGCAGATTAGATGACAATGAAATAGAGAGCGTTTGATGTACTATTAAACAACAACACAAAAGAAACATGCATATTTGTTCATTTCATAGACCACCGGACTCCAATATAGATGTACCAATTAGAAACTCAATTATCACCATTTATCTCGAGATTTAACAAAAGCGTGATAATGCATGCATAATTCCACATTTTGACTATTACTGTTCTATTTTTTTACCATATCCATATCTTCCATTACGGAAAAACATTTCTTTCCTCATCTATTGTTTTTGGAGTGCTTTTAAAAGTTTTAGACCAGTCGTTAGCTGAGTGGTTACCGAAAAGCCGATTGCGACGAGACGGCCCGGCGCCGAGGTGTCCCATTCCCCCCCTCAAAGCCTATGGGGTAGATATTTACTAAAGTAGAGCGTGATAAATACGTAGCCGTACAGCATCACCAATGGGTAGTTGCGAGTTGGGCCGCTATGACTGCTACGAGGCAATGAAGGTACCATTTCATACGTCGCATTGCTATCCCTTATCTCACCCTAGAAAGGGTGCGAGAGTAAGACATAGCTCCACAAAAAGAGGTAAAACGGTTTCAGTAAAATAAAACAAGCGAACCTTAATGAGATGGAGGAATTCAAAATTAAAAATAACTAGCATAAAAAAGTCAACATCCATGACTCATAATGTGTTCATTGCTCATGCAAGTTAGAAATACTAAGTATCTTCACAAGACACCTCCAAATTCAAACGCAGACCTTCGAGAATGCGTAATTTCCTGACGGTATCAATCGTATTGTCATCTTCTTCTTATTGGCTATGAGGGCCATCAAGCAAAAGATAAATTAATACCTGGCAGGACCCCTAGTTACCGTATAGAGCTAATGTTTGTCCCAAAGGATTTCCTAGCCATTTCGCATTGAGTTGGATGTCGGCCTGAAAAATGCTCAGACATTACGTTTTCTGGGCCATACAAGTGCACCACACAGGAAAGGAAGGAAATTATAATAAGGCATTGTAAGCGGGGGAAGAATGAAAAGCAAGAGGAGTTTTGACAATTTAGTGAGTTTTTGTTGCTTTCGTAAATGGAGCGCGGGAAGAGGAAATTATGGAACCGTAAAACGGGGTAGTCTTAGATCATTTTTTTCGTCTATTTCGTGCAGCAGGGGCTATTAGTAAGCGAGCTACTTTATTAATTAAAAAATAAATTTGATACAACAAGTAAACATCAATCATTCATCATTATCTAAGTTTTATAACATTAGGAAACATGGAAAAAAATGTGGTGATCAAAGTCACCCTTCAGGTAGGATGACTTGGATCTTTCGAGGTTTTTTGCGCTATAAACCTCAGAAAAGGTATGCACTGATCATTCAGAAATAAAGCTAGTAAAGAAATTATCTTCGGCCTTGCCGAAACTAAAATACCCTACGCCACTTTCAGTTTTGTTTAAAAAGAACGTGGTTTTGGTCAGATCCAACCCATTTGAAAACTGTGCCGTCTGTGGACTCCGAGAGGCTTATGACCCAAATTTCAGCTCGATATCTGATTTTTTCGGCAGTTATCGTGCAAAGAGACAGACATAGCTAGATTGACTCGTTAGGTGATGCTGATCATTTCTATATATACTTCTCCATACCTGCCACGCCTCCTTCAATGCGTTACATTTCTGCTGTGACAAAATCAATATACCCTCACCACGCAGTGGTGTAGGGTATAAAAATATTGCATTCAGCTGTTTTAAAGTAATTGAAGGAAATTACCCATAACATTTTTAGAATCAGTTGTTTTGAAGCTGTTGAACAAAATGAACATCATAAAATTCAGGTTCAAATGTCTTGAAGCTATTAGAGGAATATGAAGCTCTGTGACTCTATTAACTGAATAACAAGTCGTCAAAACTGTTGAAGTATTTTATTTCAGAATTGAATAACCTTTGGTGCTGAGCATAGACGAAATTTGGGGTGGCAATGTTGACAATATCCCATCCCAATACTTCAAAGGAAAAAGATTTTTCTTAATGGTTCAGACTTAGTACACTCTAATGACGTTAATAAATTAGTGTTTGAAGTGAATATGTACAGGAAATAGAGAATATTATCAATAATTTTGCGGTCGCAAATTGCTCTCAAAAGGCTTTACAATCCATCCATCCACCCGGACCCCCCGATTATCTTTCAAATTGTTCCTTTATTATTGACTAAAACCTATAAAATTTACACCTTCGGGTGTCACTTCGTGGAAGTATTTTATATTCGAATTCATATTGAAATAAGCGTTGTACTTTTACACATATTTATTGTAATCGTACAACGCGTTTAGCAGCTTGCGGCATCTTCAGGTACAATTCAGGCAGATGCAGCAAGCTGCGAAACGCGTTGCACGATTACAATAAACATCGGTGGAAAAGTACAAAGCTTATTTCAATATGAATCCGGTTAAAAACCTCTTTTGGAAATCAGTTTCAGCGAAACTCCGCTGTGATCAAAGTCACTCTGCCACTCAAATTGAAAAAAAAAGCACACGAGCTGGCCCAAAAGTATTCTTTCAAATTCGATGTTTTATAGAGATGCAACCACTGACAACATTAAAAGAGATATTTGCATTCAATATAAAAGTACTGATCTATGATCGAAGACTGCAAGAAGACCTATGATCGAAGATTGCAAGATGCTTTAAAAACGATGAATTTCCACACTTTTTCTGATGACTCTACTCACAAGAAATAGGAAAAAATTTCGACCAAAAGCACGAGAACAATACGGTTACAGACACACCCTGTGTGAGCTGTAACCGCATCATTTGGAACTAAAATGAGCGCGAAATTCAGTTTTATCCAAAAAAGTACGTCGTGATCAAGGTCAGCCCGTTTGGAGGTATTTATATATATCTCACTTACGTTCCTTTCATTGGATTGAATATTTTGGGAGGCGACCGACAGCTAAAGCCACTGTCGCCATAGGAGACAGGTAAGGTAGGAATGGTGGATAGAAATTAGCCAGCTCTTATCGAAAGGCGCCAAAGGGACCACGGTTTAACGACTTATCCGATCGATGGAGTACTGCACTTGAAGTGCCCTCCACAAGACCCTCAAGTAGGGATCGAGTTTCCTCTGGACAACATCCTCCTTTGCAGGGATTTGAACCCTGGCCGGATGGTTAGCCAGTACTCCAATCACCACACCAATTCGATCCCCTGTTGCTTTCATTAGTTTTAAAGAATTGAGTTGAACTTCAGTTAGCCTAAAAGTCGCGAGCCCTGAATTTTTAAGTGATCTTAGCCTCGTACAGCTTATTTCAGCATTTCGTATAGGTTGCATGTCACAAATTTCGGGTAAATGTCCCACATTCTCACGGGTTACTCAAGATGTGGCCTTGCTAAAGCTGACTTACATCTCTCACTTGGTTATTCAGGCGTATTCCTTTCTAATATTCCCTTGATAAAATTCGTTAAAATGCAGCGACGAAAATATACCGTACGCCAGAATCCTTTGCAGGTTCACGCGGCATTGATTAGATGATGTCAGATTTTTCGGGGTCACGTCCGCCCGTGTTTCCTTTCCAAAACAACATACACGACGTCAATCCGAAAATGCTGACAATGTATGTTGAGTATGTGTTTCCTTACAATGAGTCTGACTTAGAGATGATTCCCAAGTATCTGAGTACATCAGAAATCTTTAAGATTTCTCGCTAAACAGATATGGCAGTGTTTACAAGATATTTATAGTAGTTCATTTAAGATTAATATAGAAGGCCGACCTAAGACACCAACGGTCGTATTCATAGTTGAGCTATTCTAAATCTGTGACTGGCATAAAGAAGTTAGACCGACGATTTTGTTAAACTCGTATTCATAGTGTCATTTTAGCGCTGACCGATCTAGGTCCCAGTAAATTTAGTCCGAAGGGAGTTAAACCAATGGAATCACGGTTTAACATAGGGTTTAGGCTCCTCATGTTGCCATTTTCTCTTCATCTCATACGTTGTGGTGATTATCGAAGGTTTCCTGTGGTTAAAAACTGGTAATTTCTTCGTTAGAGCTATTTATAGGAGTAACATCAGTAGATAGTTTGGCGATAGGAATATTTTTGGCGTTGTAGTTACTGATATAGCCATCGATTCTCTTATACCCATCGAGAATAATGCACTGATGGAAAACTAAGAAAATGAAACGCAACATGTCTTAACCATACATAACCACGCAGAAATAACTGAGCCTTGAGCCAAAGTGCAAGGAGCAGGATTCCGGTGCGCTTTCTAAGTACAACAAGAAACAGTCTAGATACAACTAATGGAGTTATAATGGTTTGTAGAGAAAGTTTAAAATTCCGGTATATACTCTTGTGGGTTGAGTTTCTCGACGATTCGCGGTGTTGCCAAGCGTTCCACCCTTGCGCAGTAGGCAAGTGTCGGACTGCGTTTACCCCCGAGGCTATCTCCCTCGACTCGAGCTATAATACCAACTTTTAGTACCGTTCTAAACTGCACTTAGACCGGACGAAGAAAAACCACCTAACCCAGGACTTAACTTCATATCTATGAATACGGTCGCGAGAGTCGACGTTGTTACGATCCAATGAGAGGGCTTCTAAGCTTTTGTGATCATTTCTGGCTAGATAACCGCATAATCAGCTACAGTGAAGGAAGAAATCCTAAGCCAAACTTTGCGACCAAAATACCTCTACTTGGTAGTTTAATGTTTGAGATGGGTTAGCAGAAAATTTGTCCTCCGATTCTGAAACTTGTGCATCTAATACTTGTGTGTTCATATCTCATGTCTTATGTAACCCTAGCGTGTAACCTCATGGGTCTCCGGGTGACTCTCAACCCAGTCCTCCCAAGAGCAGTTTAACGCTTTTCATCGCAATTTTTTTAAATACAGGTAGTCGCACATATTCCCTTTGAATTCTTTTGAGTTTGTATCTATTTACAATATAGTATTTGGGCGTTGGCTGTGCGCAGACTTGAGATTTAGCGAATGAGTCAATGTTTAAAGTAATTTTTTGATAGATGTGTCAGTTTTGAGCCGTAGGGAGGACGATTTTGGAATTTCATATTCAAAGTTGCAGGTTGCTAGCAACACCTGATTTATCCATAGAGAATTAGCACTCGAGCAAGAGTGAGATGGCCAGAGCGTGGGTGGCGGAGTCGTTAGTGTGATTGCGCTGGAGCATGTGCATCGAGGGTTCGATTCCCGCCCGATTGCTTTTGACTCTCAAGGTTTTGGATATGGGTTTAGCCTGTTTTTTAGTAGTTCAAAGCTAAAGGTTATGCATGTAGAATTAGAAGTCTCAATGTGTTCGATTTTTAGGCGGATAAACGAGAAAATTCGACTTAAAAAAACAATTTAAAGAAAAGCCATTAGCGGTTTGAATACTTTGTTTTAACTTTTATTTTGCATTAAAAAGAGTAAATGCAATGTCTTAGAATTTTAATGAGAAATTCGCGTTTCTCTTAGAGCTTTGTTGCCGATTCATTTTAAATATTTTTGTGCGTGTTAGCAAATATCTTGGTCTTTTCATGGATAGTCCTGAATACGTGTTTCGTCATGAGGTACCGACAATCAAAGCAGCAATACGCTCAAGTCCTTGCTCCAAAACTTGAAAACACTACGGTTAAGCGCAAGCGCCAGGGCAAGGTTAAGCAAGCTACCTGTAGACCAATGGAGATCGCCTCTGTACTATTGTGTGCTTGAAGGGCACTTAATGTTCAAACCGCGCATAAAACAGTTATTTTTTACACCCGTTCTAAGCTTTTGTTGTTTAAATTGAAAGTAAACCCGTTGTTGTGATGTGTAAGTTGTTATATAAACACCATTTAACAGCCCGTTATTGCTGTTATGCGGGGTAAGAAGTTAGGAAAAGTGGAGACCGAACGACTACATTTGCGTTCTGGTGTTTTATTGAAGATATGGCATAAAAGCTATTAGGAAAAGAATGTTTGTGACGTAAATTGGGCAACTGTTTCAATCAGGCAACTTGAAATCAGGTTATTCAAAAGCGAAGAAGTAATGAAAAGGGAAAAGAAACTGAACCTTCATTTGAAATTAAAATACAAACGCGGGCATAACTGAACTTATCTAAGCTTAAGCTAATATATAGGCTAAATGAATAAGTAAATTCAGATAATGCGGATGATTGCGCGGAATTCAAACACCAAGGATGGATAAACGATTTTGCTTGCAATTTTGGACAGATGAGTATAACTTTCACGAAGGTTTGGGTTTGAATGTATTGCATCATCGTGATATAGGGAAATGAGTAAAATAAAGACTTTATATGTATACTTGTACCTATGCGTTTGTTTTATATAAGTGTTTTGGTCAGAGGGGGGATACGGAGGGTTATAGTTCCGAAGATATGGAGGTGGAATGTGAGGAAAGAGAAAGGTAAGAGCAGTGGACACAACGGAGTCTCGTTTAACGTTGAAAGCGAGATCTACATACTACCTTGCGAGCCGCCGCATGGGCGTGAGGTAGGGGGTGTTAGGATACCAGCCGCGTAAAGATAAGGTAAGAGACAAGGTTTTTGAAAGTGAAATGGTGACGTGTATCACAGGAGTGTATTTAGTGGAGCTCAGTTCGTATTGTGGTCGCTTATTGTGCGCGAAAAGAACTAGTTTTTGTACCTAACTGTTCGCCAATGTATCTCACTTATTTTACCGCTTCTGTCAGACCTAGAGATGTAGTGAGGCGTCATGATATTATTCTCTGTGTCGTTCTGAAATACACCAGTTCTGAATTTCTCTAGCAACTTAAGCCTAACGAGTAGCCCCCGAGTCTTTAGGGGCTGCCATCTGAATCCGTCGAAAAGCTTGGAAACACTATGTGTTAACTCGTAGCAGTTTTTAACGAAGCATGCCGATTTGTTTGTATTTTATTAACCTTTTTGGTGAAATCTTTATGACCAGGGTCCCAAATGCTCGCGGCGTATTCGAGGTGTGGCCTAGCCAGAGTGAAATAGCATCTCTTTGCCTTTTTCATCTAAGAACCTTACAATTATACGCTTTACAAAACCTAGTTTCTTTAATGCTGTGCCGCATATGTTTTTTGTGTGAGTTCCTCACGTTATATCAGAAGTTAATTTAATTCCAAGATATTTAACTGCACCTGAAGATTGTCTGTTTACTTCACCCACAGTGTATGACATTGATGATGAAGTTAACAAGGAGATACAATGGATATGGAAGACAATAAACATTAAATACGGCAATAATTCTGGGAAGGAATTAAGGATTTTATGCTTTCCGGCGAAAAACTGGCAGTAACTTTGTCTCTAAATTATTTCCGGGTTAGGCCGTAAGCTCGAGAGTAATTGACATCCATTAGAAGGGAAGTGAGTCGAGTGGTATAATAAAGATAACAATGATGTAATGCAGTGACACCGAGTTCGTGAGGTAAATTTTTATTTATTCGCGGAAAACCGCACGTCTTTTTTCCATTCATAATTTATGAGATATGTCACTACAAGGTCGTTCAATATCGACAATGTTCTTCCTTCGATATAGGTCCTCGCAACGTACACAAATCCGCCATTAATGAGCTTATTTCTCTGTATTCTCCATAAGCATAGAATTGGATGTTCGAAGTTTTTGTTTATTCAGTAGAGCATTTGTTATCGAAATGACTTGTGCTTCATACTCGCAGTTTTCCTTGGGCGTGTTATGGCAGTAAATGCTCAAATAGCACATTAATGGTGGACATGCGGTGGAAATGGTTGCGAAGATTTATATCGAAGGAAGATTACAATCAACATCGAACGAGCTTGATGTCACTATGGCTTGCAATGCACATACAATGTGGCCCAACTAAACAATGCGACGCAACATTTCTCTTACACTTTAACAGGTGCTGTTAGAAATGATACTTACTCCATATCGCAGCGAAGACACCAAGCAGGGAGACAGTAGCCAAGAATCCAAGGGCGAGATATGTATTGCCTCTGGGAATCAGACGAGATATCAACCCCCTCATGTCTATTCTCTACCGTTGATGCATCCAACTGGCCCCTTGATGGCCTCTCACACACACTTAAATTTCACCTGAAACGAGAGAAATGGAGAGCATAATTAGCATCAGAGTAATCTACATGTACATACTGCCTTGCGATCCGCCGCATGGGCGAGTGGCAGGGAATGTTAGGACACCAGCCGTGTAAACATGTAAGGGAGGAGAAATGGTGACGTGCATTATGGGAGTGTAAAGTAAGTTATTCTTGGCCAGTACTGTCCTTTTTGAAGAGCCCTATAATATGCCCGACGTATTACATCACTGAGCATTCTCAATAAACCTTCCCATTCATTTCTCTTCCCATTTATTCGGTAGATCACAATTTATGATGAATGTACAAGAATACGGGTGGGCACAGAAGGGTCCGTGATGACGAAATGAGTCGATAAGGCGCCTTCCCGGTTGCATACGCTCCGTAAACGGCACGCGACGTTTCGCTTCATCGAGTACGGCCATTTGAGTGACGTCCTCCTTCCAAGATGCCCACGACATCTCCTGGAGCACAACAATAAGAATGGTTCTTGAATATTCTTCTCGCCAAAAATAGGGATGGCTTTAGCAATTATTTAATGCTACGTAAGCTAATAATATCATTATGGAGTTTACTCGACCAGTATACATATATCCATATAGTTCCTAGAGTCGTGGTCTAAATTATTTTATATTTCAAAACCAATGTTTCGCTAACTTTTCTGGCATATTTGGGGCAATGAAATTATTACAATTCAACCATTACAGGAAGTAAATGTCGACGGGGTTTCTTGGTATGAATCTCTCCCCCTAGGATATAATTTTAGCACTTACGAGACCAATCACGTGTCCCAAGACTTCCGACTTCTTCATTTGATTCCCGTCGATTGTTTTGCCCCCCCTGCCTGATATTCTTCAAGTCGACCAATGACCGGGTGTCCTGTCTCCTTGATACCTAATAAATCCAGCGTTTAAAGGAGTGAAATAGAGGCCAATGAAACGTGAGACCGATTATACACGTGTTAGAAACTGGGTCAATCCCCGAAGCTTAGATCACAATTAAGATAGAACTCAGCCATTTGGGGAAAATTTTATATTTATGAAAATATAGCGAAGGCGCCTGATCACACGTTCCCCGAGCCAATACGGACTAACGTATGCTGTTGAAAGATCGCAAAAAGAGATACCTAAACACACTAGCAGGCATCAAATAGTCCTTCACAATTGGACGTCCACGGCGGACGAACACTTCAGTAAACCATTGGATGGGTATCTCTCCGCTCGTTACCACACATGAAACTCAATTTAACTTAAAGAACTTCATCTAACATACGCGTAGTATTCATTTAAGGTAGTTTGAACGAGATCGTTCCCTAGTCATAATGGAGACCATATTCGAAGAATATGTTTTGCTTTCAGCAGCAGTAGGAAGCAGGAATTAAATATTCCATTATTAAAGGTGCAATTATATACTCTCATACGACTGAAATACAAAATAAATAAATAAAAATATCTACGTAAGTCCTTAACTTGACTAATTTTTTCCACGCGGTACTTTACACTCCTTCAAAACGGAAGATTTGTATGTGATCCTGAAAAAGTTATTGCGGTTGCAATATCATTTATTGTCAAAAATAGTTAAGAAAACGAACTAACTATAAACTGTTAATATTTTACGAAATCTAGGCGTAAGAACTTTCTCATTTTTCAAATAATATCTCTCTTAAGTGCATAAACATACTATTTCCCATGTAAAAAGGCTCGAATTTGCCGTCAAAAATCTCGGAAAGTAGTTCGGTAAGGGGCTCATATTTTGGTATATTTGGAAGGAAAATGTCTTTTTTTAAATGAGACTAAATTCATTGATTTCTAGTTGAAATGATAATTCACCCAAACTTCCGTGCATTTGATATTCAGTCCCAGTAATAATCGAAAGAATTTTTATCCTCCAAACCAAGGGCATTGGTCCGAGGGGGCAGGAAGGGCAATAAAAGGTACAAAATACCCCCTTTGGACAGAGTTTTTTTGCCTGTATGTATCGATGATTCAGAATGACATTTTTCGGGAAAATTGTTTCGAAATGTTACTCATTGGTTCCACAGGTAAGGGGTGGAAGAAAAGTAATCACACTGGTAGCACTGTGAGCGACCGTGGAACATAGCGAGTATCGCTTTCACATGGCATATCTGCTAGTGTCAATTAACAAAGTCGAGTACATCGAGTTCAGGATGCTGCCGCATCTTCAAGTGCGGAAAACTGACTTTGACGAAATAAAAATCATGTGATAGAATAAAGATTTCAACGTTTATTGATGTACGGGAATTTTATCCCTATATTTGAAAATAAGCACTTATACATTTTTCACACTTTTATTTTCGTCACCGACCATGGTTTCAGCACTTAATGCCCTCATCAGGGTTACATTACTCCAAATATCTCACTCTTTCATGCATTTACAAAGTGTGGTGAGAAACAGAAGGGAAAGGGAGGGGGGAGGGGGGAGGGAACGAGGATAGCTAGTGACGGTTGGAACAGAGAAGAGAGGGGAGGAAGAGGGAGGTTTTGGGAAAGATTGACAATTGGTGAATGGTGGCGCCGGAAGACCAATTTTTCGGGATCATAAAGCATTTTTGGAGGGCCGAAATCCGGTGATAGATAAACCTCGCTCACTGACGGCCTTCAACTTCAAGGTGAGGGCTCCCGTTGGGTCAGCTATCGCTTAGAATGATGAATAGTGAGTTGAATTTGAATGTACTTTCCTTTCAACAGCCTTTATGTCTTTCAGAATTTCAGATTTCAAGATGGAGCAGACCTTGACGACGCTTGGAAGTAGGGTTGGGCAAAAAATACCGATATGCGGTACTAACGAGTAATACGTTCTTTCTCTTTCGTTACTAACGGGGTACTATTAGAAATCGGTACTGCCAGGGGTACCGGTGCTAAAAGTACCAATACCAGGGTCGATTTATTCGATATGTTGCACCATCGACTCGAGAGGCGAAGAATCGAGATATCGAACGACCTTGTACCAATACGAGAATGCATTGCCATCTGGTGTACAAGCGTTCAACTCTGAACAAGAATTAATTGAATGCTGGTAATGCACAGTACCACGATAAGTTGTAAAAAGGAATATTTACTGAGGATATAAAAACAAACTTTATTATTACTTATTAATCTGTCAGTATGATGTATTTAGGCGCTTAAATACTACGCTGAGAATTCACATTCGAAGCAACGGCTGCTTGTCCATTGTTCATAGGAAAAAGAATTTCAAACTTGGAGATATATAATGAATAGATTTTCAGCTTAAATACTGCAATATTACCACGAGCGCTCACTTCCCATTCGCAATGTTTTAAAGATTCTGAATGCTCCAGTTCCTTTTGGATGAAAAGATAAGCATCACTTAATATACAAGGACAGATAATGGGAGCAATTTAGCGAAATTTCAATTCTCCGCTAAGATAATAGTTCTCTTAATCATGATCAGAGAACTTACGAACCTCAACTACAGATCAAAAATACCTTTAATAATTTGAAGTATTAGCAATAAATGTCGGCTTCCGTATCATCAGCCAAAAAAACTTATTTCTCCCACTTCCAGTCAACGAATCGCCGTGAAATTCACGACACACAAAATGGTAGTCTTGGGCAATTGTGCAATATTTTTACTTTCCCCCTGACTATGACATCAAATCATGCTTGACAACGCGTTTTAAGAATTTCCTTAGATTCAATCCCACTCATCCTTCCGCACTTTACACCGTTGTTTACTCCTCCTAAGGAAGTTTCAAAACCCTTTATTAGGTAAGGAACACATTTCCGAAGAAAAAAACAATATCCGCAATAAAATTGCGAGCTCTGAGAAGAACTTATTGTCTCGAACGCCAAACAATGTTAAACGACTATTCGTCAAGCAATGGAGTGTTCACTGCCTATAAGAGCAAGCTTCAAAAATCATTGCGTTGACTCATCAGAGAGCCCAAAAGAGACGCGGTCCACCTCCCCTCCGAAACCGTCATTGCCGACTCACGCCCTCAAATTGGAGAGGGTATATCGCGTGATTTGAAACAATGGAAATTCCGCCAATCACAAGCAATATCGCTCTCCGTCCCTCTAAAGGCAGATATAAACGTGGAAGTCATTTCCATGACAATAGCCTTACTAGTAGTGTTACTAAATTGTTGAGGAAATCATGGTGGGAACTACTATTCAATCCAAGGGAAAAATATAGGTTAAATCTTTTTCGAAAGTTTGATGTAGACTATTTTTTGCCGGACGCTCAACATATTTTGCAAGAGCCAAACTATTATGGTAGAAACAATCACAGGAATAAGACTGCAGAACATGATTTTAATGTCATTTTTTTCCACGTACAATAAGGGACCATAACAGTTGTGATGGATCAGTTCTAGGATACTGACTAGGATAAACAGGTTTTTTCAGAAGTGCTAAATATTTTAACATGATTATTATATTACTATGATTACTAACCTCGCATGATGGACTAACTCGCAGACTAATTCGCAGACTAACCTCGCTTTAACATGATTATTATATTACATGATTACTAACCTCGCATGCAATCTCCGGCATCATATATCTCTTGCATGATTTAGTACCATGTAGAACATTTTTTCTGTCGCAGTAATTATAACCAGTAGTCGTATCTTAAGTAATGTATTGCATGGTAGCAAGTTCTTGTACGTAGCACTCTCCTAGTATCTGGTCTGACCGCGCACTGATATCCTGACTGCTTTTGGTCTGCGCCTGGCATTCCGGGGAAACGTGCGCGGTTCGGATTTCAGCTGAGATGAGGGCTTCGTGCCTGGTGTGGAATCACCCCGTACCACAGACCCTAGTGGTGGCTTGCACTGTATTTCGTAGATGTAGATGTAGGCATGTATGTTGCCAACGCAATTCCCAATCAAAGCCGGTTCCATGGCGTTTTATCACTCAGTCACTCCAACGATTAAAATGGATGGACAAAATGAAAACTGAGGAAATATATGAAAGAACAAAAATACTACTCAACATATCAGCCTATTCCTTTATATAATTAATCTTTGAACGAAAAGACTCTTAGGAACGACATTCGCAAATAAAAATGCCTTGAATTGGACATACCTTGAGATAAAATTAGTTTGAATCGCAGCCGAGGAAACAAATGTCTATCTAAGGCTGCCTGCAGAACGTAACAACGACATCGGAGTAAAAGCAGTGGTAACTTTCACAGAAATATTTCGCACAAAAACTATGGATTCTAAGAAGAAAAAATATGGATAAAAAGATTTTTAAAATATGGATTTTCCTGCATCTCACGTACGCCATTCAACTAAAATTTTGTGATAGTGAACGCAATCATATCTTCCCCGAAAATAATGTGCTACAGATCATTTTTTATTCATAATTCGTAAATTCAATCGTTGGACAGCGTGAGAAAAAGAGGTAATACAAAAAACGAAGAAGAAATGGCCCTCTAGAAAGACAAAAGTAGATGGAAAATTAAACGAATTGGGTACACCTTAAGGTAGTTTGAGCGAATTAGTTCAGACCCTAGTCATAACATAGACCATATTCGAATTTTGCGTTTAAATATCAGCATCTGTAGGAAGCATGAAGTAAGTATTATTATTACTAATTTTGAAATAATATGCATTATATAACTCAAATTCTAAGTCGTTAAATAACATTATCTATACAAGTCTTTACCTTGAATAATTTTTTTTTTCCGCGGTACGTAGAAAAATCCCTCACAACGGAAGGTTTGCTTATGATTCTAAGAAATCACTGCGGTGACATGAAATTAACAAAAAATGTTTTAAAAAATCTAAGGAAGCATACAAACTGCACATTTTTAATTTTTGACGAGATGTAGGTTTAGAAATTCTCATTTTTTAAATAAGGACTCTGTGGAGTGGATACACGTACCATTTCCCATGTAAAAGAGCTGGGAGTTTTCGTCAGAAATCTCGGAAAGTAATCAGGTAAGGTGCTGATATTTTGATATTTTTAGAAAGGTGAGATGTTTTTCTTTGAAATGAGACCATATTCATCGATTTCAAGGTGGAATGATATTTCGCTCAAAACACCTTAAAATAATACTGATGAAATCAGTCACCTTTTGTTCTGCGTAAACTTCTGTCGATTTTTTTTTCTGATATGTTAATGATGAATTAAGAAGTATTTAAATCCATCTTTTCCCAGATGAAATGTCGTTGTCTTTCGTCCCTATTGTTCGACTATGTAACCCATTTGTTCACTCATCTTTATAGGATTTTGTTCTGATGACATTTTCCTCAAATGCACGTGTTTACCGAAATACTCAAATTTTAGCGAAAAATGCATGACAATGGGTTTCCTGAACTTTGTATTTTATTATTTCGGTACTTTGATTAAAGAAATGAGCGGAATGTGGGTACCATTCATTGATTCTACGTGGAATTATATTTCGCTCAAACAACCTTTACACAAAAAAATAGTTAGAATCCAAGCAGAGGGAAAATGGGCAGGTAAGTCTCCAAAGGAAGACTACGAAGCGAAGTGTCTCGACAAACTAAGAGGGTCCCGGAAAAGAAGAATCATTCAAAAAGTAAAGTAGCAGGCAAGGGAAGGAAAAGTAAAGGAAATCGAGCTCCAGTTATGATTTCTTACAATTGAAGATGGCATAAGAAAAGCAAAATAAAAATTCCATTATATTTACTACACGATTAAATATATGAAGTAATCCGTGCATGTGCACTATATTAGAAAAAAACTACCACTTTTAATATTCGTTGCTCAACGGTCTTTCGAGCAACAAAAGGAAAATAAGGATCACTTTACCTTCATAATGGGAAATTCAGAACTGGTGTGTTTCAGAGCACCACAGAGAATATTGTCATGATGCCTCACTACATCTCTAGATCTGACAGAAGCGATAAAATAGAGATAGATACATAGCCGAGCAGATAGGTACAAAAACTCGTTCTTTCCTCGCACAATAAGCGATCACAATAAAAATTGAGCTCCACTAAATACACTTCCTAAATTCAATTCACCATTTCGCCTTCCAAAACCTTATATCTTTACACGGCAGGTTTCCTAACATCCCCTGCTCTGGCTCGCAGGGTAGTATGTAGATGTATAAATTGCCGAAGCCAAGGTTAACAAATAATTATTCAGATTAAATTTTTAAAGCAAGCAGTTTCAAGAGAACCGGGACATTTTTTCCCTGTAACTGCAAAGAAAAATGATCATATAGTTTAGAATAATCTTCCTTATATAATCTACCACAGAATTACAGGAGAAAAACATCGGTGTAACACTTTTTGCAGTGAACCTATTGTTCCGCTGGTAACTACAGCATGAAGATGAGTATCCACAACAAAAAATTCGACATTAGTATTTCTACTTTCAAATTACTAATTAAAATCTGCAATAAGTGACCCGTTTATACGGCTCCAGCTACCATAAAGTTCCTAATTTAACGCCTCTCCGCGGAAATCGTTCCCAAATGATACGCCAAATCGCCATATGTTTGAAGCGCACGTCTCCATGACGTTTTTGATACTCATGCTACCGTTCTGATGAGTCCTTTCCCCCTTCCTTCCCTTCCCCTCAGAGTTTGTCGCTGGAAGTGCAAGCTTTTTGGACTATCTCGCGATAAGGTGATAAACACGACGCCGCGCAGCGCAGCCGTTGTGCCGGAAACAGGGGGAGGGAGACGGGCGAAGGTTAGTAAAGCGTGGAACAAGACGAGGTATGCGCAGGTGGAGGAGTGGGTGGGCGGGAGAGGAACCTCCAGTCCTGCCAACCCTTTCAAACTTTCGCGAACGTGTTCTCATTTTTTACACGAAGTGGACTCTAGATAGAAGAACAACACAAGGTTTTTGGAAGGTCCGGAATTCCGTCTCGTATCTAATTCAGTGAAACCGGCTTTAATCGGAACCTGAGTCAAATGAAAACCTGTCTTATCCGGAAAAAAGTTGGTTCCGGCGATCGTAGTAGGGTTTTACATGCATTGGTACCCTGCGTTTAACGGAAACTGTCAAACGCGGAACGGTATCCATTCCCGGGCACGTGGACCTGGGTTTAGCGGAATTGCAAAAAAACTCCAAGCACAATTTTTACCATTAAAGAGTAAAATCCTAAAATATTTTTAATGGCCTCTCCCAAGAAAACAATCCTAAGATTGGTAACAGTCAAAGGTGTAATAAGTACACTGTGGTCTAAGTCATTACTTATTGACTGACATTGACTGAAATGACGTCACACAGTGGGCTGAAATATAAAAAAGCTGGCAAAACCTCAGCTTTCGACTTTTTAATTACGAGCTGAGAATGGAATACCCGTATTTTAGAATAAACACGCTACATAAAACGGCATATTACATTCCATAATAGCGGTTAGCTAAATTTTTACAGCTCGTCGAAAATTAATAAAAATTTATGAAACCTGGAATCTGCGATTTTAACGAAAATTTTCGAAGTTGTTTTTCTGGCGATGGAATACAGTACAGAAATATATTATTTCTGAAATATATTAATATATTAAAGAAATATATTAATTAGAAATGTAAATTTGAGAATATTTCTTTATACTATCATCTTATAAATGCTAATATAAATTACCGATACTTAGCAATTGTAAACTTTTTTATTTTTTGACATAGTTTTGCCACAGTGTGATACTGTTTCATTATTACGTAATAATTTCGTCTACATGTAGAATTTGAGTCAAACCAACCTTTAAGGCGATGCATGTTATGGGCGTGATATGGCTTTCAAGGTCTTCTTTGAAATTTCCGACCATGAGTTAAGCGGAAACCTGTCTTGTCCGGAAAAAATAATGGCCCGACAGATTCTGCTTAAGACAGGTTTCACTGTATATAAGAATTAATATTTGTTTGTTAGTCCCGCGAGGGTTTCTGGATTATTTAAATCCATTGCACAATAGGAGTAACACGAGTCGTTTCAACAAATGTGTGTTGGCACGCAAGCTTCTCAAACAAGCGAAGAACGACCAGCGAGCTACGAAGAAGATCGTTTACGAGTGGCTTAATCACGTGCATCAGAATCGTGTCAGTGAGACATAATATCGCGCGCATCAGAATCATATTATCCAATATATAAAAATGATTTGTTTGTTCGTCCTCTATGCGTTCCAATACCATTCATCTGATAACGATGTGTTTATTTCTTTCATTTTATTTCTTCTTACAGGTGAACAACTAAGTAAAAAGTAGCAGCAATGAATTATTATTCAAACCGCATAATGATACCTCAAAATCCATGCTTCTAACAGTTGGACAGCCGAAAAATTTGTTTTTGCAGAGGGTGGTAAGACCAAAAATATTGTATATCCCAAAGCACTTGAATAATTTTTTTCAAATTTAATTCGATACACAAAATATCATCGACTTTAATTTATTTTGAACATGTAAATGTGTCTGTTTTGTATGTGTGCCCACTTAGAAAAAGAGGCAATGCAGCGTATGCCGGGCACAGCTAGTATTTTATAAGAGACGAAATATGTGGTCTCCTTACCTTGGGCACTCGACTCCAGGGAAGTGTGCAAGCTGTTGTTGTTGGCGGAAATACGGAAAAGGAAATCGAAGAAGGTGGGTATTTGCCAAGGTTAATAGAGCTATGGTTGTTTTATTTGCGACTCGGGCACCTACTGGTTTGACGTCACCCACGATCAAACTACCGCGCTGTTTGAAATTCAGTCAAACTTCCCTTAACGGACACCTCTAAATAGCGGATATCTCCTTAAAACGGACAGTTTTTTCAATCTTAGGCAGTATAACATGGAAAGTTATAGAAATTAGACCTCCAAATAGCGGGCACTCTCAATAACGGACGCGGACAACAGAAAAGAAACATTTTTCCTTCAATTACCTCAATTAACGGACACTGGCGACGAGCTATTCTGTAAAAATGTCTTCTCACCTGGACAATAAACCTCATTTCTTGATGAAGTTCGGGAACTTTTCCAGACCAAATCTTATCTTAGCAATTCGAGTACAATCTTGGTGATGTGGTACAAGCTGATTTTTGGATAAAAATGTATAATGAGACCATTATGTATTTTTTGTTGAAATGTGCAATTTTTCAAATGTAAGACGTAAAAGATAAATGAAATATATTAACGCCTTTATATTTTAATGTACCGGCGTAGTTACTGCATAGATAATCGTTTCGTAATTCCGGCCCCGTCTGAATAGCGGACACCTCTCCATAGCGGACGATTTTTCCGGGCCTAAACGTGTCCGCTATCCGAAGGTTTGGTTGTACCAGACTCTTCCTGCACCAATGCCACGGCTTCTTGAAGAAGTTTGCCTTCCTTCAAAGGAGCATTGCCATTTTGTACAAGAGGAAAAAAATCACATTTTTTAAATAAATGAATTTGTACTTTCCCCGCGAATATTATGTGAGAAATTCTCTCGGGATTCCCACCGGGTTAAATTTTTGGCTGCTGCCAACGTTACGATGGATAACACTTCCATCGTCATCAGGGTAATGGTGACCCTTACCCTAATGATCATTACCCTGATGACGATGGAAGTGTTATCCATTAAAACGTTGGCAGCAGCCGAAAATTTAACCCGGTGGGAATCTCGACAGACTTTCACACCAATTTTTTTAGTTTATAATGCACCGCGAGGTCTACTGTAGGCATGTCTTATCTCTTAACTTTAGCAGTTATCAGCTTCAGTATTGCATGATTATCATTATGCTCAATCCAATGTAAGGTTCGGAGAAAATGCTCGAGGAAAGGTCTCATTGGCGACTCGGGCTCCTATTGGTTTGACATCACCCACGACCTAAACTCCCCCGCTGTTTGACACACGAGGCTCTTTCTGCGCTAATGACTCGGCATTTTGAAGTGGTTTCTCGCAATAAAATATGGAAAATGCCTTCTTCAATACTGACGCAGGTTTTCCATTGTTCGTCTTACTTCAAAGGAGAATTTACGGTTTCCCAAGAGGAAAAATCACATTTTCTAGGCCATAATGCACCGTGGGGTCTACCATCGGCATGTCTTATCTCTTTCCGTTTAAATTCATCAGCCTCAGTATTGCATGATTATCATTATACTCACTACAATGTAACGTAATACGGCTAGGAGAAAATTAAATCAGTTCCAAAAGTACGTGTTTGAGAACCTTAGGTATGTACTTACAGCGCGGGAGACGAACGACGCCGTCGGTCGATTGCCGACACAATCAACAGACTGGCCCCTCTAGTTTGCCTTGAATGTCGTCTCTAACAGCGATGCGTACGATGAGAGCACTTCACTTTCACTACACTCACAGAATAGAGGATACGAGTTTTTCCCCGCTCATAGCCCCGCGTAATATCGAGAGTGTGACGTTCAGCCCCCCGGGACTTGGACTCTCCTTCTAACTCGTTAACCTAGAGCAGAATGGTCGAATGCGAGATAAGGGACTCTCTTATCTCGAACTTTCGAGGGGATTGACAGCAAGGTAGAATGGTGAGCGATGTACGAGAGGACCGGGTTCCGGAGGGCTAGTTAAAAAAAACACCACCCCACCGAACTCAAATTCCCCAAGAAAGCACAACAGTTGAGCATTTATTCAAGGTAATTTGAGCGAGATATCTTTTCGAATAAAACTCGATAGATTTGGGCGCATCGTAAAGAATAAGATCCCGTATTAGTTATGAGACCAAAAATGTAATCCAAACGCGGGAAAACTATGAGAGATATTTCCCAAAAAATTGAAGCCATTTACCATTGGGTTTCGTCACGCCGCACAGCGGTCTGAGAACCCACTTCAGCGGTCAAAAATCGATTTTTTCAAAATGATGAATGAAAAGAAGGCAAATAGCAGCGTGTCGATTTTCAACTACACTAAGTCTTTAACACCAATAGTTATGCAATGCAATGTACCGAATGATATACATCATTTTATGTAGGGTGTATCGTTACGAATCAACTTCATTAAAAAAAAACTTAACCACTTTTAAAATATAGACAGACCGCTATTTCTCAGCGCGGACTGCTAAGATAGAGCGCGAGAATGAATAACTATCGGCAGCACCGCTGCCCGCGCTTCGGAGAAAAGTGCCGATAGCTTAAAAATTAGCATTTAAAGCACAGAATTCTTGTTCCATTATTTAGACAAAGGTTTTCCCTAGCCCTAGCATATTACCTCATCACAAGATAATGCAATATTTTTTTAAACGCCTAATTGATGCCGGTAAGAGCGTGGGGTAGCACTACATAAGAACGTCAAAAAGAGACGACGAGGCAAAGTAGAATGTATTTTAGGTTTAAAAATGAGTGAATCATGTAATTTTAAGGCGGAAAAATGCCTACGAGGGGTTTTACTTGACTTCCTTTTCAAGCGCGAGAAAATGATTTTTAAGCGGTGGCGCTGATCCCCCATATGTCCGTCTGTACTAGTCAGACATGGATCATCAAAGGAAGAAAATTTATTTGGTTTACAAATAATTGGTCAATAATCTTTATCCCAATAACATTAAGGGTATACATTCAGCATTTTGAAAAAATCGATTTTTGACCGCTGAAGTGGGTTCTCAGACAACTATGTGCCGTGCCCTCCACAGAAATTAGTATCCTTCCGCAAAGATCACACGAGAAACGTAACGGCGCGTTGTTCGTATCTTTACTCAATTATTTAAAATCATTAACTTATTACCGTAATACTTGGCATAAAACAACGAAAAAATTTGATTGTGAATGCGCTTTAGCGCATAGTATGAAGCAAATGATCATCATCATCATCTGGAGTTCTGTCTGCTGACAGGTCCCGTACACCACTGTCGTCTCCATCCGCTTCTGTCCCGAGCTTCCTTCTTTGTTTCATCATACCTGATGTTCTTCACCTAATCCACCAATTTAATTCTTCTCCTTCCTCTCTTTTTCTTTCCTTCAATTGAGCCCTCAAGTGCCACAGTTATTATACTTTTCCCTCTCATCACATGGCCCAGCCAGTTTCCTTTCCTTTTCCTAATTTCCTTTAGGAGCGATCTTCCTTCTTTTACTTTGCTCAAAACCTCTTCATTTCTCATCTTATCTACTATCTTACTTTTTCCATCCTTCTCCACACCCGCATTTCATAAGCTTCAATTCTATTCCTTTCCCTCTTACCTAATGTCCACGCTTCACATCTACACATGAAAACGCTCCATGAATAGCATTTAGCTAGTCTCTTTCTCAGCTCCAGATCCAGACTTTTATTGCATAGCAAGTTTTTCTTCTGCAAATGATATCAAGCCTCAAATCCGTATTTTTGTACCATTCGTATGAGCATTCTACCAGCTGATTGGTAGTTTTTTGTATAGTGTTTATACTACTAGCCTATCGTTCCGTTTCACTTCTTTGGATGACCCGCAATTAGATCCCTCTTAATTTCTTCATGTCGTCTACCTCTTCTTATTTCGTCCAGAGGATCTATTCTCTTCTCCCCTTCCTAATTGTTCTCCCCTCCTTCATTCTCTCCAAAATTCCCTCTCCTTTAAAATCGACCTACATCCGTAGATTTGTGTCGTATATTCGGTTAATTACTGAAAATTTCATCGAGAAAAACATTTTTCCTTCCCTTAATCCCATTCAATTCGCCACTCCCTTTCGGGGTAAGCAAAGTCAAAGAATTTTATTATTAACGTTAGCCCGCGACAACTGGCTCCCTCTTGATAATTTCCTCCACTATGCCTTTCCCTGACTAACCACTTCCCTCTCCCTTACACTCATGAATTGCTTCATTCACGCATTTGTCAACATCATCGGTCGTTCAATCCCAAGATGGTTGACTGCAGCCCTCCACCTTTCCCTACCCAATGCTAGTTCTCTTACCTCCTGGTAGCTCTTCCTATGTACTGCCTTCTTAATTTGGTCCATGAACTTATTCCTGGGTCTTCCTCTGGGGACTTTTCCCTCTATTTGGCCTTCAATTATGTTCTTCACATATCCATTGTGTCTCAGGGTGTCTCCAATACATCTGGTTCTTCTTTTCTGAATGTTGCTCCATACAGTCATTTCCTATTCTACTCTTCTGGACACCTCATCATTTCTAACTTTGTCCTCCCATTTGATCTTCAGCATCCTCCTCCAGCACCAGGTTTCGAAGGCTTTTAATCTGTTTTGATCAGCTATTCCAATGGTCTATACTTCCGATCCATAGAGTACACTCCTCACGAAGGTTTTTACATACTATTTCCTGGTTCGTAGCCCTGTCTTCTTTGAGCACAGCAGTTGTCTTTTTCCCATGAACACCTTCTTAGCTTGGGCTATTCTCCTCTTGATGTCCGTTGTGCTTCTTCCGTCCCTTGTGATGGGACTTCCGAGGTAGGTGAAGTAATCCAGTTGCTCTAATTTCTCTCCTCTAGGGGTGACTCCCACATTCATATTCTCTCTTCCGCATACTAGAATTTTAGCCTTCGTCTTGCTTATTTTCATGTTGTATTCTTAGAGAACGTGATCCATCACGTTCAGTGACCTTTGAAGGCCGTCGCGTATTCCGCTGTGACTGCGATATCATCTGCGAAGCGGAGCACGTTTACTTCTTCGAATAGAGAAAGGCTCTCTCGTCAAATGTATATAGCTCCTATTATTCCTACTCTCGGGTGCGCAGAGCCTCGGCTAACCACTTCAGCGCTCGAGAACGTAGTGACTACGACACGGGACGCTCCGCTCCGGTTTGACTCCCTGCTACCGCGACATTCAATCGCGATCATCGTGGTCTACCTTTCCCTCTCAAACCGCCTGCTCTGTCATCATATACCTGTTTGGCTATTCGACTCTCGTCCATTATCTCGGCGTGGACATACCAACGAGGCTTACTCCTTTCATATATGCCCACTACTGAAGCGTATAGCACGAGTTCTTTGTTCACCCACTCATTCCCCACCCTATTCACTCTACTTCCCTCTGGTTAGGCCACTCCTCGAATACGCCGCGAGGATTTGGGACTCGGGTCATAAATATTTAACCAAAAAAATCAACAAAATACAAAGAAAAGCTGCACACTTCGTTAAAAACTGTTACGAGCGAACATATACGGCCGTATTACTAGATTTCAGCTAAAAGGCGCTAGTAGGCGACTAACTTCGTCAGCTACTAAGAGCACTTAGTCGCATACTAAAAAATGGTATTCATAGATACTTTCCAGTGAGCTACTAGGAGCTACTAACCTAGAATGCTACTATCGCCACTATCGTAGCGGAGTACATACTTGTCGGTAGCGACTGCCCTAGAAACAATGAAGCAACGCTTGGCAACACTGCCACTGGCTTGATGGTACGTGAATTTGTACGTCATACATCAATATTGCTACAATGAGACCATCATTAAATACTCTAATTTCCCCATATTTTAGCATTACCATCATAATTCCGACAAATCTTCCATAAAATTTGATTTTTACTGTATAGAAAACTCGGGATTACATGCTTGTCATAAACTTTATTTTTTGCCACACGTAGTAATACACCACGAACTTGCACAGATCGTTCATAAAATCATTTGGACACACTGGAGCTTCACCTCATCAAAGTTGAACTACCTCCATCCAATCGCACCAAATTAAGATATCAGTTATATTCAAACAAACACAGGACTTTCTTGACGTATCTACAGTTCCATCAATATAAAAACACTCAAAATAGAAAATGTTTGCCTTTAGTCAATGGATAATAACTGGTTTTTACATAGAAAATGTTACAGTACTCACATTCACACACTAACAATCATTTTGTAAACGAAAAACGAACATGCACACGGTACAGCGGACATTGTCACTATTTAATCTGAAAACCTATTTGTCCTTTCACGAATTCTTTCTGAGCATTAAATAAAACGAAACTGATTTCACTTATCCACTAAGAAGATAAAACATAAAATAGGATGCGATAAACTGCTGAAGCACTGAAAGAAGTTTCTATTACCGTTAAACCATAAAAACGTTCTGCTACCAAAACAAAAACGAAACGAAATAGAAATTTACAGCAGAATGTAAACATACCAGCGCTATGATGTAAACAGACTCGCAATTACAATTATTACTTGTGCAAAATCATTATAATTCATTAAGATAACAACTGTACGCCTTTTTATCAATGTAAGACATATTTCTACGACAACACAATCGTAATATGCTCGAGTTAATTACTCTGAAGCACCTCACTTGATGCAGTAGTCACGAAAACTAATATGCACCTGTTAATTGCTGACGAGGCTTCCTCCTGGACACATTCTTTAAAATGAGCTGTATTCTCGTAGAGTAATCATCTAAAACCACAAATGAAAGTACTAAGGCCAGACGAATTTAAAAATGCAACTGTTACCCTCAAAAACAGTCAATACACACACAATGATTTATGCACTTCATAACGCTGTGAGGCATAGCACTGATGAAACGAGATGAAGAAGAGATGATAACCAACTTACGACAATCGAAACCACAGTAATAATCTCACTAACCCTTCCTTTTTCCATGAATAAAACACTCAGGAAGCACTACGGAGTACCACAACACGGTGTCGTAGACTAAGAGCAAATAATTAAAATGCTCAATTTGATCCAGCAACAGTACTACACGTAACATCCGCCAGACTTGAGAAAAGCAATTCCACCGGTATATTTGGTACTTTCGCTTTAAATCTCCGTTATGGCTTCAGGTTATCACTCGAGGCGAGCCACTTGTGACAGATCGCCATATTTAGTAGCACCTCTAAACAAGGCGAGAGAGTGTTTAAGAATCAGCTACTAAAATAGTGGCTCACTTGGCGCTGCTGAGCTTAGTAGCTGTCTATGAATACGATTTTGTTAGTTGGCGACTAGTTAGTGCGCTACTAAGCCGATAGTAGCTCACTAAGGAATCTATGAATACGGCCGATAGTGTTTCACAACATTTAGATGGATTAAGGGGGGAGCCCCTAGAGACTCTTGAGGCTACACACTACGCCTGGCTTGCTTGAGCAATTGAGAACTGGAGTGTTTCAGAGCGACACAGAGAATATTAATATTACGCCTCACTACATCGCTAGGTCTGACAGAAACGATGAAATAAAAGAGATACACTGCCGAATAGATAGGTGCAAGAACTCGTTCTTTCCGAGCACAATAAGCGATCACAATAAAAACTGAGCTCCACTAAATACACTCCAAAAATGCACGTCACTATTTCTCCTTCCAAAACCTTACATCTTTACACGGCTGGTGTCCTAACATCTCCTGCCAATTGCCCATGCGTCGGCTCGTAGGGTAGTATGTAGATGTAGATGTACCTTTCCCATAAACACTTCTCAAGCACCGCACTCCCACTATATTAAACCTCCTCTCATGCTTATTCTGGTACACCTAGGTTTCGCTGCCGTGTCTTAATATCGGGAGGAGAACGATTTTGAACACTTTGAACTTTGCTTCCGTAGACAACACTCACACATGGATATGCTCCACATACGGCCTACGATTTAGTTCCCGGAAATCGCACGCCTTATAATATTTTCATCTATCCTCCCGTCTTTGGCTAACGTTCGACCAAGATTCACAAAATCAAAGCGGCATGAGAGTAATCTCCACCCACACTTCAGTATTCTTCTGGATACCTTATCTCCGCCCACAACCTACCCATTTTTCAATATTTTCACAGCCAACATAACCTCATTCTCACTTATTTACTTCCCCAAGCTGACATTTTGGCTGACTCACAAGGCTCATGCTTTCAGCCTCCACTATTGCGAATAATATTAAAAATAAAGCCATGCATTCGAAACTAAGGAATGCATGGTTTTATTTTTATTACTAATATTGGCTATAAAGTATGGAAGTTTTCAGTGTACTAAAACCACGTATTACACTCGTGATATAATTCTAGGTGCCTATAACGTTGCTTGTACATGATCCTTATAATATCCCACATTTTAGAGTCTGTATGTGATGAGCCGCATCGCAGCCAGTTATCGTGCTGCAATACTCTTAACACTTGACTGTTTATTAATTTCCCCTGTCTGACTAATAATTAAGTGATCTCTGTGGTCCCTTAATTTTGAAAAAGACCATAAGGTTCCCTTAGCTCGATGGTGTGACTCTTCTATTCGTAATCTGTAGACAATTTTGTTTTCAATGCTAGTTAGTATTGCACATAAGTTTTCTTTCCTGCTTGGTATAGTTTGAACTATAGTATGCACGAATGCAAAAATTTAATAGATCGATTTTTACGTCATAAAATTATACTTCACAAGTCTTAGAGTTATTTTATCAAAAATTCTTAAGCAAGTATTCAACTGTGGTTTCTGTAAGGACTAAAGAAAAATATCTCACATTCTACTTGAAAGTAAAAATGAGGGATAAGGTGCATGCTATGTCAGCAAGCAACATACACACATATTGCACGCTGATTTCACCACAGGTATCATGGGGTCAATGGCTATTGTAATGATGGCATTGATCACAGATTTCGCTCGAGGCAAATAAAAAAGTATCTTTGTTAACTTTGTGGTATTTTCCCATAGTAATATTTAATGGTAACATTTACTACACCACAGAATTAAAAACACAAAAACACGACCCGTGTTTCAATTCATAAGATTTCATACACCTTCCCTATTAATCAATATTTTATACATCTTCATACACCTTCCCCATCACTCCTGATATTAACTTCACATACCTGATGATGATACTTCAGTAACGAAACCCGGGTCGTGTTTTTGTGTTTTTAATTCTGTGGTGTAGTAAAATTCGCTCGAGGCTTCAGGTAGTTTGAGCGAAATATCTATCACCTAGAAATCAATGATTTGGGTCTCATTTTAACAAAAAATCTTACTTCTACAAAGATAACAAAATATTAGCCCCTTGCAGAACTAATTTCCGAGATTTTTGTCGAAAAATACTAGCCCTTTTACATGGGAAATGGTAAATGTACGCACTCCAGAGAGACCATATTTTAAAAATGAGGCATTTCGAACGACTAGATCTCGTCAAAAAATTAACTGTGTGCAGTTTTTATCTTTTCTCGACTACTTTTGAAAATAAATCATTTTGTCACCTCAGTATTTTTTTCAGAATCGCAAAAAAAACTTCCGTTGTGAAGGAGTTTTGAACGTGCCGCGTGAAAAAATGAGTCATATCAAAAACTCAAAAGATTATTTTATTTGATTTACTAGAATTTCAGTCGTATAAAAGTATATTGTTGTACTATAAATAATGCACTATTTTATTCATACTTTATAATGCTGCTTCAATTAAAACGTTTATTTCGAATATGGTATTTATTATGACTAGGGAACTATGTCGCTCAAACTACCTTAATGAAGGAAAAATATATTTCCCATTTCTTCATGAATTCCAAACATGAACCTATTTGAGTTGTAGTCTAAGGATGCATTTTTCTATGTCATATTTAGAAATTAAGCTATAATTGAAAATGCTCGACGTATTTAAAGTATTTTATGGCGTGTAACTTTCACAACGATCATATTTCTTGCCTACGGATCGCGATAAGAGTTACAAGCTGCTACTAAATGTATCATTTTAAAAAAGCATAAGAATATTATTGGTGTAGCATGATGTCATAGTGATAGGTGTCCTAAAAGGTACCTTTTCGGTTCACCTTCTGAATTAACTGGGGCAGAGTTAGAGGGGGTAGGTATGGGATTAACCCGCATCTGCTGCGGGTAAGGATTGCGGAAGATTTCACGTAACGCGTGGCTGGTTTAAAATAGACATTGGCTTTACTATTCACTCGTCCAATTCACCCTCAATTGGAGGATCTTATTCCAAAAGACTAGAAGCGAGGCCAAATATGTGGGGAAAGGTCAGGAACAGTGTTTTTGGGATTCTTTTTGGAAAGGTACCAAATATCTTATAGGTATAGCATTGTGAAATCAAAGCATAGAAATTCCACATAAACTTCCAATTTATGACTGCAACTTAAAATTCCACTAAGTTTATGTGGAATACCTCAGTCACAGCTTTCATTTCACAATGCTAAGCAAGTTCCACAAAGTTTCACCGGACACAGCCAGTCGGATATATCCTTCTTGACCGTCACTGATTCCACGGCTAATGATCTCTAAATTCAAACCCTCCCACATCCCTTAGCATACCACCGGATGGAAACAAAATGTGCGAGCAATCAGTTTTCTAGTGATTCATATTTCATAGTAATGGCTGTTTTACACAAATGAACACCGAAATCAGCGCAGAAAACTCGAAACTAATTTGGAACTTACATTGAATTCGAAGCCTTGGAGCCTGCGTTAACGCAATGATTACTTTAATGCAAACTGGAGTATTCGTGGCATTTCCTGTATTACGCAAACATAAGGTGGAACCATTATTTTAGGCATTCTCGATAATCTACCTCGATTTTAACACACATCATAAAGTAAGATTTCTACTATCAAATAGTGTCAAAATAATACTTGATCTTAGGTCACAGCGAAGATATATTGGCTTAAAAATAATGAATTTCCGGATAATTTTTACCAGAATTGTCACGTATTTATAGTGTCACATTTATGGTCAGGTTTGCTCTGATTGGTCAGTTTTTCCCAACTTTTTTTTAGCATTCTCAGAGCAGGTTTTCAAGCACTACCGAGTTGGAAACCTTTGTCTCGGTTCAAGTTTCTTCTTTCCAGCCTGATCTCCAAAGCTTCCCTAACAATGCGATCCCAGTAACCCCTTGTTTTACAAAGCACTCTGGTGTTGGCAAAGTCGATTCTATGCCCATTTTCTGAATATGATAAATTTTTACACTGAAATGGTATGCCTTATTGGCCGTACGATATTGGCCGCATATCTTCACGTAACTTCTTTATTTCAATTTCCGACTGAATAATATTGTACAAAGACTTGTATGGCATGCGCGAGATATTAAGGCACCTAATATATTTTTTTATGCGAGGTGACCGATATGGGAATCAATGCTTAAATAGCCGACTTCCAGTTTCCGTCGGAGCACATTTGAGACGCACTGCAAGGAATATTGAATGGTTGCTAAGGGAAACTTCTGCTGTTGTCCTTGTTCACCAAATTTCTAGGTAAACTACTCCAAAATGAGTCCATTAATACACAATGTGAAATGCTTTAAACCTGAAGATAGTTATTATAGCCTTCCCTCATTTTGTTAAAAAATCATTTAATCATATCCTGCAGGAATAACAGTGAGGACAGGAGTCAGTAAAATTTCTGGTTTTCGTTACGAGGTAAAAGCTTCGGTTTAACGCTTTGTTCATTAAGAATATGATTTTACACAAAGGAGTTTTTATATCTATATCTACATACTACCCTTCGAGGCACCGCATGGGCGTTTGGCAGGGGGTGTTAGGACACTAGCCATGTAAATATGTAAGGCTTTGGGAGGTGAAATGGTGGTGTGTATTATAGGAGTGCATTTAGTGGGGCTCAGTTTTTATTGTAATCGTTCATTGTGCACGGAAAGCTCGAGTTCATGCACCTATCTGTGAGGCAATGTATCTTTCTCATTTAATCGCTTCTGTCAGATCTAGAGATGTAGCCTTCGACTCTCTATGGGCTCCCATAAGAGATAAGACAATTGCCCTCAATTGTAGAGATACATTATTTAGAAAGAGATAAGACAATTGCCCTCAATTGTCTTATCACTTTCTAAATAATGGTCCCAAGATGCTTAATTCCCTAAGAGAGTAGGTATAACTGGTGGTTTCAGGCGTAATTTTGTTAAATCTGTTTACATAATAATGATAACTGATAACTTTGTTAATCCACATCTTTTTTTGTAACAACCCGAGTTTTGACGTAAAAGGTCATCTTCAAGATTCAAAGCCTTGGAGCCATCGAGGTGTATGGAGAGGGCACTTTCTATGCTGGCTAATGCTAGAAACTGAAACCATTCCACCATCTTCGTTAACCCTCATTTTCCTAGAGCGCTTTCGGGTTGACGCACTAGTTTTGCAATTTTACTACGTTTTCAATCAGCATGCACTTACTAATTTAATATAAATTTTCCTTGCATATATTGTTTCCATATTTGATAAGAAACACCGGTACAATGTCCTCACTTTTATTCTCCGCCACCGACCAAGGTTTCAGCACATTATGCCACCATCAGGGTCATCCGAGCTATCATCGGCAAGCACCCTGACGTTGGCATAATAGGTTGAAACTATGGTCTGTGGCGGAGAATTTAAGTCCATACGTTCCAAGAAGTTAGTGGCGATACGCTCTCACCCATATATTGTTAATCTAACTTGATTATAATCCGCATTCCCGGTGAAAACCATAGTAAATCGAGTAGAAATCATAAATCTAAGCGGCCAATATGTTACAAGAGTTGACTTAAATTCAAACTGACGATGGATATCCCTGCTTCACAGGCGCTAATTTGTCCATTCCGTCAAGGAAAGGAAGGAAAGAGGAGGGCTCAACATTAAGGTTGTCATTTGGTAGTCAGACTTCAGTTTGATGATGCAATGCCCTATCCATACACCTCAGTCATATGTCTCAATGCTAGGAGCTTTCGAAGTTCAGCATCATCTTCATGATGATGTCTTAACTCGGGTCGATCCAAATAAAGATATGTTGAAAAACAAAGTTACCAGTTATCATTACCATTCCCCCAGGGAACAAAGAGAAAACACTTCGAATAGAAGATAATTATTGAATGTAAAATTGGATTAGTCCCGTAAATTTTCCCTGAGGAGGCATCGAGAACTGGGCGCAATGGACCATGCTCTACAATAATAAAGCAAACTGAGTTTCGGTATATCTACATCTACGAAATACCGAGCAAGCCACCACTAGGCTGTGTGTCACGGGTATATTCCACACCAGGCATGAAGCCCTCATCTCAGATGAAATCCTAACCGCGCATGTTCCACCGGAATGCCAGGCGCAGTCCAAAAGCAGTCAGTACGAAAGTGCGCGGTCAGACCAGAAACTAGCATAGCGCTACGTAAACGAACTTGCTACCGTACAGTACACTACTTCAGATACGACTACTGGTTATTACTGCAACAGATAAATAGTTCAACAAAGTACTAAATCATGCAAGAGCTATATCATGCCGGAAATTGCATGCGAGGTCGGCAAAGGGGCGCAGTAGGTTTACACAAAACATTTACTAATGAGGCGTTGGTTTTCGCGCTGCAGAAACAATTTGTAAGCCGAAATAAAAGTCAAAACATTCAGATTCAAATAAGCGCCCAAAATTTGCCCGTAAAAATGTTTACTTTTCAAGCTATTGACTTCAGAAACGATCCATTTCGGCGATTTCATCGACAATATCGCTTTAAAAATTAGGCACGAGTTAATGTAAACAGGAAAGTTTCAAGTTAAATCGACTCGACTCATCTAAAAAAAATGTCGTCCTGATATTTGAGATTTACCCGTCGCTACCTCAGTTGTAACATCATGGAAGATATGCTCATAAATCTCTAAAAAAAAACATAAATAGACGTATTAAATGGCTCGTTAAATATTCCACGCAAACAGGCAAAAGTCACAGCAACAATACCATTCGCCTGAACTCTATTTCCAGTCCCCAATTAACAGAAAATACTTTAAAATATTGCCAAATATCCTCTCCCACTCTTCGGATAACCTGGATTTGACTCAAAGTCTCTAAAAATGATATATTTCACTCATTTAGACGGTCTCCTAAATTTGTGACTTCCCAGCAAGGCCAAACTGGTTTGTCAGCAATATAACAGTACACTTCAGCGTTATTCCTTGAAAAGCGAAATTTTACTGGAATTTCAGAGAGTAAAGGTTTAGTACTCACCAGCGAATTAGAACTTATATCGTACTCTCTCTTCACCAAATATAAGAACACGAGCTCGATGCGTAAGTCACGAAAGGATTGGTGAGGAGCGTACGTAACGAAGATCTTGAGTGAACTGGAATTGAGACCTTATCTCCTCGTGCCTCTTTTCACCTGGATTTGTCTACTAGAGTATCACGATGTGCCAACCTTGTATTTAATGAAGTGAACAAATATAGACCTTATCTACGACCCGTTGCTTTTAAGTGCTATTAATTTTGCAGAACTTTATCCACTTCTCGGAAAATCAACAACATTTGAAGTTGAGTTATCGTACGTAAAAATAGATATCTTCCTTCCCTATGATGTACCAAAGTGTTTAAATCAATTTTTTTATGTCACTCTGCAAGTCCGTTATTTCAGTTCTGGTACCATAAAACCATGAATATATTATTTATACGCGCTATACCACAGCACAATTGATACCATACAAAATACCATCACATTAATCCTTATAAATGTCAGGATCATGAATATATATTATGGATTCGAATGCTTGGCTTTGTTGGCTTCGCTATGTGTTGCTTAAAATTTCCACTTTTAGTTCACCCAGTCCTTGGCGCCACTTCGATTAGAGTATTTTCTGTTGTTGTTGCAAAAAGACGTAGTTCATTGTTGCTAATGTGAGACTGTGGTGAATATTCAATACCGATCGAGGAGATATAAATTAATTGATGCTTTGAAAAATATCTTGCTATTTTTGTGATCTAAAAGTTACTTTTAAATGCTAGAGAGGAAATATCTATTACAAAAAATGTGTAAGAGGTTTATGAAACGTCCATCGTGTGCTGACAACAATATTTGCAAGACTCGGATTTTAATTTGAATGCATTAAACCTGTTCGGCTTAAATAAAGAATTTAGAATGCCTTGTTTAAACAGAACTTGCTTCGTACCAGGCTGCAAAACAGGGTGTGTGTCTACGAGGACCCAAAATAGGAGACGTGGATTGAAAAATAAGAATCTGTTCAAGGCCGTGGTAAGTGCATTTCTTTTTACCTACACTGCAATGAGGGCCATTGGGAATACTCATGAAGCAACCTCGCATTATTATTCAATTTCCGAACGGCGATATTCACGAAGTACTAAGAGGTCAATCGTGCATTTGTGTAATTAACTTTGGAGAGGAATTAAATATATCTGTAGACCGGACGATATTAAAAAAGTGTATCATTACGTCCCGCGCGTGGTACTACATTTTTTATCCACTGCCCACTGCATTAGGATTAATTGCAAGTAAAACCCATGTATATGACTGTTAAGACGAGTTTATTTACAATCTGTCGACTGTATTTACATTTGAACTTCCATTTTTCATGACTAGGCGGCACCACTTTCCAAAAATTTGTTTGTTTACGGAATTCTAGACAACAGTTTTTGGCAACGAGATCACAATCCATAATATATATTCATAAAAAAGTGAGTCTCCACCTTATCGCCATGCGTAGCAACCCCGTCAACATTAAACAATGACAATCAACAAACTAACTTATTTACACTTCTGATATCAACTATAAAAATAAAAATCACATTCACTATTTACCAGCCATGGTTTTAAAGATTTTTACATTTAAGTTACAAGTTTTTTTATCATATATTATCATCCTTTCGATACAATATTACGATACCTAATCAACCTAATGTTTCACCGTTTCCATTAATTACGAGGTTACGCAGCGCATTCGGGTGTTCATGACTTCAGGCGGTCTTCGTTCATCAATCAGTAGTCATCAATCATGAGGTCGGTTGTCTTCAGCTCTCCTCTTCACTTTCCTACCAGCCAATCGCTTCAATCCTACATTACTCGCCACTTCAAATGGAAGAATTCAAATAAACGCGGAAGTTATTAAAGTTTTTTACGAACTCCAACATACTACGGTAGATCACATCATGAGAATAAAATAAGGGAAATAGAATGTAGAACAGAAATGTTTAAAATGTCTTTCCTTCCGTGATCGATTAGATACCATAATGGCTGCCAATGAGACTCCTCGTTAGTCTTCCTTTCCGTCCACCTAACCTTCTCAATCCTCCTCCACAACAACATAATAATCTCAAATATAGTATTTTAAAAATCAAAAGTTCACATCAGACCTTTGGCGTAGCACTGGAACAGTTTGTGGACAAGGGACATTTAGCGAGAACAAATACCACTGGTTACC
The DNA here is from genome assembly GCA_963169105.1 of Ceriagrion tenellum. Classification (NCBI taxonomy): domain Eukaryota; kingdom Metazoa; phylum Arthropoda; class Insecta; order Odonata; family Coenagrionidae; genus Ceriagrion; species Ceriagrion tenellum. Next base: position 74,959,202 of record OY720644.1, on the reverse strand, counting down.
TTACGGAAAAAAAAGTTTTCTCATTCGCTTTACAACGCAAGCCGCTGAAACTTGACGTCGCGAGTGAATTCACTGCGATTGGTGGGCGGAAACGAGAGAAAAATGACAACAACCTTAGCCAGTTTGATTAGCTTCAAGTATCAGCATTTATATAACCACAAATATTACAATAGAAAACAAGCCCGTAGGCTAAATACCGTTAACTTGGTCTATACAAGACGAACACAAGTCACTACTGGAACCAAGGAGATACGTCCTTCCCCGGAGACAGTCAGATGCCAAAAGGGCGAGCGCCGCGCTGTGTCGATGCGGGTGGCAATTGAGGGGAGTCAGCTGACCGATGCAGGAGTTGAGGGTAGTAGGGGAACTGTTCGTCCAGCCATTGGTAGAGACGGCGGCGTAGAGGAGCACTATTGCCACAAAGTTCCGAAAAGAGGACGCCAGATGCGAATTCACTATAAAAGTGGAGGACCTTGTTCTTGTCGCGCAATATCGCCGACAGTGCGCACTTTGAAAACTCCCTACCGCACTTAGAACATCTCGCGTCATGCCCGGCTCGCGACGATGTCCACGAGCAAAAATGTTCGCGGCGAAATTATGGCCTAATCTGTGTCGAAAATTCGGCACAGCTTGTCAGAGGATGCGGACGACTGCGGAAGTGCTTAACTTAATTCCATCGTAAGTTTCCGCGACGTTCAGATGAATGCTTCTCCATTTCTCGGGTTTCCACGTTTACGATACGACACGAGGCCAAATTGATATCCGAGGAGGAAATATATTATCCTTGTCTGATAAGGGAATCCATTGAAATAACTAAGCTAAAGGTAAATTTAACGGAGAAGATGGCTTCGACATGTCCAGTACATGGAAGAGGATTTGGCGGGAAGACCAGAGTCAATCACCAAGAACGGAGGGAAACACACGGCCTATATTAACTCGGCAAAAATGATGCCCCGGAATTTCGACCTGAAGAATCACGTTAGAACACGGGAGAAACTGCTGTCTCAAAAACAACCTACGCAGTGGGAACCCGAGAAATGGAGAAGCATACGTACTGAACTAAATTTACGTTATGTTCATGCAGTATGTTTTCTATGCTAAGTTACTATGAATCACCCTTCAGGCACGACAACTGCAGTAATGAAAATTTGAGTCCATGGTAAAATTGCAGCGCTGAATGCGCGATGAAGTTAACGTCCTGGATAGTGGAGCTCACCATGACCGGTTTGTTTTAAAAAATAGTGCATTATAGGGAATTTATATTAGTGTGTGAAGTGCTGTGTGAACCTTGAAAATAAATAATTATTTCAAGAAAAACATCTAATTCTATGAAGGGGAAGTACGAAATGGAAGTAGAAAAAAACATAGATAATATTGTATTTACTCATTTTTTAAAGATTATTTTTCCTAGATTTTTTGTTTTTTTACTTCTGTCTTTTGTAGCATCTTTTAAGTCTTTTCTCATTGTACTATGTTTGCCGCATTTATTCACTAGAGGACGGAGGTACGCGCCCTGTGTGGATAAGTTCGTACTGTAATCTCGGGGAGGGGGGTAATTCGAGATGACTCAGAAGTGGTTCAACACGAGTTTAAGTCCGAGAAGACATTTTGTCACATTCAATGTCTGTTAAATGTAAACTGTTACTGCTGGATATGAATTGTTTTTAAATAGAGATTCTCATTCGCAGTTTAATCGCTGCTCCGGTAGATTCTGATCGTAAAAGTAAGAATATCAATAACAAATTTAATCGTTCAATGGCCGGTTGCAAGAACATTTATTATGGAATCAATATCTATGAGATTCATAAAGTTCTAGATCTCATAAAAATATTCGGTTTGCAGGAACACATCTACTAGTTACGTAACTTATTTACCAGTTGTTAATAGCTTTTAAAGTTTGATCCAGTCTTCTACCACCAGATAAAATTTATGAAATATATCCTAAGAATAATTACTAATGCACATAATAATTAGTCAGTAAGAGTAAATTAACTGGCCATTTGTCTCAAATAACTCTTTTATCAAGTAATTAATATTCCAAGCGGTTCATTGTGCATCCGCCATATTGGCTACTTATGGAACTCGTAACAACATGCCATAATTTATGAAAACAAATGTATCGAATGTTTCTGCAACACTATTTGAATGGTTGCCATGGTTTATCGGTGCCATAACTACAGGATATGAGTACCATCTACGTACTACATGCGTGTCGTTCCTGCAACTGGCCATAACTATACTAAGGTATGAGAGGGCTATCTAATCCTACTTTCATGAAGATGCCATTTTTAGCATTATATTATTTACTCTACGGTGCCATTGACTAATAAGCCAAATGCAAACAATGCAATGATTTACATACACGCAATTTCGATCCAATTAGCCACTTCCTTCAAATCTGATTGGCATATAATGACAGCCCGTGGGAAATTTATTATTGCCTTGGGGGTCTTTGCAACTACTTTACGTGCTGATTATATTAACTATTGGTCGCTGACACTTGAGACCCCAAGCTAAGAAGGCATTCATTGGAAAAAGACAACTGCTGTGCTCAAAGAATATAGGACTGCAAACCAGGAAACAGTATGTGAAAACCTTCGTGTGGAGCGTGGCATTCTATGGACCGGAAGCATGGACCATTGGAAAAGCTAACCAGAAAAAAACTATAAGCCTTCGAAACTTGGTACTGTAGGAGGATGCTGAAGTTGGGATGGACTAAAATAAGAAATGATGAAGCCTAAAAAGGGGTGGAAGAGGAAAGGACAATATGGAACACAATACAGAAAAGAAGAACCAGATGGTTAGGACACACCCTGAGACACAAAGGGTTTATGAATAACATTATTGAAGAAAAATAGAGGGAAAAGTCCCCAGAGGAAGACCCAAGAATAAGTTCATGGAGCAAATAAATAAGGAAGTACATAGGAAGAGATGCCAGGAGGTAAGAGAACTAGCATTATACACGGCTGCAGTCAACCAACGTTAGGATTGTACGACCAATGATGATGATGACACTTGAGATTTGCAGCATGGCATTTTCCTAACGCCCTGTTCAGCATCTAGAGAGTGTGAGCACAAGATGAGGAAATCAATTTCGATTATTGCTAACAGGTTTGCTAAGGGTTGCGAGGGGAATATAATGACCGTGAAAATCGATTTTAGGCGAACTTTCGCGTTCCCATGGAAATCCAACTGGTTCGCCGCAGTTTGTGTGTGACGCGGGAATCCGTTTTTCTAGATGTCACCTGCCTGAAAGTGGTCTATATTTACAAACATTGAAAGTAGCAACGTAATGTGCGTAATTCAGGTGTAATATCTGAAATATCGGTCTCCCTAGCTAGATTTTACGTAATCCTTATTCAAAATTAGAGCTTTCAACACATTATTCTCAAACGGACTATATCTGCCATGGAGCAAAAGAAATAACGGCTAAATAAATGCATGCCAACGATCTGAACGAAAATTCTATGTTACAGTAGTTTTAGCAAGATAGTTTCCTAGTCATAATGGAGACAATATCCGAATTAAACGTTTTTATTCTAGCACCTGTATGAAGCATGAATTAAACACTACATTATTAATAGTGCGATAATATAATTTTATACGACTGAAATTCTAGTTAATCAAATAAAAATATCGACATAAGTCTTCGATATGACTCATTGTTTTCACGCGGGACGTTCAAAACTCATTCACAACGGAAGTTTTTTGAGATTATGAAGAAATTACTGCGTTGAAAATATGATTTATTTTCTAAAATATTTGAGAAAATATACAAACTACACTCTGTTCATTTTTTGACGAGATTTAGGTGTTAGAATTGCCTTATTTTTTAAATATAGTCTCCCTGAAGAGCGAAACACACAATCTCCCATGTAAAAGCTGGTATAGTTTGTGAAAAATCTTGGAAAGTAGTTCGTTAAGGGACTGATATTTTGGTAAAATTGGAAGCGTAAGATATTGTTCTGAATTATATGAGGACAAATTCATTGATTTCTAGGCGAAATGTTATTTCGCTCAAACCACCTTAAAATAATTTTAATGAAATCAATCACCTGTAAAGCATCACTGCTGTCGGTTTCCCTGATACGTTAGCGATGGACTAATAATTTTTCAAATCCAGCGTTTCCCAGCTGAAATTGCGTCGTATTTGTTCCTACTCGTTCGACTACGCAACGCATTTGGTCGCTTCTCTTTGTAGACTTCTGTTCTGTTGACATCTGCCTCAAATGCACATGTGTTTACCAAAATGCTCAAATTTTAGGGAAAAATGCATGAAAATGGGTTTCCTGAACTTCGTATTTTATTATTTCCGGGATTTTGTTCAAAGAAATACGCGGAATGTGGGTACCAGAGGGCTGTGCTGAGTCAAGCTTCATTGAAAATTCTAATTTGGGGGTTTTGAGCAAAACATGTCACTCATAAGAAGGATTTTACTACACTCCATACCATATGAGGCAATTTATTAGTAAAATATAATTTGCGATACACCCCCAGAAATATCTATTCCATATACTTTCCAAGTGCCATCGTGCGTAACGGCTTGGACGGAAGTTAACTGCGCAAAGTGCAGAAGAAATACAATGATTGGGAATATTAAATTGCATGAAATACTGAAAATAAAGCCATTTTTTAATTTTTCGTCTCATTTTTAATGAAGATCAATATTTAAATTTCAAATTAATGCAGTTATGAGTCGTCATTTCCCTCCTGGAGAAAACTGGTCGATTACAAATAATTAATCGCAAAGATGGAAAGTATTTTGATGGAGAAGTATCATTTTACCCAGGTTCACAGTACCCTCCAGTACCTTGGAGACTGGGTAGTTTATAACTCGTATTGCAGAACACTAAACTCAATTGACTTAAAGCCACATTTCGCAAAGCACTTCATAGATACGGGACACAAGTGCGATTTTTAAAACACTATTTTTTTACATGTATTGGACAAAGATTATCAACTGTATGTCATAGAAATCAGTAAATTTTCTTAAGATTTTATGTTTACTCCACCCACAGTATAGGTCGTACAGCATTAACTCGTGGAAATTAATAGTGGAACTCTACATCGTGTTTATTATGAGTAAGACACTGAGTAATTTCAAATACAATTTTTTTAACATAGTAAGGTATAAACGCCTTACTCTTTACTTTATTACATACATATATTTTAAAATCAGTAATATCATTATTCAGTATAATTAATTAATATAATTATTCAGTTAGTGGCCTGGATACGAATTAAATTACGTTTCAGTCAATTTCCGTCGGAGCCACCGTAATAATTCGTCGAGTTATAATGCGCGTTTTGGCCCAAACGATTCCGGGGGAGTAAAATTGCGTGGGCGGTGGTTGACCAGCCGGAAGTGGTGTGAGAAGGCCGTCATGATGAATAAAAGCTAACGCGTCCCAGGACTGAGTTCGGCGGCTTCAAGTCTATCAATCATTCACCGGAAAGGAGGGACTCGAATTCTTCCTATTTCGGTTGCCGTGAACCACGCGGTCGAAAGGTGAATTTTCTCAGGCCGGAGTTCTTTTTTCCCGTCAACAATTCCCCGCCAAAGTTCTTGCGTCCTGGTGTACGTGTGTTTGAGCGAGCCAACCGATGACCGCAGCTGACCGCTCAGAATACGGAAAGCTTTGTTTGCTATCTTGGCGGCCGCACCTCAACATGTGATATTCCTCTTCTTTTCCCGAGAAAAAGACCATGTGGAGAGTGTCAAATTTGACATGTCTATTTTTTCACGCCCTTCCGTCCATTTTTCCTGCAACACCTTGTGAAAACATACCGGTTGCTAACCAACACATAATATAATTTGAGCTTTCCATTCAAGGTCTAATGTTAGCGTAGATCGAAATGCAAAAGCGCTCTTAAGGTAGTTTGAGCGAGATGGTGCCCTTGTCATAAGACAGACCTTATTCCAACTATACGATTTAATTTTACCAGCAGTTGGACGCATGAATTAAATATTGCATTATTAATGGTGCGAAAATACCTACACTTTAATATGAAAAAAATTCCAAGTAATTAAATAAACATGTCCACATAAGTCTTTGAATTGACTCATTTTTCACGTGGTAAGTTCAAAACTCCTAAACAACGGAAGGTTATTTACGATTCTGAAAAAATCACTGCGGTGACAAGATGATTTACATTCAAAAGTAGTCGAGAAAATATACAAACTACTCACTGTTAATTTTTTGACAAGACCTAGTTGTTAGATATGCCTCATCTTTTAAATATAGTCTCTCTGGGTGCGTACATTTACCATTTCCCATGTAAAAGGGCTGGTATACTTTGTTAAAAATCTCGGTTTTAATTAAATTAAATTAAATTAAAAAAACAATTACATGATTATGTACTCATATTCTTAATAAGATTTGGAGGTTTAAGGTCGCCTTTTCAGGAAAAAACCTGAGGTGAGGCAAACTTCATGAGAAATGAATACTGCACAGCAAACAAATACGTCATGTAACATTTCTCTAAACGATTCATCACTATTATTTCCATACTTAACACTTTTTATTTTCTCAGGCAACAACTGAAATATCTCTGGTCACATGTAGACAAATGAAAGTTTAAAAAAGCTGAGTTTGGTTCAATTAGGGGTACACTATCTCTCCTTAGGTTGAACTTAGATGTACAATCGGGTAAACCTGGCCTGTTTCCGTTCATTAGATAAAATAATTTAAACATCTTAAACATAAACAAGTGTTCCAACTACAGTAATTTCAGGTTCACCGATGGACAGTAATGTTCAAACCTAGCTTTTTGAGTAATACTTCTAAGTATACCCTATTTTGCAACACCAATATTTTTGTAATCAACGTAAAACAGACACGGCTGAATGTTTAGAAAAAGTTATGAAATTATTTCAAAATGCATGTTTTAAAGTGGAAGCTTTTAGACGAGAATTAATAAAAACTATACTATTTTTATAAATAAAATTATCCAAATATTTATACATAAAATTAGCCATGCTCGACACCTTTGATAAATGAGGACCCCAGAAGTCAAGGGGTCTAAGTAACAAAATCGTTGTTTTGAGAAAACCTAAGTAAAAGTTGAAAATGTTTGGTACAACCCACTAAGTAGTTAAGAGGCATTACCCTAGATAGCATCACCTGTCAAGAAAATCACTTGGATCCCTTAACCACCTAACAGATTTATATTTTCACATCCCATTCCTGTATCTAACGTACTTTTTTTTAAATGTCACTTAGACCCCTTGACTTCTGGGGTCCACAAATAATAAGGCAACAATAACGGATACGGTTATCGAAGTTCTGTTCTCCTCAAACAAACTCCAGCGCGCCTTAACAATGCTTTAGATCCGTTTTGGAGTGCGTTTACTCGTGAGGAGGCAGTGACGTAGCACCATTTCGTTTCAAGGGAGTCCACGTTGAGCATTAGCAGGGGTAGGGGGTGAAAATATATGAAAATCAGGAGCAAAATTGATTTTTAGTCAATAAAGAGCGGAAATGCAAATGCAGTGTGGTAGCTGATTTGTTTTTCGATTTCGAAAGAATACAATACTGATGGTTTTTTATGCTTTTAAATACAAATATAGCACTTGCAAAGTTGTTCAGAATAAAAAATAAATGAAATCTAAATTTACGAGGCACATCCAGAAAGTAAGTTCCGTTTGACAGGTCAAAGAAAACAAGGGATATGCAATAATTAATGCATAGTTATGCATAAGTGATGCAATATTTGATTCATGATTCCTACAGCTGCTGAAATTGAAATGTATAATTCGAATATATGGTCTTCATTATGACTAAGGAGCTATCTCGCTCAAACTACCTTAACTATGGGGGAGATGCCTTTCTCCCGCATAGTATCAATCAACATCCTAGCATGACTCGTGAAAAACGTCAAGCGTACGGAATCGCTGAATCGTCACTGCACTTAGAGAGAGAATCATTCTCAAAATCCCTGCCCTACAATATGAGTGCCAAGGTTTCGCGGAAGGAGGACTGGAACTGAGAATTGCTGGCGAGGCGAAACAAAATCGTTCGGGAGAGCGAGGCATTAAAAAGAAAAAAGTGAACGCTGCTATCCGTACTTTATCCGCGAGGCGATCGAATTCTCGAAAAGTCCGCGCTGGATCCCAATCGATTTTGCGTAGCTTAGCGAGAGACTTTCTTACACTTCTCTCACTTTAAAAAAAATCGAAATCGTAGCCACGAGGGAAATAAAAGAGGAAACAGCAAATCTTCTTTTTTTTAGTTGGTACACGTTAAAGAAATCCACCGAGCTGAAACTGTCGCAAGGATAAATAAAAAAATGGAAGCAACCGCTGGAAAGAGATACAGACGTCGCGTCGGGCTGAAGGAAAAAAATAATGAAATCTCCTCAGAGGCACTCTCCACGATAAAAAAATACCCGTGTAAATATTTCGCTCCAATTTCTATAATTAAAAACTGTGACTTGCAAATGGCATTTCCTCATTTTTCCCGGTATTTCCATCGTCCCCTTATATTTGCTTTTCATCCGTGAAATTTATTTCTGCGAATTGGCAGGAAAATGGCGTTAATTTTTTTGTGAAACCGTTACCAGATTGCAACTTCATTTCATCGACGGAAACAAAACCTGATTGGAGCTGGTGCTCGTTGTGTTTATCTTTTACTCATCCTTAATTACGGCTTCCATTAGACCGGAAGCAATCAAAAATATACCTTTAAGGTGACTCTGACTTGATTGGGAGAGTCGAGACAAATACGGAGTTCCATATTTTTATATATTCAGTCCAAAAAAAACCTTCATTCATTGATGAAATGATTTAACGATTGAAAGCTAAAATTAAGGTACAAAATATGCCGATGAAATTTCGAATATATTTTTAATGGCCACCTTTGTCGAGTCACAAAGTCGACTACAGCGCCATTTGTATGGAACTACCATATTTTTACTTCGATTACGACACTAATTCGCTTATTACTTTACAAAATAAGAGCTAAGATTCTTAATTTTATTTTTATTCGATTACCCAATGCTTCCGACATCAAGCGGATAGGGCGTTCATAGAAAAAAGACAACTGCTCTGCTTAAAGAAGAGAGGACTACAAATCAGGAAACAGTATGTGAAAATATTCGTGTGAAGTGTGGCACGCTATGGATCGGAAGCATGGACCTTGGAAAAGCTGAGCAGAAAAGACTTGAAGCCTTCGAAACATGGTGCTGGAGGAGGATGCTGAAGATAAAATGGACGGACAAAATAAGAAATGAAGTAGTGTACAGAATAGTAGAAGAGGAAAGGACCGCATGGAAAACCATACAGTAAAGAAGAACAAGATGGATTGTACACACCTTGAGACAAAACGGATTTGTGAGGAAAATAATTGAAGGTAAAATAGTGGGAAAAGTCCCCAGAGGAAGACCCATGAATACGTTAATAGACCAAATAAAGAGGAAAGTGCATAGGAAGAGGTATCAGAACGTAAGGGAACTAGAATTAGATAGGGAAGGGTAAAGGGCTGCAGTCAACCAATCTTAGGATTTAAACTATCATTGAATTAATGACAGAAAGATTAATTGATCACTGAGAATAGTCGTATTAATTTCTGTTTCAGCGTGAAATTGAATAATAAAGAAATACACCGTCAATACAAGTCCATCCTCCGTCCTTTTTTCTCCCGGTGGAGATTCTCAGGGACAAAGTCATCATTGTGGCACATTCCCATAGGTGTTTTGCGAAACAGGATTGCGATGAAAGCGGTCGTTGAAAATAAAAATAAGTGAAACAATTACCAAGTCAATATGATTTTTCAATGTAAATACTTACCGCTAATTATTGGAAAAGCCATTGAAATGATTAAAAATCTAAACAACTTCAACAGATTACCTCTAGTTGTCCAACACTTGGAAACGTGTGTTCCGCGCGGAAACGCATGTCCCGTCCACAATCGCAAAAGAAAAGCAAGCAATCACAGCGCACCTGACTTCAACGGAAGTTGTGCGTTAGGCGGGAACATATTTACGTTGCGAAATATCGAGTAAGCCCCCACTAAGGTGATTCCACGGCAAGCATGCAGCACTCATCCCAGTTCAAATCAGAACCGCGCACTTTCCCCCGGCCTCTAGGCTCAGGCCAAAAGCAGGAAGGATCGCAATTCACGGTCAGACCAGAAACCAGGAGAGTGCTATGGGGACTAGCGTGCTACAAATCAAGACTAGTTATGGTTACAACTGATGGTTAGCATCATTAATTCGATTTACAAATATTGCTACAAGGTACTGAACCATGCAGATAGCTAAATCATGCTGGATATTCCATGCGGAACAACCTGTTCTGCAATGACGGGAAGATATCAAGCATAATTACAAAAACTACTCTATAAAGAGAGGGTCCAAGTTTCATTGAACTGATGTTTAATTGCAATTAATATGGTCCCTTAATACCTGGAAATAAATGGCATTCTAAATATATCGGTTCTGCAGCCTATTTCCTAAACCTTATACCCGTGATTGTTTCTACCATGATAGTTTTGCTTTAGCAAAATACGTTGAACGTCGCGCCAAAAAAATTTCCTCATTAATCGTTAGTATAATATTTAATACGTATTTTCCCATCGATCAGATAGAGGTTCCCATCCTAATTCCTTAAACAATTAATAAACACTGCCAAGTTTATTGTAACAATTTTAACAAATCTTGCTGGTCTTCGATGTATTCTCTGTAACTAGTCCCACAAGCTATCGACGTAATCCAAGTGAGGTTTCACGAAAGGAAAATAACATCGCTCCTTTACTTTCTCTTCAAATTTTCTAATATTCTTTTTATTAATCCCAGTTTACAATGGGAAACCAAAAAACAGCATACTCATTTCCCTGACCTGAAGACACTGACAGCATCGCCGGCGAAACTGTTGTCACAGAATAATGGACCTGCGAAGAGAAAAACCCGGAAAATCTGTATCTTCAAAATTATCACTCTTACTGAAAGTAAAGTCCTACAAAAGTAAACTCTTACTAAAATGTGCCCGCATTAAAAAAAATCATCTTTTCACTCAGAATAAAAACTTTTCGTACTAATTCTGGGAAACTTGTGAAAAAAATCTTGACCTCCTTAGCCCGAGAGACGAGAGGAAAGAGGAACTTAACATCACAGGGAAATAAAAAAAAATGATTGATATTTTCAAGACTTTAAAGTACCTGCAACCCTTTCATTGTGATCCAGAGTTATTAATTAGGTCGAGTGGTTTTCAACCCCTTTGTGTCCGCGAAGCCTCCGTCTGTGAGATGAGAGTTGGAATCCAAAAATTGGAGCCTTGGAATGAGAGAGTCCATTTAATTAGAATTTCAATTATTACTGGCTCTGATACGTATCGTTTACAGGTTCTTCTGATATTGCTCCTGCGTTTTAGTCGTCCACATTTTCCAACAAACGGACGTAATATTTAGCCTTTAATATTGTGAAATGAAAGCTGTAACTTAGTAATTCCACATACACTTTATAAACGATCTAGGTTTCGAGTTATTAAGTATCTGTTGCTTGCAGTTCTTCGCTGTACTATTTGAAACTAGTCCTACTTCGTAGGGTCACATATGCTAGCGGCGTACACCGAGTGAAATCTCACGAGAGAAATTTGACATCGCTCCTTTACTTTCTCGTCACATTTTCCTGGTCCTTTACGGGTAAATCTCAGGTGGTGATGATGGCTTCATAAGTCGAAACCTAGAATGTTAATTAAGTTTATGTGGAATTACTAAGTTACAGCTTCCATTGCTCAATGTTAAGCAAGTTCTACAAAGTTTCGCCTGACACAACCAGTCTGACTTAGCCTATAAACTGCAAAGATTATGACTAGTTCTATCATGGATGAAAAAGTAAGAGAGAGATGCTACTTCGCTCTGGTTAGGCCACACCTCAAATACGCCACGAGCATTTGGGACCCTGGTCATAAAGATTTAACCAAAAAAATTAATAAAAAACAAAGAAATGCTGCACACTCCGTTAAAAACGGGCTACGAGCGAACGGGCTACTGCTATGAGCGAACATATCGCGTCTCACAACTTTTAGAGGGTTTAATGTGGGAGCCCCTAGAGACTCGGAGGCTACACGCTAGGTATAGCTTGCTTGAGAGATTCAAAATTGGTTGTTACAGAGCGATACAGAGAATATTATCATGACGCCTCACTACATCTCTATGTCTGACAGAAGCGATAAAATAAGGGAGATACATTGCCGAACAGATAGGTACAAAAACCCGTTCTTTCCGCGCACAATAAGCGATCACTATAAAAACTGAGCTCCACTGAATACACTCCCATAATACCCGTCATCATTTCACCTCCCAAAACCTTATCCCTTGCATCTTTATACGGCTGGTGTCCCAATAATCCCTTCCACACGCCAATGTGGCGGGTCGCTGGTTAGTATGCAGATGTAGCTATGGCACTTTCCACTTAGCAATTGAGTAAGCATAGGGACTCAGCTAGAAAATCTCCACCACTACCGAGAATCTAAGCGTTGACCATCAAGAAGGGAACCTTGGCCACCATACCCAACCCGATCTCCACGGAAAAATTCATTCTCATCGCCCTGGAAAGCCCAATCAGGCCCACTAAAAACACTACAGGTCAGTGTTACGAAAAATGTGATGACACGAATAACTTCCGTCCACAAACACACATTTTTAATAATGACAGTACGAGGATAAGGACACGGTTTCAATTTGACCTGATTGGTCACGTTTTTAAATTGCGGATCCTTGCCTGCGAATGATTGGACGACTGTGGGAGAGTTTTGCTTTGTTTCCACCGGACGCGCCGCGGGGCGCTGGGCGGGAAATGACGATAACTGTTTCGGCGAGAGGCAGTTTCGGCGCCGACATGCTAACACGATTCCCGAATAATACTCGAGATGCTTCCATTGTACGCACACAAAGGAATTTTTTTTGCATTTTTGTACATGACTCCATCAAAAATATGACCCACAAACTACGATACATTACTTCGAAGCCGAGACAGCTTCCTTTTAAAAATTACAAGGTCATGCGCGGAGTGGGCCGAAGCAAAAATGTATTCCGCGCATGACACAGAAACAATTTAGTCCCATTCACGCCGGAAGGTTCTCAAATATTTCTCTGACAATGGCTTTGAAAAATTCAATTTGCAAAACTACTGTTGCTTCAAGAGCTTACTCATGGATTAAATGAAGACACCATTACGTAATGAGCTGGATATCCTACAGAATGTCAATGCTACATCATGATTACTGTGTCTCAAAAAATGACCTCGTTTCAATATGAGACAAAATTATAGGGGAAGGACATGAATAGTGCGGGGACTAGAGTATCGGCTTCCCATCCAGGGGAGTGGGTTCGAATTCCCGCAGTCACAAGGATTTTTCAGCGGAATTTCAATCCCTACTATATCACTTCACTTTGGTTAGGCCACACCTCGAATACGCCGCGAGCATTTGGGACCCTGGTCATAGGGATTTAACATAAAAATAATAAAATACAAAGAAAATCTGCGTACTTCGTTAAAACTGCTACTAGCGAACATATAGTTTTTTACAGTTTGTAGAGGGATTAAGGTGGGAGCTCATACAGACTCGGAGGCTACACGCTAGGCTTGGCATGCTTGAGAAATTCAGAACTATAGTAATTCAGAACGACACAGAAAAAATTATCATGACGCCTCACTACATCTCTACGTCTGACAGAAGCGATAAAATAAGAGAGATACATTGCTGAACAGATAGGTACAAGTACTTGTTCTTTCCGCGTACAATAAGCGACAACAATAAAAACTGAGCTCCAATAAATACACTCCCATAATACAAGACACAATTTCACCTCCTAAAACCTTATCCCTTACATCTTTACACGTCTGGTGTCCCAATACCCCCTGCCACACGCCCATGCCGTATCTCGTAGGAAGGTATATACAAGATAGGTTATAGATGTAGGGTGCTATGAGGAGAGAATATTTCAACTACTTTGCCCGTTGAGTGAATTGTTTAACGGTGGTTCCCTCGGAGCCTTTCGTTAGGAGCAGGTTAACGCAAACGCCGGATATCTCACGAATCTTCCTCCATTTTCAAATACAGTCCTTATCAGACAAACCAGCCCACCTGTCCTTCACAGCGCGAATGATCTGACTTGTGCGTCGCCTCCCCAAATAGGAAATGTCATATTTCTGCCGTCGAGTCGTGATAAAAATGGATAAGTAAAGACTATTTACCTTGGCAATACTAGATTTGCTGAAAACATAATTCTTCTTATGGATAGAAATGAATTAAGTGGACTATGAAAAGCTTTATACTCAGCTTATCCCACTTACCTTGAATCGGTTTGATGGGCGCTTAGCAAGGCCCTTGCGGTACAATTGCGATAGTCCTGCATTAAAGGGCAGCGAGCAAAGCACGAGAAGAATTAAAAAAAAAACATATCCTGCAAAATTTTGAGGAGTTTCCTCTGTTCACATAAGCGAGGCCAACTGCAGCCATCATACACAGCATCTTAAGTGCATTGCCACAAGCGAAGACGGAAAGATTTAACCCTTTTTATACAAATAATTTTAACAGCAATGTTTTAATTCTTTTTTGGGATCTATTAACTATGATCAACGGGCCTCTACAAAGGAAGCACCGATTCCCGCGCAAACAGCGATGTTAATCATCAATGGAATCAGTAATAATTCGGAGGGTTGGCCCTATTATTCGTCATAGAGCTGTTTCCTAAGCCTGCAAGTAACCGATATTCATTGGTCGTTCAATCCTAGGATTGGTTGACTGCACCCTTCCCTATCTAATACCAGTTCCTTTACCTCGTAGTATCTCATCCTATGTACTTTTCTCATTATTTGACCCATGAACTTATTACTTGGTCTTCCTCACGGGGCTTTTCTCTCTATTTTACCTTCAATTATCTTCTTCACATATACATTGTGTCTCAGGGTGTGACCACTCCAACTTGTTCTTCTTTTCTGTATGGTGTTCCATATGGTCCTTTCCTCTTCTATTGTCTGTACACTTCATCATTTCTTATTTTGTCCGTCCATTTTATCTTCAGCATCCTCCACCAGCACCAGGTTTCGAAGGCTTCTAGTCTTTTCTGGTCAGCTTTTCCAACGGTTCATGCTTCCGATCCATAGAGTGCTACGCCTATACACAAATGTTTATACATACTGTTTCCTGGATTGTAGCCCTATCTTCTTTGAGCACAGCAGTTGTCTTTTTCCCATGAACGTCTTCTTAGCTTGGGATATTCTCCGCTTGATTCCCATTGTACCTCTTCCGTCCCACGTGATGGTTCATCCGGGATAGGTGAAGGAATCCACTTGCTCTAATAAGTAGCCGATAGGGAGTGCAAAATGACATATGCAGTCGAAGGACGTTAAACTGAAGAGATATGTACAGTCTTACTCCCTAAAAATAAGATGCAGTAAATAGCCACAGCCTTGTCTTAATGAGGGCAGAGTAGCTGCTATGCCCCTTTACTTCATAATTAACATAATTAAATGCTGCAATTATTTATCGATGTGATTCTATATGCCCGAAATGGAACTTGAAAAGTAAAAAAGGGTTGGTATTATGACTATGTTTACCTTAGTAAGGGAGAGGGAGTCGGAATACCCACCCCTACGAAATCACAAAGATTTCACAACGGCCTAGCGGCTATGATGTAGAAAAAGAATAATCTGAACGAACAATTACGAAGTTACTCACAAGGCTAACTAGAATTTAAGTTAAACACGACACCTTTCCGCCAATTTTACCCAACAAAACGACAAATTTTACCTAATTTCGATATAAATGTTAGTAATTTCCTAGTGCAATGGCTAAGAATTAATACTATCAGCTAGCGAATATGTTTTGGCAATTAAGGAGCAGCAACAAATCAGTATCACTCACGGATATCACGATCAGAAATATCAATAGGAAACTTATAGGAATACAGTGTTTATCTAGCGAAAAAATTGATTGCGTCACGCGATATTTCCTCCAAGTTATCTCAAAAATATAAATGCCTCCATTCAGATGGAAAAGAAATACAAAGCGCATTTGTACAGAAAAAATTCAGTAAGAAATAAAAGCATAATTATAAAAAACCTTTCAAAACACACAAGCACCTATTGCCAGAAACAATAAGAATAAATTTCAACAACCACGGAGAGCGTCTGATTATGGCTCCAATTACAACGACTGGGTACCGCGTGATACCTGCGTTTATATTCATCATCTTCAGCACTAATCCATTTGCTCTAAGTCTGTAGCGGAAGCGATAAAATAAGAGGGATACACTGCCGAACAGATGGGTACAAAAACTCGCTCTTTCCGCGCACAATAAGAGACCACAATAAAAACTTCACTAAATACACTCCCATATTATTCGTCATTATTTCACCTGGGAAAACCTTACATCTTTACACGGCTAGTGACCTAACACCCCCTGCCACACGACCATGCGGCGGCACGCAGGGTAGTATGTAGATGTAGATGTATCGTAATGGCATTAACTATTGTATACTTACAATGCACCTGCAACGACATATGGTTGGCATAAAAGCGCATCAAATGCATTAGCGCTTCGCATTATCTTATCATTCCAAACTCCTATAAGGGATTGAAAAAAGATATCTCGCTTATGACCAGCATGATTGTTATGCAGCAAAACTGACTGCGTGAGTCAACAGATTTTGTGAATTCAACCTGTTCGCTTGTATATTAAAAAATAATGCTTTCTCTAATGACATGCTACAGTTGTCAATAAGCAAAACTAAAGAACCAGACATGCAGAAAAGTCAACGATTACATTTTTTAATCAAGTTTTTCATCTGTAGGAATAAATTGCTGGATTACAGCGCTTCATGTAGGAGCAGGGTCGATAGATATCGCACCGTCTGCTATTGAACGTGAATACTGCGCGATATCGAACGAACTTGACGTAGGAACTGGATGTAGCGCCCACAGAGTAGGATATATTGGGTTCTACGAGGGAAGCTATTGCATATTTGGTTTTTCCTTTGGTCGAAATCGATATTTCTTCATTTTGGATATTACCGTTTGTTTTTCTTCCCAAGTCGTTTAATGGATGTCAGTGTTTGTAGGTCTCTGAATCTGATATCAAATAATCCCACAGTTTCATTTCGTATTATTGATTTTTATTATTCTAAGTAATTAACTCAACTCACAGACACGGGTTAATATAAAAAGATTTAATTTATATCACTAAGAAATCTTGTTGATGTCTGTTTGAAGTTAGAATTCCAAATGTTGTGTAAAGAAATTTTCCCTCCATGACAACTCAACTTTTTTCTTTTCTTAATTTAAATTAAAATATTGATAATTAATTTAATACTTCAGCACGTAGTCTTCGAATTCATTGCCAGGTTTGTTAGCTTAGTTGGTGTCTATTGTGCTCCACGTAAGTGCAATGAGCCGTTGTCGTTTGGGGGGGGGTGTGGCACATTTGTTTTAGTAATGTATTCCTGTGATAACTGGCTTTTCCTGCATTTAAACTGCAGACATCTTCGTATTTCATTTTTCAAGGATTTTTGGTGATTTATCCATGGAAAAATTTTGTTTCCGCGGGTCTAGTTCATCGAAATCGGGGTAGTAATTACTACGAGATCACTACGGCCAGGGGCTTTGCTGGAAGCCCGAGCTCATGATTGCGCTACGTAGCGGATTTTTTTAGCATCGGTTCCTTGCTGCTCTCCCCGTCATAAACTTTCACTATTCCAATCGCCGTCCTACTTCCAATAAAGTTCTGTGTCAGGAATTTCCTATCCGTGGTAGCGCCATTTCTAGTGAACTATCGCCAAATGTCTTCGTCCCGGTCATTATTTGCCTAATTGCTACCCACAAATTTATATGGAATGGAACCTTAAGTTTCAAAAACAATATTTATTTTACACCATTCAATGTCCTAGGAGAATTCGTTCCAAATTCATTCATTTCGTGAAAATGGCATATTGATTAGACTTCTACGGAAAATACTACATTTCCCTAAGCTTCACCCACTCTCTGCTTTCTTTACTAATGAGGTTGAACTACATAGCTGATGAGCGATTTAGGTAGTTTCCTAGTCATCATAGAGATCATAATCGAAGTATACATTTTAATTTCATCACCTGAAAGACACATAATTTAAATATTTCATTATTAATGGTGCAATAAAGTAGATTTATATGACCGAAATTCTAAGAAATCAAATGAATACATATAAGTGAGTATTTCACTTGATTAATTTTTTTTCGCGCGGTACGTTTAAAACTTCTACAAAACGAAAGGTTTTGTTGTGCTCCCGAAGAAATTACTGCGGTGAAAATTGATTAATATTAAAAAATAGTTGAGAAAAAAAACAAAATACTATAAATACTATAATTTTATTATGATATCTAGGGGTTTTATAAATTTCTCATTTATTAAGTAAGGTCTCTCTAGAGTGGATACACGTATAAAATCCCATGTTAAAGGTCTGGTATATTTAGTCTTAAATCTCGGAAAGTAGCACGATAAGGGGCGGATATTTTGGTATATTTGGAAGGTTGTGACATTTTTCTTTAAAAAGAGACCAAATTCACTGATTTCTAGGTGAAATGATGTTCCGTTCCAACTAACTACCTTAATGTTGCGCGACTGGGTATTAAAGCCTCTTCGTCCCTCAGTCACTTCCCATTAGTACCCTAGCGCCCAGTTTGAATTGGGCGCTCCCCATTTGATGGCCGTTTTCGAACTTGGCAAACGCCTAGTTGATATCAAGATATCTTAATACCTAGGCAAGCAAAGTGAAATGCTTACTTGACACTTTCGTAGCCCTTTTACGATGGAAGAGACATCATGCGGTCTTCATCTCGTAAAACATACGAAAAGCGCCATCCGTGTCCATAATTTTTGTGGTTGATGGAAGTCAATTGCTTCTTTAAAATGCTTCCCATCCGTATGCGACAATAAAAAGGGAATATAATTTTTAAAATCTTATTGCTTATGAATAAAATAATTCTCATATACCAAAAAAATTATGTGGTGAATAACTATTATGCTTCGATTGCTAGGGTCTGCTGAAGTGGACGACATATCACTCACAGTATTTCACCACAGACAACGTCTTTATGCACAAAAAGGCATTATGAAAATACATGAAAAAACAGGTAACATTATCTTATTATATTACACTCCGAACAAACTACCTATGATCTTCAACTGAGAACTGATAAATACGCGCGTTGTAACTAACATAGGTAATTAAGTTGAAAACAAATTACATTTACCCTAATGATTTTGTAACATTGTAAACATAGACCCAAGGTCAACAACTCCAGATCACAACAATATCGACAATATCGTCATGGAGGGCCGTCGCTAGGGACGCCGAGGAAAAAGCCAGTTAACAATAGGAATGACGAGTAAGAAGGAACCTGCGGTGGCGAGCAGACGCGCGCGGTGTGTACGCGAGAGTAAGGGAGAGTGATTGAGCCGGGGTGCCGAGAGCCTGGGGGAGACTGACCTTGGACGGTGTGGGATTGCAGGAGGCCTGGTGCACGCTGAGGGAGTGTTGGATTTGACCTTGGGTTGTGTGTGCGTGCTTGTGTGTGTAGTGGTGAGTGGATTGGGCCCGATAATATTTTGAAATTAAATATATTCTTGTGAACTTGATACCGAGGGTGATGCACGCGTTGTGATTTGATTGTGTGTGTTACAATTTATTGTCCCCTTTCTTAGATGAATGCAGTGAAAACCACTCCAATGTCAACGTTATTAACAATTATGATGTTCATTAGCTAAAAATAATGCTACCAATGAAATTATGGCTACCTTAGAGTACTTTCCATCGGACCATAATTCTTTCATATAATTTCTTTCATCATTTTTTCATTTCATTTATTTTCCTTCCAGAGTAAGGAAGATAGATTTTGTAGGTTCAATGAAGTAAACAAGGACGGTACATTTACAATGTATGGAATTATTCGCACAACTATTAGGTACCAAATCTTTTATCAGTATATTCACATTGAAAAAGCCTTTAAATATAGCGAATTCATCAATTTTTCCGCAAAAATAATAAATATCACACAAATATACGTAGTAATGATAAAATAGTATCCATTTGAAAGTTTCTTCACTTCTATTTTCCATACAAGCCCATATTATCACACCCCGAGTTTTAAAACCTAGCAAGCATAACAAGTATCCTTTTTCGTTGACTTGGTATCTTTCCTCGATAGCTAGTGAACCAGTGCATGGTGATGACGCGTCCATGACGTCATAGCTTTCGATGCGTACTAGGTTTCAAGGCAAGATTGCTTGATTTGCCAAGTTCGAAAACGGCTGCTGTCTCTTCCGGAAGTTGACAAGTCAAAAGTAGGCGAAGGTCGAATTATTGCGAATCGGAAAACGGCAATAGCCGCGTACACATATGACTGCCTCTAGTGTGAGCAGAAATATATATATGATTTTTCCTTTTTTGAGCTGTTACCTTATTGTTTCATTCTTTTCCCCATAAATTTGCTTTACATTTAATACTGTTTTTTATGCGCTGCGTACGAAATCAAAGTACTTAAACGATTTTTTTCCATTAATTGGAAAATAAAGGTAAGAAGTTCAATTTGTTTAGATGTTCTTAGAGTAAGTATTACGGATCTCTATAAATTAAATGTACATACAGGGTGTAACAAAAAGAGTGACCTGACTTTGAAACTTCATATCTACTGATGGAAACATACTACAAAAGTGTAAAATTTCAAACTACTCACTAGATCTAAACTTTACGGCTATGATATTACTAATGTTCTACATGTCCACCAGTTGCAGCACGAACAACAATAGACGATAGCAAAATTCGTCATAGACTCAACTTAAGATTCATTGACATTGACAGAAGTAACGACATTTTTCTTCGTTGACAGAAGTCATGACAGTCTTCATTGACAGAAGTCACGACAGTATTCATTGACAGAAGTCACGACGGCTCATCGATGAGCTAAAGGATTGGACGAAAAAACGTTCCTACACATATCCCCGCAAGAAAACGTCGCACGGGGTCATGCATGGAGATCTTGGAGGCCAAGAATGTACGGACATTGTCCCGGGGTCGCGTGCGCCCTAACCACCGTTGAGGCAGGCTGTCGTTAAGAAATCGCCATGCATTGTTGTGCTAGTGTGGTGGGGCTCCATCCTGTTGGAATATGATGTCATCAGTGTCCTCCTCTAGTTGAGGAAAAGACTAAGCCTGTAGCATTCGATGGTAGCTCGTTCGAATCACTGTATTTTCCTCAAAAATGAAGCGGCCATACGCTCTAAAATTAGGTCGTTCTTTTTTACATACGCAGTACATATAAATATTCTTTCAAATTTTAAAATTCAAAGGATTACGAAGCATGTGAACATTGCAAAGAATTAGGAAGAACCAATTAACTACCATGAATTCACTTTCAAATCGAAATGCATTGAATTATGGATCTTATTGTATTCCAATGAGACTTTGAAGTAGGTTAGTCGACAGGTACATTAGCTGATAGGTTGATGTGATCCAAAATGCTTGTTTTTTCTTGCGCCACGTAGTACTAACATTACGTTTCGAATTATTAATACATGGCTCTTGTACCTCGTATACGTAGCTGCAATATGCATAAATTCAGTAGAATTTGTAGCATTGATATCACATCTATAGTTTAGTGCAAGTTGATGGAAGTTATTTGTATTTTATAGTGGATGTTGGTGACAACTCACCCCCTGCCAAACTGCCTTGACGTGGCGGGCATGGATTAACTTAGGCGAGGATCACGACATCAAGTGGATAATTAAATTCCTGGCACTTCTATTCGTAGACTGAATATCATCAGCATACCTGTCTGCATTGCAGTCTATTTCCCTAATTTTATTCTCATGATCTGGTCTACCGCCAGTAATCGGGTTCTACCACCAGATTTCGATCTAATTACACAATGTATCACTACTGCTGTGTGCGTCGCTCTAGGATAGAAGTCCGTTCCCCATCCGAGTAAACTTGGAGTAAGAAACTTTGAAACGCGCTTAACTGCAATAAAGCCTTGAACGAACCTGTCTTTTAAGATAGTTTGAGCGAGATAGAACCCTAATCATAATAGAAACCATATTCGAATCATTCGTTTTAATTTCTGCAGCTGTAGGAAGTATGAATAAAATATTGAATTATTAATGGCGTAATGATATACTTTAATATGACTGAAATCCTAAGTATTCAAATAAAAATAACCACATAAATCTTTAACTGGACTCATTTCTATCGCGCGGTACGTTTGAAACTCACAACAGGTTTCCTGTGATCATGAAAAAATTACGGCGGTGACGATATGATTTATTTTCAAAAATAGTTGAGAAAACTTATAAACTACACAATTTCAATTCAATATTTCTCTAAAAATAAAATTGAATTATTTGTATCAATTTCATGAGCTATAGGAAGCAAAAAGAGTTGAGAAAACATAAAATACACACTCTTAGTTTTTGGTCGAAATCTAGGAGTTAGAAACCCCTTGGTTTTTAAATAATCACTCTGCAGTGCACACACGAACCATTTCCCATGTAAATTGGCAGGTATTTTTCGTCGAATATCTCGGAATGTAGTGGAGGAAGGAGCTGATATTTTTATATCTTTGGAAGGGTGATATATTTTGCTTCAAAATGAGACCAGCTTCACTAATTTCTTGGTGAAATGATATTTTACTCCAACTAAACGCATTAACGCGTGCAGAGAAGATCAGCAAGATACGTGAAAGGTCGTTATGATGGTCTCGGTTGTGCTACTGACCTCATTCAAAAACTACGAAGGGAATCGCTTTCAGACCGTCGATTGAAAATTAGACTCAACCTTTTAAGTAAATTCAAAACCGATTAATTTTTAGACGAAGTTTTCAATATCTTACGAACTCCAGCCTACTACGGTAGATCAGATCATGAGAATAAAATTTGGGAAATAGATTGTGGAACAGAAAGGTTTAAATGTTGTTTTCCCGCGATCGATAAGAGACCATAATGGCCGCGTTAAGACTTTGAAGTAGATAAGTTTACAGGTAGGGTAGCTGATTAATTCAGATGCCCCCTTATGCACGTTTCTAAAATCTGCCGAGTAGTGCTAACACCATGTTTTGCCTGTTCCCTGCATGGATCTTGTGTCACGTTTACGTAGTTACATTATAGATTAATTAAGTAGTTTCTGTGTAGCATTTGTAGCATACTCATTAAGTGGTGCATGCTGGTGAAAGTAAATTTCTTCTCAGTAGTTCCTGTTGGTGATAAGTCACTCCATGCAAACACCCTTGTGGTGGCTTGCATGGTAGTAAGTAGATGTAGATGAACTACCTTAACGCGTAGATGTCACCTCATGAGAGGCAGCAGAAGTACGCGGAATAGAAGACTGACGAACAAGAGGAGCAAGTCACGCCGAAATCACGCATTAACCATTGTGAAAGGCTTTAATGACAGGCCATTATCTTCCATGCGGCAACGAGGAGGCACCCAGGCAATAGTTCTCACGGCGCATTGTCAAGTGACGCAACGCGGTGGATCGGAGCGTTGGAGCGAAGGCCATTCCGACCTCGCATGACACACTCGTCTGCTTATGGGGAGATCTTACATGGACGTGCTACCTGCCGTCCACTTCTTCGCGGTGAGTTATCGATTTCATAGGGCAGGCAAGAAATTATCCTCCAAAGTTTACTCGGACAGGGAACGGACTTCTTTCCTAGCACGACCCACACAGCGGCAGAGAGACATGGTGTAAGTAGATCAAAATTTGGTGTTCGTACCCGACATATTGCGGTAGATATGATCATGAGAATAAAATGAGGGACATTGACTGCAGTACAGATTGATAGTGTCATTTTTCCCGCGATCGATAGGAGACCAGTATGGACGCCAATGAGACTTTGAAGTAGGTTAGTCGGCAGGTAGTCTAGCTCATTCAGTTTTGCTCCCAAACGCTTGTTTCTTAATCATCGGAGTAGTTCTGACGTCACGTTTCGCATGATTACTACATTATTCTTGTACCTCGTATATGTAGTCGTAAAATACATTATAAATAAAGAGATGTTTCGGTCTCGAGTCCACATTGTGGCATGTGAGACGATGGTCGCGCTTACAAAGCCACTGTCACGATGTAAAAACCCAACAGGGTCGATACTACGACGAACTCGACAGATTTCCAGGCAATTGGGAGATCCGGGTTTGAATCCCGGTCAAGTCAAATGATTTTTAAGGCATATTCAACTCTTTGTTCAAATTTACCCTTGCGAGTGACTTCGTGCCATATCATTTGTGATTGGAAATTCGTCAAGTTCGTCGTTATAACGGAAATGTAGGGTTTGACACCCCGAGAGTGGCTTTGTAAGCGCGAACATCGTCTAATGTGCCATAATGTGGACTTGAGACCGAAAAATCTAATTCGCATGAACCCCCCTCGAAATTTGCCTTGAAGGAAGATGGCTGGGTGGCGTAAATGGCCAACACAACAGACCAGAAATCGGGATATCCGGGTTCGAATCCCGGATGAGTCAAATGATTTTTTTCAAGTCAAATTTCAACCCTAGGTGATCAGCAAGTGACGTGAAAGGCCGTTATTATTGTCTTATTAGTGTTACTGACCTCTAGCAACAACTAGAATGGGAATCGCTTTCAGACCGCTGATTAAAAACTCGACAATCTTTTATGTAAAAGCAAACTAATTTATTTTCCGACGAAGTTATTAATATCTTACGAACTCCAACATACTAAGGTGGATTAGGTCATGAGAATAAAATTAGGGAAATGGACTGGAGAAGAGAAAGGTTTAAAATGCCGTCTTTCTACGATCGATAAGGGGCCATAATGGCTAAGTTAAGACATTGAAGTAGGTTAGATGACAGGTAGTTAGTTTGACAGAGAGCTGATTGATTCATATGCACCCAAATGCTTGCTTCTCATCTGCCACGTAGTGCTAACACCATGTTTTGCGTGTTCCCTGCATGACTCTTGAATCAAGTTCATATTGTTACATTAGAGATTAAGTCAATAGTTTCAGCAGCATTGGTATCATATCTATAGTGTAATGTATGTAGGTGATAAGTCACCCCCTGTCAAACACCCTTAAGTTGGCAAGCAGGGTAATATGTAGATGTAGTTCGTGGGCAATGGACTCCCCTACTGAAAAAGATCTGGTACACAATAGTCTCACTATCACTATAAAACCAGGCGGATTAATACTAAAGGGTGATTCTGGAGGCGTGACTGGAATTAAAAATTAATACGCGCCAAAACAACGATAAGCAAGGATGATCTACTGGTCTTGCCATTATAAGAACAAAGGAAAAATAAATGGGTAATAATTGGTCTATAAACAATTCTCTACAACATGGAAATAAGTAAGACAAAGATTAAAATCCTAGTATGCGGAAGAGAAAGGCTGAATGAAGAAGTCACCCTTATAGGAGAGAAAATAGAGCAAGTGGACTCCTTCACTTACCACAACTTAAGTTGTGGTTTTGTAAATGTAACCATTAAATCATCTGAAAGAAGAAGAGAATAGCCCAAGCAACGAAGATTTTCATGGGAAAAAGACAACTGCTGTGCTTAAAGAAGATAAGACTACGAACCAGGAAACAATATGTGAAAACATTCGAGTGAAGTGTGGCACGCTATGGATCGGAAGCATGGACCATTGGAAAAGCTGATCAGAAAAGACTAGAAGCCTTCGAAAACTGTTGCTGGAGGAGGATGCTGAAGATAAAATGGACGGACAAAATCAGAAATGATGAAGTGTACAGAAGAGTAGAAGAGGAGATGACTATATGGAACACCATACAGAAAAGAACAACAGCATTTTTATATCGACCTCCTAGATTAAACCAGTTTTGACGTCTCGAGGTCAGGTCATGTGGAAATAAAACTATATCTCCTTGCTTACGTTTCGGAGTATAATGTTCACCATCATCAGGGCTATATAAAAGAATACAATAACCATGTACAACAACCTTACATAAAAATAAAAGGGGGATCACCATACAACAATTGTAAGATAAATATCAATATAAAGTTACCTCGGAATTATTGGTTATTTGAATTATTTTATGTTGTGGGAAATGGTTATTGTATTCTTTTATAGAGCTCTGATGATGGTGTACATTACACGCCGAAACGTAGGCAAGGAGATATAGTTTTATTTCCACATGACCTAACCTCGAGACGTCAAAACTGGAAAAGAAGAACCAGATGGATTGGAGACACCCTGAGAGACAATGGATATGTGAAGAACATAATTGAAGGCAAAATAGAGGGAAAAGTCCACAGAGGAAGACCCAGGAATAATTTCATGGACCAAATAAAGAGGAAAGTACATATATGGGAAGAGATACTAGGAGGTAGGAGAACTAGCGCTAGATAGGGAAGGGTGGAGGGCTGCAGTCAACTAATCTTAGGATTGAACGACAATAATGATGATGAAACATTTCTCAGGTTGGAGTAAATTCAGGCGGAGTAGCTAAATGACGCAGCTGATATAGTGTATACGAGTTAGCTAGTAATGATGAAACTTTCTTGAGCGATAAGGCTATCATATTACGCCAGATTAAGGGGTTATTACCGTAATATGAGGTAATGACAGGAAGAGGCTAATTTTTTAATCGGAGGAAAGATTGAAGTTCCGTTAGCAACCGCAGACTAAGAGGTTAAAGCGATTCGCACAGCGATAACCAAGCTGGTAATGGTTCTAAATATATATATCCTTTAAACGCCGGAATTTCCCGCACGGGCAAGGAAAAATGCGTATCAACTTTTCTAAGTTTAAAAAAATTTGATGTTGAGTTTTTTTTTTGCTGCCGGACGATTCTGTTGGCCCGTATGTCCCCGGAATCCCGATAGGCTGCTGAGCCTGTCATCAGGTTTTCCAGGGACCGGACCAACAGAACTTGACATACATCCATGCCCTGGGTGGTGAAAAACCCACCCAGACCCTCGGTTTAGCAGGCGAGGACTTTACCCCGCCGCCACCGGGGCCCTCCACCCTTCCCTATCTAGCACTAGTTCCCTTAAGTCCTAGTATTCTTACACAACAACAGATCTCTTCCTTACCTATCATGCACCAAAGCGATTAAATCAAATTTTTTATATCGCAATGTATTTAAGTTATTTCTGTTCTGGTGCCAGCGAGTATCTATTGATATATCCCATCGCCATGCGTAGCAACCCTGTCAACATTAAACAATGACAATCAACGGACTAACTAATTTACGTCTGGAATCAGCTATAAAAATAACAATAAAATTTACTATTTACTGTCCATGATTTTAGAGACTTTTCACAGTTAAGTTACATATGTTTTTATCATATACCTACTAGCGGAAAGTACCCGTTGAAATTCAACGGGTGTGAAAAACATTGAACTTATTAATATATATAAAGCTACAAAACTGACTGACTGACTGACTGACTGACTGACTGACTGACTGACTGACTGACTGACTGACTGACTGACTGACTCATCAAAATTCCTGGGCATTTCTAAACGAGCTAGGTGGGTGAAGTTTTCAGGATAGAGTTGGAGTCATGTGTCGAGTTGGGAAAAAATCGAAAAAGTTAAAAAAGTCGATTAGGCTTCGATTTATTGCAATCGAAAGCTTCACATGGGATTATACGGGAAAAACGAGAAATTTAAGTGTAGACCATTTTTCTTTCGTTCATTAAAATATGAAATAATTGAGCTACAAGACTGATTCTTTCACAAATATGAGGCTGAATGTTTGAAAAACTTTATTCTTGCAATCGATTTTTTCCTATCTACCGTAAAACTGATATTTTTAAACTTTTATTTGGGATTTTAGAAATTTTTTCACTTTCGTTGCTATGGATTTATTCCATTGTCGCCTAGCCGAGTGTCGACTCAGGTATGGAACTAAGCTAGGCAGGCCAGTTGCAGGGGAGGGTTATATGTATGTGTTGATTTTGGGTAAAATCGGAAAAGTTAAAAAAGTCGATTCGGCTTCGAGATATTGCAATCGATAGCTTTATATATATGAGTTAGGTATCCTAAATGCATGTAATTTACTCTTCTCTATGCCATTTTTCGCACTGCTAAATACTGGGTATAATTTCTTCAAACTTTTCCTGGCCTCTACCATACCTTTGATGGCCAATTTCCATCAACCAAGCTTCATGATATTGTCGTTTTCATTAAAAAAATATGCAGTCCATGCAGAAGATTGGAAGAGAAAAAAAAATGAACATGAAAATTAGTATAATAAAAATATCGATTCCGATCGAATATATATAGTAAAATTCTTCATGTGAGCTCTTATTAAGTATGATGTACTGAAATGAAATATCTAACGTAGAAAAACTTCTTATATGCCGTAAAATGAGGTTATGATAATCTATCAATGGTTCCACGTTCGTTTCGGTGTACTGATTATAGTATTTTGAAAAGTCGCTAATAACCGGATGACATACAATATAAGTTTGTACTAGAACTGTCTGGTATCCATACCTCATGAGGCGCGTCTATCATTTTCGAGAATTATACTTTTCTCTGGTTGCATGTAGCCCGCAGACTTGAGAGCTTTCATTTTTTTCCTTATTTAAAGAGTATGATCGTCTAGCACTCCCCCCACCCTTGCTTGCAAATTGCAAGCACCCATATAAGTATCATTCAATGGACAGGTGCTATTAATACATTGCTGCTAAGTACTGGGTATAATTTCTTCCACTTCTTCCTGGCCTCTACCGTAGCTTTGATGACCAACTTTAACCAACCAATCTTCATGATATTTTTGTTTTCATTCTAAAGCATGTGCAATTCATGTAGAAGATTGAAATAGAAAAATTGAACATGAAAATTATCATATTAAAATTGTCGATTCGGATCAAGGTTCTATTAAAAAGTTTCCATGTTAGACCTTATTCCGTATGCTTCAAAGAAAGGAATTTCTAGCGTAGAAAGGCCATCAAATGAAGTTATGTTGAACTTGCAGTGTTTCCAAGTTCCTTTCATTTCACTGACTATAGCATTTTGAAATGTCGTTAATTACCGGATGAGATATAATATGATTTGTACTAAAACTTTCAGGTAACTATACCTCATGGACCGTGAAATTCATTACGAGAATTCCATAATATTTTTCTTTGCCTGCATGTAGCACGCAGACTTGAGAGCTTTCATTGGTTTTGTAAGGATGATGCATTCATTTTTCGATACTTAAAGTGTAAAATAATGTATATACCCCCCTTGCTTGCTAACAGCAAGCACCCATTTACTCGTTTTATAATAAAACCATAAAGCCTGAATGAAACTGTCAACGAGGTCATTTGAGGAGTTCGTAACGTATCTTGTACGTTTTGTTCGTTGTAGTAGACACGCTGACCGTTTTCTAGGTGCACGTAGAGATGAGTGATTGCTGGTCCTCTTTCATGCACGGGAAACCAAAAAATGGGCCACGCAGACTCATTACTACTAAAATAGCACCCAGGTTGATAGATGGTCACTCGTCCCTCCGGTTCTCTTGAGCCGTCTTCCGAGTGAATTACCAGCTTGATCCCTTCCCTTGGGTACATACCTATATTTGCATTAATTGACTTAATTGAGTTGCGACGTTGATATGTGCGTTGAGTATCTTAATCAGAATCGGCGAGCAGGGTACAATCCAGCGGTTGACATGGCCAAAAGGAGCTTTTGCAGCAGTAGCCATGTTTATTTGACCTATGATACCTCTATCTCCCGGAATACGCCTTCGGTGTAAAGGGTAACCATAATCCTTGGTTTCGGTTTGCCAATTTTCATGGGCGAATGCCCTTCATTGAACAGAATTTCTCGTTATTCTTTCGGGTAAGAAGTATGTTGTTACGTCATCATAATTTCCGCCATCTTAAAAAAAATCGAAGTTTCGAAACAAATGGGTCTATATTAGAACCAGATTTATGGCTGGTTACCCGTCCGTAGGTTGGGTTAGGATGAAATTTGTGCGGATCTTTGCATGACCCGAGAAACACCACGAGGAAGTGACCGACTTAGTTTCCCATTTTTCTTGATTAATCATTTTTTTGTATCTCTGTTTTTTATTTAATTATTTGCTCAATGTTCTTAAACGCTGATTATCAGAAAACCATCTGTATCAACTCATTAGAAAATAGACTAATACACTATATGTACAGCTTTTCCCTCAGGAGTGTTGATAAAAAGGTTATTGCCGCTAGAAACGCGGGAGCAAGCTACGTAAAGTTGCCCATGCGTGAAACAGTGACTTTCCAAATGAAGGCTAGCCATTTGAAGAGTTTGCCCTTGTGACTTATTTTTTATCATAGAATTCAGACATAATAGAATTCAGACACAGAAGCCCGAAAACCGGGACGCTGGGAAGCGTATATTGCAGCATCCTCCTCCCTTCGCGTGTGCCGCTCTTCAGGGGTTTCATTAGATCGTTGGTGGGCATGTCTTCGAGGATCCAAGTCAAATATTTGTCTTTTTTCTCGAGAGGGCTCATTTTCACGCAAAGAAGACATTCTTCTTGCTTTAGAAGATTTTTCCGAAAAATGACTTTCATCTATCAGATATGTTGATGGATATATTTTTAAGCCCAAGAAGGGACAACACAGCGACGAGTGAGTCTTGAATAGGCACCTCGGTGATTGGGTGAATGTAAGTTAACCGCACTTTTTACGAACAATTTTAAATATATATAAATAACTCGTAACGTTTATGATGTGAGAATTGGTCTAAAAAACAGTTCGCAATCGTAATGAGTGGCAGACGGTACCACTACGTGTAATACATCTGAATATTAAATGATACTTAACAACGCTGTGTTTGCTATAGCAACAGAGGCATTATTACCATTACTATTCGCTGAACGTAAGTATCTTGCACATTTTATTGCAAGTGTAGTCTTTTTAATACTTTTATGTGTATCGTTTACTACAAAAGTGTTCTCTCATATACATACAGTGCCCCTATGAGAGCTACATTGAGAAGAGACATTGAAGAGTATACTTGGTGTAAATATGCATTGAATTTATCGATTACCCCCGAAGCTATCTATCATAGGACCCTTGGGACTCTGGACCCTTCTCATACAGATTATCTTTCTACGTAATCTCACGGGCCTGCAAAACACGTGGCATTTTAATGCTAGAGGTGTGAATAACCTTTGAAAATCAAATCACTGGTTGCCAAGGAAATTTGCTATTGTTCATTGCAGAGAAAATGTGAGATTTTTCAGCTAAAAACAAGATTTTCAGAAAAATACGAAGCGTAAAATAAAATCGATAGAAAGAATTAGAAACTTTTTTTATTCATCCATTCGATTTAAAAAAATTCCCGCCCACTATCTTGAGAGAAAGTACTTTTTAAAAGCAAAAAATGAAACCACTGCACCGAACCCAAACTTTTAGAGGGATTTAAGCGGGAGCCCCTAGAGACTCGGAGGCTACACGCTAGGCTTAGCTTGCTTGAGAAATTCAGAACTGGTGTGTATCAGAGCGACACAGAGAATATTATCATGACGCCTCACTACATATCTAGGTGTGACGGAGGCAAAAAAATTAGAGTGATACGTTGCCGAACAGATAGGTACAAAAACTCGTTCTTTCCGCACACAATAAGCGACCACAATGAAAACTGAGCCCCACTATATACACTCCCATTATACATGTCACCATTTATCCTCCCAAAACCTTATCCTTTACCTTATCACTACACGGCTGGTGTCCTAACACCCCCTACCACACGCCCATGCGGCGGCTCGCAGGGTATTGTGTAGATGTAGATGTAAATAACATGTATTCGTTACTTAGTGTTATGAATTCTACTCAACTTCACCATCGTTTTCACCGGGAATGCGGATAAATATGAATTAAAATAAATAAAAAATATACCATATTACACAAATGCATGCTAATTTCTAGTAATATATTTAAAAATGGAAAAATTAGTGAGTCAGCCTAAGAACTAAAGGAAAATTGGGGTTAAGAAAGACGGCGGACAGGCCTCGCCCACGTTACAGCTTTCAGCATTGGCCACCATCGCAAACGCCCTCTCTATCTACCTACTGATCCGCATGCTTACCAGGGGCAGACTTTAGGGAGGGCAAAAGGGTCCTCGAAGGCTTAAGCCCCGCCCTGGCAGTTATTTCTGAGCATGGATAGTTCATTATCATCAGCATTGGTTGTTCAATCCTGAGATTGGTTGACTGTAGCCCTCCACCCTTCCATATCTAATGCTATTTCCCTTACCTTCTGTATCTCTCCTTGTGTACTTTCCTCTTTATTTGTTTTAGGAACGTATTCCTGGGTCTTCCTCAGAGGACTCTTCCTCTATTTTGCCTTCAATTATGTTCTTCACAAACCCACTGTGTCTCAGGGGGTGTCCAATCCATCTGTTTCTTCTTTTCTGTATGGTGTTCCATATGGCCCTTTCCTCTTCTGCTCTTCTGTACACTTCGTCATTACTTTTTATGTCCGTCCATTTTATCTTCACATCCTCCCTCCAGCACCAGGTTTCGAAGGCTTTTAGTCTGTTCTGGTCACCTTTCCCAATAGTCCAATCTTCCGATCCATAGATTACCACGCTCCGCACGAATGTTTTCGCATAGTGCTTCGCATAGGTTTGTAGTCCTAACTTCTTTGAGCACATCAGTTGTCCTTTTCCCGAGATAGTTCATATGAAAAGTAAAAGGGGAGCTGTACCTCTTATTACAGGATCTCGGTATGAAAGTTTCCCCGCATTTCCCGATGTGGAGCCCACTAAAAATGCCCGAATCATCAGGCAATCGAATAGGCCGACGCATTTGGGGGTAAAATGACACTTCACCCCCCCGGCTCAATGACTTAATGCGTATTTGTCACGCAAGCTAAACGATAGAACGGAAGCCAGGTCAATCCTCTCATGTTTTCTTTTTTAAGGCTTCGATCAACCGATGGTTGGCTTCGAACGAGACAACCTTAAGGTTCGCTCGTATTTTTACAATCTAAATACACGGCAGCCAAATGTTGAGTTTTATAAGTTTCATTGATTCAAGCGTAATGTAGTGGAATTTCGTCACAATGATAACATCAATTGCACTTATCCAATTTTTTTTAATTATCTGTGCCACGCGTTTCGACTCACAAGAGTACACTCACAGATAATCACTCACTCACACACATAGTAGACTCACAGAGAATCAGATATAAGGTTGAGTTATTATCGTTTTAACGTATTTCATAGTCATATCTTAAGAATAAAAAATTTAAGAAACTGTGCGTAAAACTATACTATATGAAAAGAACTCTCCGAGTTGAGGTAGTTTCAGCGAAATATTATTTCATCCAGAAATCCATGAAGTTTGTTTCGTTTTAAAGAAAAATACTTCACCCTCCAAAGGAATCAAAATACTAAGCCCTTACAGCACTACTTTCCGAGATATTTGACGAAAATTACCAGACATCAAACATGGGAAATGGTACGTGTATGCACTGCAGAGAGACATTATTTAAAAACTAAGGGATTTCTAACACCTAAATCTCGACAAAAAACTAACACTGTGTATTTCATTTGTTTTCTCAACTATGTTTGCTTTCTATAGCTCTTGGAATCGATACGAATAATTTAATTTTATAATTAGATTAATGTTGAATTGACAATGTGTAGTTAATAAGTTTTCTCAACTATTTTTGAAAATAAATCATATCGTCACCGCCGTAATTTTTTCATAATCACAGGAAACCTTCCGTTGTGAAGTAATTTCAAATGTACCGCGCGATAAAAATGAGTCAAGTTAAAGACTTATGCGGTTATTTTTATTTAAATACTTTGAATTTCAGTTTAATCAAAGTATATTATTGCGCCATTAATAATTCAATATTTTATTCATGCTTCCTACAGCTGCAGAAATTTAAACGTTAAATTCGAATATTGTCTCCATTATGATAAGGGTTCTACCTTGCTTAAACTACTTTAAATTTGGAATCGATTTACCGCATCGTTAGTAATGTATTGCTCACTAAAATCGACCATTTTTACACCACGTTATATGGCAAAAAACGAAATATGAGTACTTAGTTTCTTATAACTAATGAGTTGCATTCAAGTTTTCTCCAAAAAATACTACAGAAAAAGAGATTAGACAAATTTAAAGCGAACCTCGCAATTATTGGGCGATTGACCGCATATATATATTTTGAATGCGTGAATATAAATTAAAATCAGACCCAAAAATTCATAGCCAAGTTCAAAATATTGCTATACTGCATGAATCACTGACGTATTTGGAGAGGGCCCAATGTCATCCAACTGAAGCCTGGCAACCAAAATAAC
This sequence comes from Ceriagrion tenellum, assembly GCA_963169105.1. NCBI lineage: Eukaryota > Metazoa > Arthropoda > Insecta > Odonata > Coenagrionidae > Ceriagrion > Ceriagrion tenellum. Next base: position 74,924,952 of record OY720644.1, on the reverse strand, counting down.
AATCATGTAGTTTAACTCTGCTCTTTCCTTAATTTCCTATAGATAGAACGACGGAATGGACGAATTAGCGGATGTACAGACAAAACATGAACTACCTGTTTGAAATATAAAGCAATTAGCTCTTGAAATACATATTGACTGCCTGGAACAATGGATTCTACTCGATTTTAAAATGGTTTTTACCTGGAATGCGGATTATTATTAATTGGAAAAAACAAGCAATAGGTGTATGAAAGAGAGCGTATCGACACTAACTCCCCGGAACATATTGATTCCCATGTTCGAAAATAAATACAGGTACAATTTCCACACTTTTATCCTCCGCCAACGACTATGGTCAGCACATTATGCCATCATCAGGGTGCTTGCTGATGAATTTGGTTTCGAATTTTCGGCACTGATTTCAGTGAACACTAGAGTAAACGAGCCATGTCCAGTTTACGGCGCGGAATTGTAACCTAAGCTAAAATCGTATGTTAATGGGTGTTATGTATTCGTTATAATGCCTTGATATTTACAAGAATCCATAATAATAGCCTGAAACGTATATTTTTCGTTAAGGAGAAAATTTTCGAATTATTTCGCGTAATACGTCAAAAGCCACAATGTCACGCGTTAAAATTGCAATAAATTGCCAAGAAACCAAATCGGTAACCTGTGATTTTTTTACTTTTAAAACATATTTCTAATTATTACATGCATGCACACTAACGGTAATGGCTATTATACTAAAGCTTATACTGTTGATAAAAAAACTCCAAGCTCAAAATTCCTACTGTTTATAACGAAGTCATAACTTTCAGATGATTTAATGGTAACATTTACAAAACCACAACTTAAGTTTGTGTTTTGTAAATGTTACCATTAAATCATCTGAAAGATAAAATGGAATACCACAAAGTTAACAAAGAACTTGTATGATTAAAGTCATAACTACCTAGAAATGGTTAGACTTAGCCAGCAGTGAGGTGAGAATAGATGTATTGGACGGCGGAAAGACGCTTCATGGAGCTTCTTTTTCAAGGTGTTGACATTGGTGCGGATAGGAAAACATAAGCACACGAAAGTGCGAAAAAAAGTGCGACGATAAATGGAGTTATGTACACAGGAGAAACTTCCGCTATCGGGCCAGTGGGTCACACCTCGAATATGTCGCGATCATTTGGTATCCTGGTCATACAGAGATAACCAAAAAAATTAATAAAATACAAAGAAAAGCAGCACGCTTCGTTAAAATCTGATATGAGCGAATATATAGTATCCCACAGGGTGGGAGCCCCTAGAGACTCGGAGGCTACATGCTAGGCTTAGCTTGCTTGAGAAATTTAGAACTGATGTATTTCAGAGTGACACAGAGAATATTACATGACGCCTCACTACATCTCTAGGTCTGACAGCAGCGATAAAATAAGTGAGATACACTGCCGAACAGATAGGTACAAAAACTCGTTCTTTCCGCGCACAATATGCGACCACTATAAAAATTGAGCCCCTCTGAATGCCCTCCCATAATACACGCCACCATTTCACCTCCCAAAATCTTATCCCTTACATCTTTAAACGGCTGGTGTCCCAACACCCTCTGCACCACGCCCATGCGGCGAAAAATTATTGTGCGAAAATTATTCGGGGTGACCACCACACGTAGGGTCACCGACTAAATTTTTATTTCTCCTTCTCACACCATTTACTAAAGGAAATCAACGGTCATTGCAACACATTTCATAGGTATCCAGCAAATTGTAGGGAGGTCCTCGAATGACAGGAGTGAAAATGAGGTCATACATCACTCTGGTTGGGTAACACCTAAAGGTTGCCTCAAAGTGAAAGTCGCACGCACGAAAGTCTGGATGAGGATTGAAATTACGCAAATGCATTTTTTTAACTATTAAATTAGGGAATGGGGGATTTTATGTTTGTTTGGGAATGGGGACAGCTAATCTAAATTGCTATCAAAATTCTAAATTGATATAAAAAATATCTAAATTGATATCAAAACATTGAAATAAGACAGGGTGGAGCAATATTTTTTTTCTATTACTCTAAACGGAAGATTCGCCTGAGCATTGCTTAGCTGCGTAGCTCACTATTGTACTTGAACGATGTTATTAGATCATTCCCCAAGAGCAGTGATGGAAAAAGCACTTAAAAATGTAATCGGGCTCAATTACAATAAAACTGTCTAATTTGTAATTAATTACAATTACAAATTACTCTTTGAAAAAGTAATCAGTAGGATTACAATTACAATTACTTTTTATTTGGCCCCTATAAATGACGCAATCGCAGTCAATATTTTCTCAAACAGGGAGTACTAACATGCAAGCCAACATTTTAATTATTCTTCAATGCCTTATTATTGATGAATAATTAAAATGTTGGACGTAGGCAGTTTAGGCATAGATAAATATTTACACCTGTGGATGAGGATGTATTAAAAAATCAACATCAAGCTAATAAATAGAAAACACAATATAATGAATATATTGAAGGTAAAAACATCAATTTTCAAATATTTGAATTTACTTTGCAAAACAATTGCATTTTAAAATTTTCATCTGATAGTTTGCCCCTCTTTGGTGCCAAAATGTCTGCTCACACTAAAAAGCCGCTCCACAGGAGCACTGGATGGCAGGGAAGCGTTTGCTTTCATAAATGCTCTTTTTAGAATTGGAATTGTTGAAGTAACTCTATTTCCGTTTAAGTACAAAGAAGTACTAATATACTTCATCAGAAGCTGGGGAAACTTCCCCCTTTTACAATGTAGTTAAAACTGCCTCTCGATGCGTTCAGCGTGCGAGGAATTCAAATTTTCACTTTCCATTACTCAAATGTAACGATTACTCGCACGAGCTTTGAAGTTAAGTACTAGTAAAAATTAATTTTTCTAATGTATCGATTACAAGTAAAAATTACCAAAAATGTAATCGATACGAGTAATTTTATTACTTTTACTTCGTTACATCACATCACTGCCCAAGAGTATAAATGGTAGGGAGAAATATTCTTAATTTAAACCATGTTTGTTACGACTTTATTGGTGGGTACTCATGTCATTAACTAACGAGGGAAAATTCGTGCCATTGATAAAACGTTTAAAAAAGTAGGGGTCTTAAATATAGAGCGATATTAGCTGTGAAAATAGACATACGGAAAACAATTATGTAAGTGAGAAGAAGAAGCTCCTGGATTGGATTTGGAGGAGACATAGTCGTTGGTTGTGACGGGTATTCAGCAGTGAGGTGATTGTAAAGACAGGTAGCAGTGAGGCGATTGTGAAGGGCATAAAAAAGTGCAGAATACTGGTGATAAATAATGGAACAAGAAGTAGAACAAGAAGTAGAACAGGCCTTATCCACGGGATGAAGAGAAGTTAGACGGGTGGGACGTATGCCGAGCTAAATACAGAAATGTGGTGAATTCTAGCGAGCCTGAGGATTTTAATGAGTCTATCAGAGTAATTCTATTACAATGTAAACCTACCTAGAGATTGTTTCACCGCAAATAGACTTAAATATTTATGTATGCCAGTGTTCTGCTAAAACTTATAGATCTGCATATTTAAAAAATATGTCAAACGATACAGTGATGATGCTGTCACTGCTTACTCTGTTCTGATTGAATACGATTCTCCTCTATATAATGAAGTTAAAATGGAAAAATGATTTATCTGGCATGTTGTATACCTTTAAAATTGAATTAATATGCACAGAGTCTTTGTTTACCAACACCATTAAACCTTTTTCTGCATGTTTTTTCGATACTGATCATTATATTCCGTCTTCCAACACGAAGGTAAGATTAAAAAGACGAGTTTTACGTCGTTTCTATCTTATCCTCTTAAAGTCGCTATCGTTTCTTGTACTCTACTAGCAAAAATATACCCCACCTTTAGGAAAAGATATTCTCAATCACCGATATTATCGTTCATTTCCCTTCAAAAAATTGGGGCCAAAGGCAAAAGGAATGATACCTATCCATGCATATACGGTATTAAAGACTTTGGGCTAGAATATTTCTTAACTATGGGAAAGGAGGAATTTTGACGTTCAAATGACGTCAACAGCATTAAAAATTAACACAGAGGCACGAGTAAACCTTAAGCTTAGAGCTTGATGCACTAATCTTACTCGTATCAAGCAAAATATTCAAACGAATGATTCCTTTTACTGCATTCCAAAAATATTGAGCAATCGTCGAGTCTAAATGAATTAAATTTCCCTAAAGCATTTTACCTACAGCAGCGCAACTATTCATTACTTCTCAAGTAAAATTTACAACTTCATGCGTTGCTTCGAGAAAGTATTTTATATTCGAATCCATATTAAAAATAAGCCTTGCACTTTTCCACAGTTATGACTTTTAATACAATTATAACTGTAGAAAGGTACAAGGACTATTTTAATGTGGCTCAATATGGATTAGGAATCTCGAGTATATCTTAACAAATCATCTGTGAAGAATGATTCATATTACTTACCACGTAATAATTGAGGGCGTGTGTTTAAATAAACCCATTCACACTCAAAGAGGCGAGGCACAAGGTTAATGTTTTAAATTAGACTTAGATATATATATTGTAAAAATATCACCGAAAATTCATTAAGTGTAACGATAACGAGAGATTTACGGGATTTTTTTTCTGATAACTTTTTATCTTGCACGCGAATCTAGTTTCACCTCCTACATTCGACCACCACCATCATCATGCGATCGTAAATGCAGAGCACTGACCTCACACTTAAGAGGCTAAACCAAATTATCCACGAGTAATCTTTCAGTAAAAGAAAACGAAAAGGGACACCTGAAATTTTTTCCCATCGTATCCCTTTGTATTACTATCGAATATTTACCTTCATGAATATATATTTGCACAGCAATCTCAAATTTGATTCCATAATGAAGAAATCAAACTACTGACCATAACCATAAACAAAACTACTGACCATAACCACAAACAAACTTTTAAGCCTGACTACTACGGACAAAACAATGCCTTGGATTCGGTTTGTTGCATGGAATAGAGTACCCACGTCTCATTTCGAGGGCCCAGGTTCGATTCCCTGAAGTAGGGGAGATAATAGATTGGAATACTGATCCCCAATTTGGTGCTCTCTGGAGATAACTTCAAGGGCAGTATTGGCAGTAATCCATTGGATGAAATGCCAAACAGCGGGCCTCTTGGCACCTTTCGTTAAGAGTTGGCCAATCCGGACGCCGAATTTTCTTCACTATTCATCCATTATTTTGAAATTCTTCAACTAATTACCATACGACTTACCGTTAATGGCACATGATACAAAGTCACTGTATAACCAACCATAGCAATGGTTGTCAACAGTGGCATGTGGAGACTATTTGCTTCAAGCAGGCTCTCATGCATCAGAATTTTATGCATCCTGAATGACACAGTCGAATTTTAATCAGTGAAATCTTCATTAAAAGCAAATGCAGTGAATTACATTTGATTTAATGTGAAACTATAACTTGAAATTAATTCGTTAAAAGGATATGGTGCATTAATAGTAATTTTTAAAGATGTTTTATAAGTATCTAACAATATGATAAACACTTCCGAAGTATTCCCCCTCGTATTTTCACGCGTAAAAACTATTTGGCGAACAGCTGGAGTGGACGAAGGGGCAGCTGCACCAAAGATGAAATGAAAAAAGTCACCGATTTGCATGACGCACGCGCTCAGATGCATGCTGAACGTAAGAGAGCTAGTAATAGCAAGAGCACCACCCTGAGTTCGAGTCCTAATTGGAAGTTAGGCGTTTCGTGCCGACAGTTTGGGTTTAAAAAAATATACATACAAACATACCAATCACGCCGTTCCCTTCCGGGGTAGGCACAGTCACAAAGTTTCACTCATAAGTACACATTTGCACACCTAACTCTGCTTCAATAATTTCCTTCATAGTGTCATATCCTTGAAAACCTTTTTTGTTTAATTTACCCCCATTAACTGTTTCATACACGCCCTCCTGTTTTTAAGACTCCTAATAACCTCAACCTAAGAATTTCCTCAACCACATTCAACCACAACTTTCTCGGCCTACCTCTACCTCTCGCACCATTCATTTCACTCTGTTTCGTTATTCGACTCTCATCCATTCTCATCAATATCAAATACAAATAAATAAAGTATAATGAATTTTGCGATCAAAGTCTCCGTAATCATTACCTAGAAACATGATATATAACATTTTAACCGTATAATGTTGTAATATTCCAATTCCACCATAACATAAAATACCAGAAACTACAGGGCATACCGAAAACGACCCACAACAATTTGTAAGTGGCAGCTAAGCAACACACCACAATTTGTTAATGGCAGTGAGGCGACGCCTAACAATTTGTTAATGGCAGCTAAGCAACGCATAACAGAGGGCAGAGAAAGGGTATTTTTCAATGCAGGGTGAATCCGGGGAGCAACGGGAATATCACTAACTCACTACTATCACTTGTAGAGGAGGAGCCGTATTTCAACGCAGGGTGAATTCGGGAATTTAGCTGGTAAGGAACACAGCATCCACCTGTGCGGAAATCGATAAGGAAATTGTATGTACGATTTTATTTTTTTAATGTTCTGCGACGATAGGAAGAAGAAACGTGAAGAGGCTCAAGTGACAAAAAGGGCATGGCCTGTTCAATTTTATGAGCCTGAAGAGAAGTGATACAGTGAAGGGCAAAATATATGTTGTGTATTTTAATGGTATAACATTTATGGTGATTGGTAGTATTTATGTAAAGGGATATTTATTTTCTTTCTCATAATATTTTGTGGATAAAATTCACTGTTCAAATTGAGAAGGAGAGTCCGGGCAATTTATTAGTTAATTGAGGTGAGATTAGTATTTATTAGTTGCTGGAGAGTTCAGACGGAAAAGACAAAATCAGAGTCGCGCACACGTGAGAGTGGAAATTTTTTTTATCTTGTTACAATGATAAGCTAATTTGTAGATGTACAGATAGTGCACGCCACTGCACATTAGCAAACCGAGAGACAGGCGAAATATGGAAAACCAAAAATCTCAGTTACCGTCAATTCAACTAAAAGACTACGCCACCTTGAAGTCCATACGGCCCTAAAGTCCGTCGCTGTTTGGAAGAGATACGATACAGTTCCCATCGTCATTTTTTTCGATCGATTGGAAAGGAGACGTCTGTGCCCTTCGTCTGCTCTGAATACATTTCCGCGAGCCTTCCTTCTTTTCACGAATAAAGTCTCCCTAAAAACATTATCGTTCTCCCTACCAAACTGCGTTAATTAATTTTGATTAAGCTACATTTGATCTGGAATGTTTTCCCAACCCTTAACTTTTAGCGAGTAATACTTGTAACTTTTGCCTATTACGTGAACGCAGTCAGAGGCATCATATCTGGTCAACGGCATGCCACAGTGGAAACACCTGTTTCCGCTTAGTTATCTGAGCTAAGTAAGATTGGCCTCTGCTACAGTCCAGGGGAGTCGTACTCCTGTTCGTTCCTATCGACGTTGTTTATGCCTCCGATTGGCAGATGGTAAGAGAATAAAAAAACGCATGAAAGAGTTTCAGGCGTAACTTTGTGGAAATTCTGTGTATCCATATTGATAAAAAATAAAATAACCCAGTAGTAATTTCAACAATGTTTTGATGAAAACCGACCAAGGTTTCGAGACTTCTGGATCTACATTTACATACTACCCTGCGAGCCGCCACATGGTCGTGTCGCAGGGGTTCTAGGTCACTAGCCGTGTGAAGATGTAAGATTTTTCCAGGTGAAATAGTGACGTATAATATGGGATTGTATTTAGTGGAGCTCAGTTTTAATTGTGATCTCTTATTGTGCGAGGAAAGAGCGAGTTTTTGTACCTATCTTTTCGGCAGTGTATCTCACTTATTTAATCGCTTCTTTCAGACCTATAAATGTAGTGAGGCGTCATGATAATATTCTCTGTGTCACTCTGAAACACAGCAGTTCTGAATATCTCAAGCAAGCTATGCCTAGCGTGTAGCCTCCGAGTCTCTAGGGGCTCCCACCTTAAACCCTCTAAAAGTTGTGAGACTCTATATGTTCGCTTTTAGCAGTTTTTAATCAAACGTGCTGCTTTACTTTGTATTTTATTTATTTTTTGGCTAATTCTTTATGACCAGGGTCCCAAATGCTCGCGGCGTATTCGAGGTGTGGCCTAACCAGAGCGGAGCAGCATTTCTCTTTTGGCCTCTCTTGGGGCCAATATTGAAGAAATTAGATAAATAGTAGACCATTATCACTAAAATATAGCACTGTCCTATTGATATAGAATCGAAAATCCAAAGATAAATTATTACTAGACGAAGCTCAGAAGTAAGTTCGTTTTCCAACCTTTACTTCAGCCACGAATCTTTCATTCTTTCATTCATTCTTTTCAAAGCTAAATATAGATCGGTCTCGTAGTTAAACTGCCAGGTTCATCGAATGAACTCTAAGACGCTTTTTGGTGACCAAAAGAACAAACCGACTTTAGAAAACATTACTTCAGCCACGTGAACTTCCTCCAGATCGTCGGGGATAAGGCTACCAAGATAAACCTAAATTCTGCTGACTTTGTTCTTGGATATGACTTTAGGAGTGCGCTGATTAACAGCATGTTATTCCACGTACAATAAGGGACCATAATAGTCGCGATAGATCAGTTCTAGGATATTTTGACCCTCAATAGGTAAAGTAGGTTTTGCATTTGTGCTGAATATCTTAGCAGCGTTATTAGCAATTAACCCCGCATGAAATTTTCTGCATTATATAGCTCTTGCATAATTTAGTACCTTAGAGCATTATTCAGCAGTCACATTAATAATACTAATCAACAATTGGATCTTATATAGTGTACAGCATGGTAGCTTCTTCGTTTACGTAGCACACTCCTAGTTTCTGGTCTGACCGTGCTTTGTTATCCTGACGGCATTTGTCCAGTGCCTGGCATCCGAGCGAACGTGCACGGTTCTGATTTCTATTGGAATGAGTGCTGCATGCCTGGTGTGGAATCGTCCCGTGCCACACACCTTAGTGGTGGCTTGCATCGTATTTGTTAGATGTAAATGAGCCACTGGCTGTCGATGAAATTGTGTCCGTGCGGAAAAACAATGGGAATTGCCGGTGAATGAAGACGGTATTAAACAACAGATGGAGAGACGTTTCCAGGAGTAGAAGGATCTGTATCGCGAACAAACGCAAGAGGTTGAGGAGGAGATCTCACTAACGAAGAGGAGAAAAAAATGGAGAAATACATGAGAACAGGGAGAAGTAGAAAATGAGGGAAAAGCAAACTTATGTTGCAAATCTCCACCCGAAAAAGGCTGTAGAAGTGAGAACGATGACTCAATATAACGAACACAGAGAGTACATTGCCATTTGTTGTTAATAGTGATTCAATAAAGATAAAACCAACTCAACATGATATCTTGATACGTAAGAGTTATCAATAACTACCATTTAGAGCTCGTCCTTCAAAAAATGCAGCAAAATAAACGATTTCAGCTAATGATGTTAGGTTTTCTCGAAAACTCGCATTCACTTGGGATCTTCTAAGGAAAGTTACGATACGAAATACATTTCAGCACATATTCAATCATTCTTATTTACACAAAAACGTGGCACCGACTTTTGGATTGGAAATAATGCAAGGTACACACTCAAAATATATCGTAACCATCAAAATACGAGTATAAATGGTCTTGATTACGTCCGCCATATTTTGGACTAGCACAAGTCTTTGGTTTGGTATATCTCCCATCCGCCTTGTGAAAATAGTCACGTGACTTGTAACTTATTCCCCTTTAGCTCAAAGAAACAGTACCCAGGTTAACAGACATGGGTTTGACGCGTAACAATGCCCTGATCCACATATAATAGTTTGTGGGTGTTGGCTACGCGCACACTTGAGATGTAGCGTGTGAGTCAATGTTTATGGTAATTTTTTTGATAGATGTGTTAGTTTTGAGCCGTAGGGTGGACGATTTTTGGAATTTCACATACAAAGTTGCAGATGACCGAGATCTAGCAGCACCTGATTGACGTATAAACCGCGTATAAACAGTTATTTTTTACACCAGTCTAAGCTGTTGTTGTTTAAACTGAAAATAAACCCGTTGTTGTTTTGTGTAAGTCGTTATATAAACACCATTTAACAGCTCGTTATTGTAGTTACGCAGGGTAAGAAGTTAGGATAAGTGGAGACCGAACGACTGAATTTGCGTTCTGGTGTTTTAATGAGGCTGTGGCATAAAAGCATTCAGGAAAGGAATGTTTGTGGTACAGCTCAAAAATGCTAGCTGAATTATAATGACGGAAAATGTAAATTGGGCAACTGTTTCAATTAGGCAACTTGCAATCAATTTATTCAAAAGCAAAGACGTAATTAAAGGGAAAAGAAAGCGAACCTTTATTTGAGAATAAAATACAAACTCGAGCTAAACTGCCACCAAAAATGGCAGCTTAGGCTAGTATCTCCTTATTTGCGTGCCTAGACACATAATTCACTTTAAAAATTATAGTCTGGGCTCTTGCCTGCTGTGTGTGGCATCTGAGCTTCCAACAGCCATATCGTGCCAGATGGCGCGCATATGCTATCTTTAGAGGGAGGGAAAAAAATATTTTTTTAGCCACGGCAGAGATCGTAAATTCTGCCATGGTGCCTCAACATAGTATTGTATTGCTGTGGTTAGGTCTTTGCCTTTCATACATGATAGCATTGGGCGAAAGATAAGAATCACGTGTTTGCGCTATATTTGTTGACAAAGCAGAAGTCTGAATTCAAATTCATAGGAAATCTTTTCTAAGCCCAAGTCCAATGTTCTCAAAAGTCGAACTCAATACTGGATATTTCGGCTTTAATACTCTTTTAGTACTGGTATTTATAATCATGGAATAATCAGTGAATAGTACGACCATTTCCTCTTACTACTGAAAACTCTCGTTTTTGATACTGACCTGTTGCTACAACTTGGATGGGATTCGCTTTCAGACCGTCGATTCAAAATCAGACTCAATCTTTTAAGTAAATTCAAAACCCATTTCTTTTCTGACGCAATTTTCAATATCTTACGACCTTCAACACACTACGGTAGATTAGATGGTGAAAAAATACGGGAAACAGATTGCAGAACAGAAAGGTATAAAATGTTCTTCTCCGGCGATCAATAAGAGGCCATAATGGTTTCGTAAGGACTTTGAAGTAGGTCGTTGACAGGTAGTGAAACTGATTAATTCATATGCCCTCTAATGCATGTTTCTCAATATGCCAAGTAGTGCTAACACCATGTTTTGCATGTTCCCTGAATGACTCGTTTGTCATGTTTACACAGTTACATTATAGATCAGTTCGGTAGTTTCTGTAGCATTTGTAGCATACCCATAGTGTGGCGCATGTAGGTGAAAGCTAATTTGGCCATAATTTCGCCGCGGACATTTTCACTCGCGGACATCGTCGCGAGCCGGACATAACGCGAGATGTTCTAAGTGCGGTAGGGAGATTTCAAAGTGCGCACTGTCGGCGATATTGCGCGACAAGAACAAGGTCCTCTACTTTTATAGTGAATTCGCATCTGGCGTCCTCTTTTCGGAACTTTGTGGCAATAGTGCTCCTCTACGCCGCCGTCTCAACCAATGACTGGACGAACAGTTCCCCTACTACCCTCAACTCCTGCATCGGTCAGCTGACTCCCCTCGATTGCCACCCTCATCGACACAGCGCAGCGCTCGCCCTCTTGGCATCTGACTGTCACCGGGGAAGGACGTATCTGCTTGGTTCCAGTTTTGACTTGTGTTCGTCTTGTATAGACCAAGTTAACGGTATTTAGCCTACGGGCTTGCTTTCTATTGTAATATTTGTGGTTATATAAATGCTGTTACTTGAAGTTAATCAAACTGGCTAAGGTTGTTGTCATTTTTCTCTCGTTTCCGCCCACCAATCGCAGTCAATTCACTCGCGACTTCAAGTTTCAGTTGCTTGCGTTGCAATGTACGTATAGTTCCGGTTTTACTCTTTTTTATTAATCTCCACTACGACTTATTTTGACTTTTGTCGCGTTTTTCAAACTAGATTTACCACCATTCCGTTCCGCTATTCCTTTTCCACATAAAAAATATATGTATTACATTCTCAGCTCTAATTATCTACTACCTATAGGAATAAGTTCTAATCGTACTGATCCAGGATATTTGGGAATCTGGCATTGAATGGCCTTGTATAAGGAGTTAAAAGGGAATTAATTCCTCTCTGCAGACTCGATATCCATTAAAGGTATACTCCAATATATACTGATAATTATGCATTAATGCACGTATTGCGAGTCAGCAAAATTGTCCCGGAAAATAAGGGTTTCAAAAGAACTCATATCCGGCAACACAGGTTTACTAGCAAGTAAGCTCTTCATTAAAACATATAATTGAAGCATGTACTTATATGGTAGCCTAAGCCTGGAATAAAACAGCCCGCGAGCTAATATTTTAAGCCATGGACGTGCGGTGTCATCGAAAAATGATGAAGATAAAATGGACGGAGAGAAATTACAGTTAAGAAGTCCTTCCGCGAGTCGGAGAGAATGTATGCGCAGTATTAACTCACAGAAGTAGAGGAGACAAACTTATTGGGCACGCCCGGCCTCTTCAAAAAAACAAGGGGGGAGTATGGCAACTGGTTAACTGTACTTATTCTAATACAATTGTGTACATCATTTGTCACTTGTTTTACTCGTGTGACGGTTATGACACTTCTTTTGTTTTTTCTGAGTGCTACAGCTAGATCTTTTTATAAGTGTCAACCGGAATAAACGTAAGTCTTATGAGTATCCGTAGCGATATTATTTCTATACCTAAAATCAACATTAATTCCACAAAGCCCTAATAGGGAGGAATTAAAACGAAGAATTATAAACGCCAATAAAGGTATTAGAATTAAATTATACAAAGTGACAGTGACAGAATCAGAGACAGACAAGGCAGACAGACAGCAAAGCGAGCACTTTTGGATGAAAAGAAGCGGTTGGCCTGGAGGGTGGACAAAAAAGCTACAGCAAGCCCATCATTGGATTAATGACTATTGATGGTGATGATGATAATAATGATAAAATTTTCTTATTAGAAAGTCTGGAAAGAGTTACAGCTGAGAAAACGAACTACGTTTTCTGAGTCTTCGAAATTTTTAATTTGCTCCCCCCAAATTTAAGATGTATTACACCAGCAAATGAGTTTAAAGCTGAACTAAAAACATTTCTCGTAAAAAAATGGTACTACAGCTAACATGAGTTTTATAACGAAGTTTGAGTGTTGTATTGTATTGTTACTGTATTATCTCACTTGTTCATTTTTAATGTAATTAATTGTGTTTACGGTATCACGTATACTTATACATGGAAACATAATTTATTGTTTATTTAACTATATTCTGACGTGTCTCATATCTATGCATTGTGTACCCACTCTGTCATATGATTTTTGAACTAATAAAATTACTATTATTACGGTATAGACGAAACTTGCCAATGGCGATAAAATTTCCCTGAACCGCTCCTGATGTAGATGTAACGGCCATCAAGAAAGGTTGGAAAATCGGCCGCAAGAGATTAGTTTCGCCGAAGTTTCGTGACTCGTCCCCAGGAACTGCTAGATCGAACAGAATTGATCTCACCATGGAATAAGGTTGACGTGTTTGGTCGTCGCGTGCGCTTATAGCATTTTAACCTCCCTGACCGCTATTGACTCGAAGCGAAAGTAATCACTGGGGTGGAAGAGTTTGGCGACGGTGTTTTTTTTCCTCTTTCCGACAATCGAGGCCAACGCCCAGAACGGTCGTCGATAAAAGGCGTACACGGAGTGTTAACAGATTATCAGATGACGATTATTAATGGAAAAATTAATTCCGAGAGTGATTTCTCACTCACGAGGTCCTCGATTTTTATCAATCCTAATCGTGAAGCTAATTACGTGTTATTAGACCTTCGTTAAATCGTGCTGTATCACTGCTCATGAAAGTTTCACGGCGACCTTTATTAAATAGGTGCTGAAATTGCCTCGAATAATCATTTTCGTCATTTATTTCAAGAAATTAGATTTTCCCCGACTATAATTAAGTAGAGTGGCTATTAAAAAAAACTCTTTCATCATTCCAAGGCAGGGTAAAATTAATTGGATGAGGAGAGGGAAAAAATACTCTTCAGCTTCCATCGAATACACTCAAGCCCCAAATTGAAGTCATAAGATTCTTTCCAGTCTTTGTTTCTTTTTCGGTACAGCTTAAGTAGCTAAAGGAGCTCACAGACTTATTTCTCAAGCAGAGTAAGTTCATTTTTACCGATACTATCAAAGTGCCGCTATATTTGTCGTACCCCGATCTTCATATAACTACCAGAGATTTTCCTGGAGGATATTGAGATAGTTTGAAGGAGATAGTTCCCTAGTCATAATCGAGATCATATTCGAATTTATTACTAAGTGTTCTACCAGTTAAGGTAGGCTATATTGAGTGTCAGAGAATCTCCTCTCAGTTTCTACCCTTTCAGGGGCCTATCTTGCTCTGATATATCCTTTTTCGCCTAAGCATACGATTTACCCTTCTTCATCCCGTCCATGAAACCTATAATACTTTCTTTCTTCCCCTTCCCCGTTTTCCCAACATCCTTCCCTCTATCACACTCATCAGCAACCCATCACCCTTTATTACATCCTTCAGCCATCTACCCTGCCTATCCCGGATTTCATTCAAAAGTTTCCTCTGCTTGCCCACCATCTCAAGCACTTCCTCGTTAGTCTTCCTCTCCATCCACCTCACCTTCTCCATCCTTCTCTACACCCACATCTCAAATGCCTACAGCCTATTCTCGACCTCCTTTCTGAGGGTCCACGTTTCTGCACCATACAACGCCATGCTCCATATCATGTTCTTGACCAGCTTCTTCGTCAAATCCTTACCCAAGGTCCCCATCAGCAGCTCCCTTCTATTACTGAACGCCTCCTTAGCTAACGCTATTCTCTTCCGTATGTCTTCGCTACTATGTCCGTTTTCTTCTAGCGTACAACCTAAGTAATTAAAATGCTCTACTTATATTCGAATTATACGTTTTAATTTCAGCAGTTGTAGGAAGCATGAAGTAAATATTGCATTATTAATGATGCAATAGTATACTTTTACATGACAGAAATTCTAAGTAATTACATGACAATATCAATAGAAGTCATAGTCTTGACTCTTTTCTCCGCGGTATGTTTCAAACTCCTTCGGAAGGAAAGGTTTCTCACGATCCTGAAAAATTTACTGCGGTAACTATATGATTTATTTTCAAAAATTGTTGAGAAAAAATACAAACTTCACACTTAATTTTTTGACGCGATCTAGGTGTTAGAAATTCCTTCTTTTTTTAATAAAGCCTGTCTGGAGTTCATACCCGTACTATTTTCCTTGTAAAAGGACAAGTATTTATCGTATAAAATCTGGGAAAGTAGTTCGATAAGGGCCTGATGTTTTGGTATTCTTGGAAGGATGAGATATTTTACTTTAAAATGAGACCAAAATCATTTATTTCTCGGTAAAATGGTATTTCGTTCAGACTACCTTCAATCCCTCATTTTTCGCTCAAAGATAATGAGTTTCGGTGAGTATTAGGCTCTTTTGGGGCTATTTTGGTAGTTCTCAAGCAACCTTGCCAAGGAACGGCAACTAATCTCTTAGCTGTTAATCCCCCACCCCGTCCAACAACGTGGTAAGACTGATGAGTGAGACAAGAGTGCAGGAGGAGACACAGGATACCCCTAGTGGACCACTTTCTTCCCCTCTCAAACCCAAATTTAGAAGTATTCCTATCTTTTCAAAACACTGCACAGTTGTTTCAATCGCTAACCTAGAGGGACAAAAGTCTTTTTTGTCACTTTCGAATAAACGGTCGTTCCAAACGTAGTTATATCGCCAACTAATTGATTTTTCATGTTTTATAGCTTCGGCAAGGATTAATTAACTTATAACAATGTTACAAAAATAGGTAAAATTTTTCTCTAATGGCTGTGATTATTGACAACACTCAGCTCATGTTTTGTCTTTCTTGGACGAAGCTCATCTCGAGTCTGATTCTCCCAGAAGTTGGGCCCATTTGAATGTGTGAGTAATTTTTCTGAGTGCTTATGAGTGTGATTACTCTACCACCTCAGAGAGGTTTTCTGGTTGAGAGGCTGTGGTTGGTCAAAGACGTTTCCGCTAAACACAGTAAATATTTTCTTCTTTTGACGAATGTCGCCAATAATTACGGCCATTGGCAAAACATTTTACCCATCTAAATCTAATGATGTCACATTACGAGGCCGTAGAGTTTAATTTCCTTGATTTTATAACAATGTTGCACAGTCGTAAAGTTTTGCGTCGAGATTACCGAACCTCCGTCCAGATCCAAACGATGACTGACCTGTTAGTGTTGAGTACCGGCAATAAAGTATAAAAGAATGGGACTAAACATTCTAACAGAATGATTTAGCTTACGGTACTTGGTAATGATTAACGTGACATTTGTTTATATGCGAGCATTTTTTAGCCCTGGGTTAGTAATATTATTCTCCCTGGCTTAGAATCTCCTATTTTCTCCCCATTCAAATATTAAAGCTGACTTTTAAAAATATGTATATCGAGATAGAGTTACAAAACCTTCAGTTTAACTTAGAAAAGTCTATAAAGTAACATTTATTTCCCGCAGTTATTGCGCATATTTGAGCCTTTTACGAATAATTCCCTTTGTCCCATTAAGTTAAGAATTGAGCGCCACCCTTGAGGGCATTACTAACCATGACGAATCCAGGCATATCGGGAGGAAAAAAACGCTGGTACAAACCATAATAAGGTTTTCCAGTGCACTTTGAGTTTCCCACTGACACGCTGTTTCGATTAGCACAGATCGGAGCACATTAGTGCACTTAGGCGCAGATAAATAACAGTGAACGGCATGATAAGCGCGGGCGAAACGTTCATTAGCCATCCGATAGTAGCGTACCGTAGGAACAAAATGGTCACGGTTGACTTCATTTGTTGATAGAAAATGAATTATCCAACTGCACGCTTAAAAAGTTATCCTATTTGAAATATCTGGTAGGCTGTTTTACCACGTTCATAGAGCAAAGATTTGGACAATCGACGGACATATTTATCAAAATCAACTGAGGAGAAATAAATGAAGTGTAACTAAATTTAAGTGAGAAACTCGGTTCTTATAAAAGTTCAGCATGGCGTACATGTTACTTCGGTACATGTAACTCGTTTTTTCACGTAGCTGTAACTCATGAAATATTAAACAATTCCATTTAAATGACCAAAAAACCTCCCTTTCTCCAAAAATGCCCATTTTCACAGTTAAATTAAAATTTTCGGCGGGGGCGCAATCCCTGGCTAATTCACTAGGGTTCAGAGAGCATTATGATAATGTTACATCTACATCTACAAACTACTGTGTAAACAGCCATTAGGGAGGGTGGCACGGGATAATTCCACACCAGGAATGCAGGACTCATCCCAGCGGAAATCTAAACCGCGCACCTTCCCCGGCCGCTTGGCGCAGGCCAAAAGCAGCCAGGATAACAAAGCGCGGTCAGACCAGAAACGAGGAGGATGCTACGATATTAAGCACAAGTACAAGATCTATTCTACCTAGTGAGGGTCAAAGTTATATATAGAGGTGATCTATCGCAACAATTATGGTCCCTTATTGTACGTGGAGAAGATGACATTCTAAATCTATCGGTTCTGCAGTCTAGTGCCTTAATTATATGTCTGTTTTGCTCTAATGAAATATGTTGAACGGCCAAAAAAAACAGTCTACATCAAACTTTCACCAAAGATAAAACCTACATTTGTCCCTTCGAGTGGATAGAGCTTCCCACCTAATCTCTTCAACAATTCAGTAACACTGCTAAGTTTATGATAACAATTTTTAACAAATCTAGCTGGTCTCCGCTGTATACGACCTATATCTGAATCAGAAACATTTTCTCACCAGATACAGAGGAGATAAGAATTAAATAATGATAATCAAGAGTGGTTTAAATTGTCAGGGTGATAGAAACAGCATGCAATGAAAGAGGAGGGAAAAGAGGTTTCATTTCCATAAAGGGAGATGTTTTACACTTCGTTTAATTAATTAAAGTACTGTCATCTTTTATCTGATGGAGGCCCTTCATTTCATAAAAGGATTGCACGTTTCAGCGACGTTCTTCTCTGTTCTGCTGTTATTTAATTGTCTAAATGTGTGTTCTCCAAATTATTTTCCTGCCAAAACTAATCATTTGAGAGTAACTCATTTAGAGATGGGCGCCGTGAAGGTTTACCTCGGCGGCGGCGTTGGTGGGCAAAACGGGCGGCGTTGGCGGCGCCGAAGGCGTAAACTGACAAAGAGTCGTATTTATGCATAAATAAAAAGTTATGAAGTTCATGATTATGCTTTAAACGTCTTAATGAGCATAAAGTAATGAATAAATATAAATATTTGTGTGTAAATGGTCAAATATGAAAAATTGCTATAGTTTTTATTCCAAACTATACTAACAATACTTGATAAACAAAAAATGTTCTTTGGCGCGCAGCGTACATGACTAAATTATTATTATGGCTACTGCCTACCGCTGGTTCTCGAAACCTTCGTACATCGTCATTCTGATGAATAATATCTTGTTTTCCAACTTACTTGCAGTTTTTTAAGGTGTTTGAAAAAGTCAAGCAACAATAAATATGCGTATGTTACGCTTTCTGATGCCCGCCACGCACAGATAGGCCTGTTTCCTGGTTCGATGAATCAAAATTGTCATTTATGTCGACTTTAGATGTCGATGGTGGGCATCGAATACCATAATACGATTGTCAATCGATTTTCGATGAAATATCAATTGACACTGTCCTATCTATTGCAAATTGTCGATATACTACCAATGATCGATCGATTAACGAAGGTCAAACAACTTTCGATGGCCAATCGATTGTCGATGATCTATTGATTGCAAATGGTCAATCGATAATCGATTGTCAGAAGTTAGTCGATGGGCAATCATCAAGTTAACGCTCCATAAGCCTGTCGAGTCGATGTTCACTGACCAGTAAATCGGAAAATTGGCGCGTATCTGCCGTCAACCGCGACCTGGCGCACGGACTCCTCGCACGGGTCAACGACAATTGATAATAATCGAAGACTACCGTCGATCATCGATAATCGACGGCCATCGACAGCGACGATCATCGATGATTGCCTATCGAACAAGCCTACGCCCAAATATTTCCAACCCATCGTTACCAGCCACGGATACTGAAGGCGCCTATCCCTCCAATGCCGCGGCAGATCGCTGTCGGCGACGTCCTCAGGAACTAGATGGGTGCAGAGGGCACTCCCTCTCTACAGCTTCTTCGTTCGCTCGACTATCGAGTGCTTCTTGATGAGTTCGTGAAGGTGTTGCTCAGTTTTGGCGCTAGAGGAAGACGGTGATTCGGTTTCAGCAGCCACAACCTTAACGTTAGCGTAGGCTCTGACAGACTACTTTCTTATCTTAAAAACTATCGCTGACGAATGTATTCTGAAGATATTTTAGACGAACATATAAGAAATTCACAACGTTATCAGTGGTTGCATACCTACAAGGGGAATCGATTAATTACTCGATAATGGATTCAGTTCTCCCGGATTTATGAAATCCGTCATTTTCAACCATACCAAAGTTATTTTCATCAATAAAAGACACTATTCGAACAACATCGTTTTGATGAAAATTGCCGCCCACCGGGGAGGATCGGCAAATATAGCCGCCGCCGCGAACGTGTGGAGCTCAGTTTTTATTGTGGTCGCTTATTGTGCGCGGAAATAACGAGTTTTTGACCCTGACTGTTCGGCAGTGTATCTCTCTTATTTTATCGCTTCTGTCAGACCTAGAGATGAAGTGAGGCGTCATGATAATATTCTCTGTGTCGCTCTGAAACACACCAGATCTGAATTTCCCAAGCAAGCTAAGCCTAGCGTGTAGCCTCCGAGTCTCTAGGGGCTCCCACCTCAAACCCTCTAAAAGTATAGACACTTTATGTGCGCTCGTAGCAGTTTTTTATGAAGCGCGCTGCTTTCATTTGTATTTTATTAATTTTTTGGTTAAATCTATTTTACCAGGATCCCAAATGCTCGCGGCGTATTCGAGGTGTGGCCTAACCAGAGCGAAGTAGCATCTCTCTTTTACTTTTTCATTCGAAGACCTACCTATTATACGCTTAACAAAACCTAGTTTCTTAAATGCTGTGCCGCATATGTTTTGTATGAGTACTGCATATGTTCTGAATTTAATCATGCTGCTTGTTTTAATCGTTTATGTAAAAGAAAGAAGTGAAGACGGTGAAATTTCGAAAACTTTCACACATCCTCCAAATAAGAAGACACTCTGATACATATGGTAGTCCACATCTCATTAGGCGAGAAAAAATCGGAGACGCGATCAAGACAGAGGAAATTATTTTTTATGTACTCTTAGAAAGTATTTGGAAAAAAGAAAGAAATCCTTTTAAGGTAGTTTGAGTGAAATATCATTTCATTTATAAATCAATTAATTTGGTATCATTTCAAGGAAAAATATCTCACCCTTCCAAAGACACCAAAAATTCAGCCTCTTACCGAATTCAATCACTTTCCAAGATATTTGCCAAAAAATACCCGACCTTTTACATGGGAAACGGTACGTGTAAACACTCCATTAAGACCTAATTTAAAAATAGATGAATTTCTAACACTTAAATGCTGTAAAAAAAAGTAACAGCGTGTAGTTAGAATGTTTTCTCAACTATTTTTGAAAATTAATCATATTGTCACTGCAGTAGGTTCTTGGGTATCACAAAAAACCTTCTGTTTTGAAGGAGTTTCAAACACACCACGCAAAAAAAAAATTTGTCAAGTTAAAGACTTATTTCGATCTTTTCATTTAATTACTTACAATTTCTGTCAAATAAAACCATATTATTGCACCATTAATAATGCAATATTTAAATCATATGCCCTACAGTTGTTGAAATTAAAAATATAATGCGAATATGGTCTCTATTATGACTAGAGAACTATCCCGCTCGGACTACCTTTAAAGTTACCTTCACCCGAACACCTTCCCCCACCCCCTAAACTTAGTGTTTCCCATGATCCTCTGAAACATTTATAAATGTCTGATACCAGATTTTCCGTACCTGATTACGGATTTACAGACGAAAGCGGTTGCTAAAGTTTAAATATACCGTGGAAGTTACAAACAAAGGGAGTACGAATAGTAATGCTAGCGAACATGATATTAAGCGTGTCATAAGGATTCGGCACTCTAAGAAGAATCTAGTTTTTTAAGTTCGATTCTTTGTGAAAACAATGACTAAAATAAGTAACACCTGTGAATACAACCTGAACAAAAAGCTAAGGCATAAACAGAAGGCAAATATTTCGACGCTGGGTATGGCTGCACTGCCAAAGTTGTCAACTCGTGACATTATTGATTGATAGAAGGCATCGGAATTTCTTGAGAAAGTGTTTGCTCAGGAGTTGAAGTCACATAGGGACCGCTCAAACCAAACGAGCGAAACTTGATTGACAAACCCGTAAGTGCTTCTTAAAGCTGATCACCTTATATATCGAAGGAACTTGGCTCACATTTTGGATGAATGTGAGCGCCTTAGAAACCACGCCGACAGAAAACTCAGTAGTCCTCGTTTCCTTGGAGAAGACCTTGTGTACGATATGAGCGCTAACCTTCGCGTCGATGACATTTTTACAGTGGGCAATCAAGAAAGACACGCCGATTGTAATAGCTACCCGATATCTTGGCCTCCCCATTTTCCCTTACACCAGTGGTCGGCAGACCGCGGCTTGCGAGCCAAATTTGGCCCCTTGAGTATGGCTCTTCCACAAAATACCACGCGTGGACGCGCACGTACTTAATTTTATCAATACATAATATCGTTATTAAGCATGATATCAAGTTTAATTCAACATACCTATAGTTAAACTAAGACTTAAAACTTTTAGTAAAGTTTATTAAGTTAATTTTAGGGAGCGTTGTGGAGTGAAAGAAAATGTAGTGTCGAGGATTGAGAAAGGTATGTTGAGATGGCTTGAACATTCAGAGAGGATGAGCGAAAAGATGAAGACGAAACAAGTAATCAAGACGAATAAGGATGGGAAAGTTGGAAGAGGTCGACCACAGCGAACGTAACTCAATCAGATTGAGGACGTTTTAAACAGAGGCCAGCTTAAAATACTCTACTAAAGTTACTAACGGTGGATCTACCTATAGAGTTTAAGAAAAAAAAAATGGCTCCCAAAAGAAATTTCAATCGTTGTAATGTTGATATTTGGCTCTGTTGACTAATAAGTTTGCCGACCACTGCCTTAGACTAAGGCACATATTACATTAGCGCACAAAATGGGATTTCTACACCGAAAATGACGGTTCATCCAGTTATAAATATGGTGGGCATGTAAAAATTTTAGTGGGAACCGATATACTTGGTGAGTTTCATTTAATCGTTACAGGTAAAGATTCCACAAAATGAAGACTGAATCACGGGAAAATCATTGACTGAACTTTTCTTCATACCCTGCTCAGTCAAAACTGCTGTCTATTTTTCGCGCACGTATCAAATAAAAAAAAATCATACGTGTCTTCCTTCGACAGTAACCTTTCTTAATCTTCGGCACGGCGGTGATTAGTGGCTAGTTAATTCAGTTAACTGAAGAGTAAAGGCGAGTCTATACATTGAAGTTGACTTCAATGGAAGTGGCAGGGTAACGATATCTCGAATCGTATCGCCACTCGCAGGGCATCGTTCTGCGTACTCATTACTTCCGGCTTTTTTCAAACCAGTGAATGACGGAAGTAAACATTGAATATGGCATTTTCGAAAATTGCCAAAATTTGGCATTCGTATATTGCTTTTTGAGTCCCTTAGGTATTCGAGGGTTTAGTAAAGTGGTATGAATTACATAAGTTGCGCACTTTAATGTCGACTCAAGTGTATCGCTTGTGACAATAATAATACCATCTAATGAGAGGTAAGTGCTGAAGCTTGCCTTAGAGATTCTTCAGCATATAAAATATTTTATTTTCCAGCATAAATAAAAATTTACATGAAAAACCATGAGTCGTCCTACTACAAAATTATTCGCTGTTTACACTTTTAATCTCCGTTTGCTGTCAAGATTTAAGCCTACCCCATGAGGATCCCAAAGAAAAGACTTACGTGAATTACTCGGCATTTTTTCTATAACACGTCAAAACCCCCGTCGAACAAATAACGTAGATAGCATTAAGTTTTATTTCAGGAGACAACTAAGGAATAGAACAATAGTCCTCTTTAATAATTGTTCCGTTTCCTCGTCTGTCAAAACTTCTGGAACTATACCAGTCAGGAATATTATTGACATCTCTCCTACATCGTTCAGAAATAATTAATATTACGTACTCATGCAAATGTTTCAGCCAAAAGCTCCGGTATTAAAAATCTAACTGGAATTAAAACTTATACTTTTAAACGAGCAATTAATTATTTAAGCTTATATTTATATAGGTATGTAAATATTTTCTCGAAAACTACCGAACCGATTTTCCTGGAAGTCGGTATGCAAGGGATTTCGGATACGAGGAATCCATTGGAGTAAAGACCTTAGGGCTGCAAAGGCCTAAAGGTCCCCAAAATGGGCTCCTATTTTACTCGGAGTCGATTTAGAGTTTTATTTTTTGCTTTTTTGAACTACTTGCAATATAAAATATGATGATATGATAAGATATGATGACATGATAAGATATGATTATATAGTCTACATTTTCACTATCGGATGGCAAAAAGAATGAAGTATTTAATTCTTGCAATCGATGGTATTATACGCATCATTTTCTATTAAAAATAAACAATAACAAAAACAAAATAACAAATAACAAAAAACATTTGCTCTAATTTCAACAATATATCACAACGAGACTATTATGGCCACTGGCGGTTACGTAAAAAAACTCTAATAACGATACCAGCGTTTATAACGAAACGATGAAAGTATCTTACTCACTTGGAGGTTTTCCTAGTCAGTTCTTCATAAATCAAGAATTATACTATTTACAGTGTACCGAGCAAAGCTCGGTACACGGGTACTCAATATTTAAGTATTTAGAAATTAAACCATCCGATAAGAACTGCGACCCCTTGCTACTTACAGCATCGAAGGCGATCCTTTCGTGTTCGATAAGTTGAAATACGTAAAGAAAAATCTGGCTTAACTTGGGTGACGCGTCACACCCAAATAAGGCCATAATTGAATGATATTTGTATCTTTAATAAAAAGTCGCAACCAACCATCAAAAGGAAATAAGTTGCCAATCGCCTTCCCGAAATAAGCACAAATCGAGCGTAAATGTGTGTTTCTACCGAAGTCGTTATTAGAGGGAGAAACAATGTAACGTAAAGGCAGCAGAGAGCTATTGCATGAAAATTCGAAGAGCTGCGGTAAAGCCTGAATCACTTGATCATTTTTTCCGTCCCTTTTAAGGTATAGCTCCAATGATAGCTCAAATGATCGCTCGAAAACGATCGTGTGACGCGAACAAAGTCAGGGATGGCTCCAGCGATAGGATCCCTATCGCTTTTTCCATCACTGGGCACGTCCCTTTTTCCGTCCCTGGAGGCATCGCTGACTCCCCCATTTAGGCAATCAGAGCGTTCAGCCTCAAAGAGCGACTCTAACGCCACGTTTGGCTTTCAGTGGAATGAGAGTAGTAAACATTGAAATGATGCGAAAAGGGACGGAAAAAATGATGGAAAAAGAGACGGCCAAAATGACCGTGTGATTCAGAAAATGATAGCTCGAGCTATCATTGTCACGGTCCCTGAAAAGCTATCATTGGAGCTATCCCTTAAAAGGGACGGAACAAATGATCGTGTGATTCAGGCTTAAGCGAGAGAAGCTATGACAAGGGGAACACCTGAGGCTTCAAACCCCTGTAGAGTTGATATCATAAGAATTCCGTTCGCTCCTTGCCGGCTTCGGTGGCGGCGGGTAACGCCCTTGCCTGCTGACCTGGATGCCGCGGGTTCTTGTCCCGACTGGGAGAGTTAGTCTCCACTCTCAGCAAGTATGAGTTATACATGAGAGAGGACTGAAGAATACTGTCAGCGTGGTCATTTGAGGAGTTCGTAGCCTGTCTTGTACGTTGTGTTCGTTGTAGTAGACACGCTGACCGTCGACATTTAAGAGTGTACTTATTCCCGAATGAAAAATTAACTTTGTTTCCTTCCACAGATTTAGTTTCTTATTACAGCATGTTTCGACACACCGGTGTCATCATCAAGTACCTTCAGCCGTACAGCGGTGTCATCATCAGAAGGTACCTGAAAATGACACCGCTGTGTCGAAACATGTTGCACCAAGAAAATAGATCTGTGGAAGGAAACACAGTTACTTTTTCATTTGTGAAATTCAACTTCCACATAGTTGAGCCTCAAACTATGGAAAGTATACTTGTTGTAAATATATATTGAATTTATCGATTATCCCCAGAAGAATCTCTCATTGGGTCCTTGGGAATCTGAGCCCTTCTTATATAGATTTTATTTCCACGTTCTATCATGGGCCTGCGGGAAAACGTGAATTAAAAAACATATTTATTATGTTTTTATATTATGTTTAAAATATTTAAATATTTATTGTTTTTATACTATGTTTAAAATAGTTAAATATTTATTATGTTATGAAAATATTCAAAAGCTAGAGGCATGAATATCCTTCGAAAATCAACTCTCTTGTTGTCAAGGAAATATGGTATTGTTGATTTCAGAAAAAAATGTGAGATTTTTCAGCTAAAAAATTATTTGCAGATAAATACGAAGCGTAAAAGAAAGAATTATAAACTTAATTAATCAGCCATGCGATAAAATAAATCCCAGCCCTCTATCTTGCGTGAAAGTACTTTTAAAAAGCAAAAATGAATGCACTGCACCGAACCCGATGCTTAGCATGGACCACCAGAGGGAGCCTTTGGGGGCCCTGAGGGCTTCATTTTATAGCCTATTGTACAATCAGATATATTTTCTATCAGCATGCCAAATTTTAGCTCAATCAGTTCAGTAGTTTTTGCGTGATGGAGCAACAGACAGACAGACCAGAGTCACCATTATCTTACTAATACATTAGTAAGGATTTCTAGAGACTTCATGAGTTGAGTTTGATGACCTAAAAGCATGATCATAACTCTCGTTGCATATGTATTCACAATGACTAAGCGGTATATATATTCTAAAATTCGATCGCAAATTAACTAGTTCTACGAAGAGATAACTCTAATCATAAGCTATCGACACGTTTCGATGGGGAGTGCTGGAGTGACGGGGATCTGCTTCGTGAAGCAAAAAGTGTATGGGTTTGGAGGGCCCATGCACTGGAGGCCACACCCGAAGCAGGATTCCTAAACAATTGTGCTATTTATATATCCCTTGGGCAGCACCACACCGGTTTGATGTGTGGCTCCGTGGTGGGTGGGGAAGCCAAGGGATGATTTCTCCATCTTGCTGGAGCCAGATGCCATTCGTTCATCTGAAAGATCCCGTCCGAAAATAGGCTGGAGAGATAATACAGTGATCACTACAAGTGGTCATCGTGTTATCTCTCCCGTTATAGTAGATGGTATCTAATAATAAGAAACAAAAATGGCGTTGTGAGCATCACTAAGGTGTCTCCCTTCCTCATTCGTAGAGTACTTTCAGTAGCAGTAACTGGTGACCTAATATCTGCCAAGAAACTTCGCAACGGGACACTCCTGATAGATACAGCCGATAAATCACAGAGTGCTACACTACTGAATTCTACCCGTCTTCATGACATTCCGGTGAATGTCGAGGTGCACCGCACCTTGAACACAAGTGGGCTACGACCTGCTGTAAGTATATACGTTGACGACGACGAAATCGAAAGGGAGTTGTCCCCTCAGGACTTTGTTACTATTTTTTTAAAGTATTCTACCGGTTAAGGTACGTCTTGTTGAATGTCAGAGAATCTCCTCCCGGTTTTCCACACTTTCATGGGCCTATCTTGTTCTAGTATATCCTTTTTCGCCTCAGCATACGATCTACCCTTCTTCATCCTATTCATGAAACCTATTCTCATTCTTCCTCTTCCCCGCTTACCCAAAATCCTTCACTATCACACTCTTGAGCAACCCATTGCCCCTTATTGCATCCTCCAGCCATCTACCCTGCCTATCCCGGATTTCAATCAAAAGTTTCCTCTGCTCGCCCACCATCTCAAGCACTTCCACATTAGTCCTCCTCTCCCTCCACCTCACACTCCCCATCCTTCTCCACACCCACATCTCAAATGTCTGCAGCCTATTCTCGTCCTCCTTTCTAAGGGTCCACGTTTCTGCCCCATACATCGCTAAGAAAAAAGGTAAGTCTTCCTGAGGAAGTTTCGGACTCCTTGGCCCTTATACTGCGGTGGAGAGCGTGATACCATACTGATGGCACCACTTCATAAGATAAGGAGACGGAGTGAGGGGAAGTTGGGACTATGGGGAAACTGGAAAGGGCATATGGTGTTGAGTCTCGCTGGCTAGGGAGTAGGGAAAGTTGCAACATTGTGACAGTGTTACAAAGCGATAATGTTGGGAGGGGTGAATATATGAATGTATAACGCCATAGGGTATTTTTCTGATCAAAAGGAATCTTTCTGAGTTAGGAACCAAAAATAAACGAGTGTGCAATAAAAAGAACAAGTGATAAATGCCAACACTAGATTTCCCTCCATTCTCCCCAATTAAGGTAGTTTGAGCGAGATTGAACCCCAATAAAAATCAAGACCATATTCGAATTACACGTTTTGATATTCTGCAGATATAGGAAGCATGAATAAAATACTGAAATATTGATGGCGCAATAATATAGTTTAATATGACCGAAATTATAAGCAAGTAAATAAAAATAACTACATAAGTCTATAATTTATTTTTTCGCGCGAACTGTTTGAAAGTCCATCACAACGGAAAGTTTCTTGTGATCCTGAAAAAAATTACGGGGGTAAAAATATGATTTGGTTTCATAATTAGTTTTAGACCCCAAAGCAGAATTCATTTTATCTTTCTGCAACGGTTGACGCTAAGACGAAAAACTTTCTGCGAGTTCGAGCGTTTTAGTAACAAATTAATCATAGAGATTTTGCAGGTGAATAAGTAAGCAATTCACACATGATCACTTATTTGTTTTTATTGAGCTAAGTAAATAGCGTTCCAATATTTTTGTTTAGTGCATACGATATCTTTCTGCAGCCTTCATTTTCGCTCTGCGACAATGTCGCGCCTTCGCTCGCTAAATAGCGCAAATATAGTTTAATATCACTGTGTGACCCTTCGAACGCGTTGGGGGACTTTTGAAATATAAAAGTTACCCGCTGTCAGTTTTTGACGAGATCTAGGTGTTAGAAATTCCTTATTATTAATAATGACTCCCTGTAGTACATACCCGTACCATTTTCCATGTAAAAGGACTAGTAGTTTTTGTCAAAAATCGCGGAAAGTAGTTCGGTAAGGGGCAGATATTTTGACATCTTCGGAAGGGTGAGGTATTTTTCTTTAAAACGAGACCAAATTTATCGATTTCTGAGTGAAATGATATTACGCTCAAACTACCTTCAACAATAGATACGTAATCCTTTCTCAATCAATCTAGCCACCTGTCTTCGACTCAAATAACCTAACTTGTGGGCCGCCTCCTCAAAAAACCCATCAACCGACGAATTAGTACCTATGGACAGCCGAATAGACAAACACGCAAAAATTCCTCACAAATGATGCAATATTCACGATACAACAGGAACGTATACATTATGACAGAACAGTTGACTCTTCGCCAATTTCCTTTCCCTTATTAATGACTTGCCGCTAGTATATGGGATCCGTACGAGGAAGGTATGATAAAGGAATTAGAGCGCGTGCAAAGGAGATCCGCTAGATTTGTTAAAGGCCGTTATGATAATTGTATAAGTGTTACGAGTTTAATAGAAGAACTAGGATGGGAATTACTATCAGAACGCCAGGTTAAAATTTAGGTTAAACCTTCTAAGTAAATTCGAAACCGATTGGTTCACAGATGACGTTAGATATATATTGAGAACCCCTGCGTATTATGCTAGGTTTGATCATTATAACAAGATTAGAGAAATAGATTGTCGTACCGATAGATTTAAAATGTAATTTTTCCCGCGTACCATAAGATAGAACAATAGGCAGCGTAGCAAAGGGATATGTAGGTGAAATATAGTTAGAGTAGTCTGTAGTGCATGATGCATGTAATAACAACCATTAATCCCTTTCTTATTATGTAGATACTAACCATGTGACCCTATTATCTAGCATGCCTTCATTAAATATCCTAGTTGCATGTCAATAGTGCATGTTTGGTGATCTTCACCCCCTGCCACACACCCTCGTGGTGGCTCGCAGGGTATTACGTAGATGTAGATGAATGGCTTCTAAATTTGCACCACCCCCTGCCAAAAACCCTTGAGGTGGCTCGCGGGGTAATATGTAGATGTAGAACCGCTGACAACCGATGAAAATTTTAAGACCAAATACGACGGAGATTCGGCGTCTATCTGCCTCGTAAGATAGGACATCGACCGTAACCGCGAGTGTCTCCGAAGCATATTTCGGAAAGGGGCCGTTTAAGTTAGGACTGGGCGGTGCAGGAAATACTGAACCGGTTCTCGTTTCGGAAAAAAACTGTTTGCGACGGCGGTGCACCGGTTCAATAGATGGCACCGGTTTTACCTACTGAACCGGTTTTTACTCTGAACCTGTTTTTTCTTCTGAGCCGGTGTTTTCTACTGAACTGGTTTTTTAATAAACCGTTTTTTTCTGGTAAACTGTATTTTTTCTAGTGATCCGCGTTTTCTGTCATCCAGAAGATTTATTGCCAAATTTTCTATTTAACCTGTTTTTTTTAAAGGTTGTTTTTTCCCTAAAGATGATACTGCTTAATAACGTGGGTAAGCTTTCCTAAACTGAACAGTATAAAGTGAGGTTGACGAGTAAAAGTACGAGAGCCAATGTTTTTATGCGAGGCCTGGGCGTACATATAAATTGGCTTTTTTAAGTGTCAAAAAATGCACCTAAATGTGTTGATCTTCGGAATTCGAACCTGCCGCGTGAACGGCGATGAAATTCACATTATTGTAGAAGGAAGACATTGCGAAATTTCCGCAGATACTTATTTACTTAGCACGACGCGTTTCGTTTTTAAAACCAAATTATCAAGTGCCTTGATCAGTCTTGATGATAATGCTGTTGTAACAAAAAAACGCGTCGTCCTAAGTTAATAACTCATGCCTGGTGAATGAAAAGCTCCCTTGAGGCAGAGCGACTGGTGTCTGCATACGGACGAAATCTCTCCAGTAAAGATCTGATTTACGTGCTTCCAGGGAGCTGATATATGCGGAGAGGCTGATTACTTTCGTCTGTGGTTCTTAGTAATCTGCCTTTCTTAGTCCACATTTCCTTTCATTTTCATCATAGCAACGATTATGAGTCGAGGGTCTGACTCTGACGCCTTGTGTTTGATTTGGTGGCCTAATTTTTTCTGCCTCGGGATCGTCTCTTCGCTGAATCACTCTTTAGTTGGCCATGAATTCTAGCTCTAATGACTTGTCCGACAAGCAACTGCAAGACGCTCTGGTAGAGAGGAGTGAAGTCAATACACTCTGGATTCCTGTTCCTAGGAAAAGGAAAACTTCCTCAGTTAATTTTTAATATCAAGAAAATAATTGGGAAGAGATCGATAGTGCTCATCATCCTATGCCTCTCACGCGTGATTTAGTTGGTAAATAAATAGTGCCGCTTCAGTGTCCTGAAATATTTCGAGTTATTTTTTTATGACGGTTTTATTTTAAGTTGCTGAAATAAACTGATAGGAACGGTGGGTATTGGAAAAGCTCAAAGGACAAACGTATGAAATCGTTTCAGGCTTCACTTGGTGGAAATGCGATATATCCATGATAAAATATAATATTTGACGCTTGATAGTGTGAGGACTGTGGTATTTATTATGTTGGAGAGACTGGTAGACGTTTAAAATACAGAGTGAAGGAACATAGAAGAAGTTTTATACATAATGATGGAAAATCTTGTTTTGCAAATCATTTATGCCGGTGTAATCATTTTAGCAACTTTGACATTGATATTTTACATTGTAATGATAAAAGGGCTTAAATTGGATTTTATGGAAAAATTTGAAATTGTCCATAGCCCGGATGAACTTCGCAACGATGTTTTATTCTGTTCTGACTCACCTTTGTTAAAGCTAAGCGTCCCTATAACAAAACCCTGACCTTCACCCACACCCCACTTTGTCTCTGTTTTACGTCATTGACCTTAATATGTTCACCCAAACTGTTCTTTCCCCCACCCACTTTCCTCCTCCTCCCCCCCCCCCGCCTCTTCCATATACCCCCTCCTCTTACCTCGGCTCTGGTCGCTCTGGTATAAATACATGTTTCAGTGTCTGTCCCATCACCTTGAAAATGACATTGTATGTCGAAACCATGGTCGGTGTTGAAGTAGTATATTAAAGTGTGAATATTACTATTGTTGTGTTATATTTTAACATGGACTCAAAGGACAACCCTCAAATACCGAAATGGAATACAAGAAATTGACAAGCCAGCAAGAAAATCCAAAACTGGAAGTCGCCATGTGAAAGTGTGTAGTGTAGTAAAAGAACGGAAAGGCACACCGTCACTCTGCCTAGACCCCTGTTTTGAGCAATACCACACTAAGTTCAACTACCAACCAACTCTTTTAGATAGGAACTTGAAACAATGGTCCTTCCACCACAAAGTCTCCCAAAACCACCAGCATTGGTTTAATAGAAATTGCTACTGTACTTACTTGAAGGATTATGAACTCTTTCTTATTCGTTGTAATCGTCGACAAAACAAAATAACATGAAAAATACGCAATATCCCATTGATTTACGTATGTGACAATGCTTAACATGGGTGAGTGCTCGCTCTGCACTCCAGCGGCCGATCATTTGTGAGACTACAGTCTGGCGGGAAACCTATAACACAGAGGGGATAGGAAAGTTCACAGGCGTGGCTGCCAGCCACCTGACTGCGAGCAGAGATGGGGAGGGAGGCGGCGGTGTGAAAGACGAGCAGCTAACGATCATCGGTGTTTCAGGAGCGCTTCCTTGGTGCACCGGTTCAGACCGATTCCTCGGTGCGCCGGTTAAGAACCGCTTCCCCGGTGCGCCGGTTCAAAACCGCTTCCCCGGTGCACCGGTTTTTTTTACAAAATCTGAACCGGCCTGCCGGTTCTGAAAAAAACTGAACCGGTAAACCGCCCATTCCTAGTTAAAGAATTACGTAAGACGATTTATGCCATTTTTGACCTCCCCCCTCCCTCTACGTGAGACAATGTAAGATTTTCCCAACCCCCCCTCCCGCTCAGTTTTACGTAAGACGCTAGATATTTGTATTTACTCTTCGTTAAATGCTCGCTTTCTACAGTTTCATCTTTCCATAGAAGCCATCGTATAGCTTTGAGCACTGGGTATCGCATAATCATGCAGTGTTGCACAACCACATTCTTTAATATTAAGAGCGAAACAGTACCACAGCTGATGAGGTTGTGAGCAATCATAGGATATTTGGGAAAAATCACAGGATATTTGAAACGAAACAAAGTTTCATACGGACAAAGATCTACGTAAATTGGTTCCAGAGCCCCTGGCCCCCCTCTTCAGAAGACAATGTAATGATGATCCCAAATCCCCCACGCCCAAAAACGTCTTACGTAATACTTGAATGTCCCTAAACTACTAAGGAGCGTAGAACATGTTTTTCCCTCCCCTCACAAGTCTCCCGTCCCCTAACGGAACCCTATATCATCGTAGCTGTGCTTCTAGTTAGTTGAGCCGAGAATATCAAGTTACTGTTTAAGAGCTAAGATATAAATCTCACTGTGAGGTAATTCTATACCAATACATAACAGTGGAATGAAAGACAAGAGTGAAAGAGTACACCAGTCATGTTATGCGGATATAAAATGCATAAGAGGAATGCAAGTACTGGGCAAAATGGAATATCTTATTTCAGTTGAGTCAGAATTACCGCTTGGTCCCCGAGAATTGAACTTATTTACTGCGCTTCCCACAAAAGGGAATGGCATATGTACTGCAGGTATATACTGAATGTATATACTGAAATCTTATGAAGTGTGACAATATTTTTCGTTCAGCGGTGATAAGGAAATTCATGCGTTTGAAGAATTATGCGCTAGAACTATGACCAATGAGGTGAGGGCGTTTCTCGAGTTTACTGGCATTTGGAACCATTTAACACTCAACTGTCATCCATAACTTTTGAAACAACTAGCGAGATCAGGGAACAAAAAATCTAACTTTTGGAAAGAACGCTTTGACGCAGCATTTTGTCATATTAGGTCGCCAGTTATTGCTACTCAAGGCTCCCGCGGGGGACATACGTAGATGACTGGCAATTATTTGCTTAAAAACGACAAAACCCCGTTCGGACAAATAACGTAGATGGCATTAGGTTGCATTTCAGGCGAGAGCTCAAGAACAGCACAATAGTCCTCTATAATAATTGTTCCATTTCCTCGTCTCTCGAAGTAGTTCTGGAACTATACCCGTCATGAATTTTATTGGATTCTCTCCTAGATCGTTCAGAAATACTTAATATCACGTACTCTCGCGAATGTTTTCACAACTCGGGTTTCTCTACAGCCTCCTTCACTTCCAGCAATTGTACCATTTTTCAAGGCGTAAATGACCCCTATTATCGGTGCCTAATAATGGTAAGTTATCACTGGAATTTCTGTCACTAATCGGGTGTTTAAACTTCTAATATTATTTAAATACGAAGCACTGCTTACTTCCTGACCAACGCTCACCCACGTCTCTCTAATCCATATAATTATTCTGTATTTCCCACGATTTTCAATTATAATATAAGATGTATAATGGATCAATTTTATCAATTACCCAACATGCATTGCTCGTCGAATGAATAATGAGTACCCAAAAAAGTTTTGTGACTTACACAGAAATTTTTTTTTTTACCACCCAGTTTCGTGGAGTAATCGGATCGTATATGATAGGGAAGAGAAAATATACAAACTACAATTTGATATTTTTTTTACGAACTCTAGGAGTTATAAATTAGTCTTTTGTAAAAAATCCTATCTCTGGAGTGCATCCACGTACAATTTCCCATGGAAAAGGGCTGGTATTTTTCGTCAAAAATCTCGGAGAGCAGTTTGGTAAGAGGATGACATTTTGGTATTGTCAAAAGCGTGATATAATTTTCTTTAAAATGAGACTAAATGTATTGATTTCTAAGAGATATGAATTTTCGCTCAAACTACCTTAAGGAGCATGCTAGTTTAGTTACTATTTATACGCATGCTTTTTTCCAGTAAGTTATCGATGGAAAACATCGTACAATTGTAAAATTAGTGCATCAGACCGTAAGTACCGAGGGAAAATCGGGGTTAACAAATATGGCTGACAGAGCAAGCCCACGTTACATTTTCTAGCATTGGCCGCCAAACCAAGCGCCCTCTCCATCCACCTCAACGGTTTCAACTGTCGAATGTGACGTCAAACTGTGTTCGCCTAAGCGCCTGCAGTGTAATGCCGCCGCCAGATTTCTCCCCCCTTCTTCCACTTCCCGAAATATACTTCTCTCACCAAACAAACCGCCTCTTCTAAATGGCAGAAACACGGTGGCCGCTCAGTCGCAGAAACAAATTTGCCAGTATTTTCGCAGTTTTACACCGGGTACTTCCTTATTGTAACCAGTTATTTCGCAACCATTTCGGGACTGTTCCAATGCGGATCAACGGGCATAACGGGTAATTTTGATAATTAATCGGTGATTGGCATTCGGTGCATGCTAGCACATAGTCATAGATGTAAGATTTACTTTATAATTCCCATAAGCAGCTTCATGTAAACACACACAATGGCTCGTACCTATAGATACCTGTGAAAATATTATAACGTAGCAGGAGAAACGTGATGAAATTGCCATGAGAAAAATTCGGCCTCGACCGAGAATCAAGCCACGGAACTTGTCGTGGGAATTAGGATATCTGGTTAAAGTTGCAGTCTGCGCATTGGTCCACTAAACCAAAGGTCCGTGGTTCGATTCCCGGTCCAGGCCGAATTTTTTTCATGGCAATTTCTTCAAAAAAAATTCACCCGCCATGTTTGAATTCCAGTAACTAAACTTTGTTCCATTAATTTCTCTCTAATTTTCCTCCATTTTTTCACGGTTACTTATCCTAAAACCCTCGACCAACAACCAACAAGAAATTTAAAGAACCCTATACAGGGACCGAAGAGGTGAAGAAGTGCCTAAAACAAGGAATTAGAGACTGAATAGCATCGTCAATAATAATTGCATAAGGAAGATTATATGGAAATGTGTACACCCTCTCCTAAATTATATTTAGCTTTTCGGGCTAATATAATAACCACCTTAACCTGGTAAGAATATACAATCTCTTACTTGAGGCGTATAATTACAGCATGCCACTGTGATCCAAGTTTGCATTAAGTTTTGATTAGAGGAAAAACAAAATGATTTGTCGAATTACCAATCATCTCATATACAAATGATATGGTGCGAAGTTACTCTCAGGGGGGGATAACACCAAGGCGCAATAACACCAATTCGCCATGAAAAAATCATCTGACTTGAAGGGGATTCGAACCTAGATCTCCCAATGCAATGGTCAAGTTGTTAGCCAGTTACACCGCAAATGATTGGAAATTCATCAATTTTCTCGTTAATTAAACGACAATGTTGGGTTTATCCATCGCGACAGTGGTTTTGAAGCACGACCTTCGTCTCATGTACTACAATGTAGATTTGAGGCTTGGACATCTAGTTCGGATAAACTCCCCTCGAAATTCGCCTTGAAGGAAGGCATGGAGGTGTTACTGGATAACACACCAGACCTGAAATTGGGAGATACAGGTTCGAATACAGGGCAAGTGAAATGATTTTCTCTTGGCGAATTTTAACCCTTAGTGCAAAATTAGCTATTTATTTTGAAAAAGAGGCTTGGTATTTTAAAAAATTTCGCGATAATCTTCACTTTGGTATGATCATTGAGAGGAAAAACTATATTCTTTTACCTCAAATTAGTCACGCTGGCAAAAATTCTGAAGAAAACTGGGTAATCTACACGTTTCCAATAAAATCACACGCAATGTGTTTACTCTCGATTGTAGTCCATGTGTGAGGAAAAGGTGGGGAAATTCCAACGGTGTCTGGGGAAAGGTTACTCCTCACAACTTGAAATCCATAAGGATGAAAAATGCCCTTTTTAGTATCGGGAGTTTTGGGTTAGATTGGCAGGGTGACTAAGTAATGGCTTCCTATCCCAGAGTCTTGGTTCGAATCCCAGCGTTGCTGGAGTACTGACTAACCATAATGGTGGCCAGGGTTCAAACCTCTGCGGAGGAGGATATTTTTCAGAGAAAACCCTTTCCCCACTCGTGTGTCTTGCGGAGAGCACTTTAAGTACAGTACTCCGTCAGTCGGATGAGACGTTAAACCGTGTTCCCCTAGTCGCCTTTCGTTAAGAGCCGGCTAATGCCGACACCGGGATTCTATCCACCCTTCCTACCTTACCTATCCCTTAAGGCGCAAATGACTTTAACCGTTGGTCGCCTCCGTAAATATCCAATCCAATCCATTCTGATACCCTTCATGATTTCCACCCCAAATCACGTCATTCTTCCGAAAACTAGATAGATACCTGGATATATGTTTCTCGGTTATTCCACCGGGTAAGCAGGTCCATGAATCCAGTCGTTCTCGTATACGTCACCTTGCTTAACCGGTGGAATACCCGAGAAACAATTATCCAGTAGACACGCCGGGAAAACCTAAGATCTTCCATGGCTAGATATCCTTAACGAACAACACTACCTCGGTTACAGGCACTCCTGCGATTAAACAAGGGATGAAAATTTATATATAACCGTTGGAGGTGTGAGAAAAATAACGACCTCTTGGGTAGCCGTTGAAGGGTGAGTCATAAGCTCTTCCGTACGGCCGGGATGAATAGGCGGCTTTACGATAAGCACCGAGGGCACGTGCCGGGAATCGTCAGGGCTCACTTACCGGATAGGATCGCCGTGCTCAACACCACCACGCCCCCCTCGGCGCCGGCGGCGCCCGCCGCAGCGCGACGCCGAGCGACGCCCGCACGACTACGGAGGCGGCAGAGAGCGGCGGCTGGGCTAAGGGCCGGCAGTAGTGGACGAGCAGTTGAACGCATGGCAGCAGAAAAGGTGGGAGCCGAGAGAATGCTCCCGAGGGTCTATGCGTCGAACGCCGTAACACAGGTTGTCTAGGCACGGTCGGAATCAGGCTGCGGAACACACTGTAAACACCGCTCTTCTACTACAAATAAGAGGCGAGACTGGGGATTCTTTACCCCTTTCGCCACTGAAAAATTAGATGGAACGAAAGATCACGTCCAGCCGCACTGAAGGTGTATTCACGGTGGGTCGCGTCGCGTGGTGCCGCGGCGTAAACCAACGAAAATGCACGCGCTCGACGATTTTCACTCCCGAAGCACTTGCCGCGGCGGGGTAAGCGACTAGACTGGACTGATCGATCCCGTGCCGTTGGTGCCGTGTTCCCGCGCCACGCCCCCCCACCTCCCGTTCTCCTCCGCCCTCCCACTTTCCACACCCCCTCTCTTTCCCCGCCCCCTTTCCTCGACCCCCTCCTCCCTATTCGACGACAGTGCGCAGAAGAAAGCCGTTCCAAATGGAGAGAGGGATAACCAGGAAAACCTCATAAGCAATCTGTCATGGCGGGGTGCGCAGTAAGGCAAAAAACAACCGCGAATTCAAAGGTATGAAGGGAATCACGATTCGATTGAAGACTACGTAGCATAGCTAGCCTCCTAATTTTAATATTATTTTAATCGGGTAATAGCCACGAACATATTTTACCTTTCATAAATGAAAATCAGTAAATGTTCAACAGATTTAGGCGTAATGTCGAATGGATGTTCGTCATAATGAAAACAACAATCGAACTTTTAAACAAGTTTTAATAACAATACGACGCGTTTCAACTCAGGGTCATCATCAGGTATTAGGCATTGTCTAGTACCTGATTATGAATCTGGGCCTGTGAGTTGAAACGCGTCATATTGTCATTGAAACATGTCGAAAAGTGCGATTGTTGTTTTCTTTCAGTAAATTTTGTCCTCTCTACTTTATATTGTATACGACGCGTGTTTCGGCTTATTAATATGGTACATGGTACAAATGCTCACATTTCGGATGGTGGTCGATATTTACACATAAATCACAACGAAGGATACTGTTACAGGCTTTCTTCCGCGTTAAATTACAACGGTTGACTTACCTAATTATTCACATCTATTTTGGAGGGTGAAATTGAAATAATCGTTGTAATCACATTTGGCAACGCTTCGCAGTTTAATTTCTGCATCATCAGGATTTGGGATAAAACTTGCGACATAAGTTCTTCGGCAGAGCAATATACAGATGCAGAAATTAATCAGGGAAACTTTGGCAAGACATGTTAAAATTGACTATTTCAAGACCAACCCACCAAAATAATTACATGTATATAAAAGCGGCCCAAATCCTCTCGTATTATAGGTATTAATTACATATGGGAGCACACATACTATGTAAACACAGGTTTCTTTCGAGGTTTTCCATTTTGCGCATTTCGCCATGACAGGCTGATCGTGAGGATATCCCTCTCTCCATTCTCTGCAAATCGCGAAAAAAGAACCAACAGGAGGTTTCGGTCGGTGGACATGGCGCTGTGGTTTGAATGGCATCGGAGGGAGACGACGACGGAGCAGTGGGGGGGGAATGGAGAGGGGAGGGGGGAAGAGGGGAGGGAGAAGTGGGTCCGGGAGCATTCAATACCCTCTGTCGGTTATATCGCGAAATTCTGTGGGAGACTAAAGAAGTGGCAAGAGTTGCCGAAGGCGCCAAACTCCCACCAGCATTTGTCATTGTCTCGAGATAGTATTGGGACTGCCTCTTGGACGAACCCAGGATATACATATATAAAAGGGGGTAAGGCAGGACACACCCCCCTGAAATCATCCTATGTAGCTCCTTCGAGCATATTTGGAATAAATTTGGAATATAGCAGAATTTTAAAACTACTTGCTTATTCAATACCCGTGTATCTGCGCCATACAGGACCACAGGATGAATTATTGAGTGGTATATTCTTATTTTGGTCTTGTGGGACAATATCTTTGAAGTTTGTATATTTTTGCATGCGTACAAACTTTTTCTAGCTAGTCTTATTCTTTTGGCTATCTCGGATTCTTCGCTGTTTTTGTTTGAATTGCACTCGACAAAAAACTGCGAGTGAACGAAGTTTAGTTTCAGTCAACCCTAAATGTTGAGCGACAATATTACGAAGAATCGAAGGGCTGCATCTTGCACTCACGTTTCCTATACTGCACACGTTGAAGGGAATGCGGCCGCCGCCCGGCAGCCGAGAGAGCGAGAAGGGTGTAGGATTTTCCTTGATCCCTCACCTTTGACAAGGGACGAGGGCTTTAATCTTTGAGGACCCTGTACCTCTTTACAAAGGCTACCCTTTAGTAAGCATCCGAAGCATCATTGGTCGTTCAATCCTAAAATTGGCTGACTGCAGCCCTCCACCCTTCCCTAACTAATGCTAGTTCCCTGACCTACTGGCATCTCTTATCTCTTCCAATATACCTTCCACTTTATTTGGTCCATGAACTTATCCCTGGCTTAGTAGCTAGGGATGAGGGGCGATATTTAAAAAAATTTTACACCTAAAACCTTCGAAACCATATATATATAGATTATTAACATTGTAAAAGAAAAGTATGACTTAGTTATTCCACATAGATTTATTAACAGGACGACCTAGGTTTCGACGAAGCTCGTCATCATCAGGTACAGTATTACAAGAAGACATAATATATAGTCAAACAAAATCGAGGGAGGTAGAGGTGGTGTAAGGGAAGTGGGGAGATGGGAGTTCGAATACCGAACAGCTAGTTTTTTGACCAAGTATTGTATTCAACGACCAATCACTTTCTATCCATTTTCATCCCTTGAATCACCGTCCGCACCAAAATTTTGTGTACTCGAGTCAAACCACAATACCTCCGAAACAGTTTAATGGTTATGTACACCATGGTTTTGATACATATGTTCCATTCAATCAATGTGTAGCATAACTTTTACAAACAAACTTCGGACCAGTTTATCCGTTGGAGCGAAAAAAAGGTCGATTTTTTATCACTACGGCCTTTCGTCCCGGAACCTCTTCAAAGTATTCTACCAGTAAAGGTAGTTTTGTTGAATGTCAGGGAATCTCCTCCTGGTTTTCTACACTTTCAGAGGCCTATCTCGCTCTAGTATACCTATCCTTTTTGGCCTCTGCATACGATTTACCCTTCTTCATCCCGTCCATGAAACCTGTTCTCTTTCTTCCCCTTCCCCGCTTGCCCAACATCTCTCTCTCTTTATCACATTCTTGAGCTAAAGGACTTCACTAAAACTAAGGACTTCACAGCATTCCTTAATTTAAAAATCCACAGCAAAAAAATTATATCCTCAAAATGGCGGTTGATACACCTACGAAACGTATTGATCTACATCTACATAAACCCCTCGAGCCGCCTCATGGGAGAGTAGCAGGGGGTGTTAGGACACCAGCCGGGTAAAGATATAAGGGATAAGGTTTTGGGAAGTGAAATGGTGCCAGGTATTATGGGAGTGTATTTAGTGGAGCTCACTTTTTATTGTGGTCACTTATTGTGCGCGGAAAGAACGAGTTTTTGTACCTATCTCTTTGGCAATGTATCTCTCTTATTTTATCGCTTCTGTCAGACCTAGAGATGTAGTGAGTCGTCATAATAATATTATCTGTGTCGCTCTGAAATATACCAGTTCTAAATTTCTCAAGCAAGCTTAGCTTAGCGTGAAGCCTCCGAGTCTTTAGGGGCTCCCACCTCAATCCCTCTAAAAGTTGTGAAACACTATATGTTCGCTTGGACACTGATGGAGGAACTACGTTTTACTCTACAATAGGTAGTTACAATTTGTATACAAGGGCAATTTGTGAGAAATTAAATAAGTAAAAACTTTTAGAAAAAGCACTAAATTCAGGAGGGATGAAGCAATCCAATAAATGTGATTTGCAGTGACTACGAAAACTCAGTATGATAGTTCTTTTTAATTTTAAATTATTTTTGGTGGCGGTTCAATACCAGGATGAATGGGTAAAAGAGAGCATCTTTAGAAGAATTGAGGAAGGTGTTTTACAATTTGTTGGATCTGTCAGCCATAAATGCAAGTGTGCTATACCGTTAAATTATAGGGATCAAAAAACCTCGGCACAAAGCTCTGCTACAATTGACCTCTGAACTATGTGAGGAATATAAGCAGCCGAGGGTTTCGCGTAGTATTTCGAGAATTTTTGTAGATCCTCGTCCAATGCTTGTAAAGAGAAGATTTTGTCTTATATCTAAATGCAAGGAAAATAAAAAGCAAGACAATGGATTCATGCTACATGTGCAAGAGGCCTGTGTGTGGCAAATGTACTTCATGGTTTTCAAAGTTATGCATAGATTGTGATATTGCTTATTCTAATGATGAACAATAAATGTTTTTAAATGTTGATAACATTATTTTTTTATTTTCTGAACATTTTTATAACTTCAATTAACAGCATTTTAACTTAAAATGGAAAGAAAAGAAGCAATAAAGGCAAAAAAGATATTTCGGGTCAAAATGATCCATGCGGGCTTTCTAGGAGGTAAATAATTCCGGAACTCCGCGTATTAATGGGTAAATGGAAGATATTAGAAATTATTCCGCAATTGCAAATTGCTCTTAAAAGGCTTTAAAATATACCTATCTACCCGGATCCACAGGTAATCTCTCCTCCCTACATAAACCCCCTTCACCCCCCAATAAAAATGCTCAAATCACGCCCATAGGAATACTCAAACACTTTTCTGACGAGGATGGAGAGAAGGGTTGAGGGAAAAGGATTTCGGTAGAGCTTAGCAAATTGAGATTAGAGGAAAAGAGGTGAGATTCAAAGGAAATAAGTTGGGTACGAGAGGTTTCGAGGATGATAACTAAAGAATGCGAGTGCGGACAAATCCTGCGCTTGAGGTGAGGTTAGAATGGGGTGCACAGAGATGAGGTTAAACGTAGCTGTACCGGAAATCTTCTCAAGTTTTTATGGAGACCGTATTCGAGTTACATTTTTAAATTAAGTAAGTACTATTAGGTAGCTTGACGTAAATGCGGTTACATTAATGACGTAAAAAAATTGTTTTATTTTTTTTAGACAGGGCTATTTTCATTTGGGTATCTACCTACTGATTGGTAGATTTTTGCTCAGTCCTCCTAAAAACCCCATTTGTGGATCATCTTCTCACTCTCCCTCCGATAGATCTACATCTACATAGTAACCTGAAAGCCACCTTAATGGTGTTCTGCAGGGGTTGGCTTATCACCAACATGCACTGCAGTGTAGATATTACCTTTCACTCTCACCACGCTATAGGTATGCTACAAGTACTACATAAACTACTAATCTGTAATGGCTTTATGTAAACATGATACAGATTCATGAAGGTAACACGTAAAACATGGTGTTAGAACTACTTTGCACATTTAGAAACGAGCATTAGAGAGCACATCATTTAATAGCTACACTACCTGTCTACCAACCTACTTCAAAGACTTCACACAGCCATTATGGTCTCTTATCGATCGCAGGAAAAAGAAATATTCACCGATCTGTTATACAATCTATTTCCATAATTTTATTCTCATTATCTGATATGCCATAGCATGTTGGAGTTCGTAAGATATTAAAAACTTCGTCGGAAAAGAATTAGGTTTGAATTTACATAAAAGATTGAGTTCAATTTTCAATCAGCGGTCTGAAAGTGATTGTCATCCCAGTTTTTGTCGAAGGTTTTCGCGGCGATTAAGTATTCCATTAGGCAGGTTTCCGGGATTCGTCCGCGTTGACATCTTGAAAGATGGCGACGTTTCGCCTACAGCAGAGTAGGTGAATCGTCGCCATCTTTCAAGATGTCATCGCGGACGAATCCCGGAAACTTGCCTAATGGAATGTCATCCCAGTTGTTGCAAGAGGTCAATAACACTAACAATACTTTCAAAATGGCTTTTCACGTAGCTTGCTGATCTTCTCCGCACACGTTCTCTGTTTTTAAGCCTACTTCATGAGGATCCCAAACACTGGTAGATCTCATAGATGGCTCGCCGAGAAGTTTCTCTTAAATGCCTCATTCCCTCTACCTCTCCTTACGTCGTCTACAATTCCAATCCTCTTCCATGCTCTTCTTCACTCCCTCATTGCTCTTCCCTTTATCATTGTTTTCAACTAGCCTTCGTCTCTCAATACGTTCTCCATCAACCTTTCCTGCCTTCTCTGAACTCTGACCATCAACCTCATTTTCTTTCCTTTTACCCAAAACATCTTTGTTTGTTTTCCTCGCCACCCACCTAATACTTTCCATTCTGCTCCACGTCTATATCCCTAGAGCCTCCCATCTAAGTATATACATTTCCTCCCCGAAATCACTACTGTTGGCACAGAAATTACGAACCCTCGAGTTTGGATACGTCAAACAAAATAAAGGAAAGGCCTA
The DNA here is from genome assembly GCA_963169105.1 of Ceriagrion tenellum. Classification (NCBI taxonomy): domain Eukaryota; kingdom Metazoa; phylum Arthropoda; class Insecta; order Odonata; family Coenagrionidae; genus Ceriagrion; species Ceriagrion tenellum. Next base: position 74,881,191 of record OY720644.1, on the reverse strand, counting down.
CAGAAAAACTAATGACACCATAATTTTTTTCTGATTTAATTCGGCATTATAAACTTGTAAACTTAAATTTTATGAATTCATTTCCATAATTTTTACTACGGAAGTAACATAAAAAGGACCGGTTTTAGACAGTGCGCGGGCAAAGCTCTGACTTGGATACTTCGCAACTCAAACACACGTAATTCAATGACAACCATATTTCAGTAAATTGTGGATAAATACGTTTTCTATGTTAAGTCAGTATCAGCTTTGTATTTTTAACATGAAAAAAAGTCATTATTACTTTTGTAAAATGATTGCATTTCAAAACTGTAGTATCGTACGATTTCTTTCTTGATCTCGTTGCAATTCGCATGCCTTGAACGTTTCCAATATGTAGTTGTCCAATTCATCAATAAGTGCGTTTAACTTAATTCGGGTGGTATTAATAATGTAGCCAGTGAGTGGTCCCGATGGGCGAATCGCCTGGGCAAATCGGTGCCGTAAGTTTCCGACCCGTGCGACGCCACACTCCACTAGTTTTCATTAGTCTTCACTTCGCGCCTCTTCTCAGACCCCCCTCGGCAATTCCCTCCTCTATGAAAATGCTACTTTAGCCACGGCAATTCCTCTTCCTATGTCCCTATTCTTATACACTGCTTAACCTGCTCTTTCTTTGCCTTTTTACCCTTATTAGATATGATTAGATATAGGCATATAGAGGTTTACAGTAACCTTTAATCCTTTCAATGGTTCCCGGTGGACTACAAACATAAGTTATTACTAAATTCGTCGGATCTGCCTTCAGCTCAGCGAGTATCGTCCCATCACTCACCTGCCCTGCAGTGACTGTTTTTCTACCAGGTTTTCCGTTCGTTACAGAGGCAGCTACAGCTTTTCACGTATGTGTTCCAATAAAATCCGGGATAGGCAGCGTAGATGGCAAAGGGATGTAATAAAGGGTGATAGGTTGCTGAAGAGTGTGATAGGGAGAATGATGTTGGGCAAGCAGGGAAGGGGAAGAAAGAGAATAGGTTGCATGGACGGGATGAAGATGGGTAGATCTTATGCAGAGACGAAAAAGGATATACCTACTAGAGGGAATATAACTATAGACCCCTGAATGTATAGAAAATCGGGAGGAGATTCTCTGACATTCAACAAAATCTACATTTACTGTTAGAATACATTTAAAAAATGTGGTATAGCCGTATTTTTAACCTGGCTACGAAGTTTTCCGCTAACGCTTAATTTTATATTTGCTCGTTCAATATAAATATGTGGTCAGGTACGCCCTGAAATTTCAAAGTTCGCTTTAAATGTGTCTAATCTCTTTTTATTTAGTTTTTTGGAGGTATCTTGAATGTAAATCTTGAATATAACTTGAATTCTGTAGTATATTTAATTTTATACCTGCCTTTCGTTGTTTTCCATATGACGTTGTGTAATAACAGTGGGTTTTGATGAGCAATACCTCGCCTACCATGCAGTTAATCGATACCAAATTTAACTCAGAAACTTATTGTTCTATTAAATATTTCCAGCCACAGTTTCATTAATTTGTGATTAGTGGAGGACTAACGAGGAAGTGCTTGAGATTATGCGTCAGGACAGTAAACTTCTTAATGAAATTCGAGATTGGAAGACTAGTTGGTTGGAGGGTGTAATAAGGGGCGAGGGATTGCTCAAGAATGTGATCGAGGGGAGGACGCTGGACAAGCAGGGAAGGGGAAGAAAGAGAATAGGTTGCATGGACGGGATGAAGAAGGGTAAATCGTATGCAGAGGCCAAAAAAGGATAGGTATACTAGAGCGAGATAGGCCTCTGAAAGTGTAGAAAACCAGGAGGAGATTCCCTGACATTCAACAAAACTACCTTTACCGGTAGAATACTTCGAAGAGGTTCCGGGACGAAAGGCCGTAGTGATAAAAAAATCGACCTTTTTTTTCGCTCCAACTGATAAACTGGTCCAAAGTTTGCTTGTAAAAGTTATGCTACACATTGATTGAATGGAACATATGTATCAAAACCATGGTGTACATAACCATTAAACTGTTTCGGAGGTATTGTGATTTGACTCGAGTACACAAAATTTTGGTGTGGACGGTAAATACACCATTGTAAAAGGGAGGTTGAGACATGGTTTTAAAGCGGGAGAGGAAATAGAATTAGGAACAAATAAAATCTCCAAGGGATAGAGGGAAGTAAGATTCAAGGGATGAAAATGGATGGAAAGTGATTGGTCGTTGAATACAATACTTGGTTAAAAACTAACTTCGGTATTCGAACTCCCATCTCCCCACTCCCCTTACACCACCTCTACCTCCCCCGATTTTGTGTGACTATATATTTTATGTCTTCTTGTAATACTGTACCTGATGATGACGAGCTTCATCGAAACCTAAATCGTCCTGTTAATAAATCTATGTGGAATAACTAAGTTATACTTTTCTTTTACAATGTTAACAATAATTAATAAAAATCAGAAGGAAGACTATTGGAGAGAGCCAGCTACTAAGCCATGAACATGCATATGGGTTGTTGACTCCACGCTAGAAAGTGTTGCCTAGAATTCCGCACGTAAACAAAACGAAGAACTTTGTCAATCGAGGCGCTACCACTCTAATACTAGGTATTGATGTAATGCGATGGTTCAAATGCAGACAATAGAATGTAAATTATCACCATTTGCGTGCCAGTAACCATAAATATAAAGCAAAATGAATGTATAATAAAATTTCAAACGAAAGCATTAAGCAACAATTCTAAAATAATAAAATAAAAGACATTTATTAATATATGTCTTTTGTTGTTTACTACTTTTGTTTACTACAATTGTTTACTAATACTCTATCATTGTTATTCATGATATATGTATTTACCAGAATTGATTACCTTTGAAACATTTAATTTCTCTTCATTTCAAACGTGATGGAGAAATAGGCTTCCGTATATCTTAGGAATTCATTATACATTCACAAATTGTACATACAGACGCGAATATGTTAGCTGAATACATTGTTTTAGGTTTCACTTTCACAGAACACGTTCACGCGGGAAAAATTGGCTTTTAAAAATCTTAGAAAATGACTTTACAAACCCAAATAAACACCACTTATGTAGAATGTCTAGCTCTCGAATTTCCAACCGGGTGATGGTTCATTATCACCCGGTTGGAAATTCGAGAGCTATACATTCTAAGTATCCGCCGGGGAAGCCTTAAATCTTACACCACTTATTTACATTTACAAAGACAATGCGCCCGTTTCGAATAAGCCGAATACTAAGGGTTTTTTTTACCATCTCACCTTATTTTAGGCAATTCAAGCAAATATTTGAATTTACTAATCCTATCAAATCCCTACAGACGCTGCAAGTGAAAATATAAATCTAAAAACGAAAGATAAACCATTTAAAAATTTTGAATAGTTTTCACATACCGTCGTCTTGAACAGAGTCTTCTTGTTCCACTGCGTCTGGTATTTCCGGTCCTCGCCAGCCGGTATCCTGTTTTCTAGCCTGGTACTAAACAATTTCTGAATGGGGGAGGCATTGCGAAATCTTGAATAATGCCGCGCACGCTAATGTCACAGTCTAAGCAAATAGTTTAGACTGTGACATTAGACAAATAGACAAATAGTCAATAATTTAGACTGTGCTTATGTATAATTCGGAGTCTGACGACCGTCGAAGTAGTGTCACGATAGAAGCTTCACAAGTCTCTTTCTCACTTCCTATAGCCGATCTTTCCTCCCTAGTTTTCACAAAGTTACTCTGAGATGCCATAAATAATCAGTTATAATTTAAAATATCACGTTTCCCGTATCTCTTAAACTGTGAAGTAATAACCATCACAGTTTCACATTAACGACAATCAACTACGGCCATTTACTAGTCGAAGGAGAAGACTTTTTTCCAGGCAGCGCCAAAGACTAATTGTACTAATTGAACTAAATGCTGAAATTTAGGCAACACGTTGCCTAAGCAATGATGGCAAACATTTGAATCCATCATGTAGGAATGAAGGTATATTCTCTTCCCTGGTATATTCATGTGCTAAGCCATGACAGCTATAATATGCTCTCTGGGAATTAAGCACTTAATGAATTTCACTAAAAAGGTAAGAGTGTATGAGAATTCATGTTTTTTCGAGCTTAAATAAAATAATTGAAAATCTTGTAACTTACTGTTTGTCGTTGATAGGCGCTCAGCGACAGTCGAAAGTTGAACTGCCATTATTGTTTCTGATTTCCCTGATCACTTTGTGCTTCTAACCTAAAAGATTCAATGAAATATGAATAAAAAAAGGTTTATTATTCACACTTCATAAAGGAAAAAGTAATCGCAAATAGTTGGATCGAATTTTTATAGATTCAGCGGAGGATAATGACACACTTTTTTGAAAATTATAAGGTAGAATAAAACTATAGCAGCAGCTTATACCTGTATTTGGCATAATGCTCAACAGTTGCAATTATTTTCCAGAAAATTCAGTGGATCTTTGAAGCTATAAACTAATCCAGCAAGGAACTTATTAATCATTAAGTGTCGTGCCAAATTAGCCCCAATTTGTATTTCCCACGAATGGATGGAGAATTGTGGAGAATGACGCGTACCGCGCGTACCGTTATGCATTTCTCTGTTTCTTGAAATTACTCTTAAAATCACCATACTGGATGTCGCTGTTGTCGTCGTAAATTCTAGTCGTGTAGAAGCGATGTATCCTCCATGGTGAAAGTGTAGCCTATTACGATCTGTATGTATGCAAAACATTGCTCATTTTTGCACAATGTATTTGTGCAGCATGAAAAATCAATATTTTACGTAGTGTGAATAATTACAGTTCTTTTTTACGCGGTTAGAAGCGAACTAAACAGTGAAAATGAGTTTCCCGAAGAACTTGCGCCTCTGTAGGCTTTGTCTGCATCACAAAGATAGTTTCGTGGATATTCATGAACAAAGTGATAGATATGGTTTTGTCGTTGTAGATGAAATCAATGAGTTACTGCAACTTAATGTGAGTCGCCTATGCACTTAACTCTTGAATGTCATAGCATCTGTTGTACAAATATTACGAGGCCAATGGTGGTACTTTAAAAATTAAATGCCTAGACCGCGATAAATTGCTCTCAAAATCGCCAATTTTAGTGTCCAATGTCCTGAGGTTGATAATGATCATTTACCTTATGTGTTCTTGTTGAATTGAATTATGAATGCTCACCAGCAATTCTGTTCCCATTTCCTTTCATATGATGTTCTTCTTTCTATTTCTGATTTGATAGTATATTGTATTGACTTTCTCAAAACGAATCTAATCCTTTCAGGTCACTCCGGGAGATGGTCTTCCAGAAGGTATATGCTATGATTGTCTGTATGATTTGTCTCACTTCAGACGTTTCAAGAAAGTTAGTCATGAAGCTGAAATAACATTGAAATATATACTTAGCCACGATGGAGAGAACGGAGTAAGTTATTTATTAATTCAGTGCCTTCATTTTTCGTCCAGTATCCCCCATTAGTTGTCGTGTTCAGCCCTAGGCGTAGTTTTTTTTTACAACTTAAAATTTGGTAAATTATGGTTGTGTTCACTCACATTGCTGATCGTTATCATCATCTTCAAATTGCCCTTTGTTTTTCAGCAACTAAAGCAAAGGTCAGAAGAAGTGGTGAACGATGAACCTAACAACTATCAAGAGCAAGATGTTGATCCACTGTTAGATGACTTAAATCCAATAATTACGCATTCGGAAAGTTTAAGGAGAGAGATTGAGACGAATAGTTACGACGGGGATGCTGCAGATGATACTAATGTGGCGTTAATGTGTGAAGCCACATTATCCGAGGTAGATGAGAATCTATCTATTGACAAGGGAATGGAGGCTGTCCGAAGATCAATTAAAGTCGAACCCTCGCCGAACTCGAGCTCACATCAGGGTAGAGAGCTATCTCATAGTGTCTTTTCTATTGTGAGAGAGCAGGTAAGCTGTGCAAGTCCTTTCATTTCTATTTAAATTTCCTGCTCCCCTCGGTGACTTTTATCTATGTCCATAATTGGCAGAAAATACCTCCTTGATTATTGATGACTTGCTTTCAGGTTGTATCCCATTGAGGTTAATACTTGTCTTCCACTTTGTCACTATCTTGATCTTTGTTTTGCTTGCATACCGAGTCTCATGCTAATTTTTCCATAATGTTATTCCAACACCTTACATTTATTGATCAAGAGATAACAATCCCAGAGTTAATGCTCTTGGAGTCTCTAGCTTTGTTATAATTTTGATACCAGTTAGTGGTATCTGCAGTGGTAGGTAATTCTAATCTGTGGGTGGAGCGCCCACTATAGTGCCTCAGAAGTGTTTGAGGGCGAGGCCCTCATGTTGCCTCTCCTAATCACTTGATCACATTGCGAGTGTGCCACACAGCCTTTACTTATTTATTAATGTGCATAAGAATACATTCATGGCAGCTACCAATTGTATAAAAATGACAAATGTCAATACGCAAAAAACGTAAACAGGAATAATAATTACTAAATGATTAAAATAAATGTCATAGAAACAAATGTACAATAAAATCTGTTTGACCAGGTTTAAAAACAATTGTTGAATTACAAAGAATTCTGTTAGACTAGTTCAAAAATTTAAATAACATGGTAATGCAAACAGGATTTAACCTAGTGAATGTCAGTCTAATGTTTTATTCACAAACATCAATTATTTCTTCAGTTGTCTAATAGTTGTATTAACCTTTACCTTCCTGAGTTTTTCAGTAGTCGTACGCCTTGCCGGCCGGGGTTTTTTAAATGACCAGTGTTTTTTTTAATGTCCATCACTGTGCTAAACGAACACGCTCGGTAGTCTAGGGACACAATTTTTGTGCTGGAGAGACACGCTCGGAAGATAAAGGTTAAATAGATCAATCTCAAGATATGAATGTAGACAGATGTGTGGATCAATGTGATCCATGCATCATTCTACATTCATATCTTCAGTGGCATTATGACCCATGTTCATAACAATCATAAAACCCATTTAGCCACAAATTTGGAGCCGTGAATGTGAGTATGGGTTTAATTCAATACCTGTGCTGTTGGATCTTCTCACTATTACTTAGATTTTATTAACATATCTACAACATTGTGCAAAACTCTAATGTACCTTCTATAAACACTCATGAAGTATAACTCAGGGCCCTAGGGTGGTCCATATGTATCATTAAACTTCCCATAAGCAATTATCCCTTTGTTTGATAATGTTCAAGCCTGTCAGTTCAAATTGATTAAATGTTACAAAGATACTTCAAATTACATGTTGGCTGGGTTATTGCTATGACTGCTAGTTAAGAAAATTATAACGGATGCTCTTTTATACAGTAAATGGTTAATTGTTTAATTAGTAATTTATTTATTTAGTCATTTAACACTAGAACCGCGGACTTTTTCGTATACCTAGAACCGCGGAGGGGGTCATTTTGACCCCTCGTCTTTTCTTGCCATATTTTTAGTATTTTGGGTTTCTTTTGGATACTGCACTATGTGAAATGAATTATCTGAGATTTACAATGAAATTTGAATGATATATGGGCGGTATAAGCGCTAGATAGGCTACCCGCCTTTCACAAATAATGCGTTTTTCACATTTTTACTATATGTTCGGCTGAGGATGGGGGAAAAATGTAAATTTTTTTTAAGAAAAAAGAAACACTTTTATTGGTGCATTGGAGGTAATCCATGCCATTCCCACACATTCGACCTTCGAAAATTACGCTTGCGGTGAATTTCTGCTGCGAAAATATAAAGTTCGGGAACGACAACAGAGCAGGGGTCAAAATGACCCCTACCGCGGTTCTAGGTATATTGTTGTCTAGTGTTCACAAAAATAGTCCTAGAGCGTCGGAATTTCGCACGAATACGCCTTTCTACAATTCATTAAAAGTCAGAAAATGTCAGGTTTGTGAAAAAAAAATTAAGTGTGAAATATACATGTTGAAAATCATAAGGGGTCAATTTGACCCCCTCCGCGGTTCTAGTGTTAAGTAATTCATTCAACCCTTGCATCACTTCTGCCCCTTAATGTACTTAACATCATTTCTGGCCCACAAAATGGATTGCTATCATTCATGCTAGATTTTATTGGAAAAAATAATGTACCCATGGGCCATAGGACACTGGCCGATTTTAGATCTCATTTTCAAGTCAAAAAGGTGCAACTTATTAGCTGGAAACAGCAGTAAATGCTCCTTTATTAATCAGGTATTCATTTTAATGAGTGGTTAAGAGAGGTGTGAGGGAAATTTATGTATTAATTTTACCCAAACTATCGCATATACTTTGGTGTGTGTTTATCAGTGACTCCTTCATTTATGATTTACCTTGTTTACATGTTATCCGAGGGTCACTATAATATTTGCTTTTATATTCATGAAATTTTATTAATTCAGGAAATTCTATTAATATTTTCAGGGAAAGGCAGCGAACCACGTCAAAAATGAAGCCAATAATAGATCAGACTCAGCTCCTCATGATAATAGTGCTTTAAGTTCTGGTAGTAATTTAAAATGTTCTGATTGCCTTACTGTTTTCCCTGATGAATATAGCTTCAGGTTTCACCAAGCAAACAGCGAGTGTGCACCATTATATATCTGTTCACTCTGTGATGCATCGTTTATGAATAACGTTTGCCTGATGGAGCATCATATGACTTGTCATGCTGATGCTGGGGAGGGTAGTGATGCCAAAGATCACAAATTACCGTTGTCTGTGAACAGAGGTTTCAGTTGTAATGACTGCGGCTCTTGGTTTAGGCGACAAATAATTTTAGAGCATCACAAGGTGAAGTATCATGCGCAAAAACTTATGTGGAATTGTGGAGTTTGCAAGAAGGCCTTTTTAACCAAAGGAGGCCTAAAGGAGCACTTGGTGGTGCATTCATCTGAACGGCCATTTGTTTGTGAAATATGTGGCAGTGCTTTTAAGTTAAGGAAAAAACTGTTGAGGCATGTAAGGAATTGCCACAGTGAAAAGTAGCCTCTGGTCAACAAGATTGCACTGCAGTTTCGTGCTACACCTATTCTGCAGTGTCATCGGTAGGTTTGGACATCTTTCAATACAAACACAGGCATCTATTTCTAAATGTGCATGCCTAATATGTTGTTTTTTTATCTGCGGTCCTTATTAAATCCTTAATATATTACTGTCGTGTGAAAATGGGTTACAGATAAACGTTTTCTTTATTTGTGGTTTTTATTCTGTTTGATGAAGATTAATTTCAAACTAAAAATATTATTATTTTGTATTCAGTAATGATTTATATATTGTGTGTGGGTGCTGAAATTTTTAGTTTCATAAACTCCTCGAATAGTTAATGGACTGAATCTCCATTGGATGAACTCTTTTTCATCGAAATGATATATGTATATTTTCTTCAAAGAGTGAGTATGCGTAGGAACTTTTAATATATTAGGTAATTATAAATAATTGATAGTAATGCACGAAAATAATGCTTATGGAGGAAGAAGTACCTTGCCCACGCCAAAGTAACATAACTTAAAAAGAGTGGATGGGGAAGGTATGTGAGAAGGGAGAAGCTGATGTTTGCACTTGTGTGGGATAATATATGCCTCCACATTAGTCACGCAGAATTTGATTTGACTGTATTCTTTATTTGTTAATTCTCCTTTAAAGACTAACGACCCCATCCCAAAATGATTTATGATTATTTATTTGTTATAGATTATCTTGCCTAAGCTATATAGGCAAATAAACATATTATTTTAAAATGGTCCTTTTGAAATCTACTATCATGTATGAATAGACTGTTTTTTTTGTTCAAAATATAAGTTACTACTAAGATGGATATCCATTGGAAAGTTGAAAGATAAGCCAAAAACTAATTGAAAATTAATTTAATATTCTATATTATGCTAAGTGCTGGCATAAGTAAAACTGCCGATGTGCTGTGAATGAGAGGAATTCTCATGCAAATCTTTTTGTAAGCCAAATCAATTGCAGAGTGCTTATGTTTTTCATGCAGCATTTTTGTTTAAATATGTTACCTTTGTTATTGTGTAATGGTGTAACTGTTGCTAAATCTAGTCATGTATATAAAATAATTTATATTGGGCCCTCATTTAAATCAGGAATGGTAAAATTTTTGAATATTTATGATATAGAATGTATAATTTTGAAAATACATATATAATCTTGTGGCTCGTTTATTGAGAGAAAATATTCTCAGGGCACAGAAAATATGCCTGATAAAAATCATAGCATTGGCACTGAAGTTTGTGGGCTGAACAATGCTTACTGCTTTATGAAGCAGTATTTTACACTTGGTTGAATATTCATTCTGTATGGTGAAAAAGATGGTGTCTCTAATTGTCATTTGAATGGGATTGGAAAAAGAGTGACTACTCTTTCATTCTTGTATATGTACTTGTATGCCAAGGGAATTGGGTGTCTGGGGAGCAATATAAGAAAGATTGTGGGATTTCCATTGATTGTTTTATTCTGTGAATTATCTGGAGGGTAGATTGGTCATGTAAGGTTTTGATCTCAACCACATAGGATCAGGACTTGTGGTAGGAGTCTTCATGCTTAAAACACGACTTCCATGTCTGTTTTGATTCAATTGTTGTGATCTTATCTGGCCATCTACCCTCATTTTTCTCTAATAACCCTTTACCCAATGCCTTTTCATGGTGATTGATCCCAAGTCCAATCTTGTCTGAATGATACCTTCCCTTTGAATTATTTCAATACTTATTCAGTAATTCATTTTTTGTGACTGCAATTTTTATTGAATTCAAGGAATAGAAGTGGTGAAGTTTTTCAAGTTAAAATTACTTTAACTAGCTTTGAAATATGCTGGCTGTTCTGTAAATTTCGCTATCTGTTTTGTATACATGGCTTAACTTCGAGAATAAAATGACAGCTGCCAAAATGAAAGACATTGGCACACAAGGTGATAGTGGATTGCTAAAGAAAGAAGTCATTATCATTGCCATTAAATCTAGTATCAGCCTGAGGTGATGTTGATGATTCCCTGCTGTTTGCCCCAGTGTAGATCTAGTTAGCTATGTTGAATTGAATTTTTTAAGTCTGCAGTTGTGTATGGACAAATCCCTATTTTGAAGTGTACAATGTTAGCCATTTTACTTAATGCAGTTCAGTCAGTGTTGGGTGAGCGGAAGTGATGTAAGGTAGCATGGACTTGAGAAACAAAATAGCAGAGAAAATAGGGCTCTCTAATGAGAAGAATATGGTTGTAGGAAACGCTCTTCAAGTAACATTGGCAGTGAAGGTAATAGCGGAAGATGTCCGAGTAAAGGGAGATGCCAAGGCACCAAATCTAATCCAAGTGGAAATGGAACCAAGAAAGGATATGGAAGAGCTGTCCTGTAGTGTATGAGATTGGCGAACTCAATATAGTGGTCTTAGGCTACTATTCTGAATGAAATAGCATTGACTCTACATGCCAGAAGTAGCTTTTGTTATGCTTTTGTTTTGATGAATAAATGCTATTCTGGCCTATAGTGTTCATGATATTTCATTCAGAATAGCAGCATACAGCAATGTTAAAGGGGTGAAGGAACAGCCAAGGTAGAGAACGAACAACCAATGGAAAAAAATCGAGATTCAATGAACAACACGTGGTAAGAATAGAGGACCACACTAAAGAAAGGTTGAATGCACAGGAGATGGGAGTTGCGGACAAGTGAATGAAGGAGTGCAGACCATGTCGACAATTTTGTCAAAATAAAGTTTATGCAGTTTTGAACAAGAAGCCATAAACCGAGTACTGAGGGAATCCAAGAAGGCCAAGGAAATGTGGCTTGAAAATTGCCACTTGGAATTGGTTGACAATGAGAAGAGGATACTACATAACCTCCAGATGCAAAACTGCAGAAGGAAGAAATTTCCCATTGCATGATGTTAGCCAGAAGATAATGGTAACAGATGGAAGGATCATGCAGAAGTCATAAAGGCACTTCATGATTCTACCAAATAAATCTTACTTATGTAAACAAAGATTGTTACAGCTGTGGAAAGATGCTCTAGGGTTTTGAGAAGACATAATTTCAATATGAAAGAAGATATCTGACAGATATGAGGATAATAGAAGTCAAGAGTTTGCAGCTAATGTGTCTAGAATTCTCTTAAGTGATCAGCTGAATAATGTATCGAAAATTCAAAGTAAACAAATGGGACAATCAGGTAGAATTCAGGAAGACCCAAGAAATCAGGCTATTTTTGATGAATTCTCAAAGAATAGTTGAGTTAGTCATCTTTACCATTAAAAATTAGCATTTCAGCCGTAGATAAGATATAATTAGCTATCTACTTATGAAAGTGTCGATACTTCTTCGAAGCGCAGTTTCTACATTCGATTGTAGATATTTTGGTTGGGAGCTCATGCTCTACTCTCATTTATCCTTTTGCCACAATTGCTGTGATGTTCGTGTAGATAATTCTCTCAGGGGTTTGCTGATCCCGTGGATACGAAAGGCATACTCCTCATTATATAGAACGCGCTGGAGCCAGCTGTGATCTCTTTTACTTTATTTTCGTGGATTGATTCAATTATGGAACACTGTCTTATGCATTTCGAGATGAGCGGTAAACCTCCGTATGAGAATTCATCCTGCGCGCTTAGTGGTTAACGCGATGCAATTATTCCTATGAGAAAATCCAGGAGATCACCGCATGTGGAGTCGTACGGATAAGTGAGAAGTTGGAACAGAGAAACAAAATGTTTTGTCGTGGAAGTAGGACCCTTTTTGCGCTATCGCAGTGCTCCATACCTGTGAATGTTAATTCAGGTCCGTATCTCTTTTATTTAAATGCTGTCTGAATGCGTATGTCGATGTATTAATTATTATTCTATTTTAGTTGCCGCTCGATGTTTGTTTGGACAGACTGCTCTTGGAATCGATGGGTATATAAAAACTAGAGATCGTGTGAAGGTGCAGTTTTTGAATTTAGCGGATAACTTTAGGTCAAAAATGTTGGAGTTCACCAACCCAGCCTCTAATAATATGATTTTCACTGAAGATCTTAAAAGTATGGTTCATTTAGTGGAAAACAAGCCCGATGACGTTGAATTGCTGAAAAATATGATATCAAGGTAAGCATTTATACTAATTCAATAGTTTTATAAAAAATGCACCTCTTCCATGAAGGAACGGCTTGCCTGATAGACACCGGTTCCTATTCCATCACCAAAACTGTGTATCGTTGTGCTCGAATTCGGGTGAGTGATTATCTATTACGTCCAAGTGCTGATAAGCTTGGTACAGTTTCTATTAGACCTGTTAGATGTATAAAAGGGTGTTCAGAGTGAACTGAATTTTCCCCTACCTTTTGGAGATTCTCAATGTTTAGTTGTTGTCGATATTCTTCTATATTTCCTTATTACGTACATCTTATTTCATAGTTCTCCCTAGAAACCCTGGTTGCTAAAATACTGGCATATTAATGTGTATATTCTCATAACCAATCTGAGATTTAGCACAACATCAACAACTTATAACAGCAAACAACTACAGATTGAAGGTTTCGATTATCCTACATGAGTAGACGACTTCAATTCTACTTATTATTTGCCGTAACTGTTAGTTGCGTAAGATCTGGGTCTTTGTTACATTGCAGGAATGCAAGGGCTGCATTTGGTGAGGTATGAGAGGCATGCTTGTCGAAATTTAGCTGAATGAACACCATGCACTATTATTTACTTAATTTTATCCGGATGTCTTCATTTAGGGAATCCAAAATGATTATGCCCTTCATGCTCTTCTATCTCCCTTCTTTATTACTTCCATGTTCTTGCCTTTGATAAGGAAAATTTAATGTTTCGGCTTTTATCATATCAGTCTGTCTCTCAATTTCGTATTACGAGCAGTTACAATTGTATCAAATTCATTCTTGCATGTGAAGTGTGGGTCTTGTGGTAGTAACTTGGTAACCTTGATTGTATTTAATGTAGCTATTTAGTTATAGAGGGAAAGTTTCTTTTAGTTTCTGATTGTTTAGCTGGGGAATGGGTCGGTGTTGTGACTGGAGCACAGACTTCCCATCCTGGGGAACCAGGTTTTGATCCAGGTGTTGGCAAAGTTTTTTCAGCAGAATCCAGACCTCCTACTTAAGTGCTATGAGTATAGCTCTTAAAGTTCAGTTCTCCCTCCCATTGTAAAGAATAGTGAATCAGCTGTGGCACTTTTTGTGTAGAGCAAGCTAATGCCAGCACCAGGCTTCTATCCAACCATCTTCCGCTCCTTTATAATCCTTGCGTTAAAAACCTGTCTACTTGTCCTTACTAGTACTCATGACCTCAGTTCACTGTTGCATCCCCAAAATATTACACCATTGGTTGCTGAGTAACAGCTGCCTATATTAGTCTTTCAAGTATTCCCTTTGAAGAACTTAGAAGAAGTGTCAACAGGTGAGGGGTAGAGGTTTCTCGCCAATGAATGCCAGTCTAAAGACAGACTCTTTTCAAAATTCGTGTTGGAAGAGGGAGGAGCTTTGGAACAAAACAAATGTATTGAATAAATCACAAATAAAATGAGTGTATATCTCCAGCCTAGGAATTACAATCCAAATAATTCAAGGGTCAGTCAACCTGTGTTGTGACTTCAAAAAACTCAAAATCATTCACAAATTTAACCAAGTGCCAGGCTTTCTCTGTCAAAATCAGCTGAGCAATGTGTACCCCTCACCTACTCAAGATCAAAGAGATTGAGCAGTATGGCATGCCACTGTAGGAGGGGGAGTTTTCGGTTAGGCTGAAGGTAGAATGGGTGAGTTATCGAATAGATGTGATTGGTAGCCTTGGATAGGAGGAAAATAGTGGAATGAGTACACATCTGGAGTGGAAGTTTTCATTTGGAGCTTAGGGGACTATTTTTTATCTCTAATTGTGGAATACAGGATTTTGCCTTTGTGCCATGATGATCAGCCTCAGGTTTCCTTGTAGTTATTTTGCACCAACTGCTATTTAAACAAAAGAGGACAGGGTGGGGGAATGGTTGTAGCTGAACGATTGTGGTGAGAAGGTAGTATTGTATATTATAATAGAATTGTGTTGTATTGCAGGACCTGTTCAGTACTATCTGAGAGATAATTCTGATGTCATGTTTTCAGGTTCAACCGTCAAAATAAAGAGCTTAGATTTGGGAGTTTTATATTTGGACCTGTGGTTATGAGAGCATTTCACTATCTCAATCTGCCGCAGGTTGCCTTAAAAGTAAGTTTTAATGTATTTGATATTTTTACCTGGTGTTATTTCTTTTAATGTTCATTGGTATTAATAAATGCATTTCTTCGGCAGGCCTTCAAAGATCCTGAATTGGATGGATTCTTTGATCAACTTATGAGCTACCAAGTTTTAATGGACCTTTTATTCAAGAATTCTATGTACAAAGAAGTTTTGGAAGTATTTGATATAGTCCAGGGGAAGCAAATTCATGGTCCCAAGTACCCTAAGAATGTTGTTATTCTAGCAATGGCAGCATGTTACAAAATGGTATAGTCGTTAATGTCCTGTGTAGTTTTATTTTTATATTTAAATGCCCTACTGAATTGAAATTTATTTTTGCAGAACACTAAAGAGCACTTAGATTACGTTATGAGTGCTTGGAAGAAAATGTTGGAACTTGGCCACACTCCTGTCAGAAGAGCTGTGACATTTGCAGCTGCTCTAGCTCTTAACCAAAATTCACCCCATATTGCCATGGAAATTTTATCTTGCACCCAACATCCAAACTACATAACTGTTAGAAATCTTAAAGTAAGTCGTCATTACTATAAAAACTAAAAATATTTATTCCTGTATTCCAAAAAACCATTGAAATTTGAACGTACTTTAAGTATTGAGGTTGATGGAGAGGGCGCTTGATATTGTGGCTTGCTTTTATGGAAGCTTTAATGTGGGCGTGACTTGTCTACCATCTTTGTTAACCCCAATTTTTCTTAAGCGGTTATGGGCTGATGTACTTATTTTGCAATTTGATGCTGTTTTCCATCTGTAACTTACTAGAAATTAGCATTCAATTACTTTTTAATTTGAATTCTCCTTTTGTTAAGTTTTTCATTTATTGAAATTATGGTAAGTAAAGCTACCATGGTACTGTCGAGGACGGCAGGGATAAGTTGGAATTATATGACTTCTTTCTTATGATGCATTTATTGCGATCGATATAGTTTGCTACATAGAGAACAACTGCTGCCACCGCTTACACCTCAGGCATCCGTCGGTTTTTCCCCCGGTCTCCTTCTGCTTAGTGGTGCTCTTTCCCACCCTTGTGAAAGATGGCATGAGGGGATCTTACATTATTAATAATCTCCATTCTTCGTAATAACTATGGTAAACTGGAATGGAATTCATAACACTAAGCAGTCACTATACGTTTTAAGAGTTACTTGTCTTAAATTTTGAACAGATGGTGGATATTCTTGCTGTACATCTACTAATTCATCTCATGCTATCCGAAGGAAAGTAAGAAAAGAGCAGGGATAACCAATATGGTTGTCAGGCTGCAGTTTGATGACATAATGCCCTCTCCATCAATCTCAATGGTCATAAGCATAATTGTCAGATAGGAATTGTTGAGACGGTACCCACTTACAGCAATGTGAAGTTTGTCCAAGGTCCCTGATGGTAAATCGTTGTACAATTTTGTCGTTTATTAGGTTGCTGCTCTAGCAGATTTGGGTAGGGCTGAAGATGCCCTCCCTATTTTAAGAAATGTTATTGAAACTGATGTCCCAGACCAGAATAAACAGACGTTCACTAAGGATGTTGTAAGTATATCGCTTTATGATTATATGGGAATACCTGATGCTAGAAACAACTAATGTGCTTGATTTTATTCCAACATTCTTCTTTCTCCCCAGTTTGATAAAATAAAAAGGTCAGTCCATGAGAGAGGAAATCAAGATCTAGAGAAGGAATTTAGGCTTTTAGAGAAATCCTTGATGGAAGGCGGCCATTTATCTGATTCGGTGAGGAAATTTTGAGTTTGGGACTTCCACTTTTGGCACACATGAAATGGTGTCAGTATGGCTTAAATAACCAATTTTTCAAAAAGGTGTAATTAATCTCAAAGGATTGTCTCCAAGTAAAGCTTTCTAGTCTTATGATTTCACTGCAATCCAACTTGAACCTAGTATTACGTAAAGTTTTAGGGTTAACTTAGTGGAAGGAAATTACATTAATAAAAAATTTATCACTTAGTAATTTCCACTATAGAAAAAGAACAGAGAAAGTGCTTTGATAATTTTGATAAATCTTCCAATTTCGCTACACATAAAAACTGGACTTTTTGGGCAATATGTGATATTAAAAGCAACAAGTCATTATTTTTAACCCTTCAATCAATTGACTTTAGAGAGCCATTGGCCTCTAATGTCCCTAACGTTTGTTCCCTTGCTTCTTCTCTGTCCATCTGCCTTTCACCACCCTCCCAAGTCACTCATCTTGAACAAAATACCTCCCACAACTTATGAGAGACTTCCCACATCTGCTGTCTCTCTCCCCTCATCCTGCCCCCTCTCATGGAGCTGGAGTAGATGAGGACACTATAATTTATTTATATCTTGGTAATATCTCAAGCCAAAACCACGGTTGTTGATAGAGAAGGATAAATTACCATAATTTTTTAAAGTTACAGTAATTTTCTGTTAATTTATAATTTTCTGCAATTAATAGCTATTTGAGGACATAATAGGAAAGCCAATAGCAATAGCAAGGGGTTAACAGCATTTAAACCAGTACTCTTTCCACATCTATGTATTAGTAATAAAGAAAATTTAAAGCAAGTACAGCAGCCCACACTTAATTTGGCATTCTTTTGTTTGGCATGAAAAATTCTCGTTGTTAAAATGATAGCCCCAAAAATATTCCGCTAGTAAAAATATTCCACGTAAAGTTGTATGTGCCTTAATTTATAATTAGGATTGTATGAAATATGTATAGACTTGGCTTTAAATAATATGCTTGAAATATATTGATAAGAAAAATATCTGGGACGGTGGTGAATATTACTGAAAATTATGGTAATTTTCAGGGGCCCTGGTAAAGTATGTAAAATACCTCAGTAATGAATGGAAATTACCACAGTAATTCTCAGGAATTAAGAAAAACTTCAAGTTTTACTTAGAGTATTTATTGTATACTACTGTCCAAAAAAAACTTACCACCTCAGAGCTGAAAAATTTCTAAGTCCCGAGTTGGCATTGATGTGACAACACAGTCGAACCACGCCCCCTTCAGTGGGAAAGCAATAAACGCAAGGGATGGAAAAGAAACCCTCGGAATGTGCTTGACGAGAGGGAACACCCCTCAGCGAAAAATTTTGATCTGTAAGGGATTATCGGTGGGGTGAGGGTGGGTCGAGTCTATTGTGTCGGTCCGATCCTGTCGGTGTTGGGGTGGGGAGGAATGGCGAGAAAGGTCGGTCAGAAGACAAAGTCTGAAAATCGTCCTTGTTTTCAGAAGCTACCGGAATCAAAGATAGAACTCAAATATACATTTCATGTCTTCATTGGCGCACAGGAAACCTTCGCTGAAATTGTTGGGTCTTCCTCGTATTAGGCTGCAGAAAGTCCAGGCCCAAGGTTGGGGGTTCTCAGTATTGCCTCTGGCATACCGAATTGAAATTCTTAGATAAGCAACGATGAGAAAATATGCTGTACACCTCTATAATAGTCTTCTATGCTCATCATTACCATCTACATTGCATAGAGCCTCTTTTGTGTCCTTATCATTTTCCGAGGAAAACATAACACTGGGCATGTAGTGTTGTCATACTATGAGTCACAGTAAAGTCCTAATTAGAAGATATTTATGGAGATATGCTTAATAGAACAGTATAAAATTTCCAGCTTTTTCTTTGGGGTTTCCTGCATCAATGGTAAGTTAACAAAGAGCGGCATTAGCACAGTCTACCGAAGTTCCCAGCAGAGAATGTGAAATGTTGGGGCCCAGTAATTTTTATACTTGTGCCCCCTAAAAACTCAAGCAGCATTGTATAAACGAACCGTGAGAGTTTAATTCATTGGAAAAATTGGACTGGATAAGGATAACACCAATGTTCCACTTGTAGGAATCCTCAGCGGAAAGGTTTTCCACCTCTCCACTGTGGTCCCGTTAGAGATGTCAGCCTGATCAACGATATCCATATTCAGAGCACATTTGTTGGTGTGACGGAGGTGTTTCAGATATCAAAATAAATGCAATACATATTACATCAGCTCATGAATACTTTTTAACGTTTAAGAATATGATGAGAAAATTATCACAGAAAGATATACGACGATGGAGACCAGAGATTGGCAACATGGTGTTAGAGAAAGCAGCATTCCATCTCCTTGAATGGGCATATCCTCTCAGCGCCTTCAAGCTGTTGCGAATGAGGCATCTTGACATTGTCTAACTTAGCAGATCTGCCCTCTTTCTCCTTCACCAATAAGGAAACAGGAGTCTAAAACAACCTGAATGGTTGGAAACAGTTCACAAACAACACAACTCCGACATGCCCACTCCCAGCTGAGAAAGAAACCGCAGCCCTGTTTAGGAAGAGTGGAGCCTTTCCACGATCCAGGATTGTGTGAAGGGCTTTGTTGGGTAAGGGAATGTTTATTGCTCTCCCAGAAATGTATATATGGGGTCGACAGGATGTTGCCTCAACATAATTGATTTTGGATAATGGAGTGGAGGCTGAACTCACTAATAGAGTGATCTGAAGATAGAATTTATGGCACTTCAGAGTCAAATAAGTGACATTGAGCTATTTTTAACTGTAGGGATTTAGTGTAAAGGCAGTGTGTTTGGTCAGTTTCAACGATTAGAAATAAAATGGAGACATCTTAACATCATTACAAACAAAGCTAAGCAACAAGAAATTATATGCTATTGGAATTGTATGACGATTGAATCAATATGACTTGTTTTAATAAAACCAGTAATCATTCAGGTTTGTTTAGCCAATCATTTCCATTGGAAAATATTTCCAGTTTATAATTACTTTGAATATGAATGTTGTGTTTCGATAAGAAGCTGAAGTAGTTGGTCTCCTTTGCCATACCCTTTTTATAAAGATTACGAAAGGAATGTCACTGTTATTCAAAGCTGACCACCATATATTCCTATGTCAGTAGCTATTTCATTTTTACTCATGATCATCTAGACGATAACAGTGTCATTGTAGAGTTATGTAAGGTGAATAAAATGCAAAGAATCGGCAAATTTGATAGAAGGGAAAATTTACGAATGTATTTACCCTGTCTTAGTCGCATCTTCCTAGAATGGTCATGGCAGATAACGTGCGATGTGAACCCTAGTGGCCAATTCTCCGTTTTCCAAATGTGATATAAACAACATACCCAACCCAATGACCGTGATTAGCTAAGGAGTTGATATTTGAAAGCTGCCCTGGGAAACCATTTTGATCGAGTCCCTACCTCTTGACCAAAGGTTTTTTTTTATATATGAAGTAGAAGGTTGCTCTGTAACATATGCCGATGAGACGAAGTTGGACCAAGCGTTAACATTGTGTGGCGAAAAGATGTCTCCGTCCGGCAAGCAGCGTATTTAATCCTAAGTAATTTCTAACGGGAAACAAAAATTGAGTGAATGCTGAATTCTATGGTTGAGTGGATGGAAGTTGGTTTAACAGCATTCTAACAGTAGAATTATTGGGTACAGAGTTATTTCAGTCCAACTTTGAAGTAAATTCTGTTTCTAAGAGGGAGCTGTAAAGCTATATATGATGACAAATATCAAATCAAAAGTCAATTACATGTAGTAGCATTGTTCCAAACGCGGTGGAGGAAATTTGTGTGATACCGGCTACGCTAAAAAATTTATTATGATTTATTTAGAAATTGAATTGTTGTCTAGGCAATGAATCTTATGCCGAAAAAAAAGTAACTTACCACTGGATCAATCATTGCATGTAAGTAACCGAGGGAATTTCAAAACCACAAGGAATTCCTTGTAACAAAAACACGTCAATTCTTGAAAAATTTTAAAAGTTTATAAATACGCATATGAAATAAATTATTCTAGAAATACGGTATGAGGATTAAGATGGAAGCTGGGCTTTCTGGTCTTTCAGCATTTGTCATCAACAAGAGGTCTTAGAGCGACCGAAACGAGCCATCCCCCTTCCATTCTCACCCAGACAATGAACAGAAGCCCGGGTTCTCCTCCCACTTAGGAAATACCCTCTGGCCTGGGTCCTGCCCCACTCCATCCTTTCTTAGGTCAAAATTTTCCTCTGAGTGTCTTCTCCCTCTCCAACCGTGCCTTTCGAGCCAACAGGGCCTTTGTTCCGTTGCTTGCGTACATTGCTTTCCTGCGCAAGGGGGCGTGGTTCGACCATGTTGTCACATCGACGCCAATTCAGGTCTTAGAAATTTTTCGGCTCTGAGGTGGTAATGTTTTTTGGACAGGAGTATACTATATTGTATTTAGTGCCATAAATACTCTATGTAAAACTTACAGAGTTTTTGTAAATTCTTGAGCATTGTGGAAAAGTTTTTCAAAGTTAAGGCTGAATCTATTGAATTTATTACTGCAGTAATTTTCAGAATGGCCCATCTCTAGTTGTTGATAGTAAATACGGGTGGAAAATACAATGTGAATAGTCATTCATTGATAGACCTTGATAGACAACAATCTTGCCTATCATCCAAAGATCTCTCTCCACATCCAGCAACCTTAGCATCCATTGCCCTTCTCTTCTCATTACTATGGTCATAACTCCATAAAAATCTATTTCTGCCTCCTTTTTTCCACCATTCTCTCCAAATGACCAAACCAGCTTGTTCTCTTGGATTTTTTGGTGGAGAAATATTTTCCTTTTGAAGTAAATTTTTCTGTGTACCTATAAATTTTCTGTGAGCTTAGTATATTGTTGAGCCACCAAATAAAATGTTTCATTTCTTTCAGGTTCTTGATGAACATCTTTGCTCTGAGATAATTCAATCAGGCATGCGCCGGACAGAAGAACGCACTCGAGCAGGATTCTCAGGATCACTGCATCAAAAACCTCAGTATAACTATAGGAATCCTCCACCTAGGCACTATAGGCAAAGCCTAAAGGATATGGAATGATATATTCAATTTGTAATTAAAAGGTAGTAAAATGTTAAGAACAAGTCTGGCATACTCTGAATTTGCCCTTATGAACATTATCCATAATTTTTACTAGCTATGGTATTCAGAGTCAAATCAGTGGATTTCCATGCAGACCTATAATAGTCAATGATGTAACAATGTACAGTAGTTGACCGAATATGGCCCTGTCCCCATCCTCAATCTCTCCCATTAACTCCCATCCCCAACTTCACATCTATTTATGCGAAAACCTACCTAATTCTTTTTATTTACTATCCTATTCAGGCAACCACTCAACATGTACATACAGCCTTCAAACTGTCCTGAAACGGTCCTGTTAATATATCAGGGGGCTGAAGAAGGCTTATTATTCCTTTAGGGATTACTAACAAATCAGCATTAATGGTCCTGGTATCTTTTTCAACTTCATTGGATAGGTTACTCTTGAATGAATCAGATTGACATTAAAATTGAAATATTAATGATAACAATTAATATTGGTTGTCTTTTTTTACTGTATCTCTGGGTAAAATACAATATCTAATGGTGATACAAGGCGTCATGAACATTTTTACTCCTCAATATACCTTGAGCTGTAGGTTTTTCTCACTATAAGTTAGGGCTATGACAATTTTTTTCTGATGGCAAATTAACGAGATAATGAAAGTAGTGATAAGATTTCTGAAACTATTGTTTAATATTTGAGCAAAGTTGTTCATATTTTTGATGGATTGGATATTAGAGGAGGCGACTGACAGCCAAGGTCGTTTTCCCTATAGGGGGCAGGTAGGGGAGGAAGGGTGGAGAGAAACCTGGCATCGGCATTAGCCTGCTCTTAACGAAAGACGCCAAGGGGACCATAGTTTAACGCCACAAAGAGAGCATCTAATGAAATCTTTTGGAACATCATTGTGGAATTCATTTCTATGATCCATTTCAACTTTTCCTTTTGCTCATTTTGAAGAGAAAAATGTTAATATGTGATAGTATAAGTGGGATGTAAATAATATAATGGAAAACTTTGATTGCAGAATCCAGTTGACTATTGTAGACTGCATTATCTGTTCTCATTTGAGTTTACTGTCGTTAGAATGATTGTCACCATAATTAAGGATTTTGTCAACCAGAACCCTAGATTCCTCTATTAGCTAATTAAATATGCATGCCTTAGTCTTAATGAATTCTGGCTCAGCTTAGGAGGGAGCCTGCAGAGATAATGAGTAGCTTGCTAGAAATAAATTATTTTTATAAAACTACAATATTAGATGTGAGAATACTTAAAATCATTATCCAATGTTTGTGTAATTGTGACTTGGCATACATTTTTCATCAATTATGTGCCAGAAGTAATCCCCCAAAATACTCAATGCTAATTGGGATAAACCTGTCCTTCTCTCCCCCATGTTAGCTATACATCTTTTCGTAGAAAGATGGAGAATAAAACTCCTTAAACTGGCCCAAGGATTGATGTCACAAATCATCTAATTTTAAGGTCTTGTAAAGTATGAAGCCAATAACTCCACATTTACATCAGGAATGAACTTGCAGGGTAATATTTTTTTAAGTGGTCCAACAAAAAAAAACTACATATCATCCCCAAGGCACTTAATGAAACAAGTCTCTCTTTAAGTTACAAGGTCCTCCGAAAACAGAATTTTAATACTCCACAACTATAATTGGATGATTAGAGTGAGATTGTGAAAGATGTAAATTGGAATCATTGGAGATGTGGAGTTCCCTGGGAATGGTGGAAATCAAAATGGTCGAGAGAATCACCAATGAAGAATCTATATGATGAGCTAGGGAGGAAAGACATTTGATGAAAACTCTCCAAGATGAGAGAGGAAAACGTAATGGACATTTTATGAGACCTTAAAGCCTTTGAAACAGCTATTCAAAGAGAAATGAAAGGGAGTTTTGTTGATGAAGACAAAGATCGAAACAGCTGTGAAGCCGAGTTTTTTAATTATGTTGTAAGGAAGTCAAATTGAAGTCTTATGAAGAATTAAGGCAGTTGGCTTATCAGAGATTGGAGTAAAAAGCTGAAGCAAATCAGTCATCAGATTGATCACTGTGGATGTTGGTGATATATAAGTACTAGACGCTAGATCTCATCATGCCACTGGAATAGAGTGACCATGGCATGTTTTTACTTATTCTCTCAGACACCATTGCAATAGATTTTAATTGAAAAAGTGTTTATTTTTATGAATGATTTGAATTTAAAGGAGTAATTTTTTCAATAACCCAAGATAAAGTTCTTGGCTCTCAAGCTTAAGGAGCTCTCAATCATGGTATTCAGTAGTCATAATCACTGCAAGCACTCAGTGCGATACCAATTTTATAAAGAAAAATATTGATGTGGGGTTGTTTATGCACTGAAACATGTGATAAGTGAGCCTTCACTACAGGCATGGTTGCTATAGTATGGGTGATGTTGCTGCGTATTCTAACCATATCCAGAAGTTCATAACATGGCACACGCTGAATCATAATCATTGCATTGTTTAAGTTTGCATCACCTGCATTATGTTTTTAAAATTGAATGATCAATTATTTCTTACTAATCAGCTTTATAATAAGATTTTATTGCGAACCACCACTGCTTCTACCTGAAGGTGGCAACATCGCATGTGCTATCACTAATGTGGCCATTCAAGTGTATACATAACCTTGGATCAACTATATTCTAGAAAATATGTAACATACTCTTATGTTTGCAGTGATTGTAGCTTCTGAATACCACAAGTTTCTTGTGCCATATCAATTGACTGAAAAATAGTTTAAGAAAAATACCAATAAGGTCTCTTATATCGATTGAAATAGTTTGTTATTTGATTACACAACAAAATTTTAGTTTTTAAGTGAGATGTTGCCAGAGAAGAAGCTTATAACCAGGACATTTTTCAATATAGCCACTCATAAAATAATGAATAGAGTTTCAAGAGAATATTGCCTATGTAGCCTAAAGCAGAAGGAACTAGGAAACATATGGTTACTCATTTTCTAATGAAAACTCTATCTGTAATAAAAAAATCCTGAGTAGTCAGAAGAAAATATTAAACTTGCTTACCAGTAAAATGTTAATGAGGAATAAGCAATAGTGGAATTTACCATTAAAAGGAAGAATGGCATTATTCAAAAATTTTATGTCTCATCTTATGAAAATGAGGCATAAAATAGAAAAATTAAGGCTTAAGTGCTGCAGTATAGTGAGTAAACACTGAAGCTGGACTCACCTCATGCCAGAAACAGGTAGAGGAAAGCTTCTGTGCACCAAACAGAATATGGCAAAAAAACCCTACAGCTTCTGATATCAATAGCTCATGTGAGAATATGAGCTATTAAGATGGTACAAGAATGTCTCTACATTCCCCATTATATTATTACATATGATAAACTTAACATATTAAGGTTAACACTCAGACTTATTCCCAAGCAATTCCTGGGAACTTCTGGGGAACAAAAATATTTTACTTTGAACTTAATTTACAAAACATGATGCCATGATCAGCTAAATATGTGAGAGTGATCAATTGCAGTTTTGATGAGTGTTCCCTTTTGGACCTTACAGAACTTGGATGTTCTGGTTCATTGTATCTACTATCTTGATGAGAATTTACTCTTTGACAAATGGGGTTTACTCTAAAGACAAATGGGGTTACCAAAGACAGGTATGTCCCCAATGGGATTATCCCTTATGTCTTTCAGTTCTGGAAATGGATTAGAGAAACAACTCCCAAGCGATTTCGGGGTATTTGTGCAGGTAATGGGTTGCAATTTTCTCATTCTCTTTGTACTGTCTGTACCTCAGTGAATCTAATATTCCTGTTGTGTTGGTGCTTTTTCTCATTGAGGTGATTTGGCTATGTGCCAATGAAATTACAGTGTGCTCCCCTCTCTAATAACCTATCGCCATGTCATTTAAGGTAAAACCTTATCTAGATAATCTAAAGCTTTGAGCCCCCCTCTCCCTACATTCCAGCCAGTCATGAGAGTATAGAACGAGAAACCTCATCTGATTGAGATACAACCTTCTAACCGTATTGAGACATGGAAATTACACATGCATAGAGAGTATGCATAAATCCAGACTTGGTGTGCCAAAGATACAGGGAATGCAGCCCGTGAGAACCTTGGTGGGAGGCTGCAGATCCTGGACACTGGGCTCTCCAGAGATCTACATACTACCCTGCAAGCTGCTGCATGAGCATGTGGCAGAGGATGTTAGGACACCAGCCATGTAAAGATGTAAGAGTTAAGGTTTTGGGAGGTGAAATGGTGACGTGTATTGTGCCCAAGCGATTGAATGAAATTTCTTATAACTCTTTGCACCTTATATTTTTCTGTCTCTTTTATATTATGGGAGTGTTTTTAGTAGAGGTCAGTTCTTATTGTGGTAGCTAATTGTGCACAGAAAGAACGAGATTTTGTACCTATCTCATCTGCAATGTATCTCTGTTATTTATTGCTTCTGTCAGACCTTGAGATGTGGTGAGGCGTCATGATAATATTCTGTGTTGCTCTGAAACACAGCAGTTCTGAATTCTCAAGCAAAATAAGCCTAGCGCTTAGCCTCCGAGTCTCTAGGGGTTCCCACCCATCTCTCTAACAGTTGTGAGACACCATATGTTCACTCGTAGCAGGTTTTAATAAAGCAAGCAGCTTTTTTTTTGCATTTCATACATTTTTTTGGTTAAACCTGCATGACCAGGGTCCCATTCATTCTGGTTAGGCAACACCTCCATTCGAGGTGTTGCCTGAGCAGAGCAGTATCTCTCTTTCACTTTTTCATCCAAGGATCTTCCTATTATACGCTTAACAAAACCTAGTTTCTTTAATGCTGTGCCACATATGTTTTGTATGTGTGTTCCCCCCAACATATCAGAAGTTAAGGTAATTCCAAGATATTTGACTGTATTCTGAAGATTTTATATTTACTCCACCCACAATATAGGTGCTCTGGCTCTGAACCAAACTCATGGAGGAATTGGATTCCAATGTGCACTGTGTAGAGTTACACAGCTTGCAATTCTGCTTGACACTCTGACCCTATGTGCATGGGCACCATTGAATGTTTTGATTGTGGGAGCTGATATGATGATATTATAGGCATCCGAGTAGAGTGGTAGAGTTGAAGCCTATTGACAGGAATTTGTGAATGCAGAATTTTTATTATTCTCAATTTTCCACTTTAATTTTCTATTTAATTAGTACAATCTAATTAATTTGTGGAGATAAATTAAGCTCAGTAACAGAAAAGGTGTCTCTAATCTTTGTATTTAAAAGTTCATATCCTAACTACAATTTTTTCCTTCAAATATTAGGGGGGCTCAAATGCCTCCTCCAAGTTATGCCTGTGTATTAGGCCTGAGATCCCTATCCTGCTGATATTATGTAGATAGGCTATGATGGCAATTCCTCAACCTGATATCTGTTCACATATTTTCCCAGTGCGTTAGATCTCTTATTGTCTTCAATTTTGGAGCTATATGTACATCACTCTTTGGTGGATAGATTGCCCCACCCCAGAGCTACCCTTTATTTTTTGGAACTAGTTTTGAAGGCCTTAGGGTTGAACATCACAACCATTTCATTCCATTTTGAAGATGATACTTAACATCTGGAGCTCCATCTTTATGCTATGACTGGAAATGGTTCCTTGTCATATCTCAAGACTCAGTGCTTTAGGCTCATGGTTGCTGTCCTGACCTATTTTTCTGCCTGTAAAAAGTGATGGTAGAATTAGGAAGTTTTCCAGTGTTGGGATGGTTCTCATTTCCCCTACGATTTCTTAAAAAGACGTTCTGTGTTAATGATTGAAGTTTGATCCTGGCACATTTCTGCCAGGATATACTTCTTCATAATGCTGAACAGTAAAGAAGACAAGGGCTTTCCTATTGTAGTGTAAATTTGGTTGGTGCTCAACTCGTGGGCGATATCCCTAAGTTTTCCTAGAGACCCTCTCAGCCCTGTCTCATTGCACTAAATTTGTACATTATCCACGGACTCTATAGTGTGATACCAGATTCTGTGCATAGGTATTTCACTGGTATGAGAATTGTTACACCCTGTGTACAAGTGCTAGTCTTCCATGGCCTTTTCATCGCTACGGCAAGGTTCTTTTCTCTCTAGGGTTAATGCATGTACAGGTACTGCTAATTATACTGATGAATATGAATTGATGTAAAACGCCTCATTCTGAGGGAAAGTAATCTGATGGGGGTAAATGTTCGCCAGGCCGGATCCGTCCATTTCCTGTCATAACTCTGCTTCCATAACAACTATAGAAATGTACCTTTAGATAGTAGAAGAAATACCTTTCATCGACTAATAGTGGGTGGGAGACTTGTGTTGTTGGTCGCAATTTAAGGGAAAGTTACTTTCTCTGAAATCAGTATAATTCTTTCCATTCAAACAGCATGGTAACACCATGATGACCTGAATAATAGCAATATTAGCACTGCAGAAGAATACCCGGAAGTTACAGCCAGGAGAGAATCAGAGAAGAATCATCTTTCTTGATATAGCCTTGATTGCATTAATCCACTATGCAAATGGTATGAACAAACCTCTAAATTTAGTGAGCCTTCCATGACCTTGGCAGAAGAGGACCAACGGCAATAGTCGACTTTACCTTTCCGCCCATAAATTCAATCATTAACATGGAGGTGGATTCACGAGAAGACACCACCTTGAATACCTTACATTCTATTCCCTGCCCCCAATTTAACAATTTTCCCAATTTGAATTTGCCTCGAGTGTGATTTTCGTTCGTAATTTATGAGCGATTGCGGCGCGAGCCGCATTTGTTTGCCTTCGCAAGTTGAAATAGAGTGGGCGACTCACCGAGATTGACAGTGCGACCGGGCACCGGTTCGATAATGTATTTACGAGATAATTTTTAATGTTGGCTGTAGGAAATAATACCTCTACGTCTTGAGATTTTAAAACAGGACTTC
The DNA here is from genome assembly GCA_963169105.1 of Ceriagrion tenellum. Classification (NCBI taxonomy): domain Eukaryota; kingdom Metazoa; phylum Arthropoda; class Insecta; order Odonata; family Coenagrionidae; genus Ceriagrion; species Ceriagrion tenellum. Next base: position 74,852,132 of record OY720644.1, on the reverse strand, counting down.
ATTTCAAAAGTAAAACTTTTAATGACATGGATGGAAAAGACGTGAAAGCCGCGTTGAAAGAGGCTCGTGAAGCCATCAAATCAAAAGATTTCAAAACAGCTCAGAAATTATGCAAGGTAATAAATAATTATCCGATTACGTTGTGTGAGAGTTTCTGAGTGTTGACCTAATGCTTTTTTAATTACAGAATGTTCTCAAAAGTGACAGAAATAACTACCTTGCCTTGGTCCTATTTGGGGTATCACTTCAAGAGACCGACCAGAAAAGCCAAGCTCCCAATGCTTTCAAAAAAGCGATTGAGGTGTCGCCGGATCAAATTCTAGCTTGGCAAGGTCTTTCGTCATACTATGAGAAAGTGGACGAAGAAAGTGCCTATAAGGAATTGGTGGAAATCTACAATAAAATCATATATTTGGAAAGGTACCTATCTTACATTCATCTCAATCAGGTTCACAGCACGCGTATGCTTATGGCTTCAGAGGCCTTGCAGTATTTGGAAGTAGGTACCTGGAGAATGAATAATTCCGAACGTAAGCGAAATATTCTAAGAATCCTTTGAAATTTTTTATCAGGAGGCTGTCTTTTGAACCCCCTGTAAATGAATTGCCTACGACTCTGGAAGATTTGGCACTCATAGGTTGCCACGCATAGGTTTTAATATATGTTCCACCATATTGATAATTAGTCCATATGTATTACCCTATATTACTTTAGTAGATACATTAAAGAGGAGAATGTAGTTATTGTAGCAGTAGATAACTTCTGGTGGCTGTTGGTTTGCAGCACACTGAACGTGGTGCAACAGGTGCCCTCATTAGTGTTGGATCCAAACTTATCCTTGAAGCCATTTCCTTATTGGACTTTAGGATAGATTGTAAACCAGACCTCTGTAGTAGTATTTCACAAATCCCTAAATGCCTACTTAAAAGAGCTTAAAAGGCCCCGTCAGTCATCCCTTTTCGGAATGTGATGTCACTCCTGTATGGTCAGAGTCCATCTGGGTCTGAGAAGTGGTTGTCACTGACTTTTCAAGAGATAAGTAAGCTCGCCATTGTCATCAGGATATGTTCCTGGATGGCCAAGGTAGACATTGTCTTTGAAAAATCAGTGTCAACTAACAAAGATCCAGTGGGAAACTTGAGAATTCTTGAAAGACCAGTCATTCCCTGTGGATTATGTGAATGAAGTCTTCTTGGGTGTGGCACAGGGTTAGACTATAGGAAGCCTAACCTGGTACCACACCTGAGAGAACTTCATTGAGAATTCTCTCTAATGTAGCGTCGATTCGTGGGAGAAGTTAGGGTTTGTGAGTAAAGCAACCATTCCACAGCAAAGCTAGCTTAGGCGACTAGAGTTGAAGTGCCTAGTAACATCAAATAAACCACCATGTGAAGTGCTGAATTCTGCATTTCATATTTCACAACGCACATCACACTTTGATAAAGTTCTCTTGATGCAACTGAATTTTCTTTGTAGATAATGATTAAATGTACATTTGCATTTTGGCATTTTGCACTAACGGACTCGATTACGTGGATGAATATTGAAGAAATTCTTTTTGCAGATTGTTCACCATTAACGAAACGGGAAACACCGGAAGCCTTGTCAAGATTTGGGCTTTTTTATTTGTTTTTTGATATTGGAAATCGAAAAGAAAAATCGATAGTCTACCATAACCACTATGTTCATGAGAGCTAAGCGAGAAATACAAACAAGATTTTGCAAAAGTTGGACTATTAGGTGCTCCCTAATTGTTTTTGGGGACACTGGGACATTAGTACAAAATGTAGGAATGTCCTGCCCAAAAGCACTATCTGGTCACTTTAGCCCTTTGAGTGCGGCATGACGTGATATCACGACATGGTTGTCTTTACGCTGGTACTGAGGATGTGATATCACGTCATGGGTACTGTGAGTGTTCCAGCTTTTACTAGGGGGCCTAGTGAAAGTTCCCTAATGAAACTTGGAACACTTTCAGTACCCATGACGTGATATCACGTCATGCCGCACTCAAAAGGGTTAATATGTACATACATACCAATCACACTGTTCCCTTCCGTGGTAGGCTCAGTCATGAAGTTTCACTCATAAACACTTATTTGTACACCTAACTCAGCTTCAATAATTTCCTCCATACTGACAATTTCTTGTAAACCCCTTTTGCCTAATTTACCCCCATACACTGCTTCATACACGCCCTCCTGTCTTTAAGACTCCTAATATTCCTCCTCCTAAGAATTTCCTCAACCATATTCAACCACAACTTTCTCCCCCTAGCTCTACCTCTCGCACCATTCATTTGACTCGTATATCTGTTTCGTTATTCGACTCTCATCCATTCTCTCAACATGGGCAAACCAATGAAGCACACTCCTTTCATATATGTCCATTACTGGAGCATCTAACACACATTCATTTATTACCCACTCATTCCTGACCCTATCCATCCTACTTTTGCCGCAAACACTCCTCAGATAACTCATACCCACGGCGTTTAGTCTACTCTTATGTCTATCCTGACATACCCATTTTTCACTACCATACAACAAAGTGGACATAAGTACACTTTTGTACACAGAGATTTTTGTTTCCTTAGACAGGCACTCATTCATTGATATGCTCCACATGCTACCTACCACTTTCCTTTCAGCATTCGCACGTCTCTTTACACACACAACACGCAAAATCTACGCAAAACAACTCATTCGTCTACACGAAATCATCCACTTGTTCAATTACTTAACCAATCGCCCTCATCATATAGTTATTCTCCCCATACTCCTTATCAAAAAATACTGCTTTAGTCTTGCACGCATTTACCCTCAATTGCATTCTCTCTTCTGTAGTCCCTGTTTGCTCTCTGAGATCAAAACAGCATCATCCACATATAGCAGAACTCGCATGTTTACATTTCCAATTAAAACACCGTCATTTCCACTACATGCATCTCTAACACATTTATCCATAAATACATTAAACAGCCGAGGTGACATTACACATCCTTGCTTTACGTCCTGTTTTATTACAAACCAATCACTCAGAACCTCGTTAATTTTCACACTTGCCTTACTATCATCGTACATCGCCATCATACCATTCAATAACTGCCCATTCACTCCATAGTCCTTCAAAACCTTCCACAACGTCTTTCTATTTACCCTGTCATATGCCTTCTCTGAATCAACAAACGCACAATACTCTTTCTTTCGTACACCCTTACATTTTTCTATCACTTGCTGAAGCACGAAAGGCTGGTTACTATATCATCTCCCAGGCATTATACCACACTGCACATCCCATATTCTGACAGAAGTAATATTCCACATTCTTTCGATTGAAATTTTGCTGAACACTTTTCGACATTCAGCACCCCTAATCACTCTTGGGACCCGCACTAACTCCCTCAATCTCTCATCATACACAACGAAATCAATCATGCTTTTACAATCGCCCCTTTGCCAAGTATACATATGTATCCTCTTATGTTTTAACCATGTATTCGACACAAACTATCCTTTTTCCAAGCATACACTCAACAAGTTTTCACCAAATGGCCCAACTACTCTCTCAGATGCATCCTGCCTCACACCAACCTAGCCATTCATGTCACCTAGTACAATTATTCTCTCACAAGGGTCACATTCATTCATTCATTTAAAACCTCTCTGTTTTACCCAAAACTCATTTTTCACACTGTCACTCTCTCTGTTCACTGGTGCATAGCATACCACAATCACAACTAGGGGATACTAACTCGCACTTCCTAACTAGTAGCTTCGGTCTCTCATTGAGAATGAGTCCTACACCTTGACTGCCATGTACATTTTCATCAACTCGTGACCACAGTGCCAGACCACCGCCATCTACCATAATAACATCCTGTCCCTTGCGCTTAGTTTCACATACACACAAAGCATTAATTTGTCTCACTTTCATTTCATTCAACAACTCATGCTCCTTTCCATATACTACTCTTCACATTCCAAGTACCGACAGTCCAGTTCGTATCGCTAAGTCCGTATCTTGATGGGATAACCTTGACAAATTTTAAGCTATCCAGGACTAGCCACGGAGTTCCACTTTACAGAGTCACCCGCAATGCACAAACATGCGAATTTCCACAGAGGAAAAATCATCCGCATTGACCGGGATGGGATCCCGGTCAAGGCGGATGATTTTTGAATTTGATGAGTTTTAATTTGTTACCTCCCTGTGAAATTAATATCAAACTTGCATGATTTTGATGAAGCAAATCCTCCCACTTTCTCGGGAATCACAAAATTTTAATGAAAATAAGAAATCATTTTTCATCGCCTTTTTCTGATTTACCTTCATATTTTGAGTGGGATACAGGATAGCAAATGTTTAATTCTCCTTTCTTTTCAATTCAGTGATGTGAGCAAGAGAATAGAGGTGTCGAAGAAGTTGGCTCAAATTGCTTTGAAATTAAATGACTTAGATCTTTGTATTGAAACAATATCAAATCTAAAGAAGTCTTCAGATCTGGACAAGGAGGCTGAAAAAACTATCAATGAATTAATTGTTGCAACACTGACAAAATTGAAAGATGTTCCTCCAAAATATTCCACTGTGGTATGTTTATTTTCTTATTGTCAGACCATTGATCTTTTGTTTACCCAGCATGATTACTGTTGTAATTCCTTAATCTTGCAGCTTGAAGACAGTCTTTCTGGTCTGTTGAGCTCATCGAACACTGTTGAAAATGAGGAAAATTTCAAAAAGTACCTTAAACTGCTGAATAAACACAGAAGTCTTGATAAGCTGCTTGTTGAAGCTCAAAGGATGCACTCAATCTTCTGTAATTTGGCATACCCATTGGAGTGGATTTGTCGGACATATTATGAGTCCGTCCTTGATGGGCTAGATTTGTCTTTTACTGAGGATGAAGCTGAATTGTATAGTTCTAAATTACTCTCAATGAACAGTCAATCAAGTATGGCTCTTATGGCCAAGGGTGCATTGTTGTACAAGAGGAAGAAGTTTGTGGATGGGTGTGACTTTTTGAAAAAAGGTGTGAAGTATAATTGGGAAATTGTTAATTTTTTTTGGCATACTTTTTTTCATTGAATACTTATTTAAGTGTTTACCTTGCCTTCATTTCAGCCTTGCCATTGATTCCAAATTCTTACTACTCTCTTGGTTTGCTGGGGATCAGCTACCTAAGTCTAAATAACTTAGAGGATGCAGCATTTTTCTTGAGAGAATGCTTAAAAAAGTTTTCAACTTCATCAGATGCTTCCAAGAAGAAGAGGACAGAATTGTTCCTCAAGCAATCATTAGCTAAAGCTCTTTCATTGCATGTTGATGCTGAGATTGCACAGAGTGCCTTGCCGCTATGTCATGAGGTTCGATATATATAGAAAATAAAATATGCCTGTCTCCTCATCTTTTACTGCCTACTTAGTTACTAATTATTTCTCTTTGCAGTTGCTATGTGAAAATGACAAAAATTACACTGCACAATTAATTATGGGAAGGGCCCATGTTGCTTCAGGAAATAAACATGAGGCGAAAGAAATTATTCTGAGATTGAAGAGTACCGATTATTCCCGAGTTGAGATATCAGTGCTTGAATCGCTCATAGGAAAAAGTGAAGGGAATTTAGAGGAAGCCTATAGTATTTTAAATGAAGCCTCTAGTCACCCAGACTGTACATCAGAAGTGTGGACTGAACTTGGAAAATTGCAGTGGGAAATGAAACACTATGATCAGTGTTTGCTGTCTTTTTTGAAGGTGAAGTATGAGTTTCAATTGTGTGAACCCCATGGCAATGTAAATATTTGATATGCACTTGCGGATATCCTCCATGTCATTTTAACTGTGAGTGATGTTGAAATGCATAAGTGACTTACATTTTAAGAATAAGAATATTTGTGGTTGATCATGTTGTTTCCATTTATTACTTTTGTCTTATGATCGTCATAACTGGATTAAATGAGTTTCCCCTACAATGTTGCTAAAACGTAAGTTTTTTTGTGAAAGTAGAGCTGAATCATATATGTTTACCATACATCATACTTTGCTAAAATTTCCTTATAGTCTTTGATCTTGAATTTCTCTGTGAGAATATAAACCTACTAATCTGACGTTGGCTTCAGTCCTATAATTTTATCTATTAGCTACTTTTTAACTTTTTAAGAACATCAGTAGAAACTTATTCTCTGGTGACTTTTGCTATATGCTTGTCATATGACCTTGCTTGTTTTGCACTGATTGTGAGGTAGTCTATTTAAAAATTTAATTTAGTTGGTAGTCGTAAAAATTGATTGAATGTGAAAAATCTTAATCCTGGGATTAAAGCTCTTGGCATGAAATCCATAATTAATGGATAACCATTTTGCTTTCATTAATAATCATTGCTTAGCTTAATAATGATTGAATATTTATATTGCATTGATATATTTTACCTAGGCTGATGAGAAAATTGATGTTTCTCACAAAGCATTTGTGGTATATATTAGCTTATTTCTTTCAGATGATTTAATGGTTACATTTACAAAACCATAACTTACAAAATACACACGACCCGGGTTTCAACGCTTGAGCGTCATCTTCAGGTGAAGATGTCGCTTGAGCGTCACCTGAAGATGACGCTTAAGCATTGAAACCCGGGTTGTGTGTGTTTTTTAAGTTGTGGTTTTGTAAATGTAACCATTAAATCATCTGAAAGAAAAAATGGAATACCACAAAGTTACCAAAGAACTTGTATTATATTAGCTTAATTCTTTGAGAAGTTGGTTGATTGTCACTGAGTTCTATGCGTTAAAATTAGTTTCTTTCAAGAAATCCTGATGATTATTTTTCACATTGTAAATTTTTATGAAAGCATCATAAAAACTATATGAATAATCAGAATATCACAATGAAAACTCTAATGCCTCTTTAAATGTAAAATCAAAGCCTTCCAGTTATTTAACTACAAATATTTGCTTTTGTTGAGGCAATGAAGCCCATTTTCCTATTAAGCATGTATGTTTTTATCTGATTCTTGTGGACGTCCCTGTATGCCCATCAACCTTTACGGAAGAAGCCTGAGGACATATCATTACATCCATTGTTCTCAAAGCTCTTATTTTTTGCCTCGCTAAGTGCTGGGCGAATGAGATTATGCATGTGAATTATTTATGCAATGCTCATTTGGTTTTAAATGGTTAAGTAATAACACATTTGTTATGAAGTTTCTGGTTTATAATTTGTCAAATGAATTAACTTCCAGGCTGCCAAACTAGATCCTAGTTCAAGTGTTCCATTTGTGTTCCTTGGGAAATTTTACTTCACCGTGGGGAAAGATAAAGATAAGGCCAGGAGATGTTACCAGAAGGCATTTCAACTTAATCCACATTCGGTAGAAGCCGGGAAAGGTCTTAGTGATGCTTATAGAAGTTTGGGCTGTCAAGTAAGCATTTTAAGTGTTAGATGTACTTCTGTTGGTTGTGATTGACCTTCACTGAATTTATGAAATTTGCTGCTGCATATTAGACTAAGGGCTTGGTAACAACCTGAAACTTCTTATTATATAATTTATTTTATGGCATCATCCTTGGAATTGTATTCAATTTTGGGAAATGAGGATAAAAGTCTTAAATGGGAATTAATCCAACCTATAAAGCTGTAATTATTCTCTTAGAGCCTGCTGGGAATGTAATGGTTCATTTCCCTCCTGTTCATTGTGGGTAGAACATCTAACTATTATGGTTAAGGAAACATTTTTAAAATATAGGTCTTCAATTAGTTGTCATTGATCTAAAGATCTATAAACTTTATTGAAATAGGGAAAAATTCTATATCAGCAATGCCATACGAAACTGAATTCATAGTCACTGAATTGAGGTGGCTAGACGGGGGTAGAGGTAGGTCGTTTGCAAACGAATGGATCCGAAGGAATGGGTCCATGGATTGAACGGAACGTATCTGTGTAACGACCATTCCTTTCAGTCCTTCATTCCTTTAGGTCTGTGGTTCCTCTTGGTCCATTGGTCCTTTCGGTCATTCGATCATTTCCATCACGTTCCTTTGCTCCATCAGTTCTTTTGGTGATTCATTCTTTTTGGACTGTCCTTTTTTGTCTGTAGTTCCATTCGGTTCATCATTACTTTCGCCCCAACCTATTAGAGATAGGATGTTCTATATAACACCTTAAAAATACATATGCTGTTTCATCCAACATTCTTAAACACCATCATTACGGTATACCAAGTATTTATAAGTTTTTGTCAAATTTGTTTTCCCCCAAGAACTTACTAAAAATAAAAGTACATGGCCACCAATAAAAAAGGAATGTTGAAGGAGCGAAAAGGAACAAGTCCTATAAAGCATCAGTTCAAAGTGAATGAGTTCCTAAGAATGAATGGGTTTTCCCATCTCTAGACAAAAGCAAGGAGGGTAAACTAAAGTTAAATATAGATAGGCGCAGCCTTTGAAATGGGTAACTTCTCCCATTGTGGAATATATATGTATTGCATTAAATAGGAAATTGCAACATGCCCTTAGGTGAAATACTGTGATACATTAATGGTGCATATTTGAACAAAGTCCATAGGGAAATGGAGAGAGTCTTGGAGTGAAGTTGACGGCGGTCAGTTAGCAAGAGGCCTAGTCCTTGGTATGGAGGTTTGAACATGAATGGGGGGGAAGTCCTACGGAGTGGAGGATGGGGACAAGAGGGGAATACTGCTGCGGGTGGCTGATCGGTTGAGATCTGTCAGAATACCTTATTTACAATTCACACCAAAGTTATAGAGGGACCTTACTATCATTCACAATGTAAAGGTAATCCCTTGAAACCACAGCCAAGCAATGAGAGAGTCAATACTTGGCCATTTGTGAATTTACAGCCATGAGTTACCAGTGTTATTTTCTAATGGAATTGGGTAAAGAACATGAACTATTTTCTGATTCTCTAGTGTCTTCGTTCACACTCACCAAAGATACATGCAGTTACCTCAATTTCACCTCTCCAGCATCTTGTTACAACAATGACAATAAAATTAATGCTAATTAATAATAAATTTGAGCGTGAGACAACTCCCAACAACCAGAAGGCTAAGAGTCACCAGAAGGGTGATTGTTAAAATTTTGGTAGTCATTTAAAAATGTCTTACTTTTGGCTTGATTTTTGGGCTCAGTCAGGTTTTTTCCATGAAGTCAGCTGTTGTGGTTCATAAAATGTCAGGTCAATGAATTGCATCAGCTTCTATTTGTGATTTTTTTCCTCCAATTTCTTCTGTAAAAATTATTTCTAAATTTTCACTTTTAAGTGAATTGCTAAAATTTTTCTCTAACTATATTTCTGCCAGAAAAATAATTAAGGTGATCGTAAATTTGCAAAATAATTTTCTGCCAGTGAGTAATTTTAATTTATTGTTGTTTTAAATGAGGTGAAAGCTCAGTCAGTTGCCATAAAAATATCATTTTGGATTCCCTGTGGAAATTTGTGTTTTTCCAGGTGGTAACTATAATGCAATTTTTTTGGTAATGTTTCTCATACATGCAGTGGATGTAAATTAATTAAATCATGAAACTTTATGCAAATTTATCAAGTACCATATCTCATTATTGTTTCTTACATTTTGGTGGTATCTTAGCTTTCAGAAATCATAATTGTGTGTTTGCTATGAGGAAAATGTTCCTGCATGGTTGACCACCACCTTACTACTCAATGTTCTCATAGTTTGATGGCTTGGCCTTCCCAAAAATGGATTGAATGCTCACATTTTCTCATAGCTCACATTTTCTCATAGTTCTTTTCCAGTTGAGGGCAATTAAGAACGGGGGTATCTCTCTCAGATCTTTTTTATGTTTGAATATTTTATTAGCGGAGTGTCTTTTAATCTTATTTCTTTTATGAAAAGAATCATTCAAAACCTAATTAAATAGAAACTGAGAATATCTGTGTGAATCTAGGTTTTCCTTAGACTATTTCTGATCCCTATTACTCACCAACTTCAAGTGATGATTGGCTGAAATAGATGCATGGTGCATTAAGTCATGCAACACTATTTCATAATTTATATTAGAATGTTTCATTGATTTGGTAGGTTCATCTGAATATACAATTGTCTTTTAGTATCTCTTGTAGTTTATAAACAACTGTTTTCAATTTTTAGGAAGCCAACCTTGAGTTACTTACTTCTGTGACATCATCCTCAGCAGCTGGAGCCAGTTCCAAATGGGCGTGGCTCCGACTCGGTCTCCAGCATTTAGAGCAAGACAATCCCAATGAAGCCATTAAATGTTTTCAGTCTGCAATTCGATCTGATCCTGCTGATAGGTTAGTTACTTTGGTGAATATGCTTTTGAATTAAATTGACTGTCCTATCTCTCCAAAAATAATGATGAATGTATGCTCAGGGGAATAAGTTCTTAAAGAAAACTAGTATGTTATTCCCAAATCAAATTCTTTTTAACGGTAGAAAACTATTTTTTTGTTGCCAGCATAAAAAACTCAAGACTCGTGGTAGTTGTAGTTACTAATAGTCTATTAAGTTTCCGCATGGTATGTAACAAATATGCTCTGGTATGGTCTATACATGGTTTGGCAGTATTTCAAATAAATGTGTTTGAAGTACTTAAAATAACGTAGATTCTCATGTACCATGCACCCCCCATTAAGACGCGAACCTCGTTTTTTGGGCAATGAATTTTGGTAAAAAAAATAATTTTGAAAAATTGGAAAGATGTGTATTATTAAATGGAAATATAACAGCATTTACTTATTACAATGGAACAATATGCTTTATCATCAAAAAACAGCGGAAAAATAACCATTATAAACTAAATTCATTATTTCACGTCGTTCTTCAATAGTTACGACCGCTTTAAAGGTAAGCAGCATTCATGTTCGTCTTGAAAATGCACCTGCATAGGATATTTAAAAAATCGATTTATAATCCAAATAATGTCAAAAAGACAAAATACACATAATTAGATATTACCTTTCAATTTTTATCAGTGTCACCGTCCTCACTAGCAGAACAGGCGGGACTCTCATCTTCACTGCCGTCGTCCCAAATCATGTTATCCTCACTACCGTTCAATTCGTTGGAAATGCAGCATTTCTTAAAACTTCGAAAAATCAAATCTTCTTGAATTGAATTCCAAGAGGTTATTATCCACTGACACATTTGACCTATTCTGGGCTTCTTAATTTGTCCCGTCAGCGTTGTCTCGTGAACTGCACTCGCCATCCACTCTGAGTACAACCTCTTCAGATGCGACTTGAAGGGATGATTGACGCAAATGTCGAGTGGTTGAAGAATGGAAGTCATTCCTCCTGGAATGATCGCTTAGTCCGTCTTTCCCTCTTTCAGGCGTTTCATCGCGTTGTCGATGAGGTGGCTGTGAAAACTGTCTTGTACTAACATACTGCATAGTTGGAGAAGGGCACCAGGACGACACTCCCAGATACACTTAACCCAGTCCAAGACAAGTTTATTATTCATCCAGCCCTTTCCTGCAGGGAACCTCACATTTTTTTGGAGTGCTTTTACGTTTAAATATTATGCATGGTGGAAGCTTCTTTCCATCCGCCAAGACTGCTAACATCTTGGTACAATGTTGTTTCTCGGCACCAGCAGTGTGCTCGTGAACTGATTTTGCCCCAATGCCATTCACTGTTGTATCATACAGCATTTCAAAATAAACAGGGGTCTGATCTGCATTGCCAATTTGCCCTAACAAATGCGAATACCTATTTCTGAAACTGGTGACATATCTCTGAAATCTCTCCAGCTTTTCTTCATATGCCTCAGTCAAACTCTGTGAAATAGAGGTTTTTCTTCTTATTGACAGGCCATTCCTTTAAAATAACCTCAACATCCAACCTCTACTTGCTTTAAACTCATTGAAAGTCACACCAAGCTCTCTCACTGTCTGCAGGGCTTTCATCTGGCACATTTCCATGGACAATGCAAACCCAAATTGTCGTATATCTCTAAGGTATGCCTAAAGTTGTTTTGCTATTTCAGGGTGTTTTACTGACTTTCCTCTAAATGCTCGCTTCTCACTGTTACTGGAAAGGAGTTTATCTTTCTTCTTCCTCCCGTTTGGTACACAAGATTCCAGGCACATCATATTTCCATCCAGCAGCACGGTTACCGATTTCTTCCGCTTCTCCTACAATCTTCAGTTTTTCGCAAACACTGAATGAACATAATCTTTTGCCATCGTTCATTTTGATGATCTCCACAACCAAGTTGCCCAAGAAACAACGAACTTGCTGTTTAAATCAGGGGCCACCAGCCTAGCTGAAGGAAAATATGTCTTGTTGCCTCTCGGCTTTCATTACGGCGCGCCGCAGTGAGTCGAGTAAGGTAAAAGCAACAAAGTAATCGCTGCATGATGCGCATCCTTGTGTATGACGCACATCCCATTTTTGATGTCGCTAAAAGGGAAAAAAGGTGTGCGTGGTACATGAGAAAATACGGTATATATTTTTGAGGTATTTTCAGTATTTTAAAATGCTTAGAATACTTTGAAAAGTTTAGACTAGCTTGTATTCTAGTTTGTGAATTTTGCACCAATTAATGCTTGGTTGACATGAGATGAATTTTTCTTATCCCTTTTGCTGTGCTGGATTTTTATTCTGGTGTGGAGAAAAATGATGAATGCCAATAAAAACGATGACAAGACATACTTGTCATTCGCATAGAGAGTTAGGCTACTGATTATGTACATACTTGTCATACGCAGCAAAAAGGTTAATTTTTAAGTGTGGAATGACACAATTAAAGTCTGTTTGTATAAAAAATAAATTTTTGACACTGATATGCAAACTGCTTCTGACTTCCTCACTATTAATTGAGCAATGGGGTAAAACTCTAAATAAGGAGTAGTAAATATTCCTCCAGAATTGAAGCAAACATCTCCAGGAGCCTATATTTCAAAGAATTTTTACTGACAAAGGGTTAAAAATTTTAATCCTCTTTGTATCGACATCAACAATTTTTTTCTGTTTCTCTGTAAAATTATGGTTGATTTTTTGGGTGAAGGACAAAAATGTGTATTTATTTGATAAACATAGTTTCATAATTAGCTTATAAAATAAATTAAAATCATTATTCTACTCCTCATTTATTGAGTTAACCCTGTGAGCATTCATCATCAAGAAAATCTGTAGTGTAAGTGGTTATTCTACTTGTATCAGTATGCAGAATTGCCAGCATTGTGAATAATGTAGAACTTGCTGATTCTCCATTTGTATGTTACCAATCCGTTTTCTATCTTATCTGCACATAAAGAAATTACAGAGAGCTTTTTAAATGGGTTTGCATCATGGTTGTCTAAATTTCTCCATTACTGTTATCCTAAATTATTAAGTGGTGGTTTTTTTTCATGATTTTATGAAGTTACATGTTGTTCATTGGTCTAATTTTGTGTGAAACGGATAGCACTTTAGTATCTGTCAATAGCCTTGCTTGAAAACTATGGCAAAATGTTTTAATTTTGACAGGCATTGTTGGGAGAGTTTGGCAGATGCCTATTTGTCTAGGGGATCCTACCTTACTGCTCTGAAGTCTTATCTTAGAGTAGCTGAGTTGGATCCATCAGCTGTGTACCCAGCATTCCAGGTTGCAAGCATCAAACAGGTTAAGTATTTCTTGAAACTTGTTTAATCTGTTAAATCACTTTAACTTACATGTTATTTTGCTGTTGATGTAATGTGTAACTTAAGTTCGATGACATCTTTGCTGATGATTATACTATGTGTTACTTTTCCAAAAACGTCATTTGCATTGAAAGACACAATCAAAACTGGGACAAGAAGGTATTATGAGGAGAAAGTTAGGAAACCATCTAGGACACCCACCATGTTTGGACTCCAGCCCTGCAGAACAACCTTTTATTGATAGGATTCTCTTACCTTTTGTGTAGTACTTTTCATAATACTTCTGAAGTTCATCAAGAAAATTTACTATTCAATGTAATCAGTTACGTTTCAATTTTTTTATCAGTTACTTTATTTTTTACCAACTTAAACTGGAATCAGTTGGGTAAATAGGGGTTTAGCATTAACTTAAATCAGTTACCTTTTTTCTCAACTTTTCCTAATTTTTCCAATACTCTGGACCTTTTCTAAAACAATATTTGTAGCTTACAATTAAAATAGAGGCTCTGAAATGGAATTCTTAAATGTCACTCAGCATTAACTATTTTTAAATAAAACTTGACTCTCATGACTGCTCTAAAAGGATTCAGAGTGGTTAAGCCTGTTAATAATTGCCCCATACCGCTTTGGTAGAGCAGCTGAATCTTACGTATTTTGGAAATTCTATAATACTTGATAATTTAAGATTTGTTAATTTGTATCCCAGTGATGTCAAATGCATTTCAATATTTGCCAAAAGAAAAATGTTTGCTACTGGGTGCATATTATTTTAAGAAGCTGTCTGGTGGAAAAATTCATCCATGGCCAATCAATGGAGACCACCAAAATGAACATAATTCTAATAAAATGAAAAAACTGAGAAAAAACCTACAATCTGGATTCACTCTCTACTCATGTTCACAGTATTCCTCTAGTCTCTTTCTGAAGTGCTACCTCTATACTGTGGCAACAGTTTCATTGATTGTAGATCAAAATAATTTTCTTATTTCTTTGTCAGAGAAGGTTGTCTTTTCTTGTTTTCACCATAAATTTGAGTCGTAAGGTGGCTCAGTAAACCATTGCATCTTGGAATGAATAGGTAATTTCTCTCAATCACTGCATGGAAAACATTAAGAAACATGTTTCTAATGATCACAATCATGCTAAATTTATTACATCAAGATTTCAATGCTTGTGATGGATGTGGTTTTCAAGTCTTTCTTAGCCATCTTAACTGGCCATGGGAACATGAGAAAAAGATGTGAAGTACGCTTAACTTTAAAATAGTTAGAACAGCATCACTTTTATAATGGGAAAAGGTGTAATTTTTTATTGGTTGGTTGGTTGTATCACCCCATATTGAAATTATGATGGTGACATCAGAATGATGGTGAAACATTGTAATTTGATGCATGATGCCGCTTAGGGTGTGGGATATGCCATAATTTTGCTCAAATGATCTTGTGCATGATTTTTGTATTTTGAATAGATTTGAAGTTTTCCATTTTACACAGTGTGAATGTCACATGTACAACCATTCGATTGGTTATTCAAAAGATTATGTTCCATGTTAAATGGCCCTAATGCCAGCCATTCAATTAGCCATTTTACTAGCCGTTAAACATATTACCTGCCATTTTATTAGGAATTTGTAATCCATTCATTGATGTACTGATGGAAGTCAAATCAACTTGTGAATGTGATTATAGAAATATGCCATTTGAATAGTTTGAGGAAAATGATACCAAACATCATTAAATGGGTTTTGCTGTTCTTCATTATATTATTGTAAAAATTAAATAATCAGATTACAAAGTCTTTCCAATTTATTAAATTGAACCTCTAATTTAAGACATTTTGGATGAATTCATTCTCGTAACTATGTCTTACAGAGTTACACAAGCTTAGTTAGTGTCATGGATAGATATTACTGAGGCTTATGCAGCATGTATATTTTTCATTGTATTGCATTGAGAGTGACACTAATGTCTGTTGACTTCACTTAAACCTGTTTTTCCTGCATCCTCCTTGATATTTGGATTTTTATTCTGTATTTTCATGTTGCCTAAGATGTAAAAGGTATTACATGTGCATCTGATTGCTTACATTTTTTTTCTAGGTTTTGGGAGAATATGAAGAGTCATTATGTGACTTCCAAAATTTGTTGAAAACTAATCCCAACTATATTCCAGCTTTAAAAGGCACTGGAGAAACATGTCTATGTTTAGCCAGAGTATATTTTGCCCAGCAGTTGATTGGCCTTACTAGAAATATGTGTGAAGAGGCATTAATGCATTTGACGAGGTATGGAGTCAGCAATTTATATGGTATTTTGTCTGTAATGTCTTAATGAGTAGGACACAATGCCCTACACTCTGTGAAGTTTAACTTAGTATTTGATATTTCACTCAGATTGGGGAGCATGAATTTATTCCTGCAGGTGAGTGGTGTTCATGGCAAAAAATTTTCTAACTAACTGGAGTATATTGTCAATACAAATTTTTTGTTAACAACCTTTTTTATAAGTGACTTGAAAAGTGCATAAAAATGTTAAAAAATCATCTCACTCATTTTATGTAACCATGTGTGTCATTTCTCTGCTCTGCAAACACTTCAATATGAAGAATTAAATCATATGAAATAATTGTCTCCCAGGAAATAAATTTAAATGAAATAAAACTCAGTTCAACTTTGTGGAGTTCCATTTTAATGAGTAAAAATAACATTTACACTCCGCTGGTCAGTGCACAGATCAATTTATTGTACAATCTAGATTTCGATGCCTGGCATCATCATCAGGTGCTCACTGACTGATAATTAAGAAATTTTACTGATAACTCTCATTAAATAGAATGAACTGGGGTATCTTCACATGGAACTGCAACATATGTTTTGCAGTGATACCTTTGGCAGAGCCACTACCACCACTGGTAGCATACCACCAGCATGGTGTCATCTGTGAACTCTAATGATCAATGCTCCTCCCAATGTGAATTGTTCAACAGGAAATATTTTTTGAAAATATTATGTGACAGTAAAATTTTTGTCTTTCATATTTGAGAAATGAACTGCTTACGAAATAGTCATTAAAACTTCTTGCATTTTACAAATACCAAATACTCCTAGCTAAAAAGAGAATATGATCATCACATTCTTCCCACAGATTATTGAAATGGGTTAGATATAGGTGTTTTGTTGTGATATTGAATGAGTAGTTGTGTTTTTTATTTTTGTTTCAATTATTTTTTCTATAGAGCTGCAAGGCAGGAAAGTGGCTTTGCTTGCATTTGGAAGTTAATGGGTGATGCTTGCTCAGTGATGGCTAAGATACCAGATGATTTAGCCCAGTTAAGGATTCGCCGACAGCTTATTGATTTAGATGCTGATGAAAATGAGTTAACTACCATTGGCAAACTCAGTATTTTGGAATTGGGTGCCCGGTAAGTTTCCACAGTATTCTTTTTTTTCCATTTCATTTGTGGTACATTCAAGTTTACCCCCCAAAATTCTCTAGATGCTTTCCATTTGTAGCATTAGCCAACTATAGATGGCAATCATCATGATGGTACATTTACTTAAGTTGGCGGCGATTGCTTTATATATTGTTGGCTATTGCTATTGATCCAACGGACAAACCAAACCAATATATAATAAAATGTGTTTTCAAAGAACTACGGAACTAGCCATGCAGTAACTTTAATGGAGTCACCTTCTAGTGTTCACACAACTGTGTGAAATTCACAGTGGAATAATCATTCGCCTGGACTGGGAATTGAGCCCAAATCCCTCAAATTTGCAGCTGAGTGCCCTTGCCAATTTAGCTACCCAGGTGTCCTCTTCCATTGTGAATCACATAAGAGCTTTGAGAAACAAGTTGTTCTCTCAGGTTCAGTGCATGTACTGCCCGATGTACCCTTATGTGAGCGCTAAGCACAACAGTCCTTGGAGTAAAGTCCAACTTTAAACACAAAGGTGTTTACTTTGGACATTCTCAAAGAACTATGGAACTAACCATGCAGTAACTCATTAGTCATTGATATATACTCAATGTGAAATCATGGGATCTAGGTTCAATTCCCAGTCCAGGCAAATGATTTTTCTACTGTGAATTTCACTCAATTGATTAAAATGTGGATCCATTCTAAGCAAAAGAAGTAAATCAGTCCTTGCTCTCAGCTTTCACAGTAAGACAAGTCAGTGCAGACATGAAAAGCCTCATCACCGATGCATTTCATTGTTCTCTTGGTGATCACAAGCTGCCACCATGGACACTTGGCTAATCCAGTACTTGAAAAAGTACCGATTACGTGTTTATGTCCCAAAGCAGTATGCCTGACTCTCTTTAAGGACATGAACATCATACAGAGTCTTGATGTATCTCTGTTGTTATTATCGTTATGCTTACTTTGTGAACTCATTGGGATGAATAAAGAGTAGAGTATCAATAATTGAAGAATGAGTCACCCAATAGCATCCACAGTTGGCCAACATTGTGAGAATGACTTAATTCTTAAAAATAAAGAATAAAAATGGAGTGACTTAGATTTTCTCATTCCTTATTTCACATGTCAGAGTGGCGAATTTACACTACCTTCAAATATTGTTTTTGTATTTTTTTGTGCTTGTGCTTGGTATATCCTGTAAGGACCTTGAAATAGGGAGTGATGGAAAGCATTTTATTGGCATTCAAAGCCAGTAGCTATGAATGCCAGTTGATTATGTGAGCATATGAAAACTTGTGAAACCAAAGTTATCAAGTTTGATTCATTTTCATGCATTTATTTCTACTTTTTAAGGTGCTTCTGTCAAGCTTTGAGCATATCTCCCAACAACAGTCTTTTATGGCACGACCTTTCATTGAACTATCACTATCAGGCTGACCATGTCATGAAGAGAAGGTTGAAGAGAAACTACCGTTCTTTGTCTGTTGATGCTGCAAAGAAGGCAATCTCCTTGGATCCAGGAAATTCATGTCATTGGAACCTTTTAGGAATATTAGCTGCCTCTAATGGTAATCGCCACTTGCCTAAAAATTACACATTTTAAAAATTGAATTAGATTTGAAAATGCATCCATAATGGTCTGTTTCAGAAATTCGAAATTACAAGCTGGCACAGCATGCATTTTCCATGTCCATAAAGGCTGAAGAAATCAATGAAGTTGCATGGTCAAACTTGGGAACATTATATCTAACTCTGGGCGAGCTGAGGCTAGCTCATGAAGCTTTTGCTAAAGCACAAAGGACAGAACCAGCATATCCTAGGTGTTGGATAGGACAGGTAAATTTATATTTTATAGGGATACCAGAATTTCTTATGGTTTTTTGTTAACAATCATCAGTCTTTCATCATTGTGCGAGTGTATCATTCCATATTTTACTTTCCAACATGATTGCGAAGCCATGGCCCACTTATGGATGGGTCATTCTGAAAATTACTGTGGTAATTGTCATGTATTACCATGGTATTTTACGTAATTTACTGTAGCCCCTGAAAATTACCATAATGTTTGGTAATATTCACCTCCGTCTCAGATATTTTTCATACCGGTATATTCTTAAAGTATTACACTAGCCTGCGATGGTTCTGTTTTTTAACTTTTGACGATTGACTCCTATGTATCTTGGTGCACTGAACCTGAAAATGACCTTAGTTTAGTTCCATCACGTCAGATTTTTTTTGCAATTCGCAATGTGCCAAATGTGGTATATGACAAAAAAGTGCACGATCCATGGCTGAAAAAATTAAATTCAGTTTTACTTTGTGAAGAAAGTGCACAATTTTATTTTAAATAGAGTTATGAGCAATACGAACGGAGAATGTATGGATTCGAACCGCCAGCTTGATCATTTTCTTAGAACATTTTTTTTCAAGATGGTGGAGAGCGAGAAAAACACTCCTTAGAATTGAGACGTTAAAATCGACAAATTACTGATGTAATTACAATAATGAAAAGGATGTAGGAATTCACACATTGTACAAAACAAATCAACGGAATTTTGCTGCACTAAATGCATTTTAAGTAGGCTAAAAAATGATCAAGCAGGCGAGACGAAGTCAGTATCTACCATATTTGCAAGAGCATGGGGTATAAATTACGAACTTACCTTGAAAAAAGCAGAAAAATAATCCAGAGAAATAGTTTCCACTTACAGCCACAAGGAGTTTTCAATCGTAAAGGTTAAAATTGAAGGCTTTCACGAAAATGAACCGCTGTGAAACTCGTGGACACCGATCTAATCACTAACCACGCCGCCACTGTCACTGATGCCTTGGTTCCGGAAATATGATGCACTGGGTGAATAGACAAGGAGCTTTCTGATTGGCTTGCTCATACTTATTGGGGGTCTCTGATTGGCCCCCTTAACTCTTAAAACTGCAAAATAAACAATATCAACCTGTTTTTCTTTACAAAATATGTAATGTAGAGGTAAAATTACAAGACTGGGCCAATCTTTTATTTCTTTGATTAGGAGCGTTCATAAATCAGGAGTTCGTTCATAAGAGGCATTTCATAATGGTTTTAAATAGGAATTTGGCGGGACCAATAGCATTTCTTTATTTACCGGAGTTCGTTGTTTAGTGGGAGTTCGTAAGGTAGAGGTTCTACTGTAGTAATGTCCATCGCTAATGTGCATGGAATAAGTCCCATCAATTCATGGAATATTCACTTGTGAATCTTAGTTATTTAGACGTGAATCAGACGTAAAATGTATTCTTTTTGTAAATCCTTATTGTGATATTCGCCTAGTTGTGTTAAAATTCGTGATTACAATGTATTATGCTCATCACAAGGAATCCGAGGCTATGTTGTTCTGAAATTTTACCTCCCATTTTTTTCTAAATTCCGAGATCCCGGTTGAGAGGTAGCTGGAGAACTCTAGCTTATAGCAAGTACATGCTTGCAGTTCTCAAAATACGAGACAGTGAATATTGAAATGGTAATACAAATATGATGACGTGCAAACAAAATCTTACTCAAGATCATCTTCGATTCCCATACCCCCCTTTGTGGGAAAGTGATGAGTCTTCCTCCCCTCTCCACTTTTCACACTCTACGTTATTATTGAATGGCCCCCTTAGCTCCTTCTCCAAGCAAGATAGTCAGGTCTCAAACCACCTCAAATAAGATATTCCTGTGTATGATGCTGCCATTTCTTATTGCCTCCTGTCTTCACTCACAATGGCAGGCTTGCATTTTGTCTGTTTATCCAAATATTTTTACATTTTTTGGTTCCCTCATGCAATCAAGGGGTTATAACCACGTTAATCAAATAGTTATTCGCTTCTGAAGGACATTCCCGCCATCTGATTTTGATCCAGTCCAACAATTTGGCTTTGGTTTGTATTTTTCGCATGTCTTATTGATACCTGTGCTGGAGTCCGCCAGTTGATAGGCCGTTAATCTTCCCTTCGATGCTTTTTCAGTAATCCTCAACTTCCTAGAACAACCACGATGCTCGACCTCTTTCTTGAAGATTTAGAAATTGTCAATTTGTAATTTTACCGAAGGAAACATACATGGCCACGGAAATACAATACACGGCCGCGGAAGAAATATACATAGTTTCTCATGGATTTCATAAATTTTATTTATTTCACTTCGTGCCTTTAATCTGACTATGCTTAAGAAATTTGAACTTTGTATGATATTTTTCCCTCCAATTAAACTTGAAATCTACAAGGAAACTTGACACTAAAATAATTATCCTGCGATGTATGCAACACCCAAACGAAGGCAGTATGCAGTGGTTGCCTGTAATGTACGATAAAAGATTTTGTGCCTGCCCGTGAGAACAAAGAAAATTAGAGTCAATAAAGATTGTTCTGAGGCCACACCCTTAGCATTAGCATTTTGGCATTAGCCACAAAAGCAAGCATCCTCTCCACCTATCTCATCGGTGAAAGTCCAAGGATGGAGGGGCATTCACTAAAATGCTATAGAAACTTATGGTGGAACATCAATAATTTTTTTCTTTATTGTTTTAGGCTCTCATTGCTGAAAGTATTTCTCCAGCAAAGGCTATGGACCTGTTTCGTCACACTACACAATTAGGAGTTCATCCGGAAAGCTGTATTGGTTATGCACATTGGGTGTGTTCAGTGTTAGAAGAAGTTGAAAAAGATAAGGAGGCTAAAAAGAAACATAACTACATCTATTCTATTATAAAAATGCATGCCATACCTGTAGCAACAGACTGTTTAGTGTGGTATACAGGTTAGTTGCAATGGTGTAATTATGATGTTAAAAATATTTATGTTTGCATGATAAATATGCTTGTGTAGACAAATGCTTAGAACCAATATAGAAAACTCACCGACATATTCCATAAACTCCTATAGATCTTTAATCCTGTTGATATCCTTGGTAGATATTTTTACCTTCTGCCATCAATAAAAATAAGGTCATGATTAAGTTGTATGGAGTATAATTTATGATATAAAGAAATGAAATCAAATTTCAAATCAGTGATCAAAATCAAGGTGGGGAACCATTCTTCTGAGTGAAGTGGGATATTGATTTCCCATAATTTTCTTTTAAATTTTGTTCGGCATTAGCAAGTTCATTTCCTCTCCTCCCTCTGGTAAATGTTATTTTATTTCAAATACATTTAGATTTTGTATCTTTTGGCTTTTAAGATAAATATGTCATGGACAAGGTTTTATACAAGTAGTCACGTGATGGGGAAATGTAGTGAAAAATTGTTACATGGTATTGTGGCACAATAAATCCTAAGATTGGCTTGAGTACATTTTTCAAATAGTGCTCAGCATACTCTCAAAGTGAGAGTCTTCCTTTTTTACATCACTTCTAAAATCTCGGTTAACAATGAGGGCTGCTCTTATAGAGTCAGGTTATAGCATCAATTATGGCTCTGCTTTCGGTGATATGAAAGATTTTTCTGTATATCTGTTTGTGAACTTGCTTTTTGCTGTCGTATTATAAAAGCTGTTGGATTTTTAGAGTAGGAGAAAATACATGGGTGAGAGACCTTCAAAAGTTTGAATCAAGGTTTTGTAAAATTACATGAGCCCATAAACTCTATTATCTGCCACATAATGTATATGCAAGTAATTATTGTCTACCTAAGGGAATAGTTTTAAGGTATGCATTAGAAACTTTTTTTTAAAGAAAATGTGAGCAAATATGTAAACTTAAATTAATTACTGAAAAAAGTCTTTATGGAGTATATTCCAACTTAAAACAGAATCCTATATTTCCATTTTGTCCATAATTTCTCTGGAATGGAATCACATTCAATGGTAAAATAAAAAAATAACCCCCCTAATCTGACAGTTTCTTTGGGCTTATTATTCATAGTTTTGTTTGTGAGCCAATGATATCATCAGGGCTGTATTGCTTTGAATGTTTAAGCCTGTTTTGGAAATAGTGTTACATTTCATTTCATTTTGCCTTTCAGGTGTTGTTCATGACAATCCATGTGCCTATAACATGTTTGGCTCGCTGTTGGAAAGACAAGGCTTGTACATTGAAGCCAGGAAAGCATTTCAGAGGGGATTGCTGCTTCTAGAGAACACAAGTAACACAGAGTTATGTGATATAATTAGGAACAATTATGCCCGCACGCTAATATGTGTTGGGGAATATGATGAGGCTATCTCTCAGTATCTAGCTATCAAAGAACCTGATTATGTTACGCAGTGTGGTCTTGCCCATGCATACTTGAGAGGTGAGTGTGATATGATCAATTCCAATATTTCCTCAGATTGCTTGGATAAACATCATAGTGGCTTCTGTGGCATTATTATCCCTGCTGAGCTGCTTCTGAGATATTGAACCTAAAGTTGTATTTTTCTATCTTGCCTCATTCAATATTATTTCTCTTTCATTGTATTGGGACCTCAATGTGCAACATGATCCCCATGAAAAGCCCTCATTATGTATCAATTTAGGCTTGGCGAGAATTGTGTATATTTTGCTTGAGAAGTAAAATCCTTGCCACTGAGTCTGTCTGTGTAATCAAATTTTCTGTGGCATTATCATTTAGCCTGCAACTTGTAGCTTGGACTTAGGTGTTGCTGTGTTATTTACAGGGGAACGATATGAAGACTCTTATGCTGCATATGAAACAGCTCTAAAGTGGATGGTAAATATTCCTGAGGAGTGGAAGTCTCATATATTAGTGGCAATGGCAGCTGTTGCTTACAAAGTTCACCCTGATATCACCCAAACTCTTCTCTTTCAAAGGTGGGTTTACTTAAGTATGTCCAATGGTGTATTTTAATAATAATAAAAAATTTATTTATCCAATTAATCAACCTTACATGCACACCTTAACATTTCAAATGATAAAGGACAAATTAGGAATCCCTTTTGGCAATATGCCACTACACTTGCCTCGTTGGCCCAGCGAATCCGAGCTTGTCTCACAGCGGGTGTTTGAGCCTCAGTGCCGGCGAATATTTTTCTGTTTCTGGTTTCTTCTGGGACATTTATAGAATATTCTCTGGAGTTCTGGAGTGGCGATCTCAATGATTCCATGCTTGTATATAAGCTGCTTCTCTTGCCATTCACAGCAGTCTGTACTAGGAATACTCCAATGAAAGGTCTACCCTCTACAAAGTAACTTCTTCTCTTCGTTCCGCGCTGCCAACGCTACATTGGTGACCCCGACGTTGCCTGTACTAGGATACCTCAAAAACAATTAACATATCGAACAATTGAGAAATGAATAAACTTAGACCAGATACATAACAGAAATATATGCATAAGAAAGATAACAATTTTTTGTTTAATCTCAACCTGTTGTGCATACAGTTTATATTGAGTTTTAACCATACTATTGACCAAAAAAAATCTAGATTGTCTACATCAAATAACCATCTTTTTACTCTGTTCAAAATGATATTAAACTAATTGTGCCTCTTATATCCTATGACAATCTAGGAAATAATTTTAGCCCTGTATAGATAAATGAGTGTTTAAACAGACAAATTGGGCTTTGGCAAAATATACATAGCTGTAATTCATATACATATTTTATTGTATCCATTGGTAATGTCATCTGCAACATTCAATATCAGAGTGTACAGTGTGGTACATTTTTAGGCTTTGGCTTCATGTGCTGCAGTCCCTTGTCTTATAATTGGTCACATTGGTTTGCCTTGCTAACTGCCCTGTTTTGATGATCAGTCATTATATTCGTTGACTTTTTTCGCTATAGCATTCATCATGTTTAATTTTTCAAATAAAACATGAATGCTATCTTTTCTAACTGCCCTTTGTTGAGGATCGGTCTTTAGAGTCATAAACTCTCGTTGCTCTGGCATTCATCAAAGGGACAAGGACATGGTGAAGGGCATGGGTCACATGTGTCCCCCACCAGTGACACACCTTTTTCTATGCCTCACATTACCCTAGGTTTATTCTCTCTCTTTCCTTCATGTAATTATACTGATACAGTTACAGTTCATAATTTGTTTTTCATTATCCTGTGCATTTTGTAGATAATCAGTTTATTACGTTTTTGTGCATTGAAGACCTATAATGTTGATTCTTGTATTGCTTTACCTTATGATTAAATTTGCTTATATTTTATAATGCAATAATTTCCTAACTATGGTCACACACTATGTATTTACTTCCTTTATAACATTTCTCCCTGATTGATATAATGGCTCTCTATGTAACTGGTTTAATTATTTAGGAACTTGGTCGCTTCATAATGATATTTTTACGAAAGGTAACATTTTGTCTTCCATCTGTTTTTTGTGATGGTTTTCAAGAATGTTTCATGTTTTTTGACTGCTAATTCGCAAATGGAAATGCTCTATTAATGTGAAATAGAGTGAAAGATAGGTAATACACAACAGGAGCTAATTTCTCACATATTGTATTTTTAACTGGTATAAAGGGTTGAAAGCTATCCTTTTCTCATAGTTTGATTGATCTAATCATTCGATAGAATTGTTTAAAATGAAATTTTTGTTTAATTATAATATTAATTTAACTATTTGATTTTACACTAATGTGTCTTGCTAACTCTTTCAGTTTTCAGTCTCAATCTCCATCTATCTGTGGAATGTTTGCATTATGTGCCTTAGGTATATTGACTCAGGATGTGGACTTGACTGAAAAAATGCTCCAAAAACTAGGCCCCTACAAAGACAATGAAACTTTTACTTCAGACATTGCTATGTTCCATTCTTATTCATTTTTTACTCAGGTAAGTCAAAACTGATTTTAAACTTGAAGCATTCGCCGTGGTAATATTGTTTCACTTGAATTCATTTTATTATTAATTGAAGAGGAGACAATAACTGATTCTCTGTGGAATTCATAGTTTTATGTCTACTGGTACAGATAAAGTAAATTCTCAAAAGAGGTGCTAGGATAATTTTCTCTTCTTTGGCCATTGTGTTATGCCTATGTATTGCTCTTGCTTTGTATTTTCTTGTATAATTGAAAAAATAATTTAATGTTGACAAGTAAAATATTCACTCATTTTACTTTTCAGGCTCCTATTGTACATTAATTCTTCTCATATCATCATAACTCTGCACATAATTATCAGCAATCACAGTATTCATTCCTTTGACAATGAATTGTTACATATGTTCGATAATATGAGAATGCTTTTGAGTGTAGAAATTGGAATAAAATGTAATGTTTAGTTGGCTAAAATATTTTATAGTGATATTTTTTTCTACCAGGGTCAGTACTTGAAATCATTGCGGCACTTGAGTGGAAGGATACATTGTTATCCAAATATTCCAACTCTCTGGCTATTGTTGGCACTTCTGCTGCTTCACACTCATCGAGCTCAACCCAGGAATGAGGTCATGTCTGTGGCAACATGCGCCCAAGTTGCCATGACTATTGGTCAGAGCATGATGAATATCTCAAAGGTACAAATGGTTTTAATTTTAATTCCAATAAAATTTTGCACTAGCAATAGCATTTTTTTGTGGTGAATACTTTATAAAATTAGATCAACACATTGGAGGCACTTGGAGAAAAACAGCTGTGTAGCATTTTCAGTGATCCATTCAGGCCCTAAAACTTCATGGCTAACAAAGTGACTAAAATAAACGTCTTATGTGGTGTAGAGATTGGTTACAAAGCAAACTTATTGAAGGAAAGTTATTTTTGCATCTTATGTTTCTTTCCTCTCTGCATGCTTTAGCATTTATTTTCTATATTTCTTGAATCCTATTTTGGATTGACTTATTTCTAGTTGCAGTCTTAATGGCAATGAAATTATTATATTCACAGGTTATGTCCTTGGTCAGTCTGAGCCACCTTTTATCTGAAAAGGCAACAGAAAGTCTAAGAAGTGCACAAAAGGCTGTCCATTTGTTTCCTGATGTGCCTGAGAATTGGATTGTGCTGATTGCATCATACCTTCCTCATTGTATGGCAAATAAGTCTAAAAAAGGAATGTCTTGGTTGAAGCTTATTATTGGCCATGTTAGGAGACGCCTTGAGGCATCAAGACCAATGGTTAAATGGCTCAGTAACTATGAGCGATTGGTCACACAAATGTATGAAGAGTATGGAAAAGAGGGATTACAATCTTGAAATTTTTAAATGTATATCAACCCATTTGGCCTCTAAAAATAAAATAAATCATGTGACTAATAGATTTATTTGTACAGGTACTTAATTGACATAAATGATAATTTTACCATTAAACATCTGGTGGAATATAATTATCATCTGTTTCCTTTTTCTTTTTCTCCTCTTTCTTTTGACTTCTTTTTATCTCTTCATTCTTCTCAACCATCAAGTCAAGCTCATCTTTCTTATCAAAAAAGAATAAAACCTCTTCTTTTTCTGCAAGTTCTTTCTTCTTTTCCTCGACTTTCTTCAGTCTCAACTCCCTCTGATACTGTTCAACTTGCTCTTTCAGCAACTGCACACGCTCTTTATCCCAAGTATCATACAATTCCTTTTGCTGAGTAATGTCTTTCTTTTCCTGTTGTGAAATCACTTCCTTTAACCTCCCTTCCATTGCAGACAGCAGACTGGGTTCATCACGTAACTTGGTCTTTGGAAGGTTCTTGACCATGCTCAGAAGGGCCTGCACTTGTTCTTTTGACTGGTTTTTATCGTCTCCAGTGAAAGCTTTCTCAATCAATGAAACCTGAAAGAAATTGAAGTTATTTAGATTCCAAGTACTAATTATTAGTAGATATTCTTCATTTAAAAGAGAAGCGCTGGGTGTGGAGAAGGTGAGGTGGACAAAGAGGAAGACTAACGAGGAAGTGCTTGAGATGGTGGGCGAGGAAAGGAAACTTCTGAATGAAATCCGAGATAGGCAGGGTAGATTGCTGAAGGACATAATAAAGAGTGATTGGTTGCTGAAGAGTGTGATAGAGGGAAGGATGTTGGGCAGGCAGGGAAGCGGAAGAAGGAGAATAGGTTTCATGGACAGGATGAAGAAGGGTAGACCTTATGCGGAGGCGAAAAATGATATACTAAAACGAGATAGGCCCCAGAAAAGGTAGAAAATGGGAGGAGATTCTCTGACATTCAATTCTTCTTGGAAGCCTTTCTTGGAATTCTCTTTCCCATCACCTTGTCTCAACATCCACCACAGGATTGCAGCTAGGAATTCTCAATGGATTCTTGAGCACTGGAGATGTAAGATTTCCTCCAGCACCATGAAAGGACCCAATGGATTTCCAGTTTTAATCAGAATTAAATATTGTGCAAATGAAATCGGTGAGAGTTCTACAATGTATTCCATTTGAGGAGGGAGAATTCATTGGGTCAAATTTCCTATCCTCCAACGCTGACTTCTTTCGTGGTTATTCATCACTACATGGCTCGGAGTTCCCACAATTAAAGAACTGCATACGTTGCTGAAAGGATTGGCTGAAGGGAATTTTGTGGGGTTTCCAACAGGGAACAATTATCTCCACCACAACACCAATATCCTTAACAATGCAAGGTACGAGTGTTATCGCAAGTTTTAATCACCCACCATTGTGTGATTTTGGCTTCATATATTTCTCTTTCCATGAAGAGACTGGAGAATCTTTAATGTCATGACAGTCTTCCAAAATCTGGGTTGGAGATGCAGACTGTTACGGAATAATCTTAGCAGAAGCAAAGAATCCTAAACAGTAATAGCCCACCCCACCTGGAATGTTTGGGTAGTAAGTGTTTACATTTAAACATCCATGAATGGGTTGGGCACTTTTTTATTATATTTTTTATCAAAACGTAGCTAAATAGATCCCCTCTTTTTTAGACAGAGCATTTAAATATCAGGCTGGAGACTACAAACAGCAACTGAATCCATACACTGAACTACGTACCATATGATTGAACATACTAATGGTACCTGATGCTGCAAACTTACCACCATCAGTGAGGGTGTCACAGTGGAAACCAGAAGCGATGATGTACAATAAATAAGGCATGCAGGTTGAGTGAGGGTAAAGTGTTTCATTGATGAAATAGCAAATATAAAGTGTCGTTAACTTTAAAACTCCTTTTGAAATTCTAAAAATGTCACAGGAATATGGGAATGCAAATGTAGCATTAAATAAACTGCTTGCTTTTCACAGGAACATAGTGATTACAGAAGAGGGTAGCTCATTGAGAGCTTATGGCTTTCATACTTCTTCAAGAAGCAGTATGAAAGCATTCATCATGAAGATATAGTCTGAAGTGAAAAAAGCAGTGAAATTTTTTCCTTACCCCTTCAAGAAGAATATACTCCTCTTCTTTAGATGATTTCAATTTTTCTAATAACCTTTTCGCTTTGTCCCATTTTTCGTATAATGCCCATCCAACCAGTTCATAACTCTTTCTGATTGGGTCACTTTCAGGCAATGCCTTGCTCATAGTTACCAATGTTTTTCCAATCAAATGGTTAGTTTCCTTCAAATCAAAGTGGTCATCAAAGTAGGGGTTTCTGACGTACTTCACTCGCACCTTTACCTATGGAAATAAAAAGTTGTAAGACCAGATGAAACATGCAACACGGCATCAGGCCAGACAGACCCTGGACTTTCATAAGACATTTCAACAAATGGCAGGCTCCCTAAACTACCATAAAGTGTATGAACCACCAAACATGGTAAAATTTCTCACAGAATCTTTTACTTCGAAAATTATTTATTTGAAAGGAGAATCTTTTCATAAAATAAACAATACAAATTGGTCAACACCTGATTAGCAGCTCCATCAGTATATTTTCAGGCCTAAAATAACTCCCATTGTCAAGGCCAAAATAAATGCAATGAAAAAGACTAGACTCCAAACTAACATGTTATTTAACTAGTTATTATCAGTGAAGAGGGCAGTCTGGCTTGAAACCCATGGGGATACAATTTTCTCTGCACTTACAGCTACTCAGGGGTGAGTAACCCAATGTCCACGAACATTTATTAGGTAATATTTCCTGATCATCAAGGTTAGACAATAATCGAATAAAAATAGCAATATAAATAAATATTTTAAAGGTAATATAACACTAAGGGTTCATAGGTAAATAACGACATCCAAGAGACAAAAAATAATAATATATAGGCAACAAAGTGTGTTGGGGGGGCAGAATTAAGAAACAGGCATGCAAGAATAGCAGATGGGAATGAACAGAGAAAAGTATGACCCAGAGAGTAAGAAATCAATCTAAAAGTGTTTCCGAAGAAGGAATACACACACGCATCTTAGAGTTACCGTAGCAGGAGCAGTGGAGATAATCAAAGGAGTTAAGGACACAAGGAGAAAATCTGACCAAAGGCAGAGGAATTACATCTGGAGACATCAAGACCCAATGTGCAATAAGTGAAATCATGAAACTTAATTGAATAGTATTGAAAGGAACTCTATACGTAGACATTCATAAAACAAAAATACAGTGATCAAAAACATTTAATAAGAGAGACTCAAACAAGGCAGTTGTTACTTATTTGAATGTTTAAAGATTTATGTGTGTCAATGGTGAATGATTAGTTCAAAGAATATTAATCCAACTTGTGAAATAATTGTATTGTTTAATTACTTTTGTAAAATTGGGCTCAATAGTTCTTCTAAACATACCTAAAGGTTAATGTGCAGTAGTATATTGCCTATGTTCTTGAGAGTAAATTGCATGATCAATGCTTTCCATGTATGTGTAATGATTTAATGTCTGGTATTATATCTTATTTATTTTCTGCCGATAAGGAGCTGGAAAATTGGTTATTAAGGTAGGTTAAAATATATGTTACCAGTGTCATCAAGGCATCAACTATGTAGGTTACAGGTGCATATGCAGGGGTTACATGATGCATATCGCACCATTTTAATTTGGGCGGGGAGGGATTTTGAAAAATTATTTAAATAACAAAGGCAGAAGAATAAATAAAATAAAATTTTAACATCTGGACGACCAAAGTGACAAACATAATCTGAGGCATTCTAAATATTATTATTGGGGCAGGGGGGGGTTAAGATTTGGAAAACTTTATCCATGAAAGAAGGAAATAAATAAAATATTATCCATAAAAAGCTATATTGTTATCCTGACAATTGAGAAAAAAGCAGAATGTGAAAAATTTAAATATGTTTGGAGGGAGGAGGCAAGATTTTGAGACAATACAAATTTTAGGGGGGAAATGGGAATTTTCTAATGTACTCTGGGTCCGAGTTGACGAACTTGACTAAGTTAAGTCTTACCTCCTCTTCTGGCTCATCCACAGGTTCTGGTTCCCACAGCTCGCTCTGCTTGTGATTTAAATATATGTGGCATGCATATAAACAAAAACACGATGTAATGGGATGGTTCCAATCCTCTTGAAGCATTTGGAAAGTTGCTACTCGAGCAGCATCTGTTTATTAATTGAATTAATCATCTATGAAAACAACGAAAAAGCCATTTCACTACTGCCGAGTAATTATCTACCAAGACCTACCTCTGTACTCTCCCTGTTTCAATAGCGTGTCTATCAACAGGTTTGAGCAGTAATAGTCAGGAAAAATGCCGTAGTTAAGTCGATCATTAAGCATTCTCATTAATGACTCAAATTTCCCCATATCAATAAATGCTCGAATTGCGGCATGAGGAGTTGAGGGTAACATGTCTGTGGTACTTGGGCTCAAACGAAACCTATGAAGAATATCTTCTAGTTCATCGGCATAGTTCTCTTCTGTAACGCTGTTAGAAAACTGAATAGAAAAATGGATTAGCTGCCGTCAAGTTACCTTATTAGTTTCATGTTTTAATTATTTCCTCACCAAGTCCACATCGATAGCGCTCGCCCTTCCTTTCACGCTGAAAGTATGGTCCAGCTCGCGATACATGTCGTCTGGAACAGAAGAAAGTATTAGGAAAAGGTGGATTCCAAGACGCAGTGGACAGGTGACAAAATAAAAACTCGAAAGAGTACCTATATTAATTTTCTTAATTATAGTTGAATTTAATCTTTGAGACCACGCTTCTTGACATCTGTAAGCTTCGGATAAAAAACACCTAATCCCTAAATGAAAGAACCTTGTATGAGTACCCAAGACTTCAAGAGTAACAAATTTTTGTTATGGAAGGCAAGGGGCCGCAAATTATTACCCAAACTCCGTATTCTGAAGACTGCCCTAGCTGACCTGCAAACCCCATTCATGTTTCACTGCCGATAATAAATTCACTTATACAGTAAAACAATGACCATTAGGTCTCGAGACGAATAAGGGGAATAAGGGTATGTATCACGTTGTTTACTTCATTTGTTTACTTTCTGCATTCAGCCGGTCAGGGGAAAACAAATGCATTCCGATAATGGAATGGCAAGACGTTGCCAAATTGTCAGCCACCTTGCGAAAGGTTGGTACCAATGGTTTGCTAGGTGTTTTTCTGTGATTCCACCAATCACATACATACACGCGTGAATTTTTGGATGTCCGAGGATAAGAAGGGAGTATATAAACGCCGAGGCCGGTAGTGAGTTGTCATTAGTATTAGACGTATGATTATTTATGCGTGGGGTGTTTTCATTCAATAGCTTATTCCTCAAGGTGAAGAACATGGCAAAATCACCTGTATTTCTAGTATTTTCAACTCTCGCGTTACTTTTTTTTCTGGCATTTGTATTTGTTAGTTCGGATGACAAGGCGAAAAAAGGTCCCAAAGTTACCGATAAGGTAATATTTTCACTTATTATCAATAGAATCTGCAGTATTATTTTCGGATGTTGCGTTTTTAGTTCAAGTATAAATTTTACGTTTCTTCTGATTTCTTTAAGGTATGGTTCGACGTTAAAATCGGTAGTGAAAATGTCGGTAGAATAGAAATCGGACTCTTTGGTAAAACAGTTCCCAAAACTGTGCAGAACTTCATTGAACTAGCCAAGAAACCCGAAGGTGAAGGCTACAAAGGCAGCAAGTTTCATAGAATTATTAAGGATTTCATGATTCAAGGAGGAGATTTTACGAAAGGAGACGGAACTGGGGGTAAATTTCGCAATTTTTTTGTCTGTTAAGTGTGAAAGGGTCATGCACTAATTGTAATTATATAAATTTCAGGAAGGAGTATTTATGGGGAGCGATTTGCCGATGAAAATTTTAAACTGAAGCATTATGGTGCTGGGTGGTTGTCGATGGCGAATGCCGGAAAAGATACGAATGGATCTCAATTTTTCATCACAACCAAACAAACTCCTTGGCTGGATGGGAGACATGTTGTCTTTGGGAAGGTTATTAAGGGAATGGTAAGTTAACATTAATTAATTCTGGTGGTGAAGTGGCGAAGAATTAGTACATGTTAGTTTGAACTACAACATTTTATGCGTGAGATAATAATCCTTTAAATTTTAATGTTTTACATTCCGAAGATGTAAAAATACGAAGAATGCTTGATTATAATAATTGCCCAAGGTGAGAGGCACATGACTTTTCATCGAATCCAATTGTATGTAGAAAGGCAATATTTCGACGAAAGTGAAATTATCCCTTGTGTAGAAGTGTGTTACGAGAGCTAGGACTTGGCCTTAATCACGCTTTTAAAACATGATAGAGGTTCTCTATTGAAGGTTGGAAACTACTGCTTTGAGCCTGGGACATTGAATGAAGGCATATGTAAGCCATGGCAGTTACGTCTATGAGACGGGACTAAATTCTTACTTCACTGGCTACAGGTATACTGTACCTATCGATAAAGGTTGAGACTGTCGAGGGATTTATTACCTGAGGTTACCAAAGGTTCCGCTGCTGGATAAAATTTGGCAGAAACAACTCGGGGTGTGTTTTCCTTGTAGCCGAATCTTAGGCAAAATTCCATGGATTCTGTGTTTCTAGAATATTTGTCAGACATTAAAACCAAGAGAAGAGCTCGTCCAATGCACTTATAGCAGTGTGTGGAGCCTTGATCATGTGATCTCAGGGGTCAGTTCACTGAACTTGGTTTTTAACAAAGTGAGAATATATTTACTGCTCTTATTCTGTATGTCAAAGGCTAATTTGTTTTAGCTTGCATTGATTTTAAGGGAATCGGCGTGCCAATGAGATAGTAGCCTTTCCGAATGCAAATTTAAATAGGAATACCCTTGGGTCAGGAGTTAAGAAATAAGTACAAGCATTTTTATGCATGTGGCTGAAGGTAATAATTCATGGTAGACATTGTGAAAAAAAGGTACTGTTGCCACTCTCCTTAAGTAGCCAGTGGGTATGGTGAAATGACCTTGACGGTTGAAGCACAAGCTGGAGAGAGTATGACCAGCACTGTAGGGAAATGCATTTTTAATGTGATTTTACCTAGTCTGTGCCGAGTATAACCTTAGCTTCCCTGTCCTGTTCTAGTTAAACGTTTTAGTATATTATTATCTGCACTTGTGTAATAACATTATTTGCAAAAGTTATATTTTATATCATACACAGGTATTTAGCGTTAATTACATTTTGTAAATGAGTGATACTAGCTTCATCAATCCACCTTTAACCCTTAGCGGTCCAACGTCGAGCTGAGGTCGACACAAGAGAGCGCTGCGATTATTAGTTAGTTAGATAAATAAGGCATTTAATCGCAGTGCTCTCTTGTGTCGACCTCAGCTCGGCATTGGACCTGATACTATCGCTCGGACTGTTGAGTCTTGACTCGACGTTGGACCAGATACTAGCGCTCAGGCTGTCGAGTCCGACTCGACGCTGGACCACTAAGGGTTAATAGCCACATTATGCTAGAAATGTTTGCTCAAATGAAAGTTGCATTGATATTATAAATTTACCTGTGGAATAATAGTTTTTAGGTTGGTTAATACTCAATGCAAAATACACATGTACCTTATATGAATATGCTGTAGGAGGATGTTCTATTTTGCATTAAAGTAAAGGGATAGTTATGCCTAATTGGTGTGTTATTAGATGTAATATGCGTTAAAGCAGTGTATTTATTATAAAAGGATTGTTTTCTTCTACCAATTTTCACACAGGTGTCATTAGTTTTGATGTATTGGTGTCATCTTCAAGTACAAATTTCAAAAATAAGTCATGAGATACATGTACCGTTGAGGTTAGCGAATGAGTGAGGATTGGACATTTAAGTAGTGAGGGAGGATGGGGCTTGACCAGGTGTAGTTCAGTTTTAATAGTGATTAGGGGTTAAGCTAAAGGTGCTGTATCTACCCATGACTTATTCATTTTGTACCAGGAGATGACATTGATGTGTTGAAGCTAGTTTCATGTGAATAAAAATTGGTTGATCAAAATGGAGTGTCCTTTTTCATTTGTTATAATGAACTTCCCCAAAGTTGAGATGTAATTCATTGAGCAAAGTTAAAATGTCTTTATGACAGCCTTCAGGCATACTTTTTCTTAAGTGGTTTTCCTCTAACTTTGACAGCAATGCAATAATGATATGAAAAATACTTAAACTCTTCTTAAATCATCTCTCTGTAAGTTAATCACTGAAATGCACTTAGTCTACTTTCCTGAGTGTAGTGCATGAAATAATGACTGGATATTGCAAGAGAATGTTTTTTTAAAACCTTTTCATGGTTAAATAAATACTTTAGAAGAATAGTATTCTGGTTCTTTCTTTTGGGAGCCTCTCTTGACCCATATTTTAATCATATAGCGTAAGGTAGTTATTTTTCATTTCCACAAATAATCTCTTGAATGAGGGTGATAAAAACATCATCCCTGATGGTTTATGCCATCATAACATTACAGAATATTTTCTCAAATCACGTAGTTAACTTTGGTCCTAATGTGGAATATTTCACTATTTCTTTTAATTAATTTTGTTACAGGATGTGGTAAGAAAAATGGAGAAGACCACTACTGATAGCCGTGATCGTCCTGAGAAAGATGTTGTGATTGTCGATTGTGGAGCAGAAGAACTTACAGAACCCTTCTCTGTGTCTCGTGAAGATGCTACAGAGTGATGGTGTTATCCATAATATGTGTAGCCACATGAGTTCAAATGACAGAAACCACTGAAAATTCGTGGCTAAGGATTGTTGAAACTTGAGTGAAGTTATTTGCTTTTTCTCACACAATTAGGTAGTGAATGGACTTGTCAAGCCTTTTATATTGTTAAAAAGCATGTAATACCCGCAATTGCACTCACATTTCTGCATTAAAATTTAAATGCTTAGTAATGCAGTTTTCAGTACATTTTTGTTTCCAGCAACCTGATATTCATCCGTGACTTGAAAGAATAAGTTACTGATGTGGAATATTTTCTTGTGTCTGCTTGTGTTTTGTATTTGTCTGAGTGTATAATGTGCTAGTCTGTATTGTTGTGAATGTAATTTATATTATGCTTAGCATCAGATCATGAACTTTTTTCTCGAAGTATTAATTCTAATCCACCTGTTCATCTGGTTGGAAGTGAAAATTGGCGGTGACCATTGATATAGTATTTATTTCCTTTGTGAGATTGTTCACGTACATTTTTATTGAAAACTGCAATTAGCTCTTTTTGCATAATTTTACTAATAATTAATATTGCCATCATGATGTAAGTGGTGTATTTCATTGAATCTTATCCTCATGTTCTGTGACTAATAGCTTGATTTGTGGTCCAGTACCTAATTCTGGTGGGTAATCAATCAATTACACTCCATGTAATACCATGTTTCGGACTCCACAGAATTTCTATGTTGTGGAAGTAGTCATGGTACTGAATCATAGCTAAGCTTATTTGGTTACAACTATACCCTGAGCCAACCCAATTGCCCCTATTTAAGTTGGAACTAAATCTAGTGATCATCCACAGAATTTTGTTCGAACTAGCTTGTCAACGGTGTTAAGCAGTGAAAACGTAAGGTGCCACTGGACTCTAGCTATCTTTTACGTTGAAAATAGTTACCTCAAGTCAAAGTGACTGATTTTTTTCCTTACTGTAAAACATCAAATGGGAGGGAATTCATACTTCCCGCCATTTACGAACGAAGCGATGGATGGGTCATTTGAATATTTCGGAATTACTCTTCGATTTTAATGAGGAACGTGCCATAAATTGTATGAGCTTCTAATTTCTCTCATTAAAACGAGAAAGAATATCACAAAGAGCTGATTTATAAGTGCGAATAATACTCATGTGATCTTATCTCTGAATCACGCTCTCGTTAGTCTTATGTTTGAACTTGTAAACAAAGGGTTTCAGGGAGGGTAGGTTGAAGTGTCCATGCTACATTATTTGCAGTTTGAAAGTCACCGAGGAATGTGAATTTTCCGCTACTTAACGTGGTTAGTGGGAGTGAGGTGTCAGAGGACATGGAATCTAACGCTTCCCCGACAACGTCAATGAAAGATGTAGTTAGGATTGCAAATTTACTACGCGACGAGGGCGATAGGTTACTAAATTCCTCTTGTAAGCTTACATTGACCGTTGAATTTCTGGCTAAACTCAATGAAGCATTCGATCTAATTGTGGAAAATGTTGACACATCGTGTTTTCAAGTTATCAACACCAACAACTCTTCCATCGAGTTCCTTCACGATTTACAGTTCTTACATGACTTTGTTCAAAAAATATCAGGGCTTCGGTTGTGGAACAGAATGAAGGTTTTAGATTCCTCCGTTCGCTTAGAAAAATTTAGGTCCCTTCAATGCCTTGACCTTCATGGCGTCCCAGTGAGAAATATCGAGTTGTCGTGCCTGAGAGATAAACTTAAGTATCTGAATTGTACCCATTGCAATTTGCTAGACATCAAAGACTTACTGTTGTCAGATGAAGATTTTACTCCCCCTAAACAAGAGAATGGATTTATTCCCCTAGATCTGCAATGGATTTTACTGGAGGAAATATTTTTGTCGTACAACATAGTGGAAGTCTTAGAAACATCTCTTCTCTACGTACCTAAACTAAGGTTATTGGATTTAAGTCACAATTCTCTGATAGACATTACTGCCCTTGAACAATCTACAGGAAACTTGGAATGGCTAAATATTTCCTTTAATAAACTGAAATCAATTCCTGTTGTTTCGAAATGTGCCAAATTGAAAGTTTTGTTGGTTAACGACAATCAGCTGTCCGACTTAAGTGGTGAGTAAAATATGAAATATTGCAATTCACTCTTTATATTATTACCGGTTTGATAGTATGTTTTCATTATCTCTATCTGTTATTTTTTCAGTTTCGTTGTATCATTTCTTTAATGGCTGGTTTAGCCTCCCTACTTGAGTTCTGAGAACCTTTTTAATGAATGTCATGGTCGTACTTTGGTCCAAGAAAAGGTTCCCTTGTAGATATTAAATCGGTGCCTGTGTGACTACTCGTGCCAGCTGTGGTGCCCTCTTTCATAGTAGCTTTTACGCCATTAATTCATGATGTGAAGGTGATACTCATGAATACATATTCAGGGCTATACCACCTGCTTGAACATTCCACCTGTGTGCATATAATAATTTTATTATTCCAGCGATCATGTAGGTACATGGTATAGGATAAGTCAAATGCATACAAAAATTGGTATATTTTATCATTAATAAATTCATCAACTCTAATACATTTTAACAATTAAGGTAAACGTACCATTGCCTGACCCTGAACCTGTAGCTGACCCTGATTTACTTACAATGTAATACCAAGAATCAAAAACACTTAAATTGTAAGCTCTAGCCCTCTAACTTATTACCAGAATGTTTATTTGCTCTAAGCACAGTTGACATGGCAGCATAGTTGGTAGTTCATTTGCAGCAGTTGATGTTCAGTGCTGACTACAACTTCTGTCAACTTTCTTGCCATTTGTAAAGGGTTTCTATAAGAGGTAAGCTGGTTTTTGTTAGTGTTTTGTTATGCTTATTTTTGTATGAACTGTGACATTACTACTTCTATGGGCAAATGAGGACTTTTCTAATAGGATTTGATTACTTCATAAGCTTAAGAAGCTGTTTTACATTTTATTAAGGGGGTGTCAGGTTAACATACCATGATGGAATCACATGCACTTGTAGCTGACCCCTGGGTCAGGCAATGGCACAATTCATATTTTTGTGTTTTTTTTGGGCAACCTATCCTAAAAAAACGTTTTCAACCTACTCAGTTCGTGTCAACTTCATATAATAATAAGAACTAAAAGCTGACCCCCCAGGTCAGCTACTGGAGCATTGTC
The DNA here is from genome assembly GCA_963169105.1 of Ceriagrion tenellum. NCBI lineage: Eukaryota > Metazoa > Arthropoda > Insecta > Odonata > Coenagrionidae > Ceriagrion > Ceriagrion tenellum. The sequence continues at coordinate 74,813,021 of OY720644.1, read as the reverse complement.
GGTTTTTGGTGCACCTTTACCTGACACTTGGGTTGACTCATTTTATTTTTAATAATTATGTAGTATTTCTGTTCTTGTTATTATATATATGCCAAAATACATGTCACCCTTTTTTGATAGTGTGAATAATTCTTATACCTATAACCTAAGTTTTATATCTGTAAGATTTGTTATTTATATAACTGTAGGAATATAACTAGTAGGGTCAGCTACTAGATCCTCATGGGTCAGCTTTAAGGCCATGCAGAATTTCATGGGTCAGGTAAGGGGGCATTTCAAGCATATTTTAAGAGTAAAAACACTTATATTTATGTTTAGTTCATATTTTGAACAAAAGCATAATCTTAGAAATGAGATTTCAAATCAATCGTTAATGTTACAATAAATTTTATGGGTATAAAAATTGATTTTACATGCATTTAAATGCAGGAACATAGCCTTAATGGGTCAGGCATTGGTACGTTTACCTTAACAGGCGCTTAATTTTGTACTTTAAGACAATTACTACTAATACATTTTGAGATTATTGGGTAAAGCATAAAAAAGTCTGCGAGCCATTGGCTTTAAACCAAGCAATGCATATGATTACTTTGTGTATCAGTCTCCCCTATCCTCACCATCTTTGGTGAATGAGCACTCAAAGTGTTATTGTACAATCCAACATTTGAAGATGAATGATTTGTCATTAAAATCAAAGCCCATGGACTGCAGTTGGTCTGTACACAATGTCTGAATAAGTTAGCCACCAGGTTCTGCTATTTTCATTGCCTATATATTTTTTGGGATTGCAATTTTTGCATGCTACATGATAATCTCTGTTATTTAATGTGAGCTTGATGGATGGGAAAATTTCCAGGAGAACTTCAGTTTTTTACAGAGAAAATTTTTATATAGAAACTGTGAAAGTGGGGTATAGAAGCACATCATTCTCATTGAGCTCTAATTGATTGGTTATTTTAGCTGGCATACAGCAACTTAGGTCATTGCATGCATTCGGAAATTTGTCTGAAATAGCTAAAGCTGGATCATTTTGGAAAATGGTGGTATGATGTAGAGAAGCCAGTTGTCATCATTAGTGTTTTCTCAATGAAAGGCAGCTAGATAGCTAAAAGACCACTGATACATGTCCTGTGTGATGGATGGCGTGCCTTAGTTGGGATTGGTATCTTTTTAAAAAATCTCCACCATTGCCAGGATTCAAACCTGAATCCTCTGGCTGAAAATCAATTTTACCAGGCCTGAGTTGACCCTGCATTTATACTTAAGTTGGCTCCTATCATGTTTACTGTTTATGAGTATGAGCACCCTCAAATACACAAAAATGAGCAATAGAAGAAGAACAAGATATCAACTGAACATATTACCCATGGAAAATGGCTCATCAGCAATGCTAATGATAACAAAGTTGTATTTAACCCTCTTAGTGCAGCATGCCGATATATCTGGTTTTGCATCTTATGCAAAAAGGGCGATGGGCTGATATATTAGTTCATACGCAAATATTATACAACTTCAGTACACTAATGTAATCACAATTGTTTTTCAGATGATGTAATCTTTTGTAATTATTATCTAATGCACTTTATACACATTTTAAAAAACTGCATATGGGTATTTCAAACAATTACTTCATAATATTTTTTCCTGAGATGAGACATTTCATTAAATTACCCTCCACATTTCTCGCTAGTACCTCTGGCAGGGACAGCACTAAGAGGGTTATACCAAGTTATAATTTTTTAAATATTAATCATGGCAATGAAAAATAGTTGGATTAAAACAAAACTAAAAGAAAAGCTGCTGAATGGAGTGTAGTATTTTTCATACCAATATATTCCAAACATATTTTTTTGAGGCGAGTCTCTAACCTAGGTGCTTCTGGAGGGAAGTTCAAAACTTTTGGAGTAGGTAGGGGAGGTGATTTGAAGCATTTTTTGTCCTGTCAACATGGGGTCGCAACTTTGTTCCCGAGCTATGGCAATGCAAACATTTTTTCAGAAGTATTCTGCAGTACACTGAATTTCAATGACTAGTATCTATAGAGGAGGTATTAAACTTTTCACAATGGTGCATAAGATATGCATCATTCTTGTTCTGTTATCTTAAATGCTTAGGAAGCTTATTTACAAGATTGCTCTTGAATATTCATCAAAATATTTTTCAAAAAACAAAAAAAAAATTCCTCAAAAACAAATAATGTAAAATAGCATTATTAATTTCAGATGTAAATTGTAAGAATCAAACTTTTTGTAAATTTATTTGTCAATTCATTGCGGTAAAATCTCATCTATCTTTTGTAATTAGGATTATATGGTAACTTAATTGATGTGCTTACAAAGAGGCAAAAATGTCCTTGTGGGCAAGAGCTTTACTTTGCTCTAAAAACCTCTGCGATTAGTGACACTAATTAAAATTTGCCTTTGAGAAAATGATCCGAGGAGAATACACCGGCAAGGTCAGGGTCTGGTTGCTGAAAGGCAGAGTTGACAGCCACAATGACAACAAAGAATAATATATATCTTATGCACCACTGTGAAAAGTTTCAAATATCCTCAATCGATATTAGTCATTGAAATTTGCTGTTTTCATTGTGACTGCAGAATACCTCTGAGAATATGCTTGCGTTGCCATGGCTCAGTAACTAAGGAGTTGCGACCCCATGTTGATGGGACAAATATGTTTAAAACACCTCCCCTACCTCCTCCAGTAGTTTTGAACTTTCCTTCTAAAATATCCTGTTTATTATTAATGTATTCAAATATCTCATTTTGAAAAATATGGACTAATTATTTATTTGAGCTATTGCATATACGTCCAAGTATCTACCTCCCAGGATGATAATCCCAGGATGACACACTTGTGGACAGAGCAGTATTTGTGCCAAAGGCTTCCCAAACCCACGGTCTGGGCGAATGTCTCTGCAAAGTATGGGTTGGGCAACATTGGAACCATTGGGGAACATTCATGTGGTTTGTTTCCACAACTTTCCCTGGGTTCTAAACAAACTGTCTGTTAACATTCCATGAAGGTTTTTGTGCTGCGTGAGTGGGGAGCTATTTAGACTACACTCCCTTGTACACCAATGGGTTAAATTCAACTTCTCTTGTGTGTGCTGAAGTATTATGGGAGAAGGGATTAGATTTTCATGCTGATAACAGCTTCCTATAACAGTAACTCTTTCCTGGCTCAGGTGTGAAATAATGATTCAGTTTGAAACAAATATGTATTCACAATTATTAACTAAAATCAGACAGCATGGTTTATAGCTCCTGACCATGTTATAAACCAGCAATTCAAGGGTCAGCCAACTGATTGTGAAACTTCCATCCAGCAATCAACAACAAAAATTAATTGGCATGAGAAATGAATAATTAGATAGGCTGTGTTGCTTCCACAGTTTAACATATTTTGTCTTATAACAAAGTCCACCTTGCATTATGTGAGACCTTCAATTTTTGAGTTAATGAGAATTAAGGCTCACAGAGGCCAGTGACTGTGTGGTGGCTCAGTATGCTCTGCTAGATGTCTCGTCTGCTTTGTTGAGAGCAGGAACAGCATATGGATGGTGTTGTAACTCTGAGATCAAGGTGGAGTGGGTGCTTTTAAATATTTGGTTATTCTTGGGTCAGAGGAAATCATGGGATGGGTGCCTTGGTGTGGTAAAATGTACAATGTAACAACAACTTGTAATTTGTGTCAACAACTCACAATACCAACTTGTATTTCCATATGATAAAGTTAAGTACCAGGAAGCATTTTTTGTCTCAGCTTGTAACATGCATCATATTGGCCTCCTTGCCGAGATCTGACGGACTATGCTACTGCAGTTTTCCTTATGCACACAGCTGTAATAACAATGGCTGCTCTGAAGAGGGAAATAACTGGTGATAACCTTTGTGTAAAATCCAGGAAAACATGGGAATGGCCAGAAATAAGAAGGCTAACTCAGCAACTTAGAGGGCTTAAGTGGTCAAAATGAAGCCTTTACCTTGGTAGCCGGGGATGATTTGAGGGCTACATTAAGAAATGTAGCTCTGAAAAAGTGTGGGGATTAATGGCCAAGTTAAATTAAAAATTAGATCCATGCAATCACATTCATTAATTAGCTTAGCTCACCAGCATAAGGAGTTATTGAAGAAAGAGGTAGCCATTATTCAGTTGAGAATACATTCTGGTCTCCATCCCATCTGAATGGAAAACAGAGCCTGCTCTAAAGGGCCATTCAAGTATTTCGTAAAATGTTTTTGGGTGTAGGGGCGTTGGGATCATCTTACTTTGTCTTATGAGGGAGGGGTTGGGGGTCTGGAACCAATTTACGTAAGATTTTTGTCCACCTCGAAACATCGTATCATTTCCAAATATCCTGTGCTTTTTTTTTCAAATATCCTATGCTTGTTCACAACTTCATCAGCTGTGGTACTGTTTCGCTCTTAATGTGAATGAATGTGGTACTCCAACACTGCCTAATCATACGATATCCAGTGCTCAAAGCTGTACAATGGCTTCTGTGGAATGATGAAACAGCAGAAAGCGAGTATTTAACAATGAGTAGACACAAATATCTAATGTCTTACATAATAATGAGAGGAAGGGGGGGGATAGGGAAAAACTTACGTAGTCTAACATAGGGAAAGAGGAGGATGTCAAAAATGTCATAAATTGTCTAACTATTGCTGTTTAAAAAAATGTCTTCTAATCCTGTTATTGTTTTCTTTAATCATGTGTAGGACTGAGTAAAATGCCTAGTTTACAACGATTTGATGCTTCAAACAACCTTCTTCGAGACCATTCTTGTTTGTCTCATCTTTCTGATCAGTTACGAATTGAGGAACTTCATCTTCAAGGGAACCCAATGGCCTTCAAGAGAGGACATCGTCTGTTAACATTCACCCATCTTAATCCATTAATTTTTATCTCTGGAAAAGTGAGTACAAACCAAATTAGGGAACTAAATAAGTTAGCTATTTAGTCCTGTTAAGTTTCTTTTGGTTTAAATTATATATCCATGTATTAATGATAGATACTTCAGAATGGCTGTGAGATAAATGAAGTTTTGAGGCAAGTATCTGTAACTTAAATTTCTAATTCTTGTGTTTTGGTGTTTTTTATTTGACAGTTATGAACATGCCCATTGCCAATGATTGGGAGTAACTAGTTATCCACTTACATTATTATTAATCCAATTACCAGTAGTGATTTCATTTGACTTTCTTTTACTTGTAATCATTACAATTTTTTATTTGCAATTTTACTTGTAATCTACTCCTAAAGTAATCATTACATATGGGTTTGCCCTTTTGGTTCCCATACCATATGAGTAACCTTTACTTTTTTGGTAATTAGTAATTAGCCTGTAATTGGTTAGAGATAATGTCAATTGATCTGGTTTCCTACTGCAAGAGCAGCAGTTTACAATTTTATAATCGGCTATTTGATTAGATCACTCCTCTCTCCCATGCATTTTAAACCGGACCTCCATTATCAGGTTGGCGATCATCAGGGAAAACCTGGAATTGTCAGGGAATATTGAATTTCTGGAAAAGTCAGGGGATTCTTGTAACAGTCAGGGTGAAACTGGAAGAATCCTCGTTATTTTTCTACTATTACATATATCGGCCAGTCTTTCCCGCCCTTCATTTCACCAACTAAAACTAACATCCGTCACTGACGTGCACGAAATAAGCTCCATCAATTCATGGAATATTCAGTTGTGAATCTTAGTTATTTAGTTGTTAATCAGACGTACAATGTATCCCTTTTGTACATCCTTATTGTGATATTTGCCTTGTTGTGTTAAAAATCATGTTCACAATGAATTGCGCTCATCACAAGGAATCTGAGGCTATGTTGTTGGGAAAATTTTGCCTCGGGTTTATGAAAAGAAAGAAAATGTCACCGTAAAAAAGTCATACTTCCAGTGTTCTCAGGTTCATGGCTTCATATGCCTCATCGTATGTGATTACAGACAAACAGCTCTACATTTCCTTGTACACATTTTGGCAGATAAACGTAGACGTTTCTCTAACCTTTTTTTTTATGAAGCTCATAGTATTGACTCCAAAGCTTAGGAACTACAGCTTTTTACTACTGAATAATTAAAAAGTTAACATTAACCTAGTTTGATTCCTTCACTGTAAATGGGCACCAAACACATTGTGGATGTAATTATATTTTGGTGTGTTTACACTAGCGAGCAGCTCTAGGGAGTTATTCCTCGAGCTCCTCGCAGAAGGGTTTACACTGACCGCGATAAATCCCTCGAGTAGCTTCCGGGAAGCTCCTCGCACGACCTTTTCTGGGGGCGCTCCCTCAATTTCTCGCTAGCCCGTTTACACCACTGAGCCGCCCGCTGCGAGCTATGGGATCCCAACTTATATTCTCTCTGCAAGCCCAAGGTGCAAAAAGATTGGAGACTTCTTGTGGAGGTTATGCGTGGTGACAAAAAAATTTGTGGTAAAGAAAAGTCAACCTTTCGCAAAAATTAGAATTTCAAGAAAATTAGCATCATAAAAACCATAGGAACAGAAGCGTCTATAGATGTGGTTCCGCTTCAGATCTTGGCTCCCCATTTCCACTTCTGATGACCAAAGTCGCTCTCAGAGCGTACTCCCTGAAAAGTGTGTTTCGCTTCAAGAATGCCATCGAGAAGGGCGATTATCACTGCAGCAGCCACTACCGTACTTCTGCTAAGGAGAAAGAAAAGGAGCAGGGTATGGGTCAAGGAATGGGTGCAGAAGAGAGTTCGTTTGGGAGCATATCACTCCTTACTGTCAGAGCATCACTATCTATCACTCCTTACTGTCAGGTTGAATATGCACAAAATTTCCTTGCGGTCATCTACATCAACATCTACGCCATACCCTGCAAACCACCCAAAGGGTGAGTAGAAGGGGGTGCTTCCATACCGGGCATGCGTGAATTATACGGCAGAACACCGAAACACCGACTACATTGAAACCAGCGTATCACACATGCAACAAATCTACTAACCAAGAAACATTCTATCATCAATCATTCCAGCGTGCCAGGGAATCAAAGACTACTACTACAGATTCAAAATATCATGCATAAATAAGAACATCAATATTTACATAATGTATCAGTAAGAACGTAGAAAATATAAAGAAAAAGATCTACAGTCTAGCTATTGTCACTATTTGCACTATTCATGACGACGATCACAGCTGTTATGGTCCCGAATGGTATGCGGAAAAAATGACATTTTATACCTATCGGTTCTACAATCTAGCTCTCTAATTTAATTAGAGGGATTTCTGTGTCAACCCTTTGTTCCCGCCCATGTAAGAACTGATTAATGACTGAAGTTTTAAGGGCTGATTACTTAAAGGTAAGGATTTATTTAGAATACAACACATGAGATTATACTAGTTCAAGAATAATTCTATGCTGACGGTATTGAATGAAAAGGTTTACAAGACGATAGAGCCTTCAGAATTGAACCTATGCCAAATTTTACGCGGGGTGATATGTTATTAATTCTGTTGAAGAAGGGACGGGATGACGAGTCGCTATTCCAAAGAATTTTTCTTGTAATCTCACAAATAATTTTATGACTGTGTTTAAACTGCTGTGCAGTACTCTATTATTTTCCACGTATGCACCTTGAAACAACTGTTTTTCATTCATATTTTTAGAACATAGTTTTTAGCTCTTTTTCTCATTAGAATTTCGGAAAGAACAAGAAAAAATAATTTATTCTGTAAGTCATCGTTCTTCAACTAATATTAAACTTTTTTATTTGTTTCCAGGAAAAAGGAGGTTTAAACTGTAGCCTAGTGTTAGTTTTTCCTCGGGATTTTAAAAAATTACACGAGATTAACACATGAAAATCAATGCAACAAAATAGCTCAACACAAATGCATTTCAGCATTCATACAGCGACACAGTCTATGAGCGTATCATCAATGCGAGCGTCAATGCAATAATCATATAATATTAGGAAAAATGACAAAATACTTTGTGAATTCCATTTATGAAGATATTTACACGACCCAGGTTTCGACACTTTGTGTCATTTTCAGGTTGAAAACGCAGTTTGTTACAGATAAATAGACAAGATTATTTGTTGAAGTGGAGTATACTGTTTACATAGAGACAACTGTCCAACACAAGGTATTGGCAAGACAAAAAGAAGTATACATAAGAGTCAATGAACAAAAAAAGTGCCGCGAAAAAATGAAACGAGTCAATGTTTGCGATCCACCTCAGAGACAACAACAACCATCAGTAATTGCGATCCACCACAACGACAACCATCAGTAATTTTATGCAGAAAATCCTACATCTAGAAAAAGAACACAGAAGATTAGAAACACTTGAAATAGTACATCAACATCTACGTCATACCCTGCAACCCACCCAAAGGGTGTGTGGCAGGGGGTGCTTCCACACCAGGCATGCATGAATTATACGGCAGAACACCAAAACTACATTGAAACCAGCGTACCACACATGTAACACGCCCATTAAAATCTACTGACCAAGAAACATTCTATCGTCAATCGTTCCAACATACAAGAGGTACAAGGACTAATACTACAGATTCAAAATATCATGCATAAATAAGAACATCAATATTTACATCACGCAAAAACAAGAACTTAGAGAATATAAAGAGAAAGATCTACAGTTTAGCTAATGTCACTATTTGCACTATTCATGACGACAATGACAGCTGTTATGGTCCCGAATGGTACACTGAAAAAAACGGCATTTTATACCTATCGGTTCTACAATATATCTCTTTAATTTTATTGGCGCGATATAATCTGCCATGAGAAGGGACAGACGGGACATGATGAGCGACTATTTTAAACACACAGTTAGTATATCATTGGTGTGTGGGACTTGAAATGAAAAGTCTGGAAAATGCACCGAGTGGGAAATCAGGGAAAGTATAATAGAGGAGTGGAAAATTGCACTGATAGTAGAGGGAAGCAAAATGTGCAGCGGAGACCGGCAACGTATTTAAATGGTCGTCACGATAATTTTACCAATCATTCGACGCTCGTAAGCAACTTGAATGGGAATCAGTCATTAAATATAACAAGTAAATTCGAAACCTAAATAATTTCAGGATAATCATAACTTCATTCATAGCTGCCAGTATGGCTTCTTCCGGAGAGGAAATCTTGCAAAATTCAGCTCTTCCTTCGTCATACTCTAGAACCAGTACAAGTACCCTAGTATTGCCAGCTCTCTATTTTTTCTTACCCTATAAATGGTGGACTTAATGTCCACAGTTCGGGATGACACTCAACCCTTTGAATCAATTCCATCGTCTCCTCTTTCGTCCAAACGCGCTTGCTTGACATGTTTCCCCAGTGAAACATCTCCAGCGAGCGCCAAAAAACTTCCGGCGGCGTCGGAGGGCAGCGAGCGACTCCCGCGAGTCTTTACGAGGGTGTCTACACTGGCCTCGCTCTCACAGCAGGGAGCGCTACCTGCGATCCCTCCCGACTAACCGAGAGAGAACTCGCCTGGGTGTTTACACCGAGAGAGTAGCTATCAGGGAGCAACTTGCTCAATTTTTCTTGCTAGTGTAAACGCACCTTTAGTATGAAGGTCTTTAATTGTCTCTCCCTGCATGAAGATGATTTCCAATATGTTTTGAAGGATACTGGTTAGAGCATAGGGCCTGAAAAAACCAAGCAAAGCTAGTGTGCTGTTATGTTGTGAAGTGAGCTGTGCGTTAAAGAGAATATAAATGCATTTGTAATTTCTTATATTGTATAGGCTCACAATGGCGTAATGAAAGGGTTGTGTTACCAACTGGGAATTTCATAGCTTAGTATACTCCTTATTATTATATTTTGATGTTATCTGTCCTTAATTTTTCCTTCAGTTCCAGTTGGATGGACGGAGAGTCTCACAGATGGAGCAGTCTCATTTATATTCCATGGCAGCTTATGGTAGTGAAAATGTTTTTAATTCTGAGTCGAATGGAAATTCCTTTGCTCCAATCAATTCTGATGGACCTTCAACATCTGAGCAACAAAATATCACATCAAATATACCAGTTACTCAGCGCCGTAATGTTAAAGTTGGTATGTACTTTGTAATAGTGTTTTGTAGCTAAGATTTTATAATTTTTTAACCTTTTGGAAAATGAGCCTGCATGCGTAAAAACGAGCAATTTAGAATGTTTTTTTTTATAGCTTCTAGCTCAGTTATTTATTGGATAATTAAAGTTTAAAGTCATGAATTCACAGTGGACAATTATAAATGTCATGAGTAGAGATCAGCCTTTCTGAAAATTACCATGGTAGTTATCGTAATATACTGCAGCCCCTGAAAATTACCATAATTTTTGGTGCTATTCTCCTGTCTCAGATATTTTTATACTGATATATTTCAAACATATTATTTTAAGCCCAGTCTATGTACATTTAATTAAATTTTAATGATACATAAAGGCACGTAAAACTCACTTGTGGAATATTTTTACACGTGGAATATTTGTAGAGCTATTGTTTTTAATGGTTTGAACGAAAATTTCTTATACCAAAGGAAATAGTGCGTGGGCTGCCATATTTGTTTTTAAATTATCTTTATTTCTAATACATTAATGTTGCAATAGTAATGGTTGAAATGCCGCTAACCCATAGCTATTGCTATTGGTTTTCCAGTTAATCGCAGAAAATTAAAAATTTTAGCAAAATTATGGTAATTTTCGAAAATTACAGTAATTTACCATGGTAATTTTCCTCAAATGAAAATTGCAGTAATATACCCATCTCTAGTCATGAGCACTGTGGACTTGGTTTAAATGACTCAGATGATGTGCCAACAAATGATAAAATAAGCAAGAATAATGGCTCCTTAACTGACATTGGTGTTAACATAAATTTGAACCTAATTTTTGTGGATCTCAAAGTTATATTATAGTGGATGAAATAAATATATATTTTCAATACTTTGCAATTTATAAAGTTTTCAAAGATTTCGACGGGCAAAAGATAATTGCCTGTCTGCGTTATCTTAGAGTACATTTTTTACACTGATTCATGAACTCTAAGAATGTCATTGGTCATAATCAATTAAATAGATCAGTATAGAAATGGGCCAATCTGAATATTACCGTGATAATTTTTGTAAATTACCATGGTATTTTACATAATTTACCACAGCCCCTAAAAACTACCATAATTTTCTGTAATATTCACCTCTGTCTCAGATATTTTGCATACCGATATATTTCAAACATTTTAAGCCAGATCTATGTATGTTTAATAAAATCGTAATTACAAACAAAGGCACTTACGACTCATTTGTGGTTATCAATTAATACTCAATATTTTTTTGTGTGGAATATTTGTGGGCTATCGTTTTTAATGGTTTGAATGAAAATTCCCCATACCAAAAAAAAAAGAATGCTGAATTGCATGTGGGCATTGTAGCTAGGTTGAAGTTGATGAAAGTCCACCCAGAGGTTGTGTCCTGCATCCAATGCTTGATACCACTTTGGAGAACGCGCTTCGTCCTGACCGCAGGCAAGCGTTCAGTCTCGACAGAGTTGGTTTCATACCACCGTGGCATTTTCCAAGGCGCTAGCTTGAGCCCCTTTCTGTTCTGTATTTCCCTCCTACCTCTCTCACTAAGGCTGCATACAAGGGAAAGGATGTGGTGTGCCAGGCGACAGGAAGCATAAGGTCACCCATTTATTTTATATGGATGACCTGAAGCTCAAAATTGAAAAGGTCGAGCAGAAAACCTTGCTCAGGGCACACACCGATAAGCCTATGCATGGATGTTTCTATCAAAACATGTAGAAGCAAGGGCTATCTAAGGAGCTGACGTTTGCCTTCCTCCGCTCCGCTGGTCTAAAGTCAGAGACCGAGGGTTTTGTCCTCGCATGCCAGGATGGTGTCATAAACACTCATTTACCACTGCATTATATTAAAAATTACAGTAATGTTTTAAAATTAGTGTAATTTACCACAGTAATTTACCCCAAATAAAAATTACTGTAATTTACCTATCTTTAGACCAGTATTATCTGACATTTTCTTCTTTTTATCTCCTCCGCATTTCTGATCCTGATGCTCCAGGTGCCTCTGTGGGTGCAAGGCAGGTTAGAATTCGAGAGGTGTCAATTGCAGATGAAGAGTACTTCTCAAATGGAAGGGATGACCTGGATGAAGGTGAGGAAAAGAATTTTGGCAATTATTTTCCAGAATTATGTTATTGCAGCCTTCCAGCACAAACATTCAGCTCATGCTTGTTTAACCCTCTATGAGTGGCAGCTTCTAATTCTTGGAATTTCCCTTCACAATTGCACTTCTGCTTTTTGCCTCGATGACCACTTTGATTTTTTTCATGATTATTGAGAATTGTGCTTAAAGTGGATGCAGGTATATTCAACCTTCGCACCAGTTCTACTGGCTTTAAGTGTGGTTTCTGTCTACTTCTTTCAGAATTTCACTTTTTCTGCAGTTTTAATCTACTTCAAAACTCACTTCAAATTTTGACTGTCCTTACAATCATAGCATGTGCAATACAAATGGCTACTTCCTCAAGACCTACACCCACTAATTGTCCATGTATTGTTTTACGCCACGTCATGAAATTCGGGAAATACTTATGATTAAGCATTGCCAAGTTGCCTAGGGTTGATATTTAATAAGTTAACTTGGGAGTTTCAGTTGTTCACACAATTTTTAATCTATTAAAAAGGTTGCTTTTCAGCAAGGGATTGAATGTACGAACTATGAAATTGCCAGTTTATAGAACATAGTTACCAATATATTTACCTGCATTTTGTGCCTATTGTATCATGATCATGAGATATCGACATGCTAAGGACTTATAATCATTTAATTTATTTTTTTATATTTTAATTTAATAGTTCCTATCTTAGCCAGATATTGTATCAAAATTTCTACATCATATATTTGTGGTCACCCTGATATTTGGGAAATGCTGATGGCTTTGTTTTTGGGTGTTGATCAATTTCCAATGTTTGCATATTTAATTTCCAGAATCATCCATTGCTCCTGAATCTGCTGTTCATCTGGAAACCAAAAGAAACATCGAAACTTTGCGCAAGGCTGCTGGAGAGGATAATTGGCTTCATGGAGGAGGAGGTCAGAAGGTGCTCAATTTACTTGGTCTTCCAATGAGAACGGCGCTTGCTCCTTTGTCCATAGCCTCCACAGCTGTTTCTTCATCTCTGCCCTCAGTGGTGGAACCATCTTTAGATCAGGTAGTCCAGCCAAGTGATGGAAATGCTGAGTCATCATGCGAAAAAGCTGAGGAAGTTCAAGTAGAAGTTAAGGATGATGGTTTAGTGGCATCAAATGATGAAGTAGGCCAAGAAGAAGAAAATGATATGGAGTATTTGAAAGAAGCAGAAGAGAAGGAAAATGGAGGTATGATTTATTGCCATTTTTTAATTTATCGCTCAATTATTACCGTTTGATATTCACCTGCTAAATTTTCATATTTTATAGCTTTATCCTTTGGCTACCAATGGGTTAATATGTTAGCCTTTAGTACCTTTGACTACCTACCTTTAGCCAATGGATCAAGTTTTTATTTTTAAATATATTAAATGTTATTTTTTTTCCATAATAGTCAGATTAGCAGAATCAATAATATTTTGAGTACTTTTGGCTGTAATGATGGAGGTGGTGTAATCAGCATAAAGAATGGTTTTACAGTGAAATAGTTGATTGGGGAGATCATTGATGAAGAGTAGTAAGAGCAGTGGACCAAGGAGGGATCCTTGAGGAACTCCCTTTGTTAATTTCCGGGAACTAGATTTAATGATTGAGGAGCTACAATGATAACATACCACTTGTTGCCTGTCACTTAGGTATGACATGACCCAGTTAAGGGCTGCACCAGTGATACCTAGAGCAATTATCTTGTTTTTCAGAATGGTCAATTAAGTCAGGCTTTGGTCAAATCAAAGAAGATTCCGACAGTAAAAAGTTTATCATTTAGGCCAAGCAGGATGTTATTTATCAGCTCAAAAGTGGCAGAGGTTGTGACCTTGCCAGTTCTAAAGCCATGCTGATTTTCATAAAGTGAGTTGCAAGATGCTAAATAATTCAGTACTCGCTTGCAGAACAATTTTTCGAACAACTTTGAGAAAACTGATAGAATAGATATAGGTCTGTAGTTATCAGATTCATCAACTTGCCAGCCAACGTAATGGGTCATGAGTTTGAGTCCTGCCTGGGGATGATTTTCATTTCCCAGGGGGATTGTGCTTGGACTTTTGGCGATATTTACGATCACATAACTACAGAGTCGCGTGAAAGGTTTGAGACTTTGGTGTATTCAAACTATGCATAAGAATCTCATGCAGGCCTTCCGATTAAGTTTTTCTCTCAGGCATATTGTTAATAGAGTGGAATTTTTTTATTAGAGATGCAATAAACAAATAGGTATATTTTACATTCTTCCCCAGAAAATATGTAGAGAGGCATGGGATGATGTTCATTCATTGGTTGTGCACTACTAAGATTGGTTGACTGTAGCCCTCCATTCTTCTCTATCTAATACTACGTCTCTTACTTCCTGGTAGCTCTTCCTTTGCACTTTATTTTTTATTTGGTCCATGAACTTATTCCTGGGTCTTCCTCTGGGGACTTTCCCCTCTATTTTACCTTAAGTCATGTTCTTCACAAATCCATTCTGCCTCGGAGTGCGTTTAATCCATCTGGTTCTTTTCTGTATGGTATTCCATATGGTCCTTGCCTCTTCTACTCTTCTGTACACTTCATTATTTCTTATTTTGTTCATCTATTATATCTTCAGCTTCCTCCTCCAGCTCCTGGTATTGAAGGCTTGAGCTTGTTCTAGTCAGCTTTTCCAATGGTCCATGGGATGATGTGGAAATGAAAATTGGACAGCTAATAAAGTCTGTTTGGTTAAGGGCAACCAAGAGTTAATGTAATGATCATCCAAGGGATTGCCAGCATTGGTAGATGCATTTGAAATTGTGAAGAAAATATTGAATAAAGATTAATTATGAAAAACAAACATACTTAGATTTTCCTAGACAAAATAGTAGAGGCTGACCATGAAAGGGGCCAGGCAAATGCTGGAACAAGTAGAGCAATTTAATATTTTGACTGCTCATTGGAGGGAGTTGTAGCGAGGATATTACTAAGAGACATATGCCAGTGAAGGAGGCATTCATCTGTGGAAGTGAGCTCATGCTTGGGGCCTTCTGAAGGATTGAAAGGAAAAGTTGGGAAAGAGTTTAATGTAAAGTGTGTGCATCATATGTATGGTTCTAAATATAAATTATGATGATGAGAATAGGCTTCTGGCATTTGAGATGGGCTGGTGGGGAAGAATGGAGAAAATATAGTGGACACGAGGGAAGATGATTGATAAGTTCTTTGCACTGTGACTTAGGAGAGGAAACTTCTGAAGGAAATAAGGAGGAGGCATAGTAGGTGGTTGGTGCTGGCAATGAGGGATGAAGGGATGCTTAAGGCCATGAAAGAGGAAAGGATGCTGGGTAAGCAGGTGCTGGAAGAAAAAGAGTAAAATTTATGAATGGGATGAAGAGAGGGTAGATGTATGCTGAGATGAAGAAAGAAATTATCAATTATAACTTAATAACAATTATAAATATATAACAGAAAGATTCTTGATGTGTAGGTATTATTTCCATCTCTTTCTGTAGTTTCATATTGTTTTGTAGATTCACTTCAATTTCTAGCCTCAATGTTTATTTCATTTTCTATCTGTCGGTGTGTATCTGTATATATGTTTGTGTTCTTCTTAGGAATTTTTTTTGTGATGTTTTATATGATCAGGCGTTTGATTTTGTAAGTGTCAAGTTCTCTCTACCGTATATTCCACAGGGAATTGATATTGTTTTATAAAATTTTCCTAACGTATTTTATTTGGCTAATGTTAGACTAATAAACCATGGCAACATTTTGAATTATGAACAATAATTAACAAATCCAAAATTTTGAATCTTTAGAGAGGCTCTATCTATCATCAGCTGCAAGGGCTGGCATAATGATAATGTTACTGATACCATGGAACAGCCAAACTCATAAATCATGATGGAAAATAATTTAAATGGCCACAATTTCATTGTGGCCATTTGCCAATCCTCTTATGAGGATGTTTACTCTTGTCCAGTTAAACCTACCTTAATCAGTGTATTACTCAAACAATCATGAGGAAATTTTCATATATAAAACAAATGTTAACTTTTATCATTAGATTTACCTTTTAATCCTTTTATTTTATATTGTATGAGTACATATTTGTATTGATATTTTGAGTGTTTATAAAAATACATGTAATATATCGGCAAACCAGTGTTAATGTCATGTATACAATGGAGGCCATTGATAATGTGTAGCGAAATAACTCCCCTTTTTTATTCAAAGTAATGATAAGTTAGAGAACTTTTAATTATAGATAATGAAAATGTTCAACTGAAGAAAGCTTGCCTCTTTATTTTAGTTGAATTGGGTGTTTTTGTTGTGCAAAGAGGAAGAGTTCATCACTCAGATCCAATGGATGACCTTCTCCTGCGTGTTACTGACAGGTAATGGTCATTTATGTTCTCAAGGGAATTGTTGATACTCTATGATGAAAGACTCAGTATTTCTTCTCAAACTTTTTTATTTTCAACCTAAGGTTCAATGCTTATGATGCTTAATGCAAAGATAAA
Source organism: Ceriagrion tenellum (assembly GCA_963169105.1). Classification (NCBI taxonomy): domain Eukaryota; kingdom Metazoa; phylum Arthropoda; class Insecta; order Odonata; family Coenagrionidae; genus Ceriagrion; species Ceriagrion tenellum. The sequence continues at coordinate 74,796,343 of OY720644.1, read as the reverse complement.
AATAATTTTAGAAAAAAAATTGGTTTTATGTTACTGGATGTTTGAATTTTCGTTCTCAGTTTTATGTGTAAAGTAAAATACATTCACAATTTTTTGCAAGGTTGCTCATAGAGTGCAATGTGGCCAATGGAATGGAAATGGCAAGGCGCACTCTTCACAACTTAGTAGCTGTGTCCCAAGAAGATGTAAGTGGAGATGAGGGCAGGAAATCAGTTCATTTGACCTTCCGGGACAGCTACTCTATGGAAGTATTGTCATACTGTATGGAGGATGAAGAGTCAAAGGTAGGTTTCTATCTTTTAGCTCACTGCCTCTTAGAATGGAAGTGTAGTCATTCATCATCAATGATAATTCAATCCTGAGATTGGTTGACTGCAGCCCTCCACCCTTCCCTATCTAATGCTAGTTCCTTGACCTCCTGGTATCTCTTCCTATGTAATTTCCTCTTTATTTGGTCCATGATATAATTCTTGGGTCTTCCTCTGGGGAACTTTTCCCTCTATTTTGCCTTCAGTTATGTTCTTCACAAACTCATTGTGTCTCAGGGTGTCTAATCCATGTAGTTCTTCTTTTCTGTATTGTGTTCCATTTGGCCCATTCCTCTTCTTCTCTTCTGAAAACTTTATCATTTCTTACATTGGTTGTCCATTTTATCTTCAGCATCTCCTCCAGCACCAGGTTTTGAAGGCTTCTGGTCTGTGCTGATCTGCTTTTCAATGATCCATGCTTCCAATCCATGGAGTTTCACACTCCACCCAAATGTTTTCACATACATGCTTGTTTCTTGTTTGTTGGTCTATCTTCTTTGAACACAGTAGTTGTCTTTTATCCATATACCCTTTCTTAGCTTGGGCTATTCTTCACTTGATATCTGTTGTACCTTTTCTTTGCTACAAGATTGTACTTCCAAGATAGGTGAAGGAGTCCACTTGCTCCAATTTCTCTCCTCTGTGTGATTTCTGCATACAGTCTTTTCTCTTCCGCTTACTAGGATTATACCCTTCAAGTATAGTCTTTAGTTTTGTCAATAAGGAATGTATAAAGGTGTGGTTTGTGTCCTCTGAAAATTATTGAAAATTTATACTGTAAGACATTTATGCTTGTGACAAAATTTTAATTACATATTTTCAGAGAGTTCATCAATGATGACATCCCTATTTGCAATTTATAAAGTAATTATATGGAGGGAAATATTTCACTTACATCTACAAACTCGTATAGTAGCATTTCTAGGATGAGTGACTTGAGGTGATTCTATACCAGGCGTGAATCCTGGTCGCCCGTATGGTTAGCTAGTACTCTAACCAGCACACCAACCCGATCCCCATCTACATACTACCCTGCAAGCTGCCACATTGGCTTGTGGCAGGAGGTGGAAGGACACCAGCCATGTAAAGATTTATTATCATTATTATAATGCATTCTGCCAGTAAAGATAGGTTTTGTTGAATGTCAGAGAATATCCTCCCGGTCTTTTACACATTCAGGGGCCTATCTCCCTCCAGTATATCCTTTTTCAGTAAGGATGTAAGGGATAATTTTTTGGGAGGAGAAATGGTGATGTGTATTATGGGAGTGTATTTAGTGGAACTTAGTTTTTATTGTGGTCTATTATTGTGCGTGGCAAGAACGGGTTTTTGTACCTATCTGTTCTGCAATCTATCTCTCTTATTTTATCGCTTCTGTCAGACCTAGAGATGTAGTGAGGCGTGATGATAATATTCTCTGTGTGACTCTGAAACACCAGTTCTGAATTTCTCAAGCAAGCTTAGCCTATCTTGCAGCCTCAGAGTCTCTAGGGGCTCCCACCTTAGTCCCTCTAAAAGTTGTGAAATAATGTATTAGCTTGTAGTGGTTTTTGACAAAACATGCAGCTTTTCTTTGTATTGTATTAATTTTTTTGGTTAAATCTTTATGACCAAAGTCCCAAATGCTCACAGCACATTTGAGGTGTTGCCTAACGAGAGCAAAGTAGCATCTCCCTTTTACTTTTTCATGGGCTTAAGCTTATTTAAATTACTGGTTTTGTCCAAAAGTATGTAGTTGATTGTGTTATATTTACTTTTTTAACAGGAACTGTTGAAGCTCATCCATGAAATGCTGGAAGTGAGATTCTCTGATTCTAAGGAGCATGCTATCCAATTTACATGCATGAGGTGTTCAACTACTTTTGTTCCCAGTACCTCCTCCAGTGATTGCAGATCTGTTAGCTTAGGTAATTAAATTATCTTTATGCTATGGTCATGTTAATACTTTTGTGGCTTTATCATTGGTTCTATAGCTTGCAATTATTTAGATCTATTTGTCTCATTTAACGTAATGTAACACTCCCTCCTCCTACCCCTTGTTTAAAAGAACCCATACTCATTATAATATATACATAGACAAATAAAACATTTCAGGTGCCATCAACACAATAACAAACACATTTTTTAGAAGAAATTTTAAGTTAAAAACAAATATGAACTCAAATTTGATTTACAACTATTATTTTGCCCAATTTACCATTGCATCCATGTAGGTATTCCAATTTTTCAAATTGAATTAGTATCTTTTGAAAGATCAATTACCAGTTAAACGTGAGAGTCCTTTCTTTTAAATTCAAATAATATATTTTTGTAATTTACAATATTTGTTCATGAAAGTGTTTTCCAACAGATTCAATCACTCTTATTATCATGATTTATGTTACTATTTGGGCGTAAAGGTTCCTTTAATTAACTTTGTATTTACTCTTCCACTTCTCATAATCTGGATCTCTGTGCGTAAGCTATCCTTTTTCCGTCCCTCCTCTGTTATCTTGGTGGTGCATTGTCCTCATGCTACCGGATCCCATCGTAAATACCTATATCTGCCGCTACTGATGCGATCTCTCTAAGATGCTTTGATGAATACCCCCTCTTTGGGAATACTTTTATATTGAATTCTGCCCACTGCTTGCTGCTTTCTCTCCAGATATCTTCAAGTTCGCCCTTTCCACGTCCTTCTCCTCCTGTCAACTCTCACTCTCTCTGGCGCATCCCTAGCTTCCTTCTGTTGCCTTTTTATTTCCCTGTGCATACTTAGTTTTTCTCTGTCGTGTATTGATTTTATCTGTTCGTTCTTAGCTTCTCTTTTAGTAAATATTGACCTTCCTTACCTTTTGTCTTGGTTTCGTATTGTTAACTTGTAAGTTATTACTGATCATCTTAGTTTAATATTTTCTTTAATTATAATAACTTCCTGGGCCTGTTAGCTGTTTGTTGTTATATAGCTGTATGATTATACCTCTACAGATTAGATAGGTGTTTGGTTACAATATTTAAGAGTTTCATGTGTACCAGCGGGTATTGTATCAATGACTGTTATTGCTCCAACTAATTTTATTTGTCACCGTAGGCTAAGGCATATCTTATCCATTAATAACCATACTGTGTTAATTGCTCTAAGTTATATTCTGCTGATAACATGTATACATTTCAGGGAAAAGAGGAGGCAACACAGAAGAAGAATTAAACGCTGTGCCAAAATGTCCAAAATGTGGAAGTGTTGCTGTGGTTCAAAATTTTGTGGAAGAGACAATCAAATTCCCTGAACCCTCTGGTAACGTTTATGTTGTATTTAGTCAACATTCTGAAAATGCATACCATAATATTTCTCGTGGCTGTATTCATTTTTGTCTAAGCTGACCTTGTTCATAGTCAGACTCTTGATTTTTAAGCCAAAATTTCCTTTCTCCATGACTTGTGTATGTAGCCTTAGGTTTTCTGTACTTGGGTACTTGGAATACTCGGGAACCCTAGGAAAATGAGGATCTCAAAGCTATAAAGAAATGCACGTTTAGAAAATGGTCTTAGTTTTTTCCATGACAAATATCATAACTGTAACAAAAAATACTGCAAAATTTTAATTTTTTCCATCTACGTAATCTTGAGCAGAAAAACACAAGTTAATTCTGTTTTACTAAAAGATGGTATGTGGAAGTTGTGGAAGACAAAAATTAAGCTAGACACCAGCAAACCAGAGGTATTAATCTTTTAAGTCATTAATTTGTCTTTGGTATTGTTGCAAAATGATAGTGCTGGCATACCTATTGTCCGTAAAAGGCTGTGGCATGCAGTCTTATTTCCCAACTTGTGGTAACAACTTTCCAAGCAACCCTCAACAAAAGGGCATAGGTTATGCACATTGAAATTCAGAATTTCTTATGTTGATAAAATTACACAGGATGTTATATTACTGTGAATGGTGGAGCTAAATTATTAAAAATTACTACAGCTGACATTCTAGCAGTCTACACAAAAAATGAGAACATTAGTGTTCCAGGACAACTGATTCCAGTACAACAGATCCCAGGTGGCAACTAAAGGTTGCCACCATTTAGTTGCCACCAGGGATCAGTTTTTCTGAGTTACAAGCCACATGACTACGTCAAAAGGCTGTAACACTCATTTTATTTGTCACAGAATATTTTGTAATATATCGCAATACTCATTTTATTTTTCACAGAATACTTTGTTATACACTATAACACTCGTTTATCTTCACAGAACATTTTGCTACTCACACTCACAAAGAAAAACTTAATGTAGCACTCACTCAAAACACCGTCTCTCTGCCCTCTCCCCCTTTTTCATTGTTCAATATTTATTTTTCTTTCTCGTCCCTGGTTACACATTCTTGGGCCATGATTTACATTTTCAATGTACAAATAAATAACTAATAAATTACTTCACAGCATAGTTGTTTTGTTACAAGGCGGATGTGTTACTCAGGTATACCAAGAAGTTTCATTGTACAGTGGAGCCCACTTATAACAAACCCGCTTATGACGAAGTCCCGCTTTGAATGAAGCGAAAGCCGCTCCCCGTCAAAAAAGGCCCTTTCGCCATGTAAAAAAATCCCGCTTTTAACAAAGGTATACTGTAATGAGTCCTGCTTATAACGAAGTTAGTCACGCGGCAAGATATCCTTTATATATTAAACCTCCTCTCGGCTGTTGCAAAACATTATGGCAATATCACCTTCGTGTTAAAACCTCGAGAGCTCTATCAATATCCGACAATTTAGGCGCACGAATGATCGTCCAGAAATCTACCTTAAACACCTGAACTCCTCTTCTCAGACTAGATGAACACAGCAACTCCCACCCCTATCGTGCGCTGAGCAAAACCCACCCCTGTCAACTGTGCTGGGCAACTCTCTCCCCCTCTCGCTAGTCACCCCTCCCCTTCTCTGCTGTTGGCTCCTCCCATGCTCGTCAGTTAGTCTCTGGCGGTTCGCTGCTGCGTCTAGTGCTGCGTTTCTCTTATTTATGCAATCGTATAGACGGTCTTGTGACATTCATCACCAAGGAGAGCGATAAAATAAGGAGAAAAGTATTGAGTTTAAATACTTAATTAGAAATTTTTAAGGATAGAGATGAAAAAATGACTAAGACCGATGTCACAAAAAAAGTATGATATTTCACTTAGTACTTTGTCAACAATATTAAAAAATCGGGAGAAAATTTTAAAATCTAGTCAGCGTGTGAGTTTTGGAGTTCGTCGCAAAAAAATCTGCCGCTCTAAATTTGTGGTTATTGAGGATGTGGTGTTGAAGGCGTTATGGTATTGATGGCTGAGGGGAGCGTTTCAGGCCTCATTTTTACTCTACCCGTGTTTACGTATCACTCAACTACAGGTTAACTATTAAAGATATTGACTTCGGGTTTTCTTTATTTGGTTTAAAGATATCATTTTAAAAGATGATATGAAAGAAAAATTTTTATCCCTCTGGGTTAGTAAGGAAACTTACCTGAACTTTGGCTAACAAAAACAAACTTCTTAGCCAGAAATTTGAAAATCGAAGACGGTCAACCTCTGGCAACATCTTTCTTCTGGACGATACGTAAAGAACATCCATCATTACTTGTTTTTGAGGTCACAATCGTTAAAACAGTGGACCCTTGCTCGCTAAAAATCTAACTATTTTCTGACACTATGGAGGCGAACTGTACCGTGATGAATTTGTTTCCCCCCCTGAGGAACTCCTTCGACTGCCTCTCAAGCAACGTTGAGTCACCCTCCTTTCTCCATTCTAGTATAATGTTTCAACCTGCCCCCCCTCTTCTTAAGCAAATGTAAGATGATCCCAACCCCCTTCCCCAAAAACGTCTTACGTAATACTTGGTTGGCCCCTTGGAAGTCCGACTGGAGTGATTTAGGAAGTAGATTACAAAAGTGTCCAGCACGGCCTCCCATTTTGTGTTTCACTCCCCTCCTGTTTCATGTTTCACTCCCCTTCAGTCAAACCTCCTCCCTTCTTCCCCTCCTTCACCTCTCGCAATCCTTCTCCTTCCCTCAGAATCCCCTTCTTCTCCTCACGGAATTGAATCACACACTTATGATTATTTCTGAAATACAAATGTAATATTGCATAGTAAGAAATACATTCTTTTGAGTGCGACCCTCAGAAAATATGACTAAAGATTTTACCCCATCACTATATTCTATGAATACGACTGATCATTGTATTACTAGGTTGAAATATACCGCATGAAGAAAAAATTCATCTACTGTGTGGCTTCATTGAAAAAGGCTGTAGAATGAAATTTCCAGCAGTAATCTTCTTAAACTGGCATATCCATTTACCTACATTTTATTCACTTGCATTAATTAATTTTCAACTACTTATTTACCGGTAGATTAACTGTGACGAACGCATTAAATCAATCACATAAGTTATCTGATAACCGTATTTCTTCTGTTGCTACCGGTCCGACACTATTATTGCTTTGTAATGCCTGTCAGAAAAGTAACAATAGTTTTTTAGCCAAGCCTTAGAATTGACTTGAAATGCCCTGCGTAGTTCTGTGAAATGTAAAGGAAAATCTGGCAGTTTTCAATCCTAGCGACGGGACTCCGCTCACCTTGCCCTGGCAGAACTTATCCGAGAGTCCAGAGTGTTCCCCCACCTCCACTTCCCCTTCATTCGCTCGCATACTGCCCCCTTCCATGCCAAGGACCTTCCCATTCCACCCAGATTCTGGAGGAGGGACACCAGTCGAGGAAATTCTGAAATTGAGCTTACCGATGTCGCACATTAGTGGCTAGCCTTGATTCTGATGATTTAAATACAATGCGTGGTTTATATTCGTAAATGATAGTCCTCATGGAAATTGATACCCTTCAGGAAACAGACCTTTTCCTTTCGTGAAAATTTCGTCATATAAATAGGTGAATTTGGTGAATGTATGAATACGAAAACACAAAATAACCCCTCCTCTGTTTACTATCTTAACTGTGCGAAAGATAGTTGAATGAGTATGTTCATTGAGCATCTCTGGTAAAAGGTTCTTTAGAAATTTGTGAAGGCAAAAGACTCTGAAATGGAGAAAAAAAGCAGTTTTTTCAGTCGATTCGGATGGTAGCCTTTTTCCTAAATGCTTTCGCCTAGATGCTTCTTTTCCTTTCCTGTGCAAGCTTATAAAGTAATAGTCACGATATTACAGCAGTTTGCTTGGTTCAAAGTTCAATTCTAAGCTCACAAGAGCGGGCCCACGTATAAAGAAGTTCGGATATAATGAAGTAAACTGCCGACCCCCTCAACTTCGTTATAAACGGGCCCTACTGTAGTTATATGTTATAAAGCCATTATAGTGGTTCAATAAAGATAAAACCAATTCAACATGATATCTCGAATTGTGATATTTATAAATAACTACCATTTGGAGCTCATCCTTCAAGAAATGCAGTGAAATAAACGATTTTATCTTATGGTGTTAGGTATTCCCGAAAACTTGCATTCGCTTGGGATCTTTCAAGGTAAGTTACAAAATTAAAATATATTTGAGCATATATTCAATCATTCGTATTTTCTCAAAAACGTGGCACTGACTGTTGGATTGGAAATTTTGCCAGGTGCACTCTAAAAATGTATCGTAATAATAAAATTATGAGTAATATATGGTCTTAATTACATTGCCATTTTTATGGACTAATGCAAGTCTTCGATTTGGTACATTTGAGTGACACATCCACCTTGTGACATAGTCACGTGACTGGTAACTTGTAGACTAGTAGCTCTGAGAAACAAACCCCAGGTGTCAGCCTCTTTGACTCTTACCTCAAAACGTAAAAAAAGACCCTATTTACTCTGAAAACATAAAATTAAAGTTAAGAGCATCAACTGAAGTTGACGCAATAAACTGTGTATTCACCTGCTGAACAAAAGTCCTTCTTTTTGCACATGTTTGCAGTGAATTCGGCGTTTGGTATAGTTGTTAGATTTCTCAGTTTTGAAATCCTGGGGCCTGGAGAAGCATTTTACCTTTTAAATTCTTTGCCATCAAAAGTCTGAATCATTTTTAGCCTGACCCCTACAATATTTTTGCCAAATATTTGGGTTCAAAAAGTTGCATCATATTGTAGTCATAATATTCAAATTGCTTAGTTACAGCTTGTGTATTTGTCTATATTAGTGTTTCAGAAATGTTCACTGTGGCAGAGTGACTATTTCAATCTTCAATTCTATTTTACTGTTCCTCTTGTTTTAGTGTATAAATCCTAATTGATTGTGTTTTTGTCAGGTGCTTTACCACAGCAAGGTGATACTACTCCTTCTACAAAAGATGTACCCTCTGAGCAATCAGAAGTTAAGGTAAGATGTAGCTGCTCATTAGTAGTACAGTAGAATGCTGGTATTCTGTGCCAATGGTGGGGAAAGTCCTATTGGATGATCGATAGTGATGGATAATCTGTTCATGGTATTGTGTGGTAATTGTGGCCTTGGTTTAAACACCATGCTTCCCCAAAGTCTTTTGTGTATATTGTGATGAAGTACACATATATGTATGAGATAATTTAATTTGTCAGGCTGTGGTTCATTCCATTTACCTATAGCATTTAGCCTACTCAAAGTTGTGTGTGCTGGTTACCTGAATTGAATATGCTCCATCAATTCGTGGATAATTTGATGATTAGTCTTACTTTGAGATAAGCAATGTGTCCTGTTTTTATATACCTATCAATGCGTGGAATCTATTGGCAAAATTTGCATCTCATTTTAACTTCTGAGACTCTCGTTAAAGTAACTAACACATACTTGCACAACTAAAGTTCCTCAGAGTTTGATGATTACACCCAAAACTACAGCTGGCCTAGGCTCCTGTCTTTTCTGTGGCAACTAATAGTCCCTGCTCAGGAGATCTGAGTCTGATGTCTTCATGCTTACTTAGCCTGCTCTTGAAGTAAGTAAGTTAAGGTCACTAACCACCGATATTCCTAAAGAAATGATGATGCTTACCACCTCTTCACTTGTATTGGTGTGCTTACTACGTGCCACTGCATGCAAAGATCTCCCTTGGATGCCCTTTTTATTATCTTCAACTTCTCGGAAATTTCACGAAGCATTTCCTCTTCTCCTAAGAATTTGACATTGTAAATTAATTATATTTCTGAAGGAAACTTAGTTCATACAAAATGGCTATGGAAGCAATAAAAGATAGCTCACCTGGATCTTAAAATCCCTGAGCAGTGATTCATCAGACCTACTACAAGGTAACACTGTCAACTGTATACAGTAGACCCCCGCTTTACGATGGGTTTGACTTACGATGGATTCGACTTACAATCTGAGCTGATTTTGCACGTGCTTTTTGAAATTTCAAATTTTGCTGATTTTGTTTCCACTCGCACAGTGTGTCATCCATTCATGATTCTAAGCCTTATTTGTAAACGAAACAAATTGTTTAGCATGGGAACTTTTACATATTCAATTTAACTAGTAATTAAAAGCTACTGGCGAGGTTAGGACTAATGTTGCGATGCGGTATCGCAAATCATCTCCGACGAGATATCGCAGCATTCATTATGTAGTCAGTATCAAATATACTAGGAAGAAAAATAAGGCCTTTTTTAGTCATTATACATACAAAATTTTTCCATAGTGAAATTCTATAAAAGGAACACCTTACCCAAAGAGTAACTTCATGTTCAAGCGTATTAAGAAACAAAGAAGTGATACGGTACCTTAATGGATATAGCTGTAGCTACGTAATAAATCAGGCAAATGAAACGAGTTAAATAATAACTTAACACTATGATGAACGACAGGGTTGTAATGTGATGGCTGACATGTGTGAATATGCTTCAAAATTTTAGTCCCTTATGACTTCCTTCCATCCTTATATCCACTATCATGAGATGCAGTGTCGCACTGCCATCTGGGTCGCCGATTGCGCTCTACAGTATTGTCAAGGTCAGTCTTCGAGTGTCTTTTTTGCGAATTGACTTGGGTGAAGAAGCTTGTAGTTCATACTGTGAATCTCTCTTTTTGAACGGCATTTACTCTTCCAGATTGTGAGAAGTTTGTGGTTTATTGTGAGAAGTTTTTGGTTTATTTCGAGGAGTTTTTGTAGTAACTATGCCCCCCAAAGTGCATCCCAAGCAGAAAATAACGATTAAAACAAAGCAAGAGATTGATTTTAGGATCTGATTGATCTCTCTGATTGATTTTAGGATCCAATAGCTCAGTGGGCTGCTGTCAATTTGATTAATGAAGCACAGACAAGCAGTGAGGGGTTGGACCATGGGCTTCACCTTCATATACTTATGAATGTTCTTCCAGATGGCCAAGGGAAAGAGTTTGACTTGCAGAACGTAAGTACTATCTAATGTTTGACCACATTTAACAAATACAGTACCTACTCAAACTTGGAAAAGTCTTAACAATCAATGCAATTCCTTAGTTTCCCTCCCTGAACCTTTTTACATCCTCTTGGAATTACTTATCTGTGATTATCATAATGATATAATTTATATCAATCAACTCTTGTTAAAAATGGACTGAAATCAAAAGGTTGCCAGTAATGGTAATTAAACAGCCAAGCTGGAGCTTGAAAGAAAATTGTCCATTAAAGAGTTATTGAAATTCCAATAGCAAAATAGCTTCAATAATGACTGAAGAACAATTCACTTCTCCTGTGATCCTAGTCTAGGCTGGTGATTTTTACATGAAGTGATTCTCATTCATATTAGTATTCTCAGTTGCTACTCCACTATAGCTGTGATTGTACTTTAAGCATTAACTATACTTATATTTATCATACCTTTTGCAACATATGCTGATTAACATGAATTTGATTGAACAGTAAAGTCATACAGCAATTAAGGATATGCTCAATTTTTGGTCAATAATAATAGTTAAATATGCTAAATATTAGGCCAAATTCCATCTTGTGAATTATACTATTGTCTTAAGCTTGTTCTTCAGCAATTACCCAGGTAAAATCACTGTAGTTTCTCTGGGGAGGGCATCTTCATGTACATAGTGCTTCTTAAAACAAGATAATTGACCCTGGTGTCTTATTAACTATGTATTCTGTGACCAATAAATGTTTATGCACATTTGTGCCTTATGACCCCAAGTTGTGCAATCAGACATGGGTGATAAACCAAAGGAAAGATCTAAAAAAACTACTGCATTTGAGGATAAAATGAAATTGATTAAATGCTAGGAATGTAAAGAATGGGATTTTGGATAGATTTGTTAATAAAATAGCTCTAGAGTGAAGCAATTCACCATGTCTCACATAATTTTTAAAAACCTGAGATTTATGAGAAATATACATCCACAACTCACATCAAGGATTTCTGTCTGATGCAATTACTCATGGATTATCTATTACTCCCTAGTATTGCAGCATCACCTATACGGTTATGCACAAGCTTCATTAATTTTGTGTCTGTTGTTATTCAATTCTGGTTTTTAATTAGAGAAGGTTTTATTACTTACACCATCCTACTAATAATGGCTAGCGGTAAGACTTGTGCTCATATTATATTTGATGTTATCCTTTTTAGCTTCTACACCAATCTAAACTGGATGTATTATATCTCAAGTTTGATATTATCCAACTGAAGTGAATTCAGTGTTCTGGTTTAAAAATTCAGATTATTCATTTCAAGGTTAATTGAGGACAATTTATTGGTGATGTACTCATTATTGGATTCAGTATCTGATGCTTGCACTGAATTTGCACAATTTCTAATTCTTTTATTTTTGTTAATGCATTGAGTAAATTATTCATAGTAGCTACAGCTGACTTTGTTCTAATCCAGTAACTTATTTATAACTTAACATGTATGTAATTTATAATGGCATTAACACATTCACATATGATGAATCTGTTTGTAACAGTGGTTTTATGGAATGCTGCCTTAATGCAAAGCAGGGGATAGCAGTATATTTTTCACAATCTTCTGATAGTCTTTCTGGTGGAGGTTCCACCACAACTGTGTGAGTTGGAACAAATGCAGACAGAACTCTACCTTTTTGTTTATATTGTTTAAAAAGTATTGATTTCTCTGATGATAAGTGTTATGTATTAGAAAGAAAAATGAAATTACAAAATATACAGAGTTTTCAATGATTTTATTTTTAATGGCCTCTTCTTTCAGTCAAATAAGCCAACTTTGAGGCCATTTCTATTGAACTAACACATTTTGACATCACATCCTGTAGTTGTTACAGTAGACTCTCCTTATTACAAACAACGTTTATACGAAGTTTTCGTTCTTAAAAAACCAAATCGTTGGTCCCGACGAAAGGGGTATCTAAATGTATGGTAAAGAAACGAAACTACGAAATAACAAACCTTAGTCCCAGTCCCGACAGGAACAAAAAATGCTTTATTACGAAGTCTGTCACATAAATAACGGCATTCATTTGGCTATGCATGATGCTGCATTATAAATCAGGAAGCTTTGCCACACGCACTGTGCCCAAGAGCTTAAGAAATAAAATACATGCAATGGATACTTTGCATAAGCTATTTAACTGGGTTGAGGGTACAGAACTCCCACTGGGTTACTGCACTTTGAAAGGAGTCTGAGAGAGTATGAGAGGTCGAGGAGGGGTGAAAGGGAAGAAACGAAAGATTAGGACTTTTCTTCTTCCCTCTCATCCCTCCCCAACATCTCATGCCTTTATTGTCCCTCTGTCACTCACCCAGTAGGGGGTCCGGCACAATTCCCGGCTAATCCTCCCTCCCCAACCAGTTTCCCGGCCTGTGCTTGGCTCCACCCATTCTCCACCCACTCCCTTTTCCCATCCTTAGCTCCCAACTCCCTTTCTGATTCCCCTCCCCACTACGACAGGTACATAACACATGAATAATTTCTCAGTGTGTTTGCTACAGCAGGTTCGGAGTTTTTGGTAGGTTTTTTTCCGGAAATATATCAAATTTTGGACCATGGACTCTGTGGAAGTTATTGACTCGAAAAGAAATAACTGACCACAGCTGTGAATTTTTGTACTAAGTATTACATGCCTTCCCCTATGAGGCCATGGCTTTTAGAGGAAGAATTATCTGTTACGTATCAAACTGTATTTTATTGCTACGTAATTTTAAGGCCTCGTTTAACCAGCAGCAATAAAGGCTTGATCGCTGATTGTACAAGACTAGAGATTGAAAATTATTGGATGGGTCATTTTCCACGGGAAAGAAAGGCAGCCCCCTGGATAATTTACTCCTCTATTATTTTTCATCATTCATATTCATCGTTAATGTTGGATATAAATCCAAAAAATATGAGAGATTCATTTAGCCAAATGAAGGATCATGTCGCAAACGAATAAACCGTCGGAAGGATTGGGAACAGTCCTCAAAAAAAGTCCCCTTATGAGGCATTTCCCTTCCCTATCATTGCCTCTCCTACCTCCTTTATCTTGGAGCAGCGCAACTTGGCTTGAAGACATGACCCAGGGTTCTCAACACGCTACATAGTAATATTGTTGACGAAGTGAGAATGTTCGTGGGTGAGCAAGATTGTTTTTTTGAAAACAGCCACAAATCCCCCCTTGTAAGCTATTTGCCCATGGGACAAACAAAGTAAACTTATAAGAGTCAGCGTTCTTAGACGTTTTGGCACTGTTGAGAGACAAATCGGTCTGAACTTGACTGGTGTGAAGGCGTCCTTGCTAGTTAGACCTCTAGACAGTGGTGCTACGAGGAGTGTATTGCAATTGGGACAAGTTCTGTGAAATTCGTGAAAAATGGATCCATCAGTACCGAAGAAATCTTGGAAAGGTATATCTTTGGATGATAAATTAAAGATGATAAATGAAGTTGAAGTGAACAAAATTAGCAAGACATAAATGGCCAAAAATTTAGGAGTTTCTATATCAACGCTTTCCACCATTCTCAGTAACCATGAAAAAATTCAAGAGAAAGTGGCAGAAGGAATATTACTCAAGAGGAAGACCCTGTGAGGCGCTAAATTTATTGACATTGAAAATGATGTGTTTGCTTTTTTTGCAAATGCCGTCAAGAAAACCTACCTGTCAGTGGCCCTATTTTAATTCAGAAAGTGGAAGCAATTTCCCTTTAAAAACATTGAAGGTTTCAAAGTCTCATCAGGTTGGCTGACATAGTTTAAAGCACGTTTCAACATTACCTCCCTGAAGATTTGTGGTGAAGAAGGTGCAGTTGACAATGATGCTGTTTCTGAATGGCATAGGGAAAATGAAGCCCTTATCAATGCATAAAGCCCCTAAAATTGGACTTGTTCATGGACTTATGATCAACTCGCTATGAAATCTCAACCGAGGGGAGATCTCAGGCCACTTGTATGTTGTTTGGACACCAGCTAGGTACCAACTGAGGGCCTCTGCATCATGAGTCACGCTTGTGGTTCATGTCCTTTCCATATGATTCAGTACTTCCAGGTAATGATGAAAGACAGCCGAGGGACTCCTACTTGGAGAGCTGAGCTAGGAGTGCTCTCTTCAAATGACCATATGAGGAGGTAGGGGTCATGGAAAAAATCTGCTGCAGCTGAGGCTGATACCTAATTCCTCTCTGTGGTAAAATCGTGATAATGACAATAAGTTTCTGGCAGAGTAGTATTTCCATACTATCATCCTTCTAAACATCGGGTGATTTTAAAATAGAGCACTTCAGTATCTAATTCATGCCCATGTTGTGCCATATCTTTGTATTAAAATGCCTATGACTCCAAGTTACTCATGCCATCTCAATGAAATCTGATTCAATGGGTTATTTATCTCATGGAAATCGGGGATAGCAGTGATGATAGATCAAATGTAATTTATCAAGGCCTGGTTGCTCACAATGAATTCACTGTAGTAATTATTGGATGAAAGTTTGTTCCAGTAAAATTTCATGTAGTCACCCCAAGAACATCTTGGAATTAAGTTAAAGAGAAGGCTTCTGTGGTTATTTCATTTTAAAGATTTCAGTTTTTCTGGTTTACTCATGCGATGAACGATATTTCATAGGAAAATATTTCATGGACGACAGCTTCTTCAGGCTGAAGAATCTTAGCGGTTTACCTCAGGTCTTATACATTTATTTTTTTATATTTTACATGTAATGTTTTATTGTTGAGCCACTCCCCCGATTGGGTCATCTGTTTCAAAATTTGAAATAATCCGTTTTACATGCAAAATTATATCAATTGCGGGGATGGCTATATTCTCGTTGATTCTTGAAAACTTTTTTTCTATCGTCTTATGAAATATGGACAATGGTGGGAGTAAATTCGGGTTTATTCATAGTGAAGCCATGTATTTTAGGGATAGTTACTACGACAGGTATCCCAGTCCTATTTCCCATCTTTTAATTACTTCATTTTTCCGTTTGAGCACTCAATAAATTAAAATTGGCGCTAATAGTGCATGGCAGTGAGTTGGTACATGGCACCACACATGAGTTATCACAAAAAGAGAATTATTTACAGGATGGAAATGCTGCTAACAGTTAAAACAAGAATTAAATAAGGGAAAAATTGCCTCAAGCCACCATTTTCCCCATCACTCAAGATCTAAATTATCCATGACTTAAATCTGATAAATAACTGTGTGACTAGGCACTTTTGAGAGATGAATGCACTAAAATTCACCATTTTACACTATTGATAGATTATATTCGGCAATGCTGATTAGTTAGCAGTCTATGTTGGCAATTAGAGACCTTTCCCGATGTGATTACCCTCCAAGGTTCATAAAAACGAACTCAGTTTCTCTGTGAGGACTGGATCCAAGGTTCATAGTATCCAACATTTCATATTTTCAAAACTTCATATTTTCAAATAGCGCCATGTATTTAGCATAGGCTTTTAGTCGGGACCGAAAGTTCTGCTTCATAAAATCGAAAATTCATATTTTCCTGCTTCATATTATCAAGTTTCTACTGTTGTTATATTCTATAAATCCATTTCCTAGAGAAAGCTTCACCTTTATAAGTAGAAAAAGTCAATTTACTATCAAATACTTCCTAAACAGAAGCATTTTTGAAGGTCTTAAAACTCGATTATGGTAACTAAATTAATTACAGTAATGTACCAAACCTTAAGTAACCATCACTTTTTATTTGAACAGTTTATCTTAATAGTTTAGGAGCTATTAAAGTTTATTGCTTTACGAACAGGAAAAAATTACAGAGCCAGAAACTCTGGCATTAAAGGGTGACTCTTGGACATTTTAATCTAGTGTTTAAAGATTAAGTGGCATTTGAGTCATTTCAGGGTAGAGTAATGTTCAGTCTGACAGTACAAATGGAGTCAGATATGTACTGAGGGAAGGTTTTATGACAATGTTCTGGAATCTGTTTAATTGAAAATGGAAATATCCAAGTTGATAATCAAAAGAGAACTGTTTATGGTAACTACCACATTGTGCGCAGAGATATTCAACTGTGAAAGCTAAAATTATTCCACAAATTAGACATTGAAGCTCTGCTGATCAACTCCACACCTTTTGTCCAACTTGTGATGGATGAGCACTGTTCAAAAATAAAGGAATTTTAAGCTGAAATTTTGTTTCCTCTCCCCATAATTTGGCAGGTGTTGGTATTTCAAGGAAGTTCGAGTGATGCCTTTCTTGGTCACATAGTCATTGCAGCCGACAATGTTTACATCCTCAAGGAGCCAGTTGCAGGTGAAACAGGTGGAAGGAGGTGAGATGGTGACTATGTGGGTGCTGGGGATGATTTGGAGAATGAGCTACCCATAATACAAGATGATCAAATTTTGAAAACATAATATTATAGATTATCCTTACTTCATACAAATGCCTAATCATACTCTCAATATGTACTCGTAGTTATTGTTTGCCTGTATGTTACATTTATCTCGAAAATGGCTTTATCATATATAATGAGACATCATATCTTATGGGTTTCAGGTGATGTAAATTAATTTGTCTAGGTTTAATTTTTGTGAAAGGGACTGAGAAAAAATTTCTGGGCTGTATCATGAAAAGCATGGGAATCAATGGGGATTTCATAGTAGAGTAACAACTTTAAAGTAATAATAGCACACTTTTTTCACATTTCTCATTGTTTAACTATTAGCATTTTACATTGATTGCCATTCACACTTTCCCACGCCTAGTTCACACTTGATGTGCTCTTGGCACTTTTATCATAATAATGCACAATTAACTCACACTTCAAGAATGCTAATTTTTGCTCATTTATGTGCCCCTCATTTGTGCCAGGGGTAGCACACTTTCTTTACACTTTTTCTCACATTTTCCACAAGTTAGGTTGTTCCAAATCATACTCTTGTCACTTTCTCATGCTTGTTGTACACTTTATGAACAAGTAAGTCACTTCATTCATATTTACTCCACATCCAGGTAAAAATATTTGGTAGGTAACTGGACTGAACTGGTTTGGATATTATAGATGTATCTAGATGTTTCAAATCCATACCAGACCAGATCACTTCCAGATCAGTTTTTAGTCTTTCTGAGAAGTTACAGACAAGTTTCAGAGCAATTATAGATTTAATATTTTTACCTGGACAGTTTTATGCACACTTTTCTTGTACTATATGCACATTTTATTTGTATTGAGTTTTAATTCAATGGTTTTACCATTAGAGGTGGGTCATTTGCAAATGAACTAGTCTGATGGAATGGATCCATGGATTGAAGCGGTGGACTGAGGACTAATTTTATGGAATGACTGCTCCTCTCATTCCGTCGCTCCTTTCAGTCTGTTGCTCCTTTCGGTACATCGTTCCTTTTGGTCCTGATTTTCTTTTTTACTATACATAAGTTTTATACAATACAAAGATTTTTTTGCTGGGAAATGTCAGCATAATTGGATTTAAAACTGATATATCTTTCTCAGGTTGTCTGGTGATGAACAGAGTTCACCCATTCTGGCTGAGCAGCATAATACTGAGAGCTGCCTTTCTGTGGTGAAAATTTACTCTGGCTATCTAATGAGATTTGGTCCAGAGCCTGCTAGCAATATCTGGTTATTTCCTTATCATCTCCAGCAAATGAAGGAGATGATGGAAGTGCTGTGTTCTAGGCTGAATGAAAGTCAGTCTATTTTGGATGAAGATCGAAGAATTAATGATAACAGCAAATTATCAGGCATTATTAAGTTTGTCCCTGTAATTGCCATTACAAATTTGCTCGGTGTCTGTGGGCCAATGGAATATTCTGTGCATGATGCTGAATATGGAATCCTTGTGGTGACTTCATCTGTGATATACTTTGTGAATCATAAGGATATGGAAACGTTTATGTTCAATCCAGAATATGCACCTTCATATGAAAGACGAATTGCAGATCTCGTTTCTGTGGTAAGTTGTCTAAATTGTAGTTATGTATACTTGTTTAGCTCACTCATTGTAATCAAATTTGATGCCTCTTGATGCATATGTAATGGGTTATATGCTTCAAAATCATTTTCTTGAAGAAACCTTACCACCACATGGGGAATCACTTCAGGATTATGAAGAGTACATATAAGTTTCTCTGGTGGAAAATTCATCGTAATTGATTATCCCTGTACATAGAATTGAATGCAAACTCAGTGATGGAAGATACTATTCAAAATTTTTATGCACCCATCAAGACTATGGATAGACCAATACAAAAGTTTGATTCTTAATTCTCAACGCTAATATTTTTATTATTTCTTCAAAGATTGTGGTAATCATTGGAAATGTCCCATTTAGACAAACATTTCAGCCCCTGTTTAGGAAATTTAAAATGCTGCCATCAACTTGTATTTATTCATTCCATATATTGACTTTTGTTTAAAGTAACACCAATGATTATCACTTAACCCTTTTACGGCAGTCTCGCAGATGGACATGCTTCCCTGTTATGAGTCTCATGAACATTTACTTTACTCCCCTGTATGAAGCTCTCTTCCTGTGACAAAAGGCAAGAATTTGCTCTTCCTCTGGCTTGTAACTCAACTCATAAGGACACCAGGCCTTTTCCTCAGTCGCTGGCCTAGACTCTCTATAATAATAATAATAATTCTTTATTCTCTGCAAGCAAATTTTTGCATAGTTTTGTCAAAAATAGATACTCAAGAAACCAGTTTAACAACATAAAAAAGAAGAAGAAACAGAATAATTAAGATGTCACTTGCAAGTAAACAGATAAATGAAGACATCAATTTTATGATGATATCAATATACAATAATGGACTAGTAATAAGTTTGGCGCTACATTAAAAGAAAAAAAGGCATTATATAATTTGGGTAATTTGGGAACTTTTCCTGACATAGAGCATAAAATTCATCCACTGAGTGTAAAGGTGTAATTACAAGAATTGCTCTAAGCTTGTACTTGAACTCATCGGAGGGGGATGCCTTTTAGTAGGAAGGGACCAAGTTAAAAAATTTGGCACCAGTTGGTATCTATGTCTACATCTACATTATATCCTGCGAGCCGCCGCATGGGCATGTTGCAGGGGACGTTAGTTCACCAGCCGTGTAAAGGTGTAAGTTTTTTGGAGATGAAATGGTAACATGTATTATAGGAGTGTATTTAGTGGAGCTCAATTTTCATTGTGGTCGCTTATTGTGCGTGGAAAGAACGAGTTTTTGTACCTATCTGTTCAGCAGTGTATTTCTCTTACTTTATCACCTCTGTCAGACCTAGAGATGTAGTGAGGAGTCATGATTATATTCTCTGTGTCTCTCTGAAAAATATCAGTTCTGAATTTCTCAAGCAACCTAAGCCTAGCGTGTAGCCTCCGAGTCTCTAGGGGCTCCTACCTTAATCCCTCTAAAAGTTGTGAGACATTATATGTATGCCTGTAGCAGTTTTTAACAAAGCGTGCTGCTTTCCTTTGTATTTTCTTATTTTTTTTGGCATGGTCCCCCTCTGCATAATTTCGATGATCTAGCCTCAATATGTATGTTATAATTTGAGCGTGTATTATGTAGATGGACATCATAGTTTTGCTCATAAATATGCATATTTATATTTCTTGATAACATGGGTCTATTAAGGATTAAAAGCCTCTTTGGCAGCGTGTCCACAGTCAAGTGACTGAAATTGTAGTGTCTTTTTTTTAACAAATATTTTCAGTATATATTAAATATTTGAACTTAAAAATGAATTGCTTGCATTTTTCTGCGTATGTAAAAGTTTCAAACGAAATTCTAATGTTTTTATTGATGGATTTAGTGTATTAATCTGCTACTGCCAAGTATGAGTGCAAATCTTCTGCTGCTATAATTGGAAAAACAATCCCCCAACCTCTTTTTTCATCGGGGCTTTAGAGTGGCGGTAAAGTTTATATATATGTGATATCAATCTGTGTCAAGATCTGTTCTAGAAGTCTGTTTTAATGAATGCTAAAATTTCGTTTGAAATTTGCTGGTACTAAGCAAAATAAAGACAAATTCTTTTCAAATTTTAAATTTTTAGAATATGCAACAAACATTTGTTTGGAAAAATCACAGAAAATGGTGATAGTGGACTGGTAGGAGGGTGCAGCTAATGGGTTGGGCTTGAGTTGCATAGGAGTGGAACTGGACTCTTGCTAAACAGCATGCCTACATTTATTGTTTCAGTGGTGGTCACTTTCCTTCATCCCACATTTCATATGGTAGGCATTTGTTCTTTTACGTAGGAAAAGCTGCATCACATATGGTAGACATTTGTTCTTTTGCATAGAAAATCCTCATGATCCATATGCTGCCTTCAATGCGAAAGGGTTAAATGATCTTCTTTTTCCCCATTATACAAGAGGAAAGAGAGATTAACATCTTGAGAGATCACTCATCAAAGTACATGCTAAGGGTCCAAAGATAATGACAATTTACATCTACAACTAGTTGCCTCATATAATTAATAAAAGAACTAATGTACATTAATTTAAAAAGGATACTTCTAAATACCTTATGGATAAATGTTTTTTTTTCTGTCCTGGATTATCTAAATGAATTATATCTGAATCATCATTGGGTGATGAATTATATGTACTTGACTAGTCCTTTATATATGTTGTATGTCGTTGCATCGATAAATATTACTATTGTCACAGAAAAACCTTTACAGAGATCAGCTTTCTCTGATCTGTTTACTACTGTTATATTTTGGGTGAATTTTCATTTAATTTTATTGCTTTTTTGTAGAATGGTGCTTCTAGTGCAGGCCATCAACTTCACGGAATCAGCCTTCATTTCTCTAGCGAAGAGCATGATGACAAGTGTGTGGTGTGGCCTTGGGGTGATGGTATAATCCTGGATTGTCTTTATTCTCTGCAGAAACCATGGGAAAATATTTTCTCTGTGCCATTTGAGACCATACTTGCTCAAGCAGCTTCTGAAGGAAATTAGTATGATTATTAATATCTATTTTGCTCACCTGTCTGAAGCCATTGGCATGGAACACTGGATTACTTATGAATCCTCAGCTTAAGCGTAAAATGCATGATATCATGTGAATGTGTATCCATTGAAAAATATTTCCTTATATTTTGAATATAAATGATAATTTTTCATTGGGATGCTTGTATATTGTGAAAAGAAAAAAATATATTTTATGAAAATGATAATTCTGAAATATGATCTCCATACATACCAGTTTGAAAAAAACTGAAAATGACATTTATTGTTATGCCTCAATGCAAAGTTTTGCATAACATAAAAGGGATGCTTACATACTTAAGAATGGATTTGAAAAACGAAAATAATTAACACAATATGCACCCTGCTGAAAGTAATGATCAATGCCAGATTTTAGTTCTTGTAGGATGCTTAATGGTAAAGTGAACAAAATAAGGCAAATGGATTCATCTCCAATGGATTGTATAGAAAACTCCCCTTATAATGTACCTGAATCAGATTTTTCTCCTGAAACTTAAACTTCCAATTAAAAAAGTTTTTCTTCTGCCTGATGTTATCTAAATTAGTTAACAAATCAAGACATTGTGCTATCTGTGTTTGCTAGTACTAATGATTCATTTCTGGTGAAATGAAAACATAATAATGCATGAATTGAACCTTTTTTGGGCATTAGAAGTGATGAAAACCCTGTGCCTAGTTTAGCTCATATTTCTCTTGTCACCATGTCAGTGAAATTGTGTCGTAACAAAACTTGTTTGAATGAATTTTTAATATAATGAATTATATCTGTGATATGTTTGTCACAAAACTTAGTGGCATCTGCCTGAATTATGTATCATGCCTGGGAGAGGGGAATATGTGAGGGAGAGAGGACCAGGAGGCCAAGAATTCTCCGTGGTCTTTGCAGGTGGCTCCTGGTCGTCCACTCTTGCTTCACCCTATCTGACATCAAGTTTTCATTTGGCAAGTGCCACCAAGCTCTGGAGTTTTATACCAGTGAATCGACAACCAATCCCTATTAGTGGACCCAATTAATATTTCATGTTCACCCTTCAATGTCAAGTTTTTCGACTCATACCTCTGGAGTCATCTCTGCTCATTTCTCAAAGTCCATTGTGGTGGATTTGATACCATCGGGGCTTATGAGCAAATTTTAAAAACTGTGTTAGAAAGTATTTTATGTTGTTTCTATAACCACTATTAGATAATGTTAGGAGGAAAAATTTCCTTCTTTAAGATTAATGGTTAATGACAGTTGACCACAACTGCTGCCTAAGTCTCTGTCTGATGTGAACATTGTCTTATTTAACTCCTATAAGCTGGAACTGCTACAAAATGATCACCTCAAAGTGATCCTCTGCAAATGACTGATAGATACTTTAAATAACCTAAAGATTGTGAATTCAATTTTCACAAATGTGTAAACTTGTCAATGAGGAATATCATTTGATCTTGGTGGATTTGAATTCACTTATGCCAAGTACATTATCCTAGCTCCCCATTCCATTGCAAATTTCAGGAAGCTATAGATGGAGGATGTTGGAAGGGTACTTTGCAATAGCAGTTCATTCATTTAAAGATTCTCTTAACTTCCCAGTGGAAGTAAATATGTTAGTGGCTTAATTCTTTAGAGTACCTGGTGTAAAATTGGTGGAACTTAGTTTAAATCTTAATCTAAGCAAATGATTTTGTCTGCATGAATTTTGCACATTCATGTGTCTCCATAGTGGATGATGGTGAAATTATTCAATTTTGAAATAACACAATTTTAATTCTTTTTAGTGGTATTTGACTCTAAAAAGTGGTTGCTTCTATATGAAAAAATGAAGTTGTGACTGGCTTTATCGATTGTTTGCCATTTATTGCTCAAAGATATTTTTGAGTACCTATATAAATATCATTACTAACGATTTGTTTCATGTACTTTTCCTTGAGATATGTTTATATTTCAATGTAATGGACCTCATTGAATGAGGATCATGAAATGCTTGTACGAGCCATGCTCCACCTGAGAAACGTTACTAATTTCTTTAAGATCATCATGTACCTAACCAATTAAGCCTCTGAAATAGTGATCAAGAATTGGGACATTATAATTGTTGGTTATTAAATGTATATTGTTGTTAATTTGTCATTAAATGTGTGAAAATATCAGTTATAAACAGTATCTACTGGGTTTTGTAATATGCATGAGACGTGAAAAATAACCATGTTTATTTACTAAAAAATGATTATATTTTTTGAATTTACATTCAATTGTTTGAATAATAACTTACTGATAAAGTTGATTCTCATTTATGAGCAACTAAATGCATCCTGTTATCTACAAATAGCCTGAGGGGTTGGTAATTTTTGGTGACCATAAATGTATCCTGACAAGTCGTCTCTTTTGTGGGTCAATGGACATTGGTAATCCCAAAAGCCAATTTTAAACAATAAGGTAGCCACTTCTGAGCTCTCTACCCAAATTTTTATCTATAGTCTGCAAGTTAGAGAATGTTGACCATTAGATAATTGATTTTGAATCCTACTTCACATAAAACCACTGTTGCCCCAGTTGTAAAGATGTCAACCATTGATAATTTGAGTTAAAATGCACATTAAGTGCTCTTGGTTTTCTTGCTTTAGTAACATTTGATATCACTCTAGATGCCTACTTTACATACCACCACTTAATGCTGTCATAACATTGTAGGCCAGCAATGAAAATTAAAGTATAAATGTACATTAGGTGTATGCAGAGTTCTTGCTCTAGTGATTTTTGGTTTCACTCAAGAATCACAAAATTTTTTAATGATTACTCTCTCATACAAGGTGCATTTTATCTGTTAAAAAATTCTGAATATGTCAATTCTTATTGTGCAAATAAGTAGTAAAGCTCTGAGTTGATCACAGCATGTTGTTGAAATGAGTTTTTTCATACTCGCCAGTATCCACATAGGCTTCAGTGGAGACAATTAGCATTTTTCAACTTTCAACATAAGTTACAGGCCTGGACCCAGATACATGCTATTTCTTTTGAAAAAGTAGTGAAATTCATAGTTATTCATGGAAATTTTGAGTAAATGTTTTGAGGCAATAAAGAAAATACCAATGCACCAAATAGGAGGTGAAAAAGTTTATTGGTGCTTACTGGCTGGAAGGTATCTTTTTTCTGTAGTTCAGATGACTCTAGCTACAAAGCAACTTTCAAATGGAACTTAGGAAAATAATTAAGCCACCCATTAGCTCTAAATAAATTTAGGCGATAAGTACATAGGAGTTGTTTTTACTTAAAAATAATGGTAGTCATCATCAAAACTGTCATCCACAGAAGCACTGGCATTGCAATAGACATGGCTAATTTTCCTGGATGTCCTCCGAATCGATTCATCTTCGTACGATAGTTTCATACTGTACTAGTGTTTCAGCAAGCGTCTTCAGGTTAGAAGTGTGGATGCACATTTCTGCCCGTCTTATGTAGCCCTCTGTTTTTCCCAGAGTCCACAGTGCAGGATGCCTTGGTAATTAACTGGCTACAGCACTTGGCATGAAATCAAGGGATCTGGGTTGAAATCCCGACCAAGGCAAATAATTTTTCCTGTATGTAATTTTGAATCCATGTTCCCATATTGGTGACTCACAATAGGTAACACCGTGGCTATTCCCAGCATCCTCAAATTTTGCAAGCATTAGGTGTTAAGCTTGAGAAACGAAACTTGGCATTACCTGTTTTATGTTTGATTCCTGTGGCACCATTTTACAAGACATGGGGATCTCAAGGAGCATGATATCATACTGTTTGAAGGTTTAGTGTATAGCATGATTTCCAAGGAGTGCAGTAAAACTTTCAGTTATAAAAGAGAATGGAAGGGAAAACTTTCAAACTGTTCTGGGCTTTCCCAAGGGCACCCAGCCACACAAAGATTGGGCTTATGAGAACTCATGAGACAATATGCTAAATTCAATAATCCAGAAGCATATGACCACAGGGTCCATATATCATAAAAGTACACTGGAAGTAGGGATCAAAACCTAAGTGATTTTGATCACATGACAAATTCCTTGGCGACATTAAATGTACTGCATTTCATTTGAAAAAAAAAGTCAGGTTGGGTACTATAGCAGGACTATTAAAATCAGAGGAAAAAAATGTAGGCAGAACTTCTAATGAGTTATTTATTTAAAATTGATTAGAATAGGAGCATTAACCTTTCATGTGTATACAGTTTAAACATCATATCAGCATTTAAAATACAGCTTGCAGTTTAATGTCGACTGCAAATTGACTATACACGTCCAAACTCAATTCAATCATGCCACCTAATAAAAAATCCAAAAATAGAAAATCCATCCGATTTTAAATACACAGCATTTTGCTTATTGAATGAAGAAGAAAGACTTAGTTACAGAGGAGAACCAGCTCAAAATCATGAATGAGACCAAATGCCAAGCATTTTGTATTCATACAATAAGAAGAATAGAAACATTTCTCTGTGAACATAATATCTGAAGAATGGATTAAAACAATTCAGCAGAGCAAGTCACACCGCAAAAAGTATCAAAACTAAGCAATACTCTAAAGAACATTCCAAGTTTTATACAATAAAGAAAAATTCATTTACAATTACATAGTAAATTAAGATAATAGCAGAAGTCAATTGAAAAACCTTTCTAGAATTCCCAAAAGAATGTTGAATTATTTCCAAAAAAATTAAACATTAACATGCAAATGATTACATAAATGTAAAAAGTCATTTCTACCGTCAAATTATCCCCGGCAAAGAATTCTTTATCACAAATTCCACCATTCATATTCAATTGCCAGTTAAACTTTCCATATATCAGCATATCAATAAGTTATAAATACTATCACGATTGGCATGATTTGGCATCACTCACCATTATGTGGCTGTTGATACACCTTTAACACATTCTGACCTTTTCACTACAATGCGGTCATATTTTAATACCCAGTTTTATTGTCTGAAGTTGTAACTAGAAAATTTTAACTCAAACACCTTATATTGCAGTGTAAGTGTTAACAGGTAACTACTTAGTTGGCATCACTTCATTATTAAGCTGAAAATAGGAGTCTAAGGGGGTTTTCCTGTACCCTGACAACCCCTTCCAGCTATGTTACATGTTAGGACTCTATAAATGTTACCTCTTTTACCTAATTTCCAGCATCAGGAATCACAGTACAAACAAACAAACAACTCAGCAGCATTGAGCCCTTTCAAATGACTCAGGCTCTTATCATAAAAGTAAAAATATCACTTTTAAATACTATTGTCTCCATCATATCCTAAAGGTCATGGAAGAACATATGAACAATCCCTTAGGGAGAAAAAGCTCTATTGCACTATATTTACTGATTGTAGAAATTATTCACAATCACTGGCAATACATAGTTTTATAGTTTTTTGGAAAAATTATGATAGCATTATACTATAGAATGGATACTGATTATAGAGCAATATAAAGTGATTATACCAATTTACAATCCACTGTGAGATTACTACTGTATTGATTACACAACTTTAGGACTATGGATATAGTGATAATGACAATTCCTTCACTGATTATGGATATTTGTTATTACCTTGGGGATGGCTAAAATCACTTTATGAAGTCACCATAGAAAGTTCTTCTGTAATTGGTCCAAATGACTATAGTACTATTAGCACTGATTATGAAAATTTCCTATAATCACTATACATCGTTCAGTAGCATTTTTTTCAGCAGGATACAATTTTTCTCATGCAAAAGCCTATGGCAAGCATTCACCAGAGCCAGGGGTGCCAACGTGAGGGTTACATAGCATAAGTTGCGCAATTGAAATTTTGGTGGGGGAGATTTTGGAAAATTATTTTAATAGCAATGGTAGAAAAATTAATAAAATAAAACTTAAAAATCTAGAAAACAAGAGTGACAAACCTAATCTGAGGCATTACAATTATTATTCTTGGAGCAGAGGGAGTAAGATTTGGAAAAAGTTTCGCGTGAAAGAAGGAAATAAATATTGTTCATAAAAAGATGTAGGATAGGATTTTTAGGATAAAAATAAAGATATTTGTTCGAACTTATGATTCTTTTCTTTTTTTTTAAATATTACCTTTACATGATACTATTATTAAAATTTATTAATTATTCAAATTTGAAACAAGAAAGCCAGAAGGAATAACCGAATTTTAGGGGTTAGGGGGGAAACAGGTATTTGGGGGTAGGTTTTGCACTGTAGCTTATGAGGGGTTGGTACCCCTTGACCACAGAAAATAACAAGTTTTCAGTGAATTTCAGATTTAATATGAATTAAGGCTCATCATTTCTTCCAAATTAGCATCTTATTATTAGCTGGCATATCTATAATTCTCTCGAGAGAAATACCATTTTTTGATGCAAAATCCTTCAGTAACATTATATCCCTTACACCCCAACTAGGGTCCCTTCTTCTCAGGCTAGAATCAAAATCCCGATTACTCTGAGGCTCAAGGACACCATTATTGGCGTAAGGTCCATACGTGACAAGGAGTCCTCCTGACCGAAGAAGGCCTCCAGCAGCAGCGAAGAGCCCTTGTGAGCATGCTATTTCACTAATGTGCATCATGTTGGCATTGTAGATCATATCAATCGATGCAGGTTTAAACGGTTCACCTTTCCCATTTAGACCCCAAACACTGAATGGAATACGTATGTCTATCTTAACAGGAGGAAGCACATTAGTAAGCTTTCCTTCAGCTACGTGGGCACGTATACTCATGAAGTCGGCCTCTTCAATCTGCAGAAAAAATAAAACACTAGTTAATAGTACATGTACACCACAGATATCCACCTTGAATATACACTTGAAAGTGAGTTATAAAATTTTAGAAACCCCTCAAGTATGTAGCAATATCACTCGGGTAAAGCAAACTGGTACACATGGCTTTTGGTTCTCATCCTTTGATATTATATCTCAAAGAAACTTTCCATGAACAGCAAAACCTCACGTAAATGGATCCTGACCAAAGTGGATACCTCACCATCTAAAAAGGAGGTCAGTCCCAGAGGGCATGAAAGGGTTTTACATGCATTGGTACCATGGGTTACCATTTCAATTCTACTTCTGTGTAGAAAAATTTACAAAATGATTTATTTAGGAATGGTGCGACATTTATCTTATCCTGCAAAAAATTAAAAATTCTCAATTTCCTATCTTGATGGTGGCATGTAAGCTTATATCTAAGAATTGAACTAGTCAAGGTATTCACCTTAGTACTTCAGAACTGACATTTATTGTTGTGTGGGTATACCTTTCATTTGCTTTAGTTAATCGTTACTTATCATAGTGGATGTTTTTTCTAGGAATTTGTCCTGATATAAGCTTTGGAATGGGTCATAGTTAAATTCCAATTCTGCGTAGAAAAATTTACAAAATGTACATAGAAATAAGAATAAAACTGTATTATATCTGTTTTTAGGGGGAGAAATTGGATTTAATCCTTTTTTTATTTGTTTTTGAGGGTTGAATAAAATGTAGATTATTCCTAGATAAAATATGAAAATTAGAGGACATTTGGTAGAGAATTCTTCAGATTAAATATAGATATTTCCTAGAAGCCATTTATACAAGAATCTGTGTATTATGCAGATTTCATCTTTTGTGTGCTGGAAGGGCAGTGTTAGTATACGGAAACAGTTGAATGAGACTGAATCGGTTTCTGGGAACATGAACCCAGATTAAGAGGAATGAAATAAAACAATTCCAAGCAGTTTTTACCAGAAGGAAGTAAAAAGTTTTTCAATTCCATTTCCCTTGAAAAATTTTTCTTCCAACTTTCAATCCTTGGAGAACTAGCCTAAGCAGCCATTCTAATGGTCAATCTACCTCATTACTGACTTCATAGCACTTCGAGAGGGACATGCTTGGCGAACATTTACCTGATTAATAATCAACACATTAGGTAGAGCAGGAAAGATTAGGATAGCAATTTATTTCAATGTCCTCACAGAAGTCATAGCAAAGAATTTTTTAAAAATTGCCCAGCTAAGCGACACCCGTCAATATTTAATAATTAGGCATAACTTTTAATACTGATTTTATTACTACATTTTTATTCCAACAGAGACAATGTGTCAGATCTGCTCAATGGATGCTGCCTGTGTACAGTGCAATAATGGCTACCCTGTGACTAGAAAATAAATATAAAAAGTTCTGTTCGGTTCTCACTGTCATCTGTACGTTTTCTTTACTTCACTCATGCAAGTATTTCCATTTACAACAGGTTATGGGCCCAGTGCACCAAAGTGCATCAGGAAAGTTTTTCTTAATTTGTGTGCAATCCAAATTTAACGGCAAGAAGTAATTTTTTTGCGATAATGTGAAAAAAACTAAGTATCAAGTGTCAAACTTTGAATCGATCATCATGTCAGTCCAGCCATTCCCGCACTTGTCCAGCATGAACTATTCTAATTGGAAGTTTAGGGTTGAAACTTTATTAGATAAGGAAGGAGTGAAGTATGTGTTGCAGCAGGAATAAGGAAATGTTAAATAAACAGAAAATCAGCTTTCCATTCCAATGACAAAAAGGCAAAGTGTGTCATGGTACAATGTATTACTGATTGCCACGTAGAAATAGTAAAGGATGCGAGAACCTCGAAAGGAGAGAGATATGATGAAGTCCCTACAGAACGTTTTTGAACAAAAAACTCTTTTGTCTTGAAAAGGCTCCTAAAATTAAAATTAGGGAAAGAAGATTTGCAAGACCACTTCATGAAATTGGAAGGTCTTCTTCACGAGTTGACTGCAGCAGGAGCGTCTCTAGATGAAAATGACAAAACCTGTTATTTGATGTTAACTATGCCAGAAGAGTATGATACGGTTATAACAGCTATAAAAACCATGGCATCAGGGATAACCTTTGAATTCATCAAGAGCAGACTACTTGATGCAGAGCTGAAGAATGCAGGTCCCCAGGGAAAAGAAAACGAAGATAATTGCACTTTCACAGTCAATAAGTCGAAAGGGTGCTTCTTTTATGGTGACCCAAAGCGTTACAAAATTAACTTACAAAGGCAAGTGCCAATGACATCAGTTTTGTAATAAATAGTTGTGCAACAGAGCATTTAGTGAAGGAAAGTGTTGCTGGCGTAATGACCAACGTAGAGACATTAGAGAGAAAAGTAGCGAACGGTGAGACGTTAATTGCATTGCAGAAAGGGAAGCCAAAGCTCAGGCACAGTAATTCAAATGTCTCCCTCAGAGACTTAATTGTTCCTGGCTTGAAACACGATTTACTATTGGTGATAAGAATAAACAATAATAACCACACTGTTATTTACCAGAAGAACAAAGCTGTGATAACGAGTGGAAATCCATTTAAAATGGAATGCAAATTTGATGGAAACTTATTCGTCGCCACATTTAAAGTAATATTACCGGAAGTATTGTGCAATGCAGCGAATTTAACTAATATTTGGCACCAGAGACTTGGTCAAGTAAATTATTTATCTTAAAAAAAGATGAACCTACCAAACAAGAAGGATGTGTGCAGTGCATGTCATGAAGGTAAAGCAGAGAGGCTACCCTTCAATGATTCGTCTAGGCCAGGGGTGGCGAACATTTTGGCGATTGAGTGCCAAAGTTTATGAAATAAGAGTATACTTGCTCAACTCGCGTGCCAACCCATCGAGTGAGATAGAGGTATCCCATAGTGCCCTCCCAGCTCCGCGTGCCGAAATAATTGCTCCGTGTGCCACTTAGGGCACGCGTGCCATAGGTTCGCCATCCCTGGTCTAGGCCAAGATCACGCAGAATCGGAGAACTTTTACACAGCGATGTTTGCGGACCCATCCGAACGCCAACGTTAAGAGGTGAGAGATACTTCCACACCATTATTGATGATTATTCTCATTTTACGACAATCTATTTATTGAAGACTAAGGATGAAGCCAGCAAAAATTTGATGTCGCATATTCGTAAACTTGAAGCAGACGGATTCAAATGTGCACGAATCAGATGTGATAATGGAGGAGAGTACCGTTCTCATAAACTAAAAAATTTTTGCAGACAAAAAGGAATACGTATTCAGCCATCTCTACCCTACACAAGCCAACAGAATGGTGTTAGCGAAAGGGCGAACAAAACTTAACTCAACATTGTTCACACCATGTTTGCAGAAACGAATCTCCCAAGATATTTATGTAGAGAAGCAACGCAATGTGCAGCCTACCAACTGAACAGAAGGCCCACTGCAGCCCTGGATGGCAATATTCCTAGCAAGATATACTATGGAAAAGTGGATTTATCTAAGCTTATAGTGTTTGGTTGTAGAGCATGGGCTTATAAATTGCCTAAAACCGGTGACAAATTGGAAACAAGGGTGAGAGAAGTCCGTATGATGGGATACAGTGGAAATAGCTATGGTGTTTGGGATCCAGACACAAATGAGATTTTTGTTTTGTGAGATGTACAATTTGATGAATCCAATTTTACGTACAATATACAGGAAACCAGCCTTGAACAGAAGGATGAATCAAAAAGGGAGTACAAGAAACAAATTGAAGAAATGGTAGAAACCTGGGAGAAACCTGAAAGGAGAAACCCTAGAAACAGAGGAATGCCAGAAAAGTACAGTGATTACAAATTCTATACTGCCTATTGTCTAAGCAAGGACAACCCTCAAACCTACGATGAAGCTGTGGAACTGATGAAGGTTGGGAAGAGGCCATCATGAATGAACTTCAAGCACATGAAAAACAAGGTACTTGGGAAACAGCAGTACTACCACAGGGAGAGAAAGCCATCGATACTCGCTGGATCTTTAAAACAAAGCAAAATGGTCTAAGAATAGCTAGATCGGTGGCTAAATGTTATCAAGAAGAATCACTGCCATATGCCTACTCCCCAGTTGCGAGGATACAAACCATTCGAATGATGCTGTCTCATGCGTTGCAGAACAAATGGCAACTAGACATCCCAACAGCCTTCCTAAATGGGTACTTAGATAGGGACGTGTATATAAAGATACCTCAGGATGTAAATGTATGTTGTAGTCATATACTTAAATTGAAGAAAGCTCTTTAATGCTCGAAAGAGGCACCAAGAAAATGGAATGAAAGGTTTAATTATTTCATGGAAGAAAACGGAATGAACCATTCAACTAATGCCTTTGTTTATATATTGGTGATAAAGTTTGGCTATTAAATTGGGTGGATGACATATTGATAACTGTGAGAATGTGATTCATCACTCAGGACAGAATTTAATGCAAAAGATTTAGGTGAACTAAAGCATTTCCTAGGAACTGACTTTTTGCAAAGTAGTGACAAATTTCAAATTTCCCAGCGTGCCTACATCGAAAAGGTGGTAACTAGGTTAAAAATGAGTGAATGCAAGGGTTCAGCTACACCCATGGAACCCAATTTTCAGATAGACATAAATGCAAAACAAATGAGTGTGCCCTACAGGGAGTTAATAGGCTCTTTGATGTATGTAGCAACAATCAGCAGGCCAGATATAGCTTATGCCACTTCTTTTTTTAGCAGACACTTAGACAAGCCAAGTGAACAGTTGTGGATTGCCACAAAACGAGTAATAAGATATCTTAAACACACTAAAGACTTGATGCTGACTTTTACTAAAACATCAGCAGCGAATGTTTACTCTGTTATTGCCTACTCAGATGCTGATTGGGGGGGGGTGATCATTCAGATCTCAAAAGTGTGAGTGGTTCTCTTGTATATTTCAATGAGAATCTTGTATGTTGGGCTTCAAAGAAGCAGTCATCTGTGGCACTGTCAACAGCTGAAGCAGAGTACATTGCCTGTGCAGCAACAGCTTCTGAGATGATCAACATCGGCAGAGTGGTACAAGACCTGTGTCCCAACAAGTGTTCCGTACCAATGAGTATGTATGTAGATAATGAGTCAACAATCACTACATTCACCAGTTGACCTCAGATTGATTTGGCTGGTTAAGCTTGGTATGGTAAATGCAACGGGCTTGTGGGTTTGATATTAGGAGCGGGCTAACTCTGCCCACTTTCTCGGCCAGTCTGTGATTTCAAATTGATATGAACCGATTCAAATCGATATTTCAATCAATTTAACATTGGTAAACCAGGTGATCTGAGTCGGATGGCTTACAATGTTCAGAGAGGTCCGAGTTCATATACATCTGAGCTTGATTGGTAAACATAGTGATAGAAACTAATTGAGAACTATGAAAATAGCAAAAGATAAAAGCTCATTTTGTTAAATATCTAGTATCTAAGAACACAATACTGTCAAAATATGTTCAAAGTGATAAAAACATTGCAGATATATAAACTAAATCATTGATGCAAGTGAAATTTAGAGAATTACTAAAAGTGTACTGAATCCAATAATTATTCATCAATGCAACAACTTTTAATTCTTTTGAGAAAGACATTGGACTCAGTTGTACAAAGAGTTTTTTTTTGTTGATTCATTTCTATGATTTGTGTTTCCTGTTTCCATTTATTCTTCAGTGATGTACAATTCATGTTGTTTTGCCAAGTGATTCAGTTACATTGTTTAATATTGTTTTTTCAATGCTAATATTCTATTTTAAGTGCAAGTCTAACTTATGGTAAGAAAGGGGAAGTTAGCCTTGAAGGGGGGTGTCAGATTTGTATTGTTAGATCAGCTCAATGGATGCTGCCTGTGTACAGTGCAATAATGGTTTCCCTGTGACTAGAAATTAAATAAAAAATTTGTTCTGTTCTCGCTGTCATCCTGACGTTTTCTTTACTTCACTTATCCAAGTATTCCCATTTACAACACAATGTGCTCTGTTAATTGGGGAAACTAATGTTCAAATATAGAATAATAGTGAAAAGTTGTAATTAAAAAAGCCTGCCCCTTACCTCACTAGGTTGCCAGATTACATTTTGAAGCGACCTCGCAAAATGAGCTATATGCTGGCCAGTCCCTGAAGATATTTCAAGACAGAATAACTTCTTATCTGGGTCTGTACATAGTGAGGGAATATACTGCTTGAGAATTTCAAGAATAGGCTCCTTGTTGCGCTCAGCAGCTGGGGCAGTTAATTTTCCCCTCATCCTGAAAATCAAAGCATTAAATAAACATCTTCGTTGAGCAGCGTTACATCCTTATAAAGCAGTCAAATAAAAAGAAAAATAGGGCTATTTCCATAATCATAGGCGCGGCCACTAAAATGTCTACTAGCTTCCAATTCTAACGCAGAACATATATTCTAATACAGTAATAATAAGCTCATGACTTAAATAAGGGAGAGCCATGAATGGGTGATAACGCATGAATTTACCCTCGCCTTAAGAGAAAAGCTTTCAATGATGCTCGCAATACGGTACAAGAGAAAGACAACCCGTGAAGCATTAAAGAACTTGACCAAGCATGATAAATCTTCCGAATCGCTGAAATATTTTGGTTATTTTCATTCACACAACATTTACTCTCCTAGGATCACAAGAAAATGAAAACGCGTTAGTAAAACACCTACACAAAATCAACACAAGTTGAACTAGCAGAACTTGATGCAATTTCCAAGCATTGATGCCAACAGAAAAAAGTAGTCTTCATAAATATGGCGGCAAATAGGATATATTCAAGACAGATCGTATCGCCAATGAGCGATCTATGTATGCTTATTGTTTCTTAACAGTATACAGTGATATAATCAAATCATACTTATCGGAACAGTCAATGTTAGTAATATTTACGGTTATGAGACTTCAATGCAGGTATAATTTCGCCAAAATTATACTGTAGCATGGTATATGTTACAGTATAATTTTGGCGAAATTACATTGACGAAAATTACGGTCAATATCTTGAACTAGTAAGGCAGTCTTGAAAAGGGGTTTGAGAAGAACTTTTTGAAAATTTTATTCTACTAACTTATGTGACACTATTAACCCATTCACATACTTATTTATTTAGCCTTCATTAGTGCCCCGTGGTTATAAATAGAAATTTTAAGAGAAAAACCTTTGCGCGCTGAAGTTAAATTGTCTCACTCGTGCTAAAGTGGAGATTATTTTTGCCTGACTCTTCGTTATTAGCACCTGGCTGTGCCCCTATTCATGCGTCGAATTCTCACCACCACGGAAATCATGAAAACGTCAACGCATTTGTCATAACCTGCAAAAACTATTAGCAGCGAAAAATTCGGTACTGCAGCAAGTTGTCCGCTAAAATTACGCATTTTAATTTCTTCTCTTCGCATTTAAAATAAAAGTCTTCTCCATGGCCTGAACATCAGAGGCGCCAACATTAATTGCCACCATTTCAATAATTAACACCTAGTCCATAAGTCGTATTTCGCACGTGTTTTGTGCGCAAGCCTAGCAGAAAGATCGCAGCTTGTTGGGCAGAGCAGGGCAGAGTTGTTTGCCTGTCATAGTCTGTCATGGCTCCTTTGGTGGTATTTTGTTAATGTTTTCCTGTATTTTTTAGATCGATATCTGTGGTTAATGTCCCTAAGAAATGACCTTTTATGTCTAGAAGAGTTTGACCGTCTGATCTACTACCACTTAAAAGAAAGTCAGAGCCATAAAAAAAACAATGGCAGCTTCTACCAACCTTGTTATCCCAGTCGTTCTTTGGGGAAAAACAGCTCCTACCCATTGTATTTCAAGTATATATCTATCGCGGGACCAAAAAAATCTTGTAACTGGCTGTTATGATGGGCAAATTTGTTTGTGGCAGGTGGATCCAGAAACACTCAAGGTAGGTACTTACCTCTCATGACTCTCATTTTATCTTTTGCTCTCATTCATTACGCTTTATTATTCATTTGAGATTGTTCTCCTTAGATGACTCCTAGATGCCTTCTTGTTGGCCATACAGCCCCTGTTTTATGCCTGTGTAAGGCTAGTATACTAGTTGACAATAATTATATTGTCAGCTCTTCTGAAAGTGGGTGAGTGTGCAAGCAAAATCGTCTAGTTTCGTGCACCTTTATTTTTGGAATTTTGTTGCTGTTATTAATTTATTCCTTTTTAATTTTGTATTTGTTACTTTAAATTTGATCTATTTTCTTCTTTTTCGTCTTACTTTGTGATTCCATTCTGGCTTCAGAGAAATGTGTACTTGGGATCTTGTGGATGGAAAATGTCGAGAAGCCGCTAAGCATCCTTATGTACATACAAATATGCAAGTGAGTAATGATAAAGGGGATACGAGAATTTCTTTTGGTGTGATGTCTTATGTAATAATTCGACGTTGTTTAAAAGAGCAACCGCCTGGCTAAATGTTAACTTGGATGTAGCCTATTTGCTTATGTTAACAAACGTTGTTCGTTTAAGCAACGCCAAGGTCTTATAGGGAGACTTTTAAAAGTGTCCCCATGGCTGTTTGAATGAAATCAATTGATTAGAGTCAAGGCTTACTTGTTGTACTGATGTGTACCGTTCTGCATCAATCTCATTTCTTTTGATTTTCGTGGTTTATAATATTTGTGGCTTGATTACAAGGAGTTCCTGATAATTTCAGGCTTATCACATGGCAGGAACTGATGATGTAAGATTATTTTGCAATGGATATTATGCAGAAGTCCTCATTATGGACCCATTCAGTCTGGAATTATTATTCACTCTTTCTTCGCGAGTAAACCCTGACTGGATTAGTGCTCTCCATGTGTTGAGGCCTGCCAAAAGGAAGGGTGAGTTTTGTAGTGTCTACTAATAGATGAGATGGGCTAATTAGTTACTTTGCTTTGAACTTTTGAAGAATCCCCTCTGGGAATTGCTCACAGAAGCTGGTCCAAATGCACATGTTTAATGCAAAATTGTGTGGACATTGTAAAACACATAAAAGACGTGAGCACCAATTTCAGTCTTAAGTTTATAAAGATATTGTAAAACACAAAAGAATATGCATGCACCAATTTCTGTCTTAAGTTTATAAGGATATATTAGATTCAAAAGGTTATTGGGCTCAATTTACAAAAAACTAGACACACACACATATATCGATTCCTGGTCCAGTCGAATTTTTTCTTCTTGGAATCGGCCATCTTTACATCTTCACACCACCATTGTGTGTGTTGATTTTATGTGTTCCTATCCACTTTCTTTCTACCTTTCTGTATAAACATTTATGTGTGTATTTGCCACTGAGTGGTCTGAGTGAATGAATGAACGATTGTATGGCCTGAACGGCTCATTTCCCACTTGGGTTAGCGTACCCCAAAATGCCTGTTCTATATCTTTCACAACTGTCTGTGTACTTGAGTTATTCTTTCATTTCGCCTTCTGTGTGTGTCCTCCTCTCTCTGCCGGTGGGTGAACAGCAGCCCTGGTGCCATCTATCGGCTGCTCTTGTGGGTCATGCCTTGGGGAGTGTTTGTTCATATAAACCTCCCGCCGATTCCAGTAGATTCTTAGTAGACTGGGTAGCTTGGTGGTCTGAGCATTGGACGCGAAATCCAAAGGTCCGATGTTCAATTTCCAGGCCAGTCGAATTTTTTCTGCCTGGAATCGGCCATCTTTACATCTTCACACCACTATTGTGTTTGTTGATTTTATGTGTTCCTATCCACTAATGTCATTTTTAATAATTGGTTCAGTGTGCACCAAGCTTCATGAAATTCCATTAACCAAAAATTCTTCCACTTATCCAACACCACGCCAAGGTCACCCTCCTCTCTCTCAGGCTCGCGGCACCCCGAATCTCGGCCCTCTCGTCCTTTCTCTTGTCCACGCGAACCTTCCCTTGCTCACAGCGGGACACAAACCATAAGATCCTCTGATTTCGCGACCACAGTCTGCTCCTCACAGAAGATCTCTTCTCACTCCCTCTCATGTTATCTCCTCACATCCTGTATTCCCCTATTGTTATCTGTGTACATCAAATTGGCGTCCCTAGCAACGGCCCCCCATGTCAATATTATTCACCACCCAAAGTTGACCTAGAGTATATATTTTCAGTGTTACAACATGAAACTAAGCTTTGTAGTCACTGACTTTTGGGTTTTACTAGTTCCATGAAGGAGAGGAATCATATTTTATTCCCATCGAACACAGAAATCTTTGTCTTTACCCTCTATAGTGTACATTCCAAAAATCAATTTGCATGATACAGGATACAAAAATCCTTTAAAATATATGCCGAGGAATAAGTATGTGACACCTTTACTACCATATTTAACTTTGAACCTCTGAAATGGGAACCATGATGCTATCTTTTGCATCCCTCACTGACAGCTTTCAAGTTGAATGTTCTGATCAAAACTTGCTGAAAGCTTCAAGACACTACTTTGAATAAATTTTAATTTGGCATTATGTGCAGTTCATATTAGATCATTGTAAATTTAGGACTTGTGTGGTGATGGAGAATGAAAGATATGCCAAGTGCATTATATTTTCACTATTCAGAGAGAAATGTCCTATACTATATGAATAAGATGAAAGTGAAATTATTGATAGAAAGATGTCTATCAAAGACTGGGAGTGATCTTTGACTCATCTATGTCCTTCAATGAACACATCCAGTAGTCTAGGAAGAGAGCACTGAGAATGGTGGGACTAATTGTAAGGAACAATAAGGAGTTCAAAAACATCAATTATTTTTAAATTCTGTACTGCTAATTAGTGAGACCATATTTGTCATTTGCATCTACAGTATGGAATCCTAATTATGATATGCATAATAAATTTATTGAGAGGGTTCAACGTAAATTTTGACTCCTAATTTACTTAAGCTTGGACATTAAGTATATAACAATTCCTTTAACAGTATTCTTAATGTTCTTGATGTATAAACCTTAGCATTAAGACATTTTTTCTGATTTGATTGTCCTCTTTGAAGTAATAAGTGCCAAATATGATCGTCCAGAACTATCGAGTCTCATACAATTCAGAGTACCAACATATTCCACTAGATCCCACAGTGGCTTTTTTCTTAACATTCACTCACTCAACTGTTCCTACAATTCTGCAATGTCCAGCCTTTGCAATTTCTTTCAAATTCTGCAATATCCCTTTCTCAGTCCCATTAAAATTTAGACTTCATGTCTTTGAAACTACCACATTTTTGTTTGTTTTTGATATCTCCTGTCAACTCTATTTTTCCTGTCTTTGAACAAATCCTATTTGCCTTATGTGCATGTCCAGAGTGATGTGGCACTGAACAGATAAGCTGGGTCAACATTTTTGAGGTCTTTACTTAGGAGTTATTTTTACTGTGTATTTCTTTGGCAAATAAGAAAAAGGGAATTCTCTTTTAATGATCCCATGGGATGGAAAATTTCTCATTCTTATGGCCTCTAATAAAATGATTTATTTTACCCTCAGATGACGTTGTACTAGCACTAACTACTACTGGAACCATCAAAGTTTGGACATTGTCCTCTGCCCTGGGGGCGATAGGTTCAATGGGCGATGGCTTGTCTACTGGCAAAGGCAGTAGTGGTGCAGCCTCTCCTACCCATACACCTTCATCATCTCTTCAGTCACCTACTGAACCTTGCTATGAAAATGAAAGCAAACAAATTCGCTGCCTCAATGCCCTCACAATGACGTGCTGCTCGTGCAACCAACGCACTGTCCTCATAGTGTGTTCAAAATATTGGCAGGTAAGTCTTTAACCATCTAGTAGTTAGATAAGGAATGGTGTTTAAAGATGGTTGTTATATATATTAGCAGTGTATAACAGTGTCTATATAGTATAAATATCTATCTTAAAACTTTTTTGGTCCATCTTATTTTTTAATCCTTTCATGATTAAAATCACAGTTAATTCAGGTAACCCTATCCAATGACATGGGTTCATCTGTGCAATATCAGGAACTGCTTACCTGATTGGTCAAGTTGATGTGTAAATTCCTGGCAATGGTGCATGAGAAAGATGAAACTGCATTGTCTGGGAATCATGTTGTTTTTATGGTGTGAAGTGGAATGGTCTAATGCACATTATCAAGTAATGTTAATTAAAGACTTGAGGAAGAGTCCCCCTTTAAGTTTACTAGTTATTGCAGAGGGGTATTGTTTTATGAATGTTGAATGGGTCAACCTGCACTCTATCTCTTGGTTTGCATAAGTTAAATATGGTCCATCATGAGAGTTTTTGTGATAGTCATTACTTTCTGCATCTACAGATATTTGATGCCGGAGATTTTTCTGTGCTGTGTTCTGTTATTGCTCCACAATCTGAGCGATGGATGGGTGGAGATTTTTTGTCAGCCGATAGGGTACTTGTGTGGAGTGATGAAGGAAAAGGGTACTTATATCAACTACCCGCCAAGTAAGTGAAATGAAACTTAATTTTTTTCCCTTTCCTGGAATTATTTTTGGTTTGGATGGATTTCTTGTTCCAATGATTGGGTTTTAACTTTGAAAAAAGTTGGATGTTGCATGAAATTCTATTTCCTCACAGTTACACTAATTTTTGGACTTGGAGTTACATTCTGCGCATTACTTTTGATTTTCTAAGTTAAATGCACTAATTTGTAAATTGGGGAAATGGTTTAATCATATT
This sequence comes from Ceriagrion tenellum, assembly GCA_963169105.1. Taxonomy (NCBI): domain Eukaryota; kingdom Metazoa; phylum Arthropoda; class Insecta; order Odonata; family Coenagrionidae; genus Ceriagrion; species Ceriagrion tenellum. The sequence continues at coordinate 74,755,298 of OY720644.1, read as the reverse complement.
TTTTAGTATTTAACAGTGAAATCTCTTATGACTTTAACGTATAATCCAACTTACATGCTTTGAAGATTTGATGAGATTCTTGAGACGATTGTAACCAATGCAGGGAAATCACTTAAAGGAAGACAGTCCCTAAACCTATGATCTTATTGTTATCTTCATCCCATGGTGTTGTGAAATAGATTTTGTAGAAAAAGGGTTTCATTAGTGAGCAGTAGTTTATTTTCAACTTAGATAAAATTTGTGTCCTCCAAATATTTTTAATATTTTAGTTTGGTGAATAGATTTTACCATTTCAAAGCTCATCCAATTCTATTGAATCATGGCTAAGTACACAGAAATACTTCATTCAGGTGCATTATAAACAGTGTATTCTATCAGTTAATAATTTTTAATGACTTTTTTTGCCCATTTGATACATTAAAATGTTTCCATGAATATAAGGCACATCAACAAGGAAGATAATTACTACATATTGATGATGAAGAATTAAATACTCAACTGAGGGTGCAAAAGTTTAAGGTAGTAGGAGCAAAGAGAAATACTATTCATACAAAAATAGTTTATAATTAATAGATGTGCTTTGGCACACAAATATAACAAAAGTTCATATAGTAATTTACAGAGTAAAAAACAGTTGTCTTTCGGGTACAAATATGTTTCGTATGAATAGTCTTTCAGGTATATTAGTTGTATTTGGTATATATCATAGCATTTTTTATCATATATTAAATATTTTTGTAACTTTATTTTGGATGAATTTTACATCTGTGGAAATCACATGTGGAAGTCTAGGGTGCTCTATCAAGGTATTATATTTGAAATTGTAATTTTAGACATTGAGAGTAAAAAGGGCACAATGTTTTGTGCAATGTGGCATATCTCCTTCAAATCCTTGATAAACAGATAAGCTCTGCTCTTTGCTTTTGACTCTATATAAGAAGTTAACGTAAGTTTTCTGAAATTTTCTTATGCCTTGGAATAATACCAGATTATCCTACTTAATAACAACCTTGGTCCTTTGATAAAAATTTGTACATCATACAGTTCCTTTTTAAATTATCAAGTGGCCCCTTTCAGAGGTATCTTATTGCATGTAATTTGTCACAGATTTCATTCTTGAATGATTTGTATGTCCAAATAGTGGTTGAATTATTGTCATTCCTATTTTCATCTTTTAGGGTCGGTAGCTTCAACATATCCTGTCGATTCTAATTTTTTGGGATATATATAATTGGTGTTTAGTCATAAAAATAATTTTAAAAAATTGATATGCCTTGTTGTTTTTGAAAATATTTGGTGGCTACTGCCTCTCTTGACTTTGAGTGCTGCCGGTAAATCTGCTGAAAGCACTGATGCTATGTTCAGATTGGGGAAGGTGATTTTGTTATTGTATTTGTGGAGGAGATGTGGAAATCTGGAGTAGGTACCTAAATTGGAATATCAACCCTATTGGTGCATATGGGCTGATCTTCAGTCTGGCCTGTGTGAAAACTTCCCCTGTTACTCTTATCAGCCAGTATTTTTACACTCATGAATGTTTTTATCTTCAAACTGTGATGTAAATGCATCAGTAATTTTACATTTAGTTTCCTAAGATTTACTTTGATTTTTGAAAAATAACCTTGGTAGGTTAAAGACGTATTAAAAATTAAGATGTAATCTATTTAAAAATTTTGTTATTAGCTGTCATAGCACAGCCTACCCTGAATTTGCTGGCATCGAAACAGTTCAGAAGAAGTCTTCGGTAAATGAAATTGACCGTAAATGGAGGGTGTCAAAGTATGTTAGGTAAATACATAACCTACTGGAGGTTAGTTATGGTAATAAATGATTGTCAGTGGTATTTTAGTGATTCATAGAAAAAATATGAGTAATGGCCTACCACAATGGGAATTCCAGTTCCTGCTCAGTGATTGAAGTTAAGCATCCTTAGTCTCAGTTTTAATTAAGAGACTCCTATTTGTCAACACAGTGTTGCTGATGACTGCAAATGGCAGATTCCAGTGTCAAGTTTACCTTGGCCATCAAAGTTCACTAAGTTACTGTAGTGAGATATTTAACTGCTACACAAGGATGATTCATTGATTTTGATGAAGGAGTTGCTGCAGCTGGAATTCCAATACACCCTGCAAATTGTAGGCTCTCTCAAGGAAGTTAATGCCTGTATACCTTCCCCTTGATATGATCAGTTCTGGGAAGATAACTCTTCCTTTAATGATTCCTATCGCACTCACTTGGCTATGATCAGGAAGATACTACACAGTAAATTAAATGGGGATTTGGATTCATACATAATCATTCTTATGTGAATATTTTTTGTGAAATGTCCTGTAGAAACTCAGCCCCAAGCACAATTTTTAAATAATGAGGAAGGTTTGCAAAATATACCTTCAGACATTTCTTGATAACCAGTATTTATAAAAAAGTATATTGGTTGTTAGAAAATTACTTGAGATAAGTGCTTGCTATCTTTAACCCATTGGCTTACCATTTTTCTTGCGAGCTACTCCCTCAGAAATACCATTTATTTTGAGAAAATATCCTATTGTTAAATATGCTATAAATTGTAAAGTTAATTATTTATTTTATTGAAAATGTTTATATATGTATCTAGGTTAATATTTTGCCAATTATAATTTGTTCTTATTAGTCCCAATTTTTTTTACCTAACAGTATTATTTACAATTATAAAAAGTTTGAAAAATCATAAATAATTTTTTGTGTGCGTATTTTTAAAAATGATTTTAATTTTTTTGTATTCTTATTGTATAGTTTATCTTCTTTGATTCTTGAAAGTTGCGTTGTAATGCACTGAAGGGTTCTAGAGATATTTTATAATGTATCTGGTAAAATTCTGAAAAAAAAAGTTTTTACTGTCAATGGCATTTTATACCAAAATTGAATAGCTTCTTTCAATATTTTTTTTCATTTTTCTTAAACTTCACTTTACCTGAATTCTTATTATTGGAAACTATATTACATATAATATAATTGCAAATTCTTAATGAACAAATCATAAGTTTTACCTTTAGGCTGATTTCGTATGATGGAGTTTGAACCAATCTGGTCGGTGAAGGGCGACACTACATTCTTTGCACTCCCACCTGGTTTTGCTTATCTTTACTCTTATTTTGCACACCACACATTCACGTAATGGATTTATTTTCACTGGGTTGGTGGGATATGAATTGGGAAATGCCCCCAATTTGCCGCCTGAATCTCATGAGTGCGGGGCCTGATACTGGTCGCCCGCGTCTTTTATAGTCCGGCTTATTCACAGTTTCTAGAATTTTCTCTGAAGTCATCAAATTAAATCTTCTTGCCTGTTGTTTTCTTTTATATTACATAAGTATTGATTAAAACCATATCCATGTCATAAAAAATATATTTTTATAACCTTTCGTATAACGCTGCTAATTGCTGATCCTGCCTGTCAATGGCATTCATTTGTATATTGCAATCTAGAAGGGCTTTTGGTTTTATGATAGATTCTTTAGTTCTTACTGATTTCTTTCCAGTATCAGTCATTTCCAAGGTCATGTAGTATGTTGTTAGTGCATGCACGACTTTTTTATCTCTCCATTTCACAGCAGCGATTCTATTTCTATAAACTATTTTTGCCTCCCCTTTCCTGTGTAGTTTTGAATTCTGCTGGCATATTCCAACGATTTATTCTGTGCCCAAGGCATTGGTTTTCTCAGCAATCAATTTGAGAAATAGATCAGGTGATGAGTACCAATTATCTAACGCCACAGTGTAACCCTTGCAAAAGTAGGGTTGCAAAAGTTCTAATACTATTGCTACACTAGAAGGAATTTCCTTTGCTCCGGATGGTTTTTTCCCAGTGTAAATAGAACATTGTAGGCAGTACACTGATTAGTTTTCACATATCTTGTGAAACTTGATTCCAAATCGAGGTGTTTACTTGGGTTATGCTAGACGTAGCAGAGCCTGCCACAAAATTTCATCAGGCTTTCATCCATGGCAAGATTTCTTTCCGGAATGTATATGCTCTAAATTTTTTATTTACATAGTCGATCTCTGGAGATATCTTTTTCAGCCGATCATTTTCATTCACTTTTGAATTATCAACAAAATGCAAGAATTATGATCACAACAAAAAAACGTTTATATTACACAAGTCTGCGGAAAAAGGCGTTTCTGTTACATTGTGTGGACTCCAGTGATTTAGAAGCTTATTTTTTTTTCTCTTGTGTCATTAGCACTCACAATGAGAAATGGGCCTGATCTCATCTGTAGTTGTTTCAAACCACCCTTCTTAAGATCACTTTTTCTATTTTTGTCGGAGTTCAAAAAGACATCTGCATACTTGTTGGTTTCAGTTGCTATGAGTTCCCAAATAGATAGAAATAAAATTCTCCAATAGCCGTAAAAATGGCACCACTCATCAAACATGTACCACAAAAATACACTTACTGTGTTGGTTTGCGGGAAAGGGGATTCACAGCAGGGACCAACCACAGCCTCTCCACCAGAATACCCTCCTGTGATGGTTTATGGGAATGTTACTTCCTCGCTAGTGACCAACACAGACACAACCACTCAACCCAGTTTGGGATCCTTTTCGAGGGCTAATGGGACCCTGATAAGGATGCCTGGGTTATAACCTGATATCCTTCATAGGGCTAATGGGACCCTACTAAGGATGCCTGGTTATTACCACATTCACACACACACGCACTCAAATCACTCACTCACAACACACAGATGGGCCCAACTTCTGGGAGAAATCGCTCAAAAAGAGCGTGGTCAAAAGAAAAACACACAGAAACAAACGAGGGTGAGCGTCGGATACGCGTATTTTGGCCACAAGGTGGCCCTCTTCAGCGAGCTGAAGGGAAAAGCACTTGCAACACGAGGTTGTAAGTGAACGAAAGGGGAGGACAGCCAGGATTAAATACTGAAGGGACAGAAGGAGGGGGGGGGGGGAAAAACCAATGACCAATGGGTGTTGAAGAGGGCAAAAGGTCTACTTGATTTAATGAGTTCCCAAAAATCACCTTCAAGAATCACCCTTTTTGCCAGCCATTTCGGGCAGCACAAGTATACATGGCCTAGTGCGCGAGCGTCCGTGGCTATGGTGGCAGGAATACTGGCTGCGAGCTAATGTGTATTATCAGAAGGCCGCGACTTCATTCAGTAATTCTATCTTCTTTGTTGATATAGCAGCAAATGGGAAATGATGAAAGGCAACTTTTGTGTGACAGCAGAAAATATTGTATTATCTTTTGCATAGCAGCAAGTTCACTGAAGACAAAGATATTGGGTATCTTTCGTTTACATTCAGCGGATGACACTCATCAAGTATTCAAAGGGAAATATTGCTTCCTTTATCTTATGTTGGCTATGAATAGGTGCCTCAGCAATACTTTATCAAATAGAAGGGGGATGGGAGAGAAAGGAGACAAAGTAAGCCAGTGCTGAATGTACATTGTGTTCACAGTAAATGAAGACGGCGTGATGAAAATACTGTGAAACCATGAGGTATATACAACAATTAAATATAAACTGCAATATAATAACATCATCAGATTATGTATTAGGAGAATATAAAAGCAGCAAAGAACATCAGTTATTAATCTATCTGACATTTATGCTACAAAAGAAGGTTGGAAAAACTAATATACGAGACCGGCCAATCGCCGTCTTTGTTAATCAAGGCCAATTTTGAGCGAATGGAGAAATGCCATCTTTGTAAGCCAATGGGTTAAGTGAGCTGGCTGACTCATTGTACACTGGACGTGTTAGCTAACTTAAGGGTACTGTATGAGTTTAACTCTGATACCACTAGAGACCAATACTGTTACACAATACTCCTTTGAAGCTTGTAATGATTTGTCTACTGTGGATCACATTTCAACCTTTTGAGTCTGACAAGGCACTCATCATGAGACCACAATCATTGACCTTATCATACTGGAGCCATACCCATTAGGAGTCTTATTGTGTGTGGACATTCAGCCTTTCAGAGACTTGATAATTCCTGTGTCTCATATATTTGTCTGTTGGGCTTTCAATAATGTTCATGCACCGTATGTAATTTTGAACTAAGAGTACTTGCACTCAGAGGAATCAAAGGAGCCCTAATTTTTCAATTCCTTATCCAATCATTCATATTTTGGAAAAAAAATATTGTTAAAAAATTAGCCAGCTTTGGATCTTAATTTAATATCAAATTTAAAAACTTGTGTGATGCCAAAGTCAAATGATGGGTGCCTGATCGTTTTTTATGGTTTTTCATAATTCTTAATTTTATTGGCATTGAATGAATTGTGTTATAACCAAGGCTGTGTTCCACTCCTCATTGTGGTATATTAGTGGTACTAAACTTTCTTTATGTTCAGATGTGATGTTACATTTTCAACTTTTGGACCAACTTGCTGTGAGCTAAGGCTTGTATGGGTTAGTTAGAATGAAATGAAAAAAAAATGAAAAATGAAATTTATTATTCCGGGACAAGTGTGTCCCTTAGGAACGTGCATGCTTATACATATCTTAGAGTCAACAAGTAGTGCATACAATAGGAAGATTTACATGATGCATCAATATCACAGAATCCAACATAATATTTAACAAAATATTTAACAAGAAGGCAAATGTATGAATACACATAAAAAACATCTGAATTTGTACAGTGTAGCACAATATTTAATTCATTTACAATATTTAGTTCACTTGTAGTAATATTTCATGGTATTTCTTTTTGAATTGACTTGCATTTTCAGATTTTTTTACTTCGTTTGACAATTGATTCCATACTTTGCAAGAGGTGACATGGAAAGACCTAGCGTAGACAGATGTTCGATAGTGTGGTATATAAAGTTCTTCCATACGGCATGTTGGACGTTTATTTGTTCTAGCATTATATTGTACATTTCAGTGTAAGTATGTGGGAAGTTCTGTCGTTATTAGCTTGTACATGAATGTTGCCTTATAAAGTAAGCGCCTATTTTGTATTTTTAGCCATCTTAGTTTTTCAAAATATGGTGTCACATGTTCATAATGTGTGATGTCAAAGATATACCTCATGCATGAGTTCTGAATCCTCTGGAGTTTTAAGGTCAGAATATACCACACAGCAATAGTGTATGTGTGGGTAAACAAGAGTATCAACTAAATTTTGGCGAAGGGGGACAGGGATAAGGTGTCTAAATTGTTTTAACTGATATAGAGTCTTAAACACCCTATGCGGAATGGATTTTATGTGTTCATTCCATGATAAGGTTTTATTTAGTGTAACTCCTAAGTTAGTTACACTATCAGAGTAATCAATTAGGACACCTTTTACATTTATCTTTGGCAGGACATCAAGTATAATTCTATTAACATAAATATTACTACCAGTGATGATACTTTTGGTCTTGTTGGGATTTAGTTGTAGACAGTTTTCCAGTGACCACTTACATATATTTCGAATATCGTCATTCACCTTAGTAATGGCTTCAGTCACATCAGAAGGGTAACAGTCAATGTAGATCTGAAGATCATCAGCGTGCATGTGGTATTTACAGCTTAAGATAACTTTAGATAGATCATTGACATAAATGGAAAACAGAAGGGGTCCAAGAATTGACCCCTGTGGCACTCCTTTGGTTACAAGACAATAGTTTGATAGCTCGCCTTTTGGTCATCTAATGGCCTGTTTCCTGTTAGAGAGGTATGACTTGAACCAAAGCATGGCTGAATTTGAGAGTCCGACATCATTCAAGCGATTTATTAGTATGTTGTGATTCACTGAATCAAAAGCTTTAGTAAAGTCTAATAGGACCAACAAGGTTATCTTTTTTTGCTCAATTGAGAGCCTAATATCATCAGTAACTTTTAAAATGGCAGACTGAGTACTATGCCCCTTTCTGAATCCAATCTGATATTGATCTAATAGACCGTTTCTAGAGAGGTGTCCCAAGGTGGCATCATATACAAATCGCTCAAGTGGTTTTGACAGTGTACTTAGAAGCGCGATTGGCCGAAAATCTGACATTACTTTTGGGTGAGAAATATTAGGAATCGGCTGAATTTGTGCAGACTTCCAGAGAGTGGGGAAAGTTGAGTAATTTAGCGAGCAATTGAATATGTCTAGTATCACGGGCATAGCGACAGGGAGTAGAATTTTTAAAATTTTATTATTGATCCCGTCGACACCAGTGGCATTAGTTTTAACAATTTTTAAGTTCCGAAGTAATGCTTCCGGCATATAATGTGGTAGGTACAGTCTATAAAATTCATTGTTATAAAGCATATTGTGTTGCACTGTTACAGATTTTTTGTGGATCATTGTTACACAAGTGTTGGACTGTTCTAGTTGCCCTTTCTTCCTCAACTGTGACTATTGTTATCATGCCCTATGTGGCTGCAGAATCCCTTCCATTGTCACCAGTTTTTTTTTCTTTTGAGTAGTTCATATCTAGCAGAAATATTTTGCCGTTGTGCCTTTCTAAGGACTTTGGGTTATGGGTGTTTTTTTGTTTTTGACTGGGGATAAAAGCAGAAGGAAATACTATTGAAAAAAGTCTGCAGATTTGAGGAACAATCCTCTGTCACATTGCTTTGCAGTCTGTTGTAGCTGCAGATGGGTAAATTACTGTAATTTTCATTTGAGTTAAATTACCAAGATTATTTTCAGTAATTCTTTTAAATCACCATAATTTTCTAGTAATTTTAAATGTTCAGCTATGATTGGCTCATGGAGGATTAATTAAGAAAGCCAGCAAGAAACAGTAAAAGTAAGAGAAGAATGACAATTCAACTATTAATTTTTCGACATTAACTATTATAAATAAATAAAATGTAAAAACAAAAATGGCAGCAATGCACGATTTGGATAACGTTTGTCAGAATATGAAAAATAATCATCCAAACGATAGCCCTCTGCACAATGGGCAGTTTACAGGGTACACAATGAGCACAATGTAACCTTCCTTGCAACTATCATGAAATAATTATTCCTCCTTTCTCGATATGTCGAATCCCCACGCTGCCAACAGAAATGAACGTATGTCTTTTTATACAATTACCTGGGCTTGTTTCATTCCACTCAGGATAGCGTTGCTTAGTAAGGGAGAAACAGAGAATTCTTTGGCATGCACACAAAAACATTTATTTAATCTAAAACACAAAAAATTATTTGGCCTAATTTATATAGATGCATCCCTTGGTTAACTTATAATTAGTTCAATATATTTATATGACCCCTATCAAAAGAATTTATATCGGCATATCATCTCCCCAGTTTTCTCTTGATCGTGTTACATCTCTCGTGTAAGTGGTTGGCCATTTGGTTCCTCCATTCTCGTGTGCTTGGGGTATTTCCTTCCCTCTTGGACCCAGGAGTAATTACCTTCATACAATATGTCCGTGAGCTCCTCCTCGTAGTCTCCAATCCTTCCGACAATCACTTTTCTTCACTCCTGCTTTTCATTCCACGCAGCATACGTCCGCTCACAATGACAGTCAAACTACAATTCCTCTTGGCAATTTTATGTTGTTCCTCCATGCATCCCTAGTTTCTTTCTTTTTGGAGTGTTTACTCAAACCTGGCATCCCAAGTGATGACTCCCAAAGTTGGCCTTGTTTTTTCCCCCCTTAGATCGCGCTGACCTTGGGAACATAATATATTGTTGCAACAGTCTGAGCAAAATTGTTATAATTTTTTCTTGATCCTGGTAATTTTGTAATATTTTATTCTTTGTAATACTTTGTGGTATCACTTGCCCCAATAATTTTTTTTGAGGGAGATGGAGTCTGAAGGCTTCAGTATAACTAGTTCAAATATGCATATAAGTTGATAAAATTTACATTTCAAAATACTTTTGGTAGTTTGTGCAGTAATTAAATCTTCTCAAGAGAAGTAACAGTGTACAGTGGTGAGAAATTTGTTTTCTCAGTGATATACAGAAGCTCACATTGAGTATATTTGATCTATAGTAAGTAGAAAATGAGAAAGAACATTCCTAGAGTAGAAATGTTCCAAAAATGAGTTGTATGTGCCTTAACATACAATTTGAGGTTTAAGAGAATATGTTTTGAATTTATAAGTGTGAAATATATAACAAATGTTATGAATTTTCCTTAAAATTGCCAAAAATTACAGTAATTTTCAGGGGTTAGAGTGAATTACATAAAATACCGTGGTAATTTTGAGAGTGGTCTATCTTTTAGGTGTTCATTTTAGTGATTTAATTAAGTGCTCTTGAACTGTATGTATGTTCCTACAAATGTGAAATGCAGTGTTCTCGTAATTGTTGTTACTTTGAACTTGATCCATTATCATTAGTTTCATACTCTTTGCTTTAGGTTGGATGTGGACTGTAATATTACGTACGTATTTCTAAATTGCATCGTACTCAAAATGTAATATTTTTCTGCACCCAGTTCACTGATGTAAATGTATTTCTTGTTTGAACATTTAATCCAAGAGATTGTGTCAATTATTGGTTAAAAATATGGAGGACGACAACTTGGATGACTTCTTAAAAATGTCTTTGACAGTCTTATGCTGTACTTACCCGGAATGTGCTGGCTGTAAAATGGTAATAATGGGGAAGTACACGACGGATTTGAATTATATGCTAGTTTCTTATGATGCATTTTTCACTTATTTTCTTAAGACACGCAGATGTTTTTCATGAATTAGGATGAAGTGAGAATGACAAAATGTCTCTTACTCCCTTATGGTATTTTAGTCTCATATGTTGAGATTTCTCTGGCATAAAAATTGGTATCTTTTCAGCAATTATAAATATTACTTGAATAAAATCATGATATGATATCAAAAAAATTGTATTTCCTTATTAGACTTCAATTTTTTTATTGAGAGATTTCGCTGTGAAAAGAAAATTCAGTTTATTTGCTCAAATGCGGATAAATGGAGTCATGGATTTCTATGAGCATCTTGTCACATTTCTATTTTGAATCTATTTCTCAATTTATGGAAACTCTGGGTATTTTGTATGGAATGTTTTGTTTCCTATTCATCTGTATTGTTATCTACGGCTTCTCATAAATTCTGCCAGTCATTATCTCATGGTTGTGAGATTTTTTGGGGCCTGACTTTGCATCATTTCATGTGCATGTATATTTTACTATGCATGTTTACTTCATCTGAAGGTATTTGATATGAGTGACTTAGTTGAAATGATGGACTTGAGAATTATTCGTGTTTATGAGGGTTGGCTATTTAATAATTATGTATTTTCCTAGCCATGAAATTTGAGTGGGTGTCATCTACTCAGAAACATATTCATAAATTTATGAAACTCCATGTTCCTCATTTCCTTCAGCATTACATATTAAGGCTGAAATCAAGTAACTCATGTGGTGATTGGTGAAAACTCAAGGAGAAAACAGCAAGGAAAGTACCTACCTTATTTATTGGCATGTAACACACATCATTGTATAACATTCTCCCTGATTTTAAGAAGGAAATTTGAATAAAAAATTAAAATTTAAAATAAAAGACTTAGAAGCTCTAAATAATTTGGAAAAATCAATGCACATATTTATTAATATCTCTTAATATAAATAAAATACCATAAAATACCTAAATAAAGACATTAAACTGAATTATAAATGAATATGACACTTTCTATTTGAATAAGTTTAAATAAAAATTTAAGTATGCATATAACATGCAGCGTCTTTGAATTTCAAGCCTACATTTTTGGAAAAAAGTGATTGTTATATGCTGATAAATAAGGTTTATGTTTCATGTGTTATAGAAAAATCTTCTTCCTAAAATATATCAAATCTCAGCTACTACTTCTCCACAAGGGCTAAACAGGGACCACCATGCCAGCCTGCAGAAAAGGGGGAAGTGGGATTTAAGGCTAGTACAGGAGGAGAATATTCCCTTATTTTTTTATAGGGAATGCAGTGATAGGGAAGAAGGATGCTGCCACAGAAGAAGTCTATTCAAATCATGGAAATAGTTCTATTTAAGGATAGTTGTAATTCAGGGACGAGGCTATGAAAAGCCATTGATATGAAAGAGTTGTGAAGTGTTGTTCTAGGTACTTATTAGCGTTTCATAGTAAAAATTTCGTCGTACATGACCGATTTTTTGACATGTCTCTTGTTTGGAGTTGCCCCTGTATTGTACACTATGTCTCCAGTCCTTGTCATTCTTGTCAATATGTTTGGTTTGTTATTGATTTTGTGGTGCTCTATGTATACTTTTAGGGAATTGAAAAATGAACTGGGGAAGTGTTGCTGAGTTTTATTTCACTCATTTTGAATGGGGTGCATATATATGAAATTCATGCCTCATGGCAGTTAATAGTTACTTCTTGTCACAAATACCTACAGTCATTCTTATTTTAACCATTGTTACACTTATCTTTTATCTTTTCAAATGCCATTGCCTAAAGATGTAGTTGTTCGACATGTACCACCTAAATACGTTTGTAAAAGTTAGGTCATTGTGTTTGCTTTTAAGCTCTTGAGTCGTAGTTTTGATGAAAGAACATTTTGCATGAATGATTAGGCTAAGCTTTATATTATGCTCTATGCCCATGCTCTTGCACTTACCTCTTGTTCCAATGGAGGACAGTTTTGTAACTTAAAAACCCCCTGAAATTGCACTCCAAAGTTGAACAAACAGTGTGTTGCAATTCAAAGTTTGTCTTTTCACCATTGATTTCAGTTTAATCTTATGTTATTGGGTGTGAATGTGTGTTTCATTCTACTATTTCACCACTTTAATATAAATATATGTTCTTCTTGTGCACCCAATGTATAATTACTAAAATTATCCTTTTAATGTATTTTACTACTAGGAAATGTTATATTATGAGCTGATTCAAGTAATATTATCTCAAAGAATCCAATATAATTCATGATCACTTATGACTCAGCGTTGCTTGCATATTGCTAAGTCATAGAGCCATGCTAACATGGCAGTCATTCTTTTGCATGCAAAAATGTACGTTGTTTGTTGAAGGCATTTGTATGCCTAGATTAAATAACCTGTACGTTTATTGCAAAAGGCCATCAGAGAGACTGTGGAAACTGTCCTTTAGTATTTTAATGAAAACGTTCACGAGCTACTAGCTGGGATTTGTATTAGGTATTGCCTTTCATTACTTTGTGGGAGATGGTGACCATAAGGAAGAACTGCCTTGTCTTACCTTGTTGAAGAGGATAGAGAGGTGCTGGAATTGAGAAATAATTACTATATCTCATTTGCCAAGTAGTAATTTGGTAGACATGATTGGAAGACATATTAATTAAGCATATTTAATGGATTTAAGTGCTGAGTTTTATTCTAGTATTTCAAAAAATAGAGTTATCCTTTGGAAGAGAGCCTTTAAATTTTGAAGGCATTTTACTTAGTTATATTATTAGTTTAGTTTGAATTCTCTAATTTAAGTCCCAATTAAATACTTATCAGTCGGTGATGGTATGAACATGATCGTATTTTAGGAATTCTGGTTGAAAGGAATAAAACTGGTTAAAACTTGGCAATGTCCACTGGATTTATTGAAGGGACTACACGTTTTGACGCTTATGCGCCATCATCAGGTACGATGATGGGGCATAAGCGTCGAAACGCGTATTACCTACAATAAATCCAGTGGACATTGCCAAGTTTAAACCAGTTTTATTTTTTTATTCTCTTAACAGAATGTCCCACAACATCTCGCTGGACTTCATTTAGTTTATTCTGGTTGAATGTTGGTCTTTCTGAATTGATTCTTCCATAGTGTGCCTAGACAAGCATGTGGGTCAGTCATACTTATTATTAGGTACTTCAATAATACTCCTTGTTGTTGATTTATTTATTCTGTGAATATAATAGATATGGAGCAATTTTTAGTCTTTGTTGCATTTTTTATGTGAAATTATAGTTTTCAAGTAACGCTTTGATTAAGCCAGGAATCTCTCTGCCTTTTCGCACCTATGAGGAAGTACTTCAGCTGAAACGGCTAGGGCCAGAAACTCTCCTCCAAAAATGTATTTTTTGTAAATTTTCCTTAGGACAAATTAGGACTCATATTTCATTTAAAGCACTCTAAAATATCTTATCATTGGTAGTCTTTTAAAGATTGGTGTTAAAGTAAAAATTGCTGTTAAAAAATAAAATTGCCTATGAAGTCTTGTGAATGTCTTAAATATTTTACTGTTTTTTTTATCAAGTTTCATGCTTGCTCTTTTTACTCCATTCTATGCTGAGAGTTCTTTGCTCTTCTGTAAAACTTTGTGATGATTCAGTTGGACAGTTTAAAGTTTTTTCTTAATTCTTTTCTTCTCTTAAAAGAGTTCATAAGCTGAGTTAACCATTGTAGGTAATTTGAATCTACTATTCTTAATACATATATTGAAACAGTCTTATGTATAATGAATGTATTTTTCTGGTCATAAAAAATACATGTGTATCTGTTCGTCAAAAAGAGCAATTCAACCACCATCATGTCAAAAATATACATAAATTGCTGCCAAGCTCCTACAGAACCACTGAATGGACTGCACTCATTGCATTTCATTAAGTTCGAATCAGTAGATTGCTTTGGATGGTAAATCCTCAAAGCTTCATTATTTATACATATCCATGGCGTATGTCTACTTACATTGTAGATGTTTGATGATGTTTTCTTATTTTGTGGAATAATTGCTTTAACTCTCAAAATTGACTGATAGTATTTTGAAAATTATTTTACATTATATGATAAGTCAATGATGATGTCATTTGTTTTCCATCAATTTAATTATCCAAGTATGTTTATCATTTTTTTCACTGCTCGAGGAAATATCTCCTCAGATGAAAGGGACAGACTCATCTTATCAATCAGTCAAGTAGATGTTAATATAACATATGTGTAAAAATAGTGAAGAAATAGACAAATGGCCAAAGGGTGGGCCATTTAGAATTTTCATCACTGTGACCTCATTCACCGTGTATAAAATTGTTAATTTATGGCTAAATTTCAAATATCACCTATCATAAATTTAAGAAAGAAATTTATGAAACAATCCCTTCATAAAGCTCCCTTGTCCTACCCTTTTGTGCACAGCAAACTTGTTTGAGCTCATAGATGGCCAGAAAGTGCCTGCCTCCTTTTTTTTGTCATGCTCAATGTCCTATGCTTAAAAATAGCATCTCATTTGAATATTTGTAATTGGCAGAAATTATATATAATGGTTACTTCCAAAAAAATGGGAAGTAAATGATTGCATGACCCAAGAGTTCCTGCATAATTTCCCATGCATTTAGAACATTTCATTATTACCATAAAATTCATTCTTGCAGCTTACTCAGGAAAGGTAATGATTTTGCTGTGATGTAAGAGAATGAATATCAAGTGAATTTCTGACATTATTGCATATTTTACATTTTATTGGCATATGTAGACTTTTTTTTATCTTTTATGGGTTTTACACTCATCTTGTGATGTGTTTCTTTTAATTATAACTTTAATTTTTTTTCCATATCCCTTACCTGGTAGATTTTCCTGCATAGCTGGCAAGGTCTTTTACTAATCAGTTTATCTATTCTTTCCCTATTCCTATTCCTTGAACCTTGGTCTGGCATCCCTTTAATCGCTTCTATCCCCTGCACTTCTGATCACCATAATCTTCACCAAATACGTCAAATACTGGTGCGCGCGTGGGAATAGTAAGCTGAAAGGAAAAGCATTTAGGTTTGTAGCATATCCCAAGGCTAAAATTTCTTCCTTTTTGATAGTTACATATACATTTTTTTGTGTGCCTGTGTTTTTTAAACTCAATATGCTGTTTGTATCCTTAGATGCTTGGTTGATGTTTGACCCTGAATGAATTTTGCTGTTGCAGCCTGCAAAAATATGTGCATAATCTTTATTATAGTGTCTAGAGATGGGCAAATTACCGTAATTTTCATTTGAGGTAAATTAACCATGCAAAATTATGGTAATTTTCGAAAATTATCGTAATTTTCGGGTAATTTTTAATTTTCTGCTAATAGAAGACTGAATAGGAAAGCCAATAGCAATTGTTAGGGGTTAATGTCATCTAAACCATTACACCTGCCACATTAATATATTAGAAATTGAGTGAAGTTCAAAAGAAATATGGCAACCCACGCACAATTTGGCGTTCTTTTTCTTGGTAGGAGGAATTTTTGTTCAAACTGATGAATTAATAGCCCCACAATTACATATTCCACAAATGAGTTGTACATGCCTTAAATACCACAGTAATTTACATAAATTACTGCAATAATTTTCAGAATAGCCCATCTCTAATTGTGTCATCTTGCATATGCAAATATCATTAGAGCTTTGGACATGAATATTTGTTGATTACCACCAATTTAGCTTCTCATGTAGTTGCATTAATTGAGGCTATTAGATATTATAATAATGAACAATGTGTGATTGGGAATGAAAGTTGACTAAATTGACAACATTTTGGCTTAGCTCAGTTTTTTTGTTTGCAAACATGTAAGGTGTTTTTTTAAGGCTTGTATTGGCTGGTATGGCTTCTAAAAGTCGCAACTTTATATTCAGCTGTTTTTTCTATAGATGTCTCTATTGTTTCCTTGTGCACGGGACAATTTTGCCATGGTTTGTATTGGGAATAGTTCTCACAGAAATTCCCAAAATGGCAGTAATTAGTGAAGGTTCATAAGTGTTGTTTGCCCACCTGCATTACTGAAATTTCTTATTCAAGAGTAGTAGTATTTATTTTAGCTGATTTCATTTCATATGATTTAATCTTTAAATCTTCTATTAATTTATGTTTTCTCTCCTGAAGTTTAGGTCTGAATATTACAATGCTACATAAGACGAAAGAACACTAAATTCATTTCAAGCAACCACAATCACCTGTAATTTCTCTGTTTCACTGTTCCCTGTGCATATTCTTTATTTGTAAAATATGGTTGGAGAATAAGATGCTTGAAAGCCTGTATATAATAGTACACATTGACACTTTCTATTATGGAATGCAATGGCATACATTTAATACACGGTCATGATACAGGTACACAATTTTATTTATTCATTATGCATTGCACTATGATTGTTAGACATTGTCTAGTGATGGTTGTATTCATACATCATGCAGTTCAGCAAACTAACCAGCTTTATTTGATGGAGTTTTGGCATTATGCCATTCTTGGATAGAATGATTTTTCAAAATTTACTCACAGGGGTGGGTTATGAAAGTAGAAATATGTGTACTGATGTATTTTGAGATAATTAGTTTTTAAATGCCTAATTATATTTTTTTATGTTCTGGCATATTAGTTGAAGTGAATATTATTAAATTGTCATTGCGTTTTGGATTGTGTTGCCACCTTAATCTGCTATAGTGAATGAAAGTATGCAGTAATGATAGCATGTAAGATTCATCTCAAATGATTTTCATCATAAATGGCCTAGTTCAGTTTACATTCGTTAGTTCTTTTGAAGTTCTTCCTTTAAAAAGTGCCATTCCCTCACTTGTTAATGTTAAGTTAGTGTGGGTTTTGGTTGGAAAATGTTTATCCTAGATGATATTCCTATTAGCTTACTTACATTAAATATGTAAAAATTAATCACAGATGTTATGTTGAATTCTCAATTTCACATTTATCACTCATCATTGATCATGTACTGATTTGTATCATGTAGCATTAAATTATTATAAGCCCCATGTAGCATCCTAATTAGTCATATGTTGACTATATAACACCTAGTAGTAGGTTAAAATCAGAGCTGATCATAATGGGCTGCCGTTAGTGCAATGGTAAAAACAACATCGAAATCCTAAATGAATAGGGAAAGTGGTAATAGAAACCTTTCATAAAATCCATTTTATTTCTGAACCATAAGGTAAAGGTTTCTGGAAACTGGAAATAATATTAAATACCTATGTGTCTGTTTTATTGTGTTTTCCCTCTGAACCAGTTAGCCACTTAACTACTAATAAGTTTTTACTACCCATATGGGGTATGATTAAGTCATCTCAGAACCCTTGTTGGCACATTCAAAGGTCTCTGCAGAAACTACAGTTCTGTAGAGCGTATGCATATTGAGAAATCCTGCATGATGTTGACAAAAATGAATTTTCTGAACATGAGTATCAGTGTGTTCCTATCAAATTGTGAGCATAATATGCTTAAATAAGGCACTTTGTTATGCATAATTCAATGCCAACTACAGTAATACACCCTTCATATTAATAAATATGGTTTAAATTTCTTAAATTTTTCCTTTGTATCCTCGAAAGTCTTTGCCCTGCTGAAGTAAATATTTTGATCGAAGGGGGCGACTTATCCATCACGTGAGAACACTGGAATATTGTACATTGAGGTTGAATTAGGATATTAGGAGAAGTGAAATTCCCACTTACTCCATATCAGCCTATGAAACATTGTTTTGTATTGTTCCCCTTGATACAATAGACTCTACATCATGCCTGTGGTTGGACAGTTTTATATATTTCATTTTTAATGTTCATTTCCTTGGATTATCGCTATGTACTCATTAAATATTTTCATAAAATCACCCCAGTACATTTTGATAATTATGTATATGGGGCAAAGGAAGTTGCTATCTCATTTAGAAACTCTGCCATCAGAGGGCTGTGAACTTAAATCTTGAGGCAACATTTTCTCACTCTGTCATAGGTTTGAGGAGAGGATGGAGGAATTAATTGTTAAGTTTATTTATCATGATAACAATTCCTTTGGTTGTTTTTAAGGTTTCTGTGGTGAGCAGGTATTCTCTCCATTTCTTCTTCCGGGATTTGACTCTGTTGTTGTTTTTCTGACAATGTTTCTCCTCTTCTCCTGGAGATGTCTTCAGGTCGTTTTCATCTTCGATGAGAAATGTTGTTAGAAAAAAAATGACGCAGCTGAATTCCGGAAGATGAAATGGAAATAATTCCTTTGGTTTATTTCATGTTTGCTGTACAGTCCTTGGTGATTTCTCATTTATAATGATATCAAATACTATCTCTATGCTAGCAGTCTCCTGTCATGGCAGTGTGCGTTAATATGCTGGTCTTGATGTATACTCTCTCCCTTTGCTTTTTGGTGGCAATTGTATGTTGGTCCACTTTAAGAACATGTTTAAATTCAAGTATACGTCATATTCCACCCTTAGAATCAGTATTGTCTGAAGAAAAAAGATAGGGTTAAAAGTACACATGTGTACATGTGGTTGAAAACGTCATCGAAATAAGTTAGGTAACCATCACCTTCAAAGTTCTGATAAAAATGTAAAAAGTACCCTTTCTGCTGGTCGGAGAATATTAAAATTTTTCAGCATTAGACGTAAGCGGCATTAAATTCTGTAAAATCGTAACCTTATAGGATATTTAATGTGTGCACTTAAATTTGCCTAAACCATTCTCACTTCCATTGCTGCATTCCATGAAGCACCATTGTAAAGTGTATTGCCTGAAGTGGTGCAGGGGATTGGGTTGGTGTGGTGGCTAGAGTACTGGCTAATCATATGGACTGCCAGGGTTCAAGTCCCTGCAGAGGAGGATGTTTTTAAGAGAAAACCAGATTCCTACTTCAGTGTCTTGAGGAAGGCACTTCAAGTGCAGTACTCCATCTATCGGATGAGACTTAAAACCATGGTCCCCGTGGTGCCTTTCGTTAAGAGCAGGCTAATGCCAACAGCAGGTTTCCTACCCTTCCTACCTTACCTGTCCCCTTTGGCGCAAATGACTGTAGCTGTCAGTCGCCTCCCCAAATATCTAATCCAATCAAGCAGATTTCCAAACATTGCATGTAACAAATGATATGGTACGAAGTCACTCACACGGGTGCATATACACCAGGGTTGAAATTCGCTATTCATCTCATGTGCTACAATGTAGACTTGAGGCCTGAGCATCTAGTTCGCTTAAACCCCCCTCGAAATTCGCCTTGAAGGAAGATGGCTTGGTGGTGTAACTGGCTAACACACCTGACCGGCAATTGGGAGATCCGGGTCCGTATCCCGGTCAAGTCAAATGATTTTTTCATAGCGAATTTCAACCCTGGTGTATATACACCCATGCGAGTGACTTCGTACCATATCATTTGTTACATGCAATGTTTGGACATTTGTCAATTTCGTCGTTTTAATAACGACAATGTTGGGTTTATCCACCGCGACAGTGGCTTTATAAGCACGACTTCGTCTCATGTGCTACAATGTAGACTTGAGGCCTGAACATCTAGTTCGCATAAAGCCCCCTCGAAATTCGCCTTGAAGGAAGATGGCTTGGTGGTGTAACTGGCTAACACACCTGACCGACAATTGGGAGATCCGGGTTCGTATCCCGGTCAAGTCAAATGATTTTCTCATAGCGAATTTCAACCCTGGTGCCAATGAAGCAATGTAACTCTTTGTGCCATGATAGCTCTACTGGGCCTATTTTGGTCATTTAGATAGTCCAGGGGCTGAGTTGGTGATGTCATTTCCTGAACTTTGAGAAAAAATAATCTGCCCCAATCAGCAACCTTTCTTAGTGGCTTCAGAGGACTTGTGGCAAACTTTGAGTGGAGTCTAGGTTTAATATTTTTCAATTCTTATGGCAGAATCAGAATCTTACATAACGAATAAATCATTTTAAAAATGACTTGTCAACAGTATTGGTGTTGTGAAGAAATAGCTAAAATTTATAATGTAGGAGAAATAAGTGTTAGACATCTTATCTAGTCTGCTCACCAATATTGAATAAAAAAACAAATTAGTCAATGGCTGCATGCTATACTGGAGAGATTCTCCTCGCTATTGAACCAATAGGTTCATTATATATTACAAATAAAAAGTGAATTTTGACTCTCCGGAGTGAGAGGCTCCTTGAATTGTTGTGAAAGTCATAGTGGCCCATCCATAGCTTGTTGTGATCATGGTGCAATACTTATCCTATTCCTTACATTGCAATATAATCATTTTTGTTTGAATCACCTTCTGGAGAAAGGAATTAAGGTGCTGAAGTACTGTAATAAGAGGTTAGTTCAAATGCTTCCAGCCTCTGAACTACATTTTGGTCTCACTGTTGCCTTTTGTTGCAATTCAATGAGCAATCCCTTTCAATAAGAGATACAATTTAATATATTCCCTACAAAGGCACATACTCTTTTTTCCCACAATGATTGGAATGGCCTGGGGTTGTTAGTGTTTAAACTTTTCCCACCTTACATATGCATATTACGAACAAAAATATCTGTTGGGTAATACCCTTAATTTTTACAACATCTACTGGTTTTGATGTTACACACATGTCATTTTCAAGATTACTAGATAAAGAAATCCCTGGCATTACCTAATAATTTCTATGTCTTTAGGATATGTGGGGTTTTCTGATAGAGGGAATCAGAGGGGTTGAAACTAATCTGTTATAGTGAGATATTAACCTCATCCATAAACTAAATGAATCAAGAGTATGCAGTATAAATATTAACATTTTTTCATCATGGGTTGTTCAATCCTAAGATTGGTTGAACACAGCCCTCCATCCTTCCCTATCTAATGCTAGTTCCCTTACCTCCTAGTATATCTTACTATGTACTTTCTTTCTTTATTTGGTCCAAGAACTTATTCCCATGTCTTCCTCTGGGGACTTTTCCCTCTATTTTACCTTAAATTATGTTCTTCACAAACACATTGTGTGTCAGGGTGTGTCCAATCCATCTGGTTCTTCTTTTCTGTACAGTATTCCTTATGGTCCTTTCCTCCTCTACTCTTCTGCACACTTCATCATTTCATATTTTGCCTGTTCATTTTATCTTGAGCATCCTCCTCCAGCACCAGGTGTTGAAGGCTTCTAGTCTGTCTCTGATCAGCTTTTACAATGGTCCATGCTTCCAATCCATGGAGTGCTATGCTTCTTACAAATGTTTTCACACACTATTTCCTGGTTTGTAGTCCTATTTTCTTTGAGCTGAGCAGTTGTCTTTTGTCTACGAATGCCTTCTTTCTTTTTTATACTCTTCAAAATTAGATGCAATGTTAAAACTGGTTAATTCATTTAAGTTAAAGGTAGTATGTTAACCCTTATGATCTCTGTAAATAATGTATCAAATCTACCCTTTAACTTCATGGGTTAACACCTGAAATTTATGAGTTTTTACCCTAAGTTTAATCATGAACAATTGATAAATATACTTACCTTAATAAGTGCTGTAAAGGCATAGGAGTTATGGCTACTAACAAAATGCGGAAAATGTAAGCAATTTTCTGCCTATACCTTACAGTTAGAAAAGGCTTAGAGTTACCCAAACTTGAGAGGTTTTCAGAAGAAGAAAGCATTTCTTAATTATTATATGCATGACTCGTCAATACATGCTAGTGAAATGACATACTGCCCTTCTTTTCTTGTTGGTAGTTAAACGATGAACCATTTGTAGCCATTTAAAGGGTGCTTCACCACCACATTTCACTAACCTATGAGTTTATTGTAGTTAACAAGTTTACTAAGCTCAATTTTATCCTTAAAATCTTTCTCTGACCAATTTCAAAATGATCTGCTCCTTTCAACACCCTACTTAATGTATTGCATTGGTACAAGGTGCCTTTACTAGGTTCTCTATGCTTAAAGGATTTGTTAATTGTTTTCATATACATGACTCCAGACAGGTGATGTTGTCAAATCCAGTGTTGTTGACAGTTCAAACCAATGCCACACTAGTCATAAGAATGGTTAACACTTATCTCCAGCCTTTCAAATATCTTAAGTTATCCTACTTCTGTCGTATGAAATCCCCTGATTATTTTACCATGTGGAGCTGTTGATTTGAAGCATTAATGAAAAATGCATTTTCAATGTTAGCAATTAATGCTTTCAGTTTGGTTATTGTTGATAAGTTTGGAGACAATAAGTTCAAATGCAAGTATTTACAACTGAACTCTCTTGTCAGTGGTGCGGAAATGTCTACTTCTGTACATAAAAATGGTAAACTTCCATGTCTATTAGAGTGTTATAATCATAGCAATTTCACTCATGTCCTCGGTTAAATGTATTTCTGTGAATAGGCAGTACACGCTCAAGGAGCAGACTGAAGTACTCGTTTATGTGGCTAGCATCAGTCATTTCATCATGTCATCAATTAAAATTATGTTAATGAAAATAATGAAGCTACTTGTTGAATTAACTATCATGGGAAAACTTATAATCAGTCTAGCTTTAAGAAGTTATATTATTAAAATGTTTTATTTTTATGCCCTGGTAAAAATATTTGGTCTGTAACAGCTCTGAAAATGGGTTGTATCTACTCTAAAACTGGTCTCTATCTACTCTGAAACTGGTCTCTAGCTGCTTTGAAAGACTAATGTCTGATCTGGAAGTGGTCTGCTAATAGATTGGATTAGATTGATACATTAATAGATTGGACTGGATAGTCTGTAATAGTCTGGATTGGAAATATCTTTTGAAATCCATACCAGTTCAGTTACTGATCACTTCCAGATCAGATATTAATCTTGCAGAGCAATTATGGACCAAATATTTTTACTAGGGATGGTCTTTTGTGCAATATAATTTTACGATCATTTCTGTTTCCTGTCTAATGACCTCATTGGTACACGGAATAATTATTGCCATAAACATAGACATTTCTGCATAGTTACTTTAATTATGATTAATATTAAAAATTGAATGTCAGAGAGGAGGATCAACTGGTTTTACTTATGGGAGAAGATTCAAGTCATTGAACTTCATAAGACTTGGTAGCTCTTTTTCAAGTTGTGTTTCCTAAAAGCCCTCATTTATTTATCTTATGACATCTTACTAATGTTTTATGGTCTGATAATTGTCTGTTATGTGCCATTATATTACCAATTTGTGTATTAAAATTAAGGCATACCTTTGTACTTATTCTATGTAAGTGGTTCATTTTTTTCTTATTAATATTTATAATTAAAGGATTACGGCCTGCTAAATTTAAGTAATTTTTTATGAATTATTACTGTTTGCATGTGTATAGGGTATATCAAGCACACTTCCATTCAAACCTGTTTACTTCTATTCATACCTACCTATTTATCACTTGTGTACTTTTTATTCCATGCACTTCCAGCCTACCTTTCAATGTGCTTGGCACTACAGCAAAGCAAGTATTTGTGTTAATTGCTTTTTGTTGAAAGTACCTTATTGAAAAATTATCCTGCTTTAAATGTGATGATCCTTGTATAATTTGTGCACAATGTAACATTTTTCATGTTTTTGTGTTTGGTCCATTCATGTTGCTGTTTTTGTTAACTTTTATGTTTTGTGTTTGTTTCCCCCATTTCTGTTTAATTGTCATTGGGATTAATGTTCATTGAGGTCCTTGATTGGAACTTGTGGTAAATACATAGTTGCCAATGTGTTTTATCTTGACTAACTTGCGGGTTTCTTGTTTGAGTGTGATTGACTGTGGGTAAATTTATTATTTAAAAAAACCCTAATTTAGCAGTTTCATTGGAAATGTCTAATTTTGCATGCCAATTTTTCCTCATTTGCTTATTTATTGTATGCAATTTGCTATTCAATTTTTCCCAACATATTATTTCAGTGTTAGTGGTTTTTAATAAATGCATTTTCCCAAAATTGACCAGCACAATGCAATTTATGTTGAAATGTAATGATTATTAAAAGTTACATCTTTTTTATTCCTTAGAGGTTAATCATCAGTAATCAATTTTAAGGTTGTTTGAGCATATACATACAGTCTATGTTGGATACTATGAAGTAAATCAAAGTTTATAATTTATTTTCAGTTTTCAATTTGAAGTTAACTTATATTGCTCCATGTTAAAAAATCCATTCATTCTTTTGTGAAGTCATAGTAACAATTTTTGTAATACATCTAGGCTTTGAATAGGAATTATATTCCACTTCAAATTCGGAATGCATTTTTGATCATGTGTTGGCAAATGGATAAGATATTTCAAATTTTCTCAAGTATAGTTATTATCTTTTTTGTAGAAACTATTTAAATATTCGTTAAAGTTTTGTATTTTTAATTCAAAGTTTTCATGCTCTGTTTATCTCATATTTTTCCACCTATCATCTCTCTTTTCTTTTCCTTTTCCCATTTTTCATCTCTGACCATCACAGCTGCATTGCTGATCACAAGGACTTCCACACTAAGGCCACAGATACTGACAATCCATTTCTGTACTGCATTCTGTCAGTTCCGTCTGAAAAGGTAGGCCTCAGCTTTTTTGTTCCACATGTCATGTAAGAGGATGGCTGTTAAGAATTATCTTCTCCAAATTTAAATCTTAGCAATGAAAACTTGTACAATGCACGAAATATATGTGGACAGGCCTGTGAGGCAGCCACTGTATTCCTACAATCTCTCTTCCTGTGCCTCTTTCCTCTCCCTGAAAATTAGGTCCAATTTGAGGAAGAGGATTTCAAGGTGTCAAGAAAATGTTATAACGTGCCTACTCATTATCCTAAAAAAAGTCTCTGGCATGCTTACTGCTATTGAAAAAACTGGATTAATATCTGGCCTCAGGAGATACCTAATTATTTTGAAGGCAGTAATAGTGGCAGATCAATGAGTCTCAAAGTACTTCTGTGCCTCAGGAGATACCTATTTATTTTGAAGGCAGTAATAATGGCAGATCAATGAGTCTGAAAGTATTTCTGTGGTAGTACTAACACTGATACTTATGCATTGCACCTTGTATATTGTGTGATCTCACTTATTTAACGTGCTTTGAGCCCAATTTAACTAGATATCTAGTTGTATATATAATATGATAGTTGTTATATAATATGGATATCCACTCCATTAATAAAGTTAAATATTGTTAAAATGACAGTCAAGGTTAATTACATTTTTCTGGACTGTGTCATGTATTTGAGTCTGTAAGATATTTGGGATATGATCAATATTGAAAAGAGGGAAAGGTAATACCTTATATTTTTCAGCCTCTATCCTGCCCTCCTGCAGTGGAATATTTTGTTGGGCCTGCGCGACATGGCAAATCATCTAAGTATTTATTAAGAGGAGACTCAGATGGAAATGTTGTCTTGTGGAATGTTCCTGATGTTACTGATGGGCAGTTATCCCAAATTCGCCAAGAAGAATTTGTCAAGCCTCCAGGTAATAACAATGACAATTCTTTCCCGCCGGCTGGAATCAATAACTGAGTTGAAGTAATAAAATTTGAAAATGCAGAAAGTACCCTTCACTCCAAATTAAATAATGGTAATGCAGTCTCAGTATATTCTCAAAAAATATTTCTTAAAATATTGTGATCTCAATATTAATGAATGCCTGACAGAGATAGGTAAATTACTGTTATTTTCATTTGAGGTTTATTATCATGGTTAATTGTGGTAATTTTCAAATATCACTTTCATTTCCTGTAATTTTAAATTTTGAGCAAGTAATTGCCAATGAAGGATTAAATAGGTAATGCAATAGCAATAATAATGGATTATTAACTTTTAAGCAATTACTATTGGTACATTAATGTTCTAGAAAAAATGTTTAAACAAATACAGCAGAACACTTGCCATTGGCTTTTTTTTGTCATGGTATGAGATTATTTTGTATGAAAAGCAACCACAATAAAAACTGAGCTCCACTAAATACACTCCCATAATACACATCACCATTTCATCCCTGAAAACAGTATCCATTACATCTTTACACTGCTGTAGTCCTAACACCTCCTGCCAAACGCCCACGTGGCAGCTTGCAAGGTAGCATGTAGATGTAAAGCTTTATTTTCTCCTAAATTATATTGTGTTGCAGTTATCTTCATGCTATAATGATAACTATAAGCACTGCCAGCCAGATTTAAATTTCATCCTTTAGGATTCCATTTGAGTGTAAATATCACTTTGAACAGTGTACAGTACAACCCTTTTTACAATGATGTAATTGTACACTTTTCGTCTTCATCAGATGTTTATTAATAGATAATTAACCCTATGATGCTAACTATATTTGCCATTGAATTTTTTTATAATTCCCATTATATAGGTTTGCCACCAAATTATACCACAAGTCTCACCAAAGCATGGGCAGAGATGAAGCCACCACCTGTTGGTATTCTGGATCAATTGGTGAGTGGGACTTATAAAATCTTGTGTTTTTGAAATATGGAAAGTGCTGATTATTCAACCTGATCGAGGGGGAGCTCAATTGGATAATTGAAAGTGAAGGACAATCCTATCACATTCGATCGTGTGGTAATTATGGCCTTGGTTTCAATGCCATACTTTCTTAAAATCTTTTGCACATATTGTGACTAAATACTCAAACTCTTATTATAAAATTTTGTTCCCCAGGCAGTTGTTCATTCCATTTACTTTTTTGTAACATCTCCGGCTAAAATTTATGTCAATTGATTCATTCAATTCAATAAATATGCTCCATCAGTTTGCGGAACAACAATTGGTGAACCCTGCTTCAGATGACCAATATTTCCATTTTTTTATATCTTTCCATAATTGTTATTATAATTGTTATTATACCTACTTGTGATATTTGCCCATTAATAAGCATTAAAATTACCGGTAGCAACTTATTTAGCTGTGCTTACATGGTTCATGTACACATACATTATGTGCGTGAACACATTAACTGTTAACATTTTATCTTGTAATCATATAAAATTGCGCAAATGGGAGGGCGTAAATAAGCCACTCCTCTAATTTGGAGCATTTTTTCACACATATGGCAAGCCGCATAATTTTGTGGGTATGTGCTTCTTGTGAACATACCTCTACAATCATTGTGAGGCATATGATCATACAGATCTTCAAAATTTGCTCCTTTCTTTTTTTAACTTCTAAGACTCACATCAAGGTAGCTGATTCAAACTTGGAAAACTACAGCTCCTTGGAGACAGATTCCTCCACCCTAAGCTAAGCCAGGCCCATGTGTCTTCTGCGACAATTACTGTTTGCCCTTTGGGAGTTCTGAGTCCTGTATCTTCATACTTACTTAGCCCGCTCTTGAAGTGAGCAAGTCAAGGTCATCGACTTCCCCAACTCACTGCCGTACTTACTACGTGACACTGCAAGCGAAGATCTCCCCCTGAATGCACTTTCAATTATGTTCAACTTCACAGAAAAATCTTACCTGAGGCGCTTCCTCTCAACCTAACAATTGGAAATTTTATAGCAATTATATTCCTGAAGGAAACTTGGTGAATACAAAATTGCTTCCGAAGCAATAAAGCTTGCTCTCCCGGGCCAGGAAAATTCTGAGCAGTGGCTAGGACGTTCATGATAATTTATTTTTGTCCAAGGATTTATACATGATATAGGATATAGGACTGAGTAGTACAATTTTCTTTAGTAGATTTCTTTAATTTTACACTAAAAAATGGTAATTTTTTCAATGTTTTTGTACTTTGTTGGGCGTTTATTACAAAGGCAATTCCCCATAATTCTAGGACCAAGGGCAGTGTTACTCATCCTTACAAATGGAATATGTAGGTTATTCCTCAGTCTTGTTGAATAATCCTTCCAATTGATTTCTCCTTTGAGCACTGTTTTCTGACTTCATGACTGAAAGCCACATATTTTTCAATTATTTTGGAATTTTGTTTCTCATGGTTGGATCAGATAATCAAAAACTATTTCTTAGGTATCATCATTCACGTATCATTTACTTCTCCCTAAGTTTAATTTTATATACTACTATCATGGCCTACTACTTTGCAGGATACCCCAGAAGTTCCGGGAGTGAAGCTTACTGCTAGTATTTTCTTACCTCAGCAAGGCCGTTTGGTATGTGGCCGAGAAGATGGATCAATTGTTATTGTACCTGCTGTGCAAAGCATAATGCTTCAGTTGCTTCATGGGCGGCATCAGCAGTATGATGGTAAATTTTTACTACCTATTTTAAATTATTTAAACTTTTACTTTTCATTGTGTGAGTGCTATAGTGTCTGTAGCTATGGCAGTGGTTGCTCGATAGTGTTCACTATATATTGATGGTGGATTCTGGGTCAATTTTGTTGGAAAATGTATGCTCTAGGTTGAATTATTATTTGGAAACAAATGTACTATTGATAATTTTCAGGTTCTTCCCGCGCTGAACCATTTTTATGACCATTTTGCCAGAATTCCAGTCAGCCCCATCAGGTCCTACCTAGTGTTTCTTTACCTAGAAAATTACTGATAAAAAAAAACCTTGAAAGTCTTTGAAGCAAAGATATTTTCAGAATTGGTGTAGATATAAGATTATATATTTGCAGCGGGAATAGGTACTTCCTAATTTTGTTTTGATCAAAATCCAGAAATCTTGAATCTTATATCATGACTTTTATTTTGTATTTTGGATCTTGGATTGCCTGGGAAAACACCAGGAATGTAAATAGTTGAGTAAAATAATTATGAGATGAGATAAAAATACAAGTTAACAGTGTGTGCTCATTACATAACTTGGCTTTAGAATGTTTGGTTTTATTTGCATGGTGATAATTGAGACTGTACAATGTTATTAAATATAAGGCAGATGTTTGATTATGTCATGGCTGGTAGGTTGATAGATTGAAGGGTGATTTCTTCAAATGTTGAAGGTTGTACTTTGTGGAATAACATAATGAAAGAACTGGGAGGCTGTACCCTTGAGAATGACACACTAGCGTCGAAACTGGTAGGGTAAAATAAATCCAGTGGAATATTACAAAGTGCATTATTTCTCCCATGATGGGTGATTGTCACAGTAATGATTTTCTTTAGTCATGAATGATGTAAAATCATTTTATTAACTATAGTACCCCTAATTTTTTGAAAACTGCAAATTTTCCTTTTTATTTTCAAAGTACCTATACACTGTAAAATTATATGTTACGTCTTCATACTTACCTGGCTGCCACTGGGGCATACAGAATGGGTTTGTTAGGATACTAGACAGAAAGAAGGGATAGAATATGGGAAAGAAATAGATATTAGGAAAGGACCATTAGTAAAAAATATGTGTACATAATATCCTAATGTCTAATTCCGTTTTTGTTGTAGAAAGTAGTTTTGTGTGGAAAGAAGGAAATTTTGTACCTATCAGATGGTGTATCCATCAAATTTTGTGACATCTCTCATCTTAAGAGGGTAATCCCAAAAATAAGGTCTCCCATTTTTTAGAAATTTCAAAATCCGATTATTCTCTATAATATTTACATCATTTGAAAGGTTGAGCATTTGTCTATTTATCTAAATAATCACCATTTCAGTCAATGCATTTTACTAGACGCTGTGACAGTTTTTGTATGCCCATGTCATACCAGCTTGCCGCCACGTCCTTGACAAAGCATTGAACCTCATATTTCACTTCATCTGAATCGCCTTCTGGCCAAATATTCTTTCAACTTATTGAACTGGTGGTAGTCACTGGGCATCAAGTTGGGACCATAGGGTGGGTGGGTGATGATGTTCCATTTAAACACTTGCAGGACAGTGACGGATTGATGGGCAACATGTGGGAGAGCGTTGTCATGAAGAATGTTTATGCCCTTGCTTGTTGCACCCTTTGTTCATTGTGAATTTCAGTGCGACCAGCTTTAAACTCTCTGCACCACTTAAAAAAACTCTTTTGACATCTATGTACGACTCTCCATACATTTCCTTCAATTGTTGATGAATTTTAATCGGTTCAATGCCTTTTGCATTCAAAAACCGAATAACTGTGCAAACTTCGGACTTGGCTATAGCATCCAACGGGAACTCCATTCTCAACGACTACCAAACCAAGACTGAGCATCCCAGCGAGGCATGCACATGCTTGTGTGGGAGTGGGGGAAGCAACAATCACAACAGTATGGCCAACAGCCGCACGAACAGTTTCTCTCTGTCCCCAACGCTTTGGAGACCTTACTTTTGGGATTTCCCTCGTAGATATGTTACAGGATTGAATAATAATTTAAGTGTCACTCTGAAACTCATGTGACCTGTCTTTTTCTGGTAACATTAGTCCAGAATGTAAGTCTCTTGCTGCCCAATCCTGTTTGGCAGAATTCTCTATTTGCTTTTAGCAATGTTTTTTTTATAATATGCCTTGTTGATTTTCATTATATTACTGTTGACCTGTCTCTATCTGTCTCATATACTTAATACAGATTGGCCTCCTCACCAACTCCTCTTGGGTCACTCTGGGAGGGTGAATTGTTTGCTGTATCCACACAACGTTCATCCTCATTATGAACCATCACAGCTTGTATCAGGAGGAGTAGATTTTGCTGTGTGCCTGTGGGATCTCAATACAGGGTCTCTTCTTCATCGGTTTTGTGTCCATGCTGGTGAGGTTACCCAGTTGTTGGTGCCACCTAGTGATTGCAGTGTAAGTTTCTTTTTAATGATCAATTATATACTGTGCTGTATGTCTCTTGAATTGTAGTGATGAGTACTGAGTTGTGTTAATTTTGGTGAGTAAAAAATGGATCTGTGTTGTGAAAGTTATGGGATTTCCATAGAACCTTATAAAATACTTAATTGCATTTTTTTCATGGAAAATCTGAAAAATATACATTTTTTCAAGATAGAATGTAATTTTTCCGAATTCATTGTCTGTTTTTAAAGTTTTTATTAAGTTATTGTCAGTCTATTGAATGGATACTTGTAAAATGTCATTACATTGTAAAACATAGAAACACATTGTCCACAAGGTCTAAATATTGTCTGTCTTTTCTCTTTAAGTGCTATGTAACAAAAAAATCAATTGTGCAAAGTTTAAATGGGGCTCTACACAAATTATCTCTGGTGGCTTGTTTCATATGATCTATTTCCAGCTGTGTAGTTACGATTTGTGTTCTCATTTCTTATGTACTGGGCCCCAAATATCCAAGTCTAGTCCAGTGACTTTGGTCCTTTGTCCAACTAGAATTGTTTGCTTACTTGTGATGTGAGTGCAATGGTTTATTTTGAGTTTTTTATGAGTATCAACATAATTGGTGCCTGCCCATGTTCAAATAAGGTTGTACCAGACATCTTATATTTCTAACGCTACTCTGAACGATCAGTTCAGTTGAAGAATGTGGTTTTCTGGTTGCTCTTTTCAGAATATTATATCAGGGCAACTAAAAGTTGATATTTTTAGATTGTAACATCATGAATATTTTTAAGTAAAGGCTTTTTTACTCTGAGATTTAATTGTCTCATTTTAATTTTTTCAAATGTATAGCCACGGATTCAGAAGTGTGTCTGCAGTGTTGGCAGCGACCATTCTGTGGCTCTCCTTGGATTAACGGAGCGCAAGTGTGTTGTGTTGGCTTCACGTCATCTTTTCCCAGTCATCACAATTAAATGGAGACCTCTAGATGATTTTATGGTTGTTGGCTGCTCAGATGGGACTGTTTATGTGTGGCAAATGGAAACAGGTAATTTAGAAAATCTCATATATCTGAATGTGGAGTTATTTTGTGGCTTATCACTGCTGTCCTCTAAATTCTTATTCCCTTATGCCTCTTTTTACAATTGTATTTATTGTATTTGCAAAGAGTTAAGGTACTTGAGTTTAAGACATTGAATATGTGTTGATAACCACTGCACCAGTCACCATGAAATATTCTACTAATGAATGAGAAATTGTTTCTATGTTTTGTTTAAGGAGGCTGTAAGAGGAGGAGAAACTCGGTCGGCGAAAACGAGCCTGACGCGTCACAAGTGAAATGGAATTTAACATACAGAATGCCGTGCGTGGCAAAATGTATAATTACACCCTCATCTTGCCCGTCACAATACAAATTGTATACAAGCATGCACGCTTGTATGGTGACATTATAGAGCATACTATTTTTGTTTAAAACTAACTATATGGAGTACGGTCAATATTTATTGAACCCTGGGCTAGAAAAGTCATTACAAACCTCACACATCATACATTAAAGTACGTGAGATAATCACAGAGATAAATAATCTCATGGTTAAGTGGAAATAGAAACCACCGCTCTTTACTGTGTCCATAAAAAATCTAAAGCATGATTCAAGGCCTTAAATAGATTGAGTATCTTAATGGGCCACGTAGAGAAAAGCATAATCTCTTGTATTTTCAACATTAGGGAATTTAGTGTCTTGGATCAAAGCTCACCTATGGGGACTACGGTCTATATTTATTGAATCAATGGCTAGAAAAGTGGTAACAAACCTCACACATGACACGTTTAAGTACGTGAGATAGGTTATAAAATACATGGCATACTGGAAATAAAATCCAATGCTAGAATTACCTTAAAAATACTGCCGTAAAAAAGCTCCTTTTTCTTGCTATGCTGTTTTTCTTAGTGTCCGTAGAACAGCCTGATACATTGCAGCACTTTGGTATTTTTTGGCAAATCAATTGTTGATAGTTGTACTTGCTTCAGCCATCAGACACCAACTTCAACTAATGGTGGTAAAATGATGAAGACCGTCAGAGAAAGCAGATCGCCTAGTCATCACCTGCATGCGTTAGTTTCTGTCACCCCACCTCTCCGCACAACACTAAGGGAATGGCTTTCCCCTATCCCTCTAAATGGAAGTTTTGCCTCCTCTTACTGCCTTCTAAGTTTTGTTATTGAAATAGTAATTTTATTCTCATCTTACTCTTCCAAACCTTTCTCCCTCCCCCATCCACAACCTTTGAATATATATGACTGAGAGCCCTATGTAATTTACCTGATGATGTCGACTATTCGATGAAACTGGTCGTCCAATAAATATTCTACTTAAAACTTACAAATTTTTGTGAATATCTGAGCATTATGGAAAACTTTTATTAAATTAAGGCTGAAACTGTTGAATTTGTGCTTGTAATTCCCCCATCCATTTTCATTGTAGGTCATCTTGACAGGGTGCTTCATGGCATAAGTGCAGAAGAAGTTTTGTGTGCTTGTGATGATAATGTAGCTGGAGGTGGAAGTGGTGTTGGTGGTGGAAGTGGTGGTATAGGTAGCAGTGGAGATATGGGTCTGGCCAATCCTGCGGTACATTTCTTCCGAGGCTTGAGACATCGAAATCTTTCTGCTATACGGCATGCGACTCAAGTAAGTGGTGGAGTAGAACAGAGTAGAACTTTATTATCTGTAGGCAAATACAATTGCATGGAGTCATCATGGAAAAAACATAAAGACTACACATAATGTGTAACATACAATGTCTGTAACTTAGGACAGGAAATGAGGAATAGAAAAGACATGGAATACATAGAACACATGTAGAATATGGCATAGTACTCAACAAATACATAAAAAACACATCAATATAGAAAAAGTAATTTACAAAATATTACAAAAATGAGTGCTCCATATATTCTTTAGTACTATAAAACAAGTTTTTCTGAAGCATATCTTTTACCTTTGGTTTAAATTTTTTGATGCCCAGTCACCTAATTTATTATTGAATGTTTATTGTATAAATTGAATGCAGTATGTCTGATACTATGGAGTCTTTTTGAGGTGCTGTGGCAGTTCATGTGTATAGATTTATTTTTTCTAGTGTTATAGTTATGGTAGGCAGAATTTTTTCCCAAGGAGTGAAAATGTTTTGGGGAAAAAGTCAACAGTTTCCAGAGTATATATGCAAGGCACTGGTAAGATATTGTATTCTGTGTAAATAGGTTTAGTGGGAGTGTGTAATGGAACTTGTTTTGTGACTTCCATTATCCTTTTCTGCATCCGAGCAATTTTTTTATTAGGAGAGGAACCACAAAAGGGAATTCCAAAGGATATTTAGGAGTGAAAATACCTATAATATGCTGTCATTAAAACATCCAGGATTCCTTTCATCTTTTTTTGAGTTAATTCTGTTATTGACCTATCTTAAATTCCGTTTCACCTTTTTAAGGTTCATATATTTTGAAGAGTGTATTACTAATGCTCAATTTTACATAAAACTCTGCGATTGTTTCTCTGTTTAGATGAATTTGATCAATCATTCAGTTTAATCTTTGATTTGATTAATTAATTTTTGTTATTAGACTCTCGAAGCTTTTTTTGTCTACGAAGGATGCTTTCAGATTATGCTGCGTTTCGTTCATTTTTTTAAAACTTAATGTTTCACTCCTCTTACTGGAATCGTCTTCAAGAGAACATTGAGTTTTAAAAAATGAACAAAACGCAGCATAGCCTGAAAGCATCCTTCATTGATTCAGTTATCTTGCCCATTTTTAGTGCTGTCTCTGCATTTGACTCACCTGACCAGAAATGTCATAGTGATCATTATGCTATTTATTCTACCTTTCCTATACCCTATTCTTTCCACTGCAATTTTGAATTTGCTCTACTATCACGCACAAGCCGCTGTCATAGGCCAGAAATGTTACCTCTATTCTTACCATATTTGATTGAGGACACAGTTTTTTTTTATATACTTGTCATAAGTCTATCGAATTTGAGGTGCCTCCTTAAAGCTGAAGGCTACATCATTCGTAGATCTATAATCATCCATATTGAAAAGAATACTTTGCACTTTTGTACAGTTATTTTATTTGTACAATGAGTTTTACAGCTTTTCTGCATTGTCAGGTACAATTGTAACATTGTAATGGTGTAATTATGTTTACTGATGGTGCTGTAAAGCTATGAGACGTGTCGTACAAATTGAGTAATAGTGGAAAAGTACAAAGTATTCATGTCAGTGTGGATACTATTGTTAAGTTCTTCCATGAATTGATGTCATCCAGTTCATTCACAGACATACGCTAACTATAGAGGGAGGTTATGAACACTACACAGTAACCACAAGTCCTGCATATGATTAGGAGAATTAATCATGGGCTGATAGTTAAGAGAATAAATAAAAAAAGGGTCTCAAAAATTAAAAAATATATAAATCTTCATCGTATTGTCCAGGTCCTTCATAAGTCTTCATCTTAATGTCCCTCATGTGTTCCTTCCATCAGTCTCAGGTATTCCATCATTGATCTTCCTAGGTAATCCTCATTCATTTTTCCTTCCAGTGCTGTTGTCAAGAGGCAGTTCCAGCTTAAATGGTATTGATAACAAAAGACTACATGTTTAGAGGCAATATGTAATGGTGATTCATGTTATGTTAAGGGGTAGGTCCCCATTGTTTGACCCAGGCATCGTCATCTTCTGTGACCTAGATTTGGCAGCCCTAACCATCAGGCTGTAGTAATATCGATGTATTGCATGTAACGATTTGGAATCCTTGAGGGTCACTTATTGCTTCTTTATAACTTATTTATCACAGAGAGGGTTGCATCAGCTGCAGCAGCTTCATCATGATTTAGAGGGTGAGCATGGGGAGAGTGCAGAAATGGCACTTCTGAGGAAGAGTCGTGCCTTTCCCCTAATGGTGCAAGGCCTGAGGACCAACCCCAGAGACCCTGAGGGTCATGTTCTTTTCTTTGACATCGAAGCACTTGCAGGTTAGGAAACATATTTCCTTAACAGTGGCTTACTCATAGCATTGCTAACATTTTATCCTGGGCTTTTCATCCAGATCTGTAAAGTTACATTTATTCAATTGACAGGTTTATTCCCATACATAAACAATAGTTTTGATAGTGGCTACAGTTTAAAAATTCAAAACAAACAACTTACCATTAATTTAATTACTTAAATTACGGCTATTTTTGTGAGATATCTATTTATTTTTGATAAAGAGCAATCACTACATTAATATATGTTTAAGAACATAAATCACGTTATATCAATGCTCTTTTGATTTGCAATTAATAATAATTTAAAATTTCTGCAGAATTTCGAAAGAGACTGATACAGTAAGTCCTAGGTATGCGTAGTTTCAATTTACATCTGATTTGTTGTTACGTCCATGCTGACAAGAATCGTTGGAAAATTTTTCCCTATTTAATGCTAATAAAATAGATTGTATGTGCACATACTTGAGTTTTTTGAATATTGTGACTTAATCATCCCATCTGAAATAGCTATTTTTTCCTGGATAAAGGCAAAAAACGAATTTTGAAATGAACCCCTTGATTTATCTTTGGATCAAAGTGGTCACGAAAATCTGGATCCGTTTGACGTTGTTTTGACTTATGTCACTCTTCTTCCACATGCATCTCCGACGTAAATCGAGGACTGTATCCTATACCTACCAATTCTCTCTTTAATGGTTCCTTAACTGTAAAAAGTGCGATTGTAGTTATTTTAAATATGTAATGGCTATTGTATTAAGAGACATGACCCTGATCTATACCCTAAAAGGTCTTAATAAGTAATTTTCATGCATTTAGCTTGGGAAACAAATAAAGTGCTTGTATGGGGTAAAAGTAAAATATTTGAATGAAGCTCTAAGGTGAATGTTTGAAGTCGGGAACTAGGAATCATATGTTCATTATTATATGATTGTCATGACTGTGATTGATAGCTTTTAAAATAGCAGATCACCTTGTATAATTTAGAATGTTGAAAACCATTATTCATGCATGTGGATTAGCCAATTGTTTTATTAATGAATTGGTGCATACAAATGTAGTACTGTTATTTTGGTGTGTAGCATGCTTATTCATGATGAAGGATCATTCAACTGGGAGTGGGTTTGACTTTGGGTTGATTAGATGATGTTTTAGGATTTCCTATTTGTGTAGTATATTTTTTATTAAACAAAAAATGTAACTAACTAGAGTGTGTTATTGTAATAGTGCTCTATGCAGTCAGTTTGTAAACTCTAACAATGCCGTTTGGGAAAGGGAAGGATCCATAATGGTTACCTTTATTTAAATCATATGATTGTGAAAAAAATGGTGTATTTTTCATTTCTTTCTAAGCCAAATATATTTGTTCAACTGGACTCTAATTGTGGATGGACACTAGGAATGGATTTGTTGTGAGAGTGGATAACTGTAAATGCCTCCCAATTTCTTGTATTTTTTAAAGTTAAACACTAAAACACTAAATTAATTGTTTTTAATTTTCTCAGTTCAACTCCTGAGTGAAGAATATAGCACAATGTCACCAGGCACTCTTGAAGCACAAGGATTAATTAATCAGTCAGTTTATAATAAAGTCATAGCTCTTACCCAGTCTGCATCCCCTGATGCCCACAAAAAGATTGCAGGTGAGCTGAGAGCTTTTTTCATACCAAGCTACAAGAAACTGCTTAGATAGATTTTTGTATTACATTAGCTAACATCTTAACACTTAAATTACCTCTTCAATTCAAAATGAGTTGCCATATTTACTGATGGCTACTTTGAGTGCCTGAAGTTGTCTAGGTATAAATATTGAAAACATCCCTGTATCCATGTAATATTGAAGTAAGTATTATATAAGACCTTTTTGAACCCACAAACTGTCATTTTTTTAATTGAAGGAAGCAAGGCTTATTGATTTTTGGTGATGGGTATAATATAAGACCTTTTTGAACCCACAAACTGTTGTTTTTTTAATTGTATCAACTCTGCTTTTTAATTTTTGGTGATGGGAATGTAATTATCAGATTCAATTAAATACACTGCAATTGACTCACAATTGCTGTTGCTCCTGTACCATGCCGGTCAATATGAATGGGTCAAGAGTCTACTTGTGTTTTGTACAATACCATTTTTACTAATACTTAAGTAATTAATTAGAAAAAATGTTGGTAAATGAAGTACATAATTTTGTGTATGCATTGCAAGTTATTTTTTCACTATGCATTACCTAATTCTTTAGTAAAATGCTGAAAGTTTTGGGTAAATATTCTTATTAGGTGATAGGATATAAACTATTTAGCAATTGATTGTGAAAGAGCAGCCCGGTAAAGTACGGAGTCACTGGGAAAAGCTAGAAGGAAAATATGTGGTCTTCAATATGTTGAGTAAATCATTAACTTATTTACGCAAATGAAATTCTTGTCTTTTTTCTTCCAAGTTGTACATCAATCATTTCATTTTATTCCATCGAGATTTAGTAGGACATATAATTATCCAGTACTTGTACATATTGATTATTTCATCCAGCTGCTAAAATACTTCATTTATGTTTCACTCTGTGTGGGAGCAAATCAAGCTGGAATAAGGAAAATATTTTCTTATTCCAGTGCCGGAATGGGAGTTGTGGACTGTTATGGATAATTTAGGTTGATCTTTCCTTGAAGACAGTGACAAATGGTCATTGTTGAGCATTAGTGAAGATACAGTTTCTAAGAATATATTTGTTTTCGCATTGAACTCTTGTTGAATACATACTGAAAATATATTTTCTTGCTGTTGTTTGACTGGAATTGATGCTATTTATTTAATACTCCATTAAAGTCTGCATTTATGCCACCATTATAAGTGAAATATCTTCTGTATTAAGTGCAGGGAGATTAGTTTCAACCATAAAGAAATTAAACTGCTGTGATATCTCATGAGAAATGGACCAAATTGGTAGAGAATATGAATAGTCATTTGCATTTTACTCATGTTAACTCATAAAGTCATATTGTTTAATAATTCATGACATTTTTTATTGAATATGCCTCTTTCCTTTATGATGTTTCTCTGGCAACACATCAACTCTTATGCGGTCTGAGTCACAACTGTGGCATAAATATTTTTCACTCATTCAATTTCATTTCAATCATCATACCCGGGTTGATAAAAATAAAATGTATCAGCAATATTGTCTGAGAAATTATTGTGTACTAATTATGCCCTCAAGGATTAAAATACTTGGTATTATTGCAAGTCAACAAGTGTTTGGTTAGGTTTGTGCCCTGCTTTCATTCAGATAGGTGGTTTTAAACTCCATAAGGTAATGTACTTCTCTTGTGAATGATGATTTTAATGACAAAATTATGTATGCCACTAAGTAATTGGTGCATGGCAAACAAATATTATTACTATTCTCATTGTGGAAAGTTCTTGATGGTTAATAATCACATAAACCTTGTGACCCTGTTGAATTGCATTAATTCATTGCATGAATTGGGCCAGGAGTTATATATGATTGGCATTTGGGGTTCTTCCAATATCTCCATTGTCTAAACTTTAACTTCAGAGTTTTGACTTGTCATGGTTTGCTAAATGTTCCATCCTTTCCCTGAGATCCTGGGAACATTCTTGTATTATTCGGCTCTTTGGCCTATGATTCAGTGTGAATTTTCGATATTACCTTGCATTATGCATTTTTAGGTGATAATATAAGGATTTAGCTAGTTTTCCCAGAAAAGGGTGAAATTTAGTTGGTTCCTATGGCCATCCTTATTACTTTCTACTTCTGATGGATAATGTGTGTGTAAAACAATGACAAGTTTTATTTTCTCTTAATTGAAAATTCAAATCCAAATGATCTCAGGTTCTCAGTTTGTATATCCATTGGAATTGGTTTAAATATATACTCAAAATATTGTATTTAGCTCAAGTATTCTTCATATTGTTTTTTATGAATGTTCATGTTTGCGTTTCAAATGGTATCTTTTAAGCATGATGGTTCTGGATCAGTCAAATGTGCTTCACTTTTTTGTGATGAGGATATGATCAGAATATGTGAAATATCCATTCATATATAATCTGTTGTATGTATAATTTATTATAGTCTTGGATTCTATTGTATTGCCTTAATTATATCGTCATGTCTCTTTTAAATCTCTCTCTCTCATTTGTCAAAAATTAATATCCTATTAATTGTTATTCTTCCTCTAATACTTTTGGTTTCAATTCCTATCTCTGTCCTTGGAAGACTTTTTTGGGAAGGTGAAAGACAAGGCTGGGGACATGGAAAGAATTCTCAAGGAGAAAGACAGACATGGTATATAAATAATTTCTGTGTTGAGCATTGCATTAGCTGTTTCAAAGCTGTAGCTTTTAGCTTGCTAGAATTCACTTTTCTTTCTTCTAGATTTTCTTTTATATCTTTGCTTTGTCATTACACTATTCCATTGGTAGGTATTTTTGTAGTAATTAGGCCACTGATTAAGGTTTAGAGTGACAGTGATAAATTTATATTTGGTGTTCTATTTATTTAATAATGATCTGTCTTCTGCATTTTCATTTGACTATTTTGTAAAAATAAGCACCATATTTATTTTCTTTAATGTAGTTGTATGGTAATTGTTGTAGTTAAGTGTCAGTTTATTATTTATGCCAAATTATGTTTCAGATGATCGACAAAAAATGTTTTATCCTAATACACACTTTTTTCTCAACGTGTAAAGTCATTCCATTCTCAAAGTATGCATCACAGA
Source organism: Ceriagrion tenellum (assembly GCA_963169105.1). Lineage (NCBI taxonomy): Eukaryota > Metazoa > Arthropoda > Insecta > Odonata > Coenagrionidae > Ceriagrion > Ceriagrion tenellum. The sequence goes on along the minus strand of OY720644.1, from coordinate 74,714,312 downwards.
TATATAAGTAGTGTCTCATTTCATACATTGCTGCACATGACTACCCTATTTCCTCATCCTCCTGTAGTAATGTGTCCCCTCAAGTATTCATGCAGATGAAAGTATTTATCCTTGGTAATGTACATGCTCTGAAATAATAGCAGTTATAATAGCCGTGGTAGACATAATTTAGGTCTGTAGCACTAAAATTCATTAATATGGGGGATGCCAGTGCATTAGTATGCTTGGATTGAGAGTACATATACCATCATGGATGACAGTTGTCTTCGGGGTGACTACTCAAGAGTTAATCAGAAAATTAATCCTTGATTGTAGTTGTTTACACTTGAAAAAAAAGTTCCATTTAAGGATGAACCCTGATGATCTGAAAAATATGCTAAAATGAAGAAAATGAAAAGGCAAAGTGTGTTACAAATTATTAATCAACCCTTTCAATTTCCCTGAAAATTATAAAATTTCAGTTATCGGTTGATGTTGATTTAAATTGTCATTTTTCAAGAGTTTTCTGATATCTTTAAATGTTCTTTGGTTAGTTTTGATTTAGGGTTATCAGGTTTTGTTTGTCAAAGAGCATCTAATTATATCAGCCCCTCAATTTGCAACAATTGGTGAAATTGGTCTTATTGAATGTATGCTAAACATATAGTATACCTTATCTTTTTTGTCGACATTCCTGGTCCATTTTGCCTGCATTCCTAGTGTGTGTAATCCAACACACTGTTATTGTATGTGTTATTTATTGCTTGAAAGAAATTCTCATATTACTAAGCTCTGTAAGTTCTAGTAATGTTCAAACAAAATTACACTGTGCATTATCAGCACTGCTTTGAAATGAATGCATAATTGTATAGGGTTGCTTAATGCTTTTCTTTTATGCTTCTAGTAAAAAGTATTTTGCACTCAACTGTTTATAGTCAGGACATAAGATATTGCCTCTATATTTTTGGATTTTTATAAGTTCCATAATTTTTTACATCTTAGTTTAACAAAACAAGTTTTTGAATCATTCCTTCATGAGTGTAACTTCTCTTTTTCGATGGCCTATTAATATTTGCAGCAAATAAAACTTATTTGATGAGAAAAAAGAATTTTTTATTAGTTCTATTTTTGTAAGTGCTAAACCATTGATAAGCCATGGTTAATTTTTTAAGTTGTTCTATGTTCTTCTAAATGAATTTTAAATGCTTTTTTTTTGCTGCTATGTCATTCCTTTTCATAATATTATTGACAGTCTAAACTATAACTGTATATTGCATTTCCATAAAGTTGTGGTGTTCTGTTTGTAGTAGAATTTTTATTTAAGTCAGTCAATACATAAATTTAAAATCAGCTACGAGCTAAATTTGGAATAATTTGGCCTTAACGTTTGAAGGAAAATGTGTTCTTACCACGTGAATTGTTTCATATTTGTTAAGTACTTCTGGCCTCTACATGCCTGTTTTCTTGTCAATCCTTAATTTTCTAAGGCTTTATAGATAGAAGTTTACTCACTCAAAAGAAATCTTGTGTAAGTAGAAATAAAGATAACATGATAGGGCAATTGACGATCTTACATTTTGAAATTAGTATCCTAAATATTTAGATTGCATTGCTATCAACATATACAAGCATTTTCTTGGTCTTGTATTATGTTGTGTGTGTCCGAACTTATTTTAATAATTTGTGTTGACTGAAATACATTAATGTTATTCTGTTTTCTTCATCATCCATTCTGATAATTATTGTTTCTTTTCCGAAACAAATATGCTTTGAATAGGTCTTCTAGCAAAAATGAAAGAGGGTGCTGAAAATGTCCAGGTTAAACTCCAAGCTAGAGCAGAGATTGTAGGATTTCGCCCTGTTGGACCTGATGGTAGCCCCAGAAAAGGTAGGAAAATACAATTTCTTATCCCCTATGTTTATTGCTATGTTTAGAAAGTTCATTTTAGGTTCAAATAATTGCTTACTGATGTGCTAAACTCAGTGCTACTTGGATATTGTGTTATAGTGTACCTGAACAATCCGGTCAGTGGAAACAAGTAAATATTGCTTGCAGTCTACTATTGGGTAGGGTCTTAAGTAAGAACCTATGTATTTCACATATGTGATATCACAAAAGTTTATGTGATTTTTTATGGCTTTTATGTAAATTATGATAATTTTCAATTTTCTGCAATTAATCGCTAATAGATGAACTAATAGGAAACCCAGTAGAAATACCACGAGGTAAGCGGCATTTAAACCATTACTATTGCGATTGTATTGGATATACACAAAACTTAAAAACAAATGCTGTAGCCCACACAAAATTCGGCGTTCTTTTGTTTTGTGAAGAGATATTTTCGATCAAACCATTTAAAATGATAGCCACACAAATTTTCCACAAGTTAAAAATATTCCAAAAATTAGTTGTACATGCATTTACTTATAATTAGGACTGTTTTAAATATATATAGACTTGGCTAAAAATTATATGTTTGGAATATATATCGGTATGAAAAATTTCCAAGATAGAGGTGAATATTACCGAAAATTATGGTAATTTTCAGGGGCTGTGGTAAATTAGGTAAAATACCATGGTAATTTTCGAAAATAACTGCGGTAATTTTTAGAGTAGCATATTTCTAATTACACTAATTTTGGTATTAGGTAATTGTAAGTGGCACAATTTTGAATAATTTTTGTCACTTTGCTCCACATTTTAGTGTTGATGGGTATATGCATCAACTGCATAAAAAGATCACTAGACAGCAGTGACAGTAGCTACAACCTAATGCTTTGGCTTAAGATTTTTATGTTATCCAACCAAATATTCACGTATGTTGAGGAAATACGTCTCACCAGCCATGTGATTACATCTATTTCAGCAGTGGAGAGATGTATCATTTTCTAGCCTATTTATATGCATGGCTCATGGCATTCTTGTCCATAATGTTGGAATTACAGTGAAACCTGAGTTAAGTGACCACTGATGGTTCAGCCAAAGAATGTTCATTAAGAATGGTGGTCGTTTGACAGGGGTTTAGTTTCTTCGAGTATATATTCTGCAAATGAACGACTGGCTAATTTGAATAAGATGGAAAAATTCCTGAAGTGATGGTTTTGTTAAAACCTATACAGATGGCGTTTATTACCTTGTAATTTAGTTGCTCCTGGGAAATTTCAATGCATATTAATGTGATGTACACATACAGTGAAACCGGAACTAAGCTACTATTGATGGTTCTGCTGAAAAATGGTCTTTGAGAGGGGTGGTCGCTTGATAGGAGTAGTCGTTAAGAAGGGTTTCACTGTACTAAATTTCTCAAATCCTTGCAAAATGGATTGTGGTTATGTTGTCTATTTAGATTCCCTGAAGATGTTGGAAAAATCTGGGAGTAAAAGTAGGGGTATAAGAGCTTTCTGGGATGGGCTCAAGGAATACATGCTCGGAGATTATGTTTTCAAACCTTTACATACATACATACCATTCACACTATTCCCTTCCAGGGTAGGCACAATCACAAAGTTTCTCTCATAAATACATATTTATACACCTAACTCTGCTTCAATAATTTCCTCCATACTGTCCTATCCTTGCAACCCTCTTTTGCCTCATTTATTCTCATACACTGCTTCATACATGCCCTCCTGTTTTTAAGACTCCTAATATTTCTCCTCTTAAAAATTTCCTCAACCACATTCAACCACAACTTTCTTGGCCAACCTCTACCTCTCGCACCATTCATTTCACTCTTATATGTATTACTGTTTTAAACCTTTGAGTGTGGAAAATGATGTAAGCGAAAGATTGGTCAGATTCTGCTCATACTTATTATACAGGGTATTAAAAAATGACTATTAAAAGCAGTAATTTTGTCTGGTTACAGAAAATTACTGGTAAAGCATCCTGATGCCAATAAATCCACTCTGTATTGCTTCTGTCGTACATATTATGTGTTTAGTACTTTTTGTGAGTAAAATGTTATAAATGATTTACATAATCAGTTAATATGTAATAAATTTAGTTTTAATTTTTATTTACAAGATTGGAAACCCGAAGTATAAAGAGTAATCCAGGGAATAGTAACGAAAGTTAAAGAAAATGTAAACGTGCCTTGCGTGTTGCCCATCCACCAGAACCGTACAATGTTTATATAACCATTATTTATGTAAAATATGCGGCAATTCATTTATGTTTTAGTCTAGCAAAATATTCCTAAAGTAAGCATATACCTATCAAAGAGAAAATATATCAACATTTACCGTTTGTATCTAATGAGAAAGAAAAAACCAATTCTCACCCTTAAAAATTGAAAATTTAGCAACCCTCCAGCATGGGTTGCCAGGAGTTGATTGACTCCAAATTTGTATACGTTTTATTTGCATCAAAAGGAAACAAATTAAGCTTCAAGTCCTATTACATTCGAAAGAAATGAAAAATCTGAAAGTTTTGGCCCACTTTCTGGACAATCCGGTAAAAGTCATGTTCAAAGAAAATAGCATTTTGCATTCGAATTTATTAAAATATCACTAAAATGGATAAGTAAAATAAGAGCGAATTTAAGGACAGTTGTGATAACGATTTTTATGAAAACGTTTGTGACGGAAAATTTGAAAAATAGTTTTTTGGCTGAGGGTTGTAAAATTCAGAAACGTTACTTACACTATTACATTTCTCAGCCCTCACTTACCAGGACTTTGGTCCCCCACAAAATTAAGCCTAATTTACTTATTATTTTTTTAGTATATTTTTGGAGGAAAATGTTATGAATGATTAACATAATAAGTTACTGTGCAATTAATTTTGTTTTGACGTTTATTATGCTACGGAAAACCTGAAGTTCCATATTGTAAATAATTATTATGCATTTGGGTGCAATGCTCCTGACCTTGTGCAACCAGCAACACATTGTCGTCTTAAATTTTTTTCCGCTCGTAATCATTGCCCATGCACGCGGTGGAAAATGATTGAAAAATATATTTGCCATGGAAAAATGGAAAATGATATTTGCAATTGAGCGCAAGATTATTGAAAGGAAATCAGCAAGGAAAGAGGGAATTAAGTGCAATAAGGGAATGCTACATGTCATACAACTGAGTCTTAAAATTTCCATACACTGTAACGACATCTCTATGTACGCATTGAAAAATCACGAGCATAGTACTTAAAGCAGGATAAGTTCGAAGAAAATAATTTGGACTGGAGGAAATATGAATTGTAGACCATGTTTTGATATCACTCATTCCGCTTACAGTTACGTTCTATCTTGAAGAGAATGTAAGCATGTTAGCGATGCAAATGAATAAGGACTTAGGTAAAAAATGATGTATGAAATAAATCGACCTGTATCAGTAAAAATCGATCATACTTTACATCAATAAGGGCCATAAATGTCGGAGCGAGATTCATTTAAGAGTCGTACTTTGATGAAGGATACTAAGGCAGGTGATTCCGATTTGGTTGTAGTCCATAGGATAATGGCCAGTCCGTTTCGGCCTCCTGGCTTGCTTAAAGGCATTGTATGCTCAGTGGATGCTGGATATTCCAGTCATTTTTTCACGCATTTGAAAATTCGTATCAGCGGTGATGTGTGATTTAAAATGAGTTTTGCATGCAAAGGATAGCTCGATAGAAATAGAGTTTTCTCAAAGATGGAACTGAAAAATTAGAGGGAAGGGCAAGTACGTATTCATTGGGAACTATACTTGTGCCATAGATTAAATAATAGAATATACGGTGTCATGACGTGCGGTAATGCATCCTGTTTTTTGCGAACAGTGATCCACTTAACATGGATATCGCGCGCAATTTGCGCGTAAAATTTACGATTAACGCGATATTTTAAAATATAATTTCCATCTGCATTTTTTACATAAGTCATTTCGGCACTGGAACAATACCGCCACCGATACCCGATTGCGGCATATTATAACTGTGCAACTGATCCAATCAACATGTCCGTTAGCGCATTTCATGGCATGAATATTCCCCTGTGCTCTCTTAGCCTTTGGCTTCTCCTCTTCAACCCTTTACTCGGACACACAGGTTCATAAATTACCAACCTTTATTTTCATGCTTTGGAAAATAAAAAAGATCGTTTTAGAAATGAAGGAAAGTTTATTTCGGTTTTTTATACATATCAAAAGGAAGGAGTACAGGTGGGGAGAGTATCATACAGGTCATCTCAGTCACACACACTTCACACACGCTTATCTGACGGTTGGGAGAGATAGAAACAGATTAGGAGAGTGTGCTTTCGTTCAGTCGACGCGGTAGGAGACGGCGTGTCCGGGGGTGTTGACGACGGTGGTGAGGGTGGCCTTGCGGACGAGGGGGGCGTGGTAGGGGTAGGCGTGGTAGGGGTAGGTGTAGGGGTAGGCGTGGGGGTAGGCGTAGGGGGTGATGGGGAGGACGGCCTGGCGGCGGGAGCGGCTCTTGACCTCGTCGTGGGCGGCCAAGTGCTGGGCGCGGGCGGCGACCACTTCGGGGGTATCCTGAACGGGCTCGGGAGCCACCAGGGGTTCGGTGATGGGGACGGCGGGGGCCACTGGGAGGTCGTTGGAGGCCACGCGGAATCCGTGGACGGCGTCGGCGGTGTAGCTGGTGGTCACCACCTTACCCTCAGGGTTGACATAGGAGTACTGTCCGACGACTCCACCCAGGGCATCGCGGAAAGCGGTGTGGGTCTGGTCGATGGAGGAGTGTCCGAAAGAAGCCTGGCCGAACTCATCCTGGTTGATTGAGGAAAAAGAAAATTAATTCGATTTCGAGTTATTTGGTTCGTCTATTCGGGGAAGCAAATGACAGACATGAAATTGAAGGGAAAATGCGAATAGAAACTTAGCTATTTCTCTGAATAGAATTTTATTGTGTCAACTAGTTCCGTAAAACTACAATTTTCAATAAACAAATTTTCACCTGTTTCACAAGGACGGTACTGTGCAGCGAAACTGGTTTAAATCATATCTAGGTGTGTATTCAGTGAATTTGCCAAGTTTTTATTTGAAGTTCTCTTAATTTACGCAATGAAATTCCTCTTAAGTCTCGGGTTCAAATATCGCTCGCACCAAGACAGCCGAGGTTTTTAGAGCCATTTAGAAGAAACTACTAGTTTGGTAATGGAAGGAGTGTGTGGGGCTTGGAGGAAGGGTGAAGAGAAATCCGGCGTCGGCATCTTAACGAAAGGCCCAAATAGGCGAAAGGCGTCCGAATAGGGATAGGGATTCAATTAAAAACGTCTCTGCTACTCCCAGGATTCGAACCCGGGCCCTCAGGATGGAAGTGGAATGTTTTAGGCTGGGGGCTGGAGGAAAGTTGGAGAGAAAAACCCAGCGTCAGTATTTGTCTGCTCTGAACTAAAGGCGCCAGGGGTCCAGTTTCGCGTCTTATCTGTATGAGCGAGTGGCTGCCCTTGAAGTGCTCTCCCTGTTGCCCTCGAGGAGAAATCGGGATTAAAAATATCCACTGCTGCCGAAATTCGAACCCGGGAACAATGGATGGAGGAATTACCCATCAGATTCAAACACGAACCCATTACCCAGCAGACTTGGATGTGACTTACTGGAAATTTAAATAGCCGTCGAAATGAACATAATACAACGAAATTCTATTCATTAAAGTTCCCCACGACCCGTTTCTAACAGTACCTCACGTCCCCCTTTGTAAAAACTAATTATGTCTCTGCATTGTTGAAACTGGATTGTGCTTCGTAACTTCTTGAGTTGATATGTTGTTTGTTGGGTTTGAAGGACTAGCAGAGCCAAATTATGAAATATATCCCCAATTTAATGTCCACAATCGAGATGTTTTTAGCGGTGATGAGTTTATTTGCTGTTTTCAACATTTATTATATAGAATTCTTAAAAATATCTCTCATTGTGAGAGAATAGCAAACCAATAAATAAACTAATAGATTATTAGCCCACTGCAACCATTTTGTCTTCATCGTGATTTAGTTCTTGAGAGTGCAAAGCCTAAAGGATTCCCTACTACTCTTAGGTGAAGTATGGATTTCGTTGTCACTCACCTGAGCATGATACTGGTGCTTGGTGGTAAGGCCAGGATAAGCAAAGGGAACGACAGGGGCCACTGGAGCCACAGCTGGAACGGTCTTGACAGTCACTGGTGCCACGGCGGAGTACCCATAGTGGTAGGGGAAGTTGTAACCGAAGTTACGGTAGTATGGGTAGTAGGATCCATAGTGGTAGGGAGTGACAGATGAATAGGAGAAGGCTGCCAGAGAGCAACCGACGAGGGCGGCGAGAACAACCTGGGAAAGAAAAAGAGACATGAGTAAATTAAAATTGATGATTATTAGTTTTTTATTGTTCTAGATCGTTTAATGTCGTTACAGAAAGGTGAAATTACGAGTCCTTAAAAGATAGGAATTTACACTTAGTTATTGAAATAGCATATGTCAACAGACCGAAACTCCAGTAAAGTTTCCGGGCGGTAACTAAAATTTTAACTCGATAATGTTTGAAGATTTGCCTGCATACACAGGGAAAAAAACGTTCATTCTTGGTGGCAGTGCAGTGTCCTTTTACAACTTCCCGAAAAGTCTGCAATCAGAAAATTCGCAATTTTTTGTCATTTACTCTCATTTTTCGTTATTTAAGTGTTACGAATGTAGTCGGTGTTTCTATAATGCAGAATCAGTTAATTTTACGGTAGGATGACAATAGCGCCGTCGGCTTCAATTTGCAAACAACCCCACTTTTCTGTCGTATGGGACGGACTAGCGTGAAAGACGTTTCCCCAACCCATTTTGATCAAAATATAAAATCAATCATAATCTAACAAAATTGTTTTAGGTAATCGGAGAGCGTACAAATATGGAGACATGCCCCTCGCGTGATCATGCTTTCTTATTCTAAGCCCAATTTTAAGATTCGAACGCGGAAATATTAAAAAACTGTACGAGAGTAGCGATTGTTCGTATTTAATACTGCCTTGGAATGTAACCACTGGTGATTGCTACCACTATACCACAATGCACTTTGAAAGTTTTATCTGTGGAGTAAATTTGGCTAGAATTCCAAAGATAAGTTTTCGGGTTTCAGCCAACCGGTACCGCATCACCGATCCTCATTTCCGACCGTGGTTAGGCCAAATTTGCCCTCGACATTGCCCATGTAGAAGACGGAAGACGATTTATGGTGGAATTTTTCGCGGAATTTCGAAAGCATGTCTGATGAGTCGGTAAATAGGTGCTCTCTTTCGTCGCGCCGATCCTGCACGTGTTGGCGCGTAAAAGCGCTCCATTTTTGGTGACTGAATGGGATGATGATAACAAAAGAGTTACGTGCGTCGCGCCGGAGCAAGGTCGCGGAGTATTCGGGTGGGTCGCAGCCGGGACCGGTCAGACACCACCCGACCTTACTCGCGGCCGACGTGGAAGTCGCAAATCTCGCGACGAGCCCCGCCTGCGTCGTCTTTTGACAGTTTGTCGTATGCCGTCCCCCTGTTTCCTCGGTGAATTTTTCAAGCTTCATTCGTATTAATTTCAGTATTAGGAATAAAAAATCTATCCAGTAGCCATCGAGCATAATGAGACTCGAAGTTATTGTCGCACTAGTTTGCTCTAATAATGCCGCACTAGTTTGGATACTCTTCAAGATAAGGTCCACTGTGAACACGAGACATCGGAGAAAGACGTGATTGGACAGATTAGATGCATTTCAAGCTTCGTCCGTATTAATTTAGGCATTGAGAATCAGCAATCTATCCAGTGGCCATCGAGCGTAATTTGACTGGTAATATGTTGAATCCGGGAAACGAAAACAGTTCCTTGTCCACTCTTTAATTATTCCGCACTAGTTAAGATACTCGTCAAAATGGGGTCCTCAGTGCACACGAGTCATCCGGAGAGTTAGGACGCAGTTTTAAAAGATTTTGTCTTCCGAAAATATAATTTGACGACATTTTACGTTCTCGAATTCGTAAATCCATTACTTGTGTTACACCGACTAAAGGATGAATTTAAACTTTGGTGATTTATGAAAATGGATGGAATGGTAGAAAGTAAAAGTAAATTATTTGCTGGAGTAAGTTGTGAATTATTTCTGAACTCTAGCGCTGAAAGAGTTGCTAATACGCCATCGCGAAGGCTAAACCAAACATTTTAGCTGCAAAATGACTAACTTTTTTAACTTAATAGTTTTGCGAAATATGCAGAACTGATGTGGTGCGCATTCTCTGTAGCGGATGCAAAGGTATGACGTTTGAAATTAGTTTATTCGCGTGATTGAAAGTTATGTTGGAACGTTGAAGATATAGGGGCGAATTCGCTAAAATTACGAAGGTAGTCTTGAAAATCTAGATTAGTATATTTACATTACAGAGACTATGTACTCCAATGAAATTTTCAAATCCGTAACTTAAGCTTCGGTAAACTTTTGTAGTGTTAGAAAATAGATGGAATAGAAGCAAGTAAAAGTAGATTTTTAGTAGCAGTGAGGTGTGAATTATTTTTGCTTTCGCTCTCCGGAAAAGTTACCGAACTTTTCCTATTTCGCAACGCGGTTTCCCCGGTTGTGAGCGGGCCGTTTTGAAGACGGCCGTTTCGGAAACCACTTTAAGTTAAGAGGGAAGAATCGGGTCTTTTCCGTTGGGTACTCACCAGGACCTTCATGTCTCTTTGCTTGATTGGAGCTGAGGGCGATGCTGACTCCAAACCCGGCGTCGTCTCCGTATTTATACCAACGCCAGGTGCCCGCTTCCCTCACCCTCGCAGATTCCCCACGCCCCTTGCCCCACCCTGTCCCCACCCTCCTATTGACTCCTCCCCTGTTGCTGCTGTGCTCTCTTGTTTTGTGAGGATTTGCCACCTTCCCCCTCCCACTCCTCTCCCATGTTCTCCACCTCCTCGTCCCTTCTCCCACTACCCCCGCCATCAGCTCACAGCATCTTCCATGAGTTTTTGAGATTGGATTTTCAGTCTCGGGATGATGGTTGGTATGTGTCGTGATACGCCGCCCTATGGGTTCCACAATATCCAATTTCATTGGTTGGTTTTATTGGAAGAAGAAAATTTGAAACAGCTATGAAATTTGGAATTATCTTAACTTTTTTTCATCTACCCATCTATTTCAGCGTCCGTTATTTATTCGTTGAGAGACAAAATGTGTCAAATAATTTCCCACCATTTTTTCATATAATTCGTAGAATTTTTAGCAGGCAAGAGCTGAATTTTTCTAATGCCATGACAAAAATTGCAACTGAAATGGAACATTTGCACCTGAAAGGATGGCATAAATCCCATCCCGGAATCGTTCTGATAGTATTGCTAACGTTTTCGCTGCCATGGAAAAAGTCAGTGTGTTTGCATGGATAGCGTCGTCATCAGCTGTAATCTGTCTAAAGACTGGTTTCTGCAGCACTGGACGAGATTCCATTTCAGCGAACCCCTTTATGCTTTCATAATCCCTCATGATTCCCTTCATATGGTCCATGATCGCTCTTACTCGAACATTCCTCCCTTTCGTTGCTTATTCCGTTATAGCTTTCAAGAAACAGTTGTATATCAGCATGTGTTCAATAAAGTTGTCTCTTTTACCGAGGAGATTTTTCACAGAATATGTTTTTTCCTCAACCCTTCTCAGGACTTCTTCATTGGCGATGCCCTCCGTCCATTTGATCTTCTTCATTCTTCAATAACATCGAATTTCTTTGGTTTCCTTGTTGAGCTGTCTTTGTTTCATTAAAAACCTTACCTCCTCTTATCATTCAATTATGTGTCCGTACGTTTTAATAAAATGATTCCTTCTTTCGATGCTCGTCTTTTTAGCTGCTTGAAAACTCCCCTTATGATAGAATGCCCTTTCTTCTTGGGTTACCATGCTTGCACATCTGTCCTCCTCTTCCCTCAACAAGGATTCCTAATTTCAAGATATCAACATTCTTCCAATTTCCCCATTTCTGCGTAATATTGCGGTACCTTTATTGCCGATAAGTTCTTCATTTCTTCCACAAAGCATTATTTTATAAACTCAGTGAGTTCAGGCGTGACTTCGATGAAATTAATGATTATAGAAAGAACACTGTATTTTTACTGGGTACCTGAGGATGTCTTTGCGTCGAAACTAGTTGTACCATTGAGGATAGATTTTGGAAAAATACAAAGTGTTCTTTACATCACTATTATTTTAGAGTAACTAATATCTTCAGGCTTGACTATGTGGAACCTCTCCATATAGGAAATTAGAATACTCTAGTAATGGTCCACGAAATAGATTTATTGCTTACCCACTACCCATAACACCACACTCCAACGGCTTTCCCTTCTCCCTTCCCCTCCTTCCTCTGCTCCTAATTGTGTATATATATACGCATGTGGAATAGTATATGTTACCTGAAGATGCCATTATGTGGCGAAACCCGGGTCGTAAGCATTAAATCTATTTAGTGGACCATTACTAGAGTATTTTAATTTCCGATTATTTTAGTTAGCAGTTGGTTATATGTATCAGGTGAAGAATGACATTTGAGGTCTTTCGCGTGACCAATGACTAGTAAGTGGATTAATAAGTTAAGTATTAACTGGGCACTGAAGGCAGGGCGGAGAGAAACCCGGCTATCATAACGGCCTTTCTCGTATCTTGCTGATCTTCTCTGCACGGGTGCTAACTCTGTTTTTAAGCCTACCTCATGAGGATCCCTAACACTGGCAGCGTATTCTAAGTGGAGTCTAACAAGGGAGAAATAGCCGATTTCTCTAACTTTATCGTCGCACTTTTCAAGTGCTCTTTTAACAAATCCCAATTTACGATTAGCCTGACCTGTTATTTCCCGAATATGTTTGCTCAACGAGAAATTATTAGTTAAACTCCGAGGGACCAGGTTACTATTACCGTAAGGCGCAAAGGAGTCATTATTTCGGCATTTCATCAGACCCCCGAATTACCGCGTTTGGATGTGCTCTCTGAGTAGCCTACAAGTTAGGATCGGGTTTCCACTGAAAAAAACTCCTCTTATCCCGGGAATCGAGCCCGGGTCCTAAGCGGTGTAGGTTATTTAGTCGGACTCCCCTCGTCTGGGCCGTAAGGCACTTGAACCTGTCGGTCCATTTTGTCATTTGCCTCCTCGAGGTTATACCCACGGAGACCTATACCCTTTCCAAACGCGAAGACGTCTCCAATGGGTGAAATCCCTTACGTCCTTGGATTCTGTGAAGGGTATTCCCAGGCAGCGATTTCGAATCCTCTCAGTGAGATAAGAAATCCGGTTTACCTCCCTAAAATGGACCATCCATGCAAAAATCGACCCTCCCTAGCGACGAAGAACCATCTGGGTGAAGTCCTCCTCTCCTGTAATTGGAGGGTTGAATCATGGAATGGACTGGCAGAAAACCTTACTCTTATTAAGCGCGGTTCTTCTGTAAAAATTGTAATTATGTAGTCACTGCATCAAGTCTTGGGTCTACAATTTTATGAATATGCTCATTTTTTGGCTCAATGGTATCAGGCATAACATGCTGGAACTCCTTCTTGGTCGAACAAAAATGAAATACACTTGCTAAGTCTCCAGGCATTATAACCTGACCTATATATAATGCCTGGAAACTTAGTGTAATATGACTGGTGGTTATACCTTTTATCGAGACCGGTCGCACAAAATAAATATCTGAGGAACTTTTCAAGTGTATTTCCTTGTTGCTATTTTTTCGTATTCTCCCATTTCTCTTGTTTGATAATATTTATAATTGTTGAATTATATTTTTAAAATTTTCGTCCCGAATATAGCATTGTTAGTCATTGTCAGCCAATTTGGCACCATACAATGCAATATGTGGGTCGAAAATTTATAAATATGATTCCTGCGTTATTTATATTACTACGTGCTCGGTTTTTGCCAACATGTAGATAGATGTTCCTCAGTTCGGTGTGGTCCAAGACTTCGGTTTACGGCGCGGAATTCAAAATTTAAGCGGAAATCGTCGGTGAGTACGTGGTTTTTATTTGGCATGCTAACTTAATATTTGATAGGAATCATTTTAATTAAATAATAGGTACGTTCTCGCGTTTAGGGGAACGTCTGCACACGTCTTCGAATTATTTCGAAAAATGCGACTGGTAATTTGTTTGAATAGAATTTAATTACCAAGAAACCAATTCGGTAATATGCATTTTTTTCGCTTTTTCGCTTTACTAATGAGCACGCGTATGAAAATTTTCACGCGAATCTGTGCGTAAACGAAAATCGCTCCTCTTTAAACTTCCCATTTCTTCTTAGATTTTTTTCTCCGTCCAACCTGAGAATTCTCGCCAAATCTTCTTTCGCGTCCACCTTGCGTTATATCGCTTGCCGTTTTACCCATCCCCCAATAATCGCTTGCCCCACCCTCCCTCCCAGTTATATCACCCCCCCCCCCTCACTTCTCCACCTCTTGGTTTAATGGTCCCCTCCCCCCCATGGTCGAATGATCCTCCGCCCCTTGAGTAGATGTTCCTCAAACCACCGCATCCCCATGTCTTCCTCAACTCATCCTCTTTTTCTTCTCCGGCAACCCTTAACGTTTCTTCTTCACTTCTTTTTATTTTCTTTTAATTTCGACCGGTGTGTGTGTATGTATGTGTGTGTGTGTGGTCACACCCAGTTTTGAAGGTCACGCCGAGGGCTCCTCCCAACGACCGACCCAAGAGAAAAAGACTCTTCTCCATCTTCTTCTCCTTTTCGTTTCATTCGTTCCCCTCCTCATGCTTTATCCTTTATCGTGCCTCTCACGACTCTTCGCCTTTTAGTGGATTCACTCTCGCCTACTGGAGAGTCCCAAGTCCCAGGAGATCTTCACGGTGTTTTTTTTATCCGTGGGCCCCTACGTAGGGGCAAGCCCCTGGGCGTTTTTTTTGCCATTTCGTTCCACGGTCGGCTTCTCTGCTTAGCTCCTCGGATTTGGTTTAGTCTTTAGGATGCCACTGCCTTATTCATGGAGGGCTCCGGGTTTGCGGGCCTCGACAGCTGGGGAATTTTGAAGAGTAAGATTCGATCTTCATTAAATTTTGGTACTCCGTCAAAAATTTATGAACTTGAAACTTTAACAGACCACAGAATATTTCAAACTTCAACACGACCCGCGTTTCGATGGCTAAGCATCATCTTCAGGTCAGTTCTTTAGGTGAAGATGATGCTTAGCCATCGAAACCAGGGTTGTGTTGAAGTTTGAAATATTCTGTGGTCTGTTAAAGTTTCAAGTTAATAAAGTAGGGAATTTTGACTTCGAAGCGTGGAAATTTTAAATGCGGTAAGGTGTTCCATAGTAAAGTAACTACGAATTCATTTCATTCAATTTTTGCCAGAAAGTGTCCGTTTGGCATATTCTAAAAATTCTGTAGTCTTTCTTCTTCCACATGTAGCTGCATTCGTAGAAGTTAGCTTCGGAGGATATAGTGTGGAAGTTTTTTTAGGGGACAGTAATTAGAGTATCCTATGTTTTTCTAACGTATTCTACCGGTTAAGGTAGGTTTTGCTGAATGCCATAGAATCTCCTCCCAGTCCTCTACCCATTCAGGGGCCCATCCCCGTGCAGTATATCCTTTTTCGCCTAGAAAGTGTCGCTAGAAAGTGTCCGTTAGGCATATTCTGAAAATTCTATAGTCTTTCTTCTTCCACATGTAGCTGCGCACTCGTAGAAGTTAGCTTCGGAGAATATAGTGTGGTAGTTTTTTTAGGGGACAGTAATTAGAGTTTCCTATGTTTTTTTTACGTATTCTACCGGTTTAGGTT
This sequence comes from Ceriagrion tenellum, assembly GCA_963169105.1. NCBI lineage: Eukaryota > Metazoa > Arthropoda > Insecta > Odonata > Coenagrionidae > Ceriagrion > Ceriagrion tenellum. The sequence goes on along the minus strand of OY720644.1, from coordinate 74,698,627 downwards.
GGTTTTGCTGAATGTCAAAGAATCTTCTCCCAGTCCTCTACCCATTCAGGGGCCCATCCCCCTGCAGTTTATCCTTTGTCACCTCAGCATACGATCTGCCCTTCTTCATCCCATCCATGAAACCTATTTTCTTTCTTCCCCTTCCCCGCTTGCCCAACATCCTTCCCTCTGCTTCCATCCTTCCCTATGTTTTTAGTTAGAGAAATATTATGCCATCTGCGAAGTGTTCTATTCCTTTTAGTTCTTCTGCTGAGGGAGGCCTCTGGGTTTTCGAGCCACAACAATTGGGGAATATTGACTTCGAAACGTCGAAAGTTTCAAATGATGCCGCGTAAGATTTTACTTAGTAAAGTAACTGCGAATTCATTTCATTCATATTTTGCTAGAAAGTGTCCGTTAGGCATATTCTGAAAATTCTATAGTCTTTCTTCTTCTATATGTAGCTGTATTCGTAGTAGTTAGCTTCTCAGGAAATGTTTTTGTAGTTTTTTTTGGGGCTGTTAATTATTTTTTACTTGAAGAAATGCTATGCCATCTGCAAAGTTTTCCGTTTCTTATTCTATTACTGCAGTTATAACTAAATGAGTTGTCTTTGAGTTTTCATTTTATTTTGGACAAAGCGTTTTAACTAGTAACTTCCTTTCATTTTGGCTGTCAAATTCAACTCAATTTTTCGTAATTTGTTGTAATTTTCCGGTTACTCTATTATTGTTTCATTGTATGGATATAAATTCGTCCCTGCATACATCCTATTATTGTTTCTCTATTATTGTTTCATTGTATATGTATAATTTCGTCCCTGCATACATCCTAGCGGAGAGGCAGCTCCTAATTCACTTTTTTTCATCACAGATCGGCTATAAGATGTGCAAGCCTACTCTCAGCATTTTTTATTAATAATCATTCCGATTTCGAACTTATTTTCAGGATAAAATCGGAATTTTTAAAATCCGCGATGAATTCATCCCACTCTTAATTCCATAATTCATTTCTCAGTGAAATGCCCGTGGAAAGTACCACAGTTTTTTTACGTGATTTTTTTTTTATTTCATTGGGATTCTTTGAACTCAAGTTGAGATACTCTCTTTCTCCGTTATTTTCAAACGACGAAGTATTAAATAATCAAAAGAAATAGACTTCGGATATTACACCCTTAATTTAAATACATAAATCCGTTTCAGCACCATGTCCGCGTCATGGTCCAAATGACTGCGAACAAATTTCAGTTTAATTATATTAGTATTAATAGTTTATTTAGTAAGTATGTGTATGTTCGTGTGGCTCCGATCTCATGTACTTTTGTTTCTACAGAAATGAGACAAATAATTATATTATGTTAAAAAGTGACGTAAAGAATTGCACAAGGCAGGTGCGAAATAAATCTAAAAATCATAGATACCCGTTAACTCTGTAAAAATATACCTATAGGCCATCTTTTTTTAAGCACCATGATGAATTAAAGAAGAAATCCACAATGTGATTGAGTTCATCGGCAGCTGAAGTCATCCGTGGAACAAAAAATATTTGTGGACATTCTTTTAAGCAGATGGCTGAGCAAAAAGAGATGAGTGCTGCGTTCTGAGGAGCGGTACCGGAAAGCATGGTAACCCAGCTTGCTCGACAGAATCAATGGCTCCATTTAAGGGGATGTGTACAGTATCATACAATATTATACAAAAATAGTAGGTGTGGTGTCGTTGTTGATGATACTCATTTGTTCATATCTTTTCGACTACTATCATATTTCTATGTTTTTTTTAACTGTGATAAGTCTACTATAAAAATAATTAGCACCATAACAGTCCAAGTGAATGCAGTAATATAATAAAAATAAGGTGGGAGCCCCTCGAGACTCGGAGGCTGCACGGTAGGCTTAGCTTGCTTGAGAAATTCAGAACTGGTGTGTTTCGGAGCGACAAAGAGAATATTATCATGACGCCTCACTACACCTCTAGGTCTGACAGAAGCGATAAAATAAGAGAGGTACATTGCTGAACAGATTGGTACAAAAACGCGTTCTTCCCGCGCCCAATAAGCGACCACAATAAAAACTGAGCTCCACAAAATACACTCCCATAATACACGTCACCTTTCACCTGCCAAAATCTTATCCCTTACATCTTTACACGGCTTGTGTCCTAACAGCATCTGCCACACGCCCATGCGGCGCCTCGCGGGCTGGTATGAAGATGGGTGGCGAACCACCGCTGTTTAAGTCATGTTTCGTGTTTCGATTACACGGGTACGCAAAAAATTAGATCCATTTTGTAACTTCTAGTCCGTCCCCGTTTGTCTCGTATCTCTTGACAGGGTGGCTTGGAGAATTTTAATCACTTATCATCATGGCGCTTGCAGTTTCTTTTCATTACTCTTGCCAATGGAATGTCATCTTGGTGAAAAGATTTCACATTAAATATATTCCGCTGGATGCCGAGCAGCTGACGTGGTCTGCCATAGAAGACGCGCTCGCATCAGTTTGATTCGAGGAAATTCCATTAATTAATGCGTGTATCAGCTGAGCTGTTACTTGAAGGCCAACACTGTGTTGTTTTTAATGTATATGTGATAGTTTTCCTCGGAGTATCAAAAAGCCATCACTAATAAAGGCTTCTTATTCTTGCTCTTGAATATTAATTATCGACCTCGTCGCTATTAACATGAATTTAATTGAGTTTTGTTGTAATGGTTGCATCAAAGTAACAGGTCGTTAGTAAAAGTATATTTATCTTCAGAAGGAAAGGATAGGCATGTCAAAGTAATGTCTCCTTAAGAAACGTATCTTCGGAAGGAAAAGTATATTTATCTTCAGAAGGAAAGGATAGGCATGTCATAGTAATGTCTCCTTAAGAAACGTATCTTCGGAAGGAAAAGGACATAGAGGGATCGTATGCTGCTTTTGCTCGAGACGGATGTTGACATTTTTATCGAGAGATTGAGAAACGTTGATAACTATTACAAAGTGTATGAAGTGGGCGGATTGTTGAATATATTATTTTATTCATCAGCTTCGCCCAACCTATTTCGATCCACTAGGCCCTTAGTAGTCCTCGTTGCTTATTATCATGAATTTAATTGAGTTTTGTTGTAATGGACGCATCCAAGTAACTGGTCCTTAGTAAAAGTATATTTGTCTCCAAAAGGAAAGGATGGACATATCAAAGTAACGTCTCCTTAAGAAGCGTTGGTATCCTCGGAAGGAAAATGACGCTGAGGGACCGTATGCTGCTTTTGCTTGAGACGGATTTTGACATTTTTATCGAGAGATTTTGAAAAGTTGATTACCATTACTAAGTGTACAAAGTGGGAGAATTGTTGAATATGTTTTAATATTCATCATTGGTTCCCATCCTATTACGACTTACTAGGCACCTAGTAGTCCTTACATATAGACAATACTATCATCATATTGTGGAAATATGTATCCATTCCTCCTTTCCGCCATCAACCAGGTTTTTTCGCCCACTCCTTAACCACTAAACTCGTACCTCGTTATTATAGAAAACTTCATTCGCATTTCCGGTATTTTAGTGCGTAGTTTACTCTCCTTCAATTGGGAAACACGGTATGAAAACATAAAGAGACGAATACATTTATGGCGCTGACACATTAATCTGAAAACTAAAACCCAATTTTAGAACAACTCGGACAATAAGCTCGTAGCATATGTCATAAAATTATCAAATGCAAATAGATGGTGCCCAGTCCACGCTTTCGTTTTTTGCATATGTACACCGTACTGTATTTACGTTCATGGTACGTCAAGTTGTTGTTAGGTTTCTTAAACGTCTATTGACTTTGCATTGCTGGCCTCTACAGAGTAAGTTGCATATGTATTTAGTATTAACTAACCCAAGCAGTATTTGTCATTCATTTATTAAATGTAATATATGGTACCCAGTCTAAGCTAAGTTTTCTTATGGACAACGTTATTTCATTACGTTGATGTCACGTCAAATTGCTGTAAAGTTGTTTTAAAGTATATTGGCTTTTGCATAATTTGCACCCAAAGAGTGAATTTTACATTCATTTTGTATTAACTTACACCAAAGTTAACGCTAATGTAAACGACTTTTAACTAACTCAAATAACGTAAAATCACAATAAAGCGCACATAAAAAAGAATTCCCTCTAAGGTTATCCGCAGGGTAAGTGCGACGATGTTGCAAGGGAAATCTGCAGCAGATAACTTGTAAGTTAAATGGACCGCATCGTTAATTTTGAGCTCGTTTTTTTTCTAAAAACCGGCCACAATGTGCACCGCTCGCTTTCCCAATGATGGGAAATGTTCTGACGACAACCGGAAATCCGAAGTGATCTCTTGCGTCGCTAAACTGCATCCGTGAAGAAGCGTTGGAAGCGGTCGCACATGTCTAATAGTGAGTCATTCATCGGGAACAAAATAATACCCCATTTTACATTCATTCCACGTTCATAACGAAGAGAATGAAAAAGTATCCGCAGAGCTAAGAATAGTGTTCTCTTCTCAAGTTCTAGAGCTCTACACCTTTCAAACGACCTGGAAGAATAGAAGGATGATACATTTATTAGACACAAGTTCCTCCGATTTTTCCTAGAATAGTTTGCGGATATGAGAGGAAAATGTCTCAAAGTCTTGCTACTATAAACGTACGAAGTTGAATTTAATTGAAATTATAATATTAAATAGAGTACTGGCTAACCATACGGACTGCCAGGGTTCAAATTCCTGCAGAGGAGGATATTTTTATGAGGAAATCCGATCCCTTCTTGAGTGCCATGTGGAGGGCCCTTCAAGTACAGTACTCCGTCTGTCGGATGAGACGTTAAACCATGATCCCCTTGGCGCCTTTCGTTTAGAGCAGGTTAATGTCGACGCCGTGTTTCTATCCACCCTTCCTCCCTTACCTGTCCCCTATGGCGCAAATGACCTTAGCTGTCTCCGAAATCCAATCCAATACAACATTAAAGACTACAAATGACCAAAATGAAGCAAAACTTGCTTCCATATGGAAAGTGAGGGAGCTGATATAAATAATAATATAAAGAAAGTGAGGGAGCTGATATAAATAATAAAACTTCCTTATAACGCAATAGGGCCACGGTATGTTTACTCATACATAAGTATTTACTACAGGTATTAAACTCAACAATATTCAGCAGGAATAATGACAACGCTTTAAATTACTTCACAGACTAATGCAATTGTCTCACTCAAAAATTTGTTCGCCCATTAAGTATGGGGAACAATTACGAGAAATTCACGATTGTACGGAACGGCGTACCATCTCCAGGACCTTTGTCAAAAATCGGAATGTTCATAATTTTTACGGAAGAGCAGACCATAAAAACTGCAGTACGAACAATCATGATAAGGCTAAAACGTCTGAGTACGTTGAGCCATACCCAAAAAAGTGCTTTAACAACAACAGCTTTTAATTGGTAGCTGCTGAGTCACAACCAGAGTTAAACTACAAGAAAAATGTTCTTTGACGCCTCTCGCTGCACAAGTAACCTACTCCGTACCTAGTTCATACGTAGAGCGCGGAAAAAAGTCCTTTGACTTTTTCGGCACTCAAAGGCATTAAAGAAAAGGATATTTTTGGGACTTTTCATTTTAATCACTTTTTTTGGCCTATGATAACCACCTGGCCTAATTCTGCATGTGCCTTTGCGAAAGGGAAAATGATAAATCATTGACACTTGAGCTCAGCTGGGTGTTGTCTACTTCTCTGCTTTCCAACCGGTACTCAACGAAACCCTTGTGATCCACAAATACGATTTTAGAAACCCCCTGAAATAAATGTACGTACCTTTCAATTGTTTGAGTAATAATCAATGACTGCTCTGGAGTAAATAATGATTGATTACTACCGGAGGATAAAGTTATTATTCCACATGATTCTCCACGATACACCTAAGGTCACCGGTCTAATGCATCAAGTTGGAGTTGAATCCAGGCGTTTTGTTGTAAATCCGAGTGCTTTGCACTCGGGGCTAACCCACTGCCTTTCTCAAGGGAATTAAGGAGAAAATTACAGCAATTATATCCTTGATCATGTTCCATTTCTAACAATATTCACGCAAACTATCCGAGAAATCACTGTAAAAAAGCAGTAGAAAAAACTGTTTGATATCCTTGATTTATATACGCAAATTTGTCCATTCCATCGTGCTATTCATAGGGAAGAAACGAGAGAACAGAGTTAAACAATATGCTGTTATTTTGTTTGTCAAGTTTCAGTTTTATGACGTAGTGCCCTCTCTTTACACCTCAATGTAATAGATGATGCCGATCATCTGTGAACCAGTTACATTTGAAACTATGAAAACAAATAACCATTGCTTCCAATCTTGCTTAATAATAGCTAAAGTGAGTCAATACTGAAAGTCATCAGTGAAAGCGGAACATTTTGAAATTATACAAACGAATGTGTGGGCGTTAGTATTTGTTATGTTTGTTACTGTCTCGGTGGCTCCTTAACCCTTTCATTCTCGTGGTCTTCTTCGTTTTCACTCTCAAAAAACTCACTCCTAATTTTGGAATTTTTAAAAATTTATGATTTAAACATTTTTTGTGAGGATATAGTTTAAACTATCACCTATGCCCAAAATTTTTCTTTGAAGCGTATAGCTTAACACTTTTAATTTGAAAAATAACACTAAAAGTAGCTGTATTAATTCTTTCATAACCGATGTATAAACGAGACCTATTTGCAAGAGCCTATATATCGGTACCTTGAGCGTCTAAGGGTTAATGTAAGTTTCCCGCCAAGTTATCGCTATCTGTAATTTGGCGATAGTTTATTCAATAAATCGACCTCTACACTGCATGCCCCTCCCATGAGTGCAGTCTCGTGCAACGGTTTTTCCGACTTCCCGTGTCGACGCCTTTTACAGTTCGGACGTGCAGACCGCTAAATGGATTGAGGCGGAGTACTGGTGGTCTGGAAGTAGGTAATGGACGGCAGCCCAGCCTCTCCGGGCTCTGGACCACTCTCCCGCTCCACCCATCTCCTCCTCCTCCTCCCCTCTCGCACGTCGGGTAACCGCAGCGACCGCTTTTAAACGGAGTACGGGAAATTCAAGCCGTGAGCTTTTTGCTTCGTGTTCGACTTGATTGCGTCTAATGCCCACCTACCGGCGCTATACCGTTTGCGTTGAAAAGAATGACCTGATTTCAAATTACTGCATTAAAATCATGAAAATGTGTTAAACCGCGTTTACACGATGTCTATGTACCCGCACGAGTAGATGCGTGAGGATATTCATTGGTTTTTCAATCCTAAGATTTGACTGCAGCCTTCCACCCTTCCCTATCTAATGCTAGTTCCCTTACATCCTGGTATCTCTTACTATGTACCTTGCTCTTTATTTGGTCCATGAACTTATTCCTGTGTCTTCCTCTGGGGAATTTTCCCTCCATTTTATTTCAATTACGTTCTTCACTAACCCATTGTGTCTCAGGATGTGTCCATTCCATCTGGTTCTTCTTTTCTGTATAGTGTTCTGCATGGTCCTTCCCTCTTCTACTCTCCTGTACACTTCATCATTTCTTATTTTCTCCTTCCATTTCATCTTCACCATCCTCCTCCAGCACCAGGTTTTCGAAGGCTTATAATCTTTTCTGGTCAGATTTTCCAATGGTCCATGCTTCCGATCCATAGAATGCTACGCCCCACACGAACATATTCACCGTGAAATTTACGTCGTGTGAACATATTCACCCTTAAATTTACATCTTGTGAACGCGCTATATTGCGCAAGTGCGTTAATACGAGGTCATAAAACAGCCCCTATTTTATTATGGAGCATTTATTCTTGCATCTGTCTTACTTACGCGGATGCTTGCATTGTGCAAGCACGTCATCACAGTTGTATAGAAATAATAGCTGCCTTGTTCTTCTTGGGGAGAGATTTGTTAAATATTTGTTATTTCAGTGGTCCATCTTGAACAAATACTCAAAGAAGTTAGACACGATGAAATGATAAAACTTTGTACTGTTGTCAGCCTGAATCTTTTGACAACAGTACCTTGAAAATGGTATTCATTTGCTGAAACTCGCGTCGGTTCTAATTTAATAAATGTGTAAGGAGTGTACCAAGTTTTATCGTTTACTCATGAATATCCAAAACTTCCACCAAGTAACGCCTGTAACAGTTTCGTTTAATAGAAATTAGATTTTCTATTTTGAAGAATATATACGTACGTCATCACGACTTCCCCTTTCGAGGAAGCACAGTTTTGGTGTTTGTCTATAAACATAGCGGATAAAACCTAGGAGAGCTAAATTATTTTTCCAAAAGTTTACAAAAAGATTTACAAAGTTTCTTTTTTCATGGTACCCAATTCTTGTGCTCTGTCTTCGTATCCAAAACGATCCCTAAGCCTTTCTATTGCGATATCGAGATTGTGATTTTGGTGGAATTCTGAGGTGATCATTAAAATGAAAGTGAACCCACGGAGAGATTTATAACCGAAGGTTTTCAAGGTCGGATAGAAACGACTATTGCCTCTCGATGGAGGCATACGATGGGTTATTTCTGCTCGAGTGAAGATTGATTTTGGATGACCAGAAGAATCAGGTGGAAATTTACGCAGCGCTGTGGTTAAGGGATGATTTTTTTCCGAAGATGTGAAGAATCGGTAGAGGAGATTTCGACATTCGATCCATTGTTGAATCGCCGCAGAGACATCTGCCCGTGGATTGATTTAATGTACCTCTCCTCTCCATTCACGTTTGAGCTGACTGATCTATCCCTTAATACTTCCCTATTTTCACGTCCATCGTAATTTCTTTGTCTTTCATAATTTTTTTTCCTACAATCCTTTACGTTCCTCGATAGATTTTTTTCTAGCCGTTGTTTCCTAACCTGTGTTCTGTAAGGTCTTCCGTATTTCCTACCGGGTGAGAGAGTCCATAATAGCCGACGTTTCGATAACTCCTCTCGAGCATCTTCCTCAGGGCTAAGGTAAATCTCGTGTCTGGCAATAAGCTCTTCGGTCCTCCTGTCATCACATATGGATATCCTGTTTAAGTGTTCTTATGTGCGTAGATGTATTGGGTCGAAATTGGGATTCGAGGATATTTGTAATCGAATATTGTCCTGGTGTTCTTATCTTTGGACGTATATTATATTCCATTTTCCCTGGATACAGTGTCCCTCTCAGTGGAACGAAGATTATAATATCCACTTTTGTTTTTCAAAAAGAAACATGACGGCGAAAAAAAAGGAAGTTCAGCTAGCGATATTTCGGATAGTTCTCACTTAATGACTGTGAAATTTTTTCTGTGTACTACGGAAAATGTCTATTTTAGTTACCATTTACCGTATTTAGCTCGTGATTCGTATCTTAATTGATATTTGTCTATGAATCTGCGTATGTATTCATATGTGGACATCAGGTTTGAGTTACTTGTGATACCTGTTTGCTGATGTAATTTAAGATCTGCTAGCGGAAAGCTGTACGGTTGAATATATTCGTGGTGAATACCGAATAGCGAGAAATACGAGGCAAACTGCGACTAAGATATTGGTAAATATTCAAGTGAGGATGATGCACCAATAGCTGAACTTCTTTCTACAAGTTATGGGAGTGTCCCTTTGAGGAATACAGCTGATCCAGACTCTCTGGTCCTCACTTTTAGGAATAGAATGACAATACCACGGTTAAAATATATTTGATAATAAAATCTATTTCTTTCTTTGGAATTTGGGTGAAAAGCTATCTAATTCTTTTCTTTTTAACATTTTCCGTCCAAATTTGAGATTGATTTTTTTCATGTAAACGCTGAAAAAGTGTATCAGGCTTATAAAGCAACCAACGCATCTAGCCTGACTCGGCCAAATACTTCCGTTGTTCATATGCGTGGACATGCAATATTCAACTGTTACTTTAATTAACCATACGCATTCTCTATGAATGAGTTCATTGTAGCCATATGATTGAAAATAATCTATAAAAATTCTTTAGAGCCGGGTAATTTTCAGGACGGAAGAGGATAAGCCGCCTATTTCTGCAAGGAGACAGGCCAGAAGTGAGGTCAGATAGAATAGAATAGAATGGATTTATTAAATGCTCTGGGTACATACCCTAAAATAAAGCGACAAAAGTATAATGTACGTGACATTTTGAATTGTTATTAAGTAAATACAAAATTAATACCTAATTCAAAATTTGCATCAAAACAGACATATTAATTACATGCTCACAAAATAGCGGTAGCATTAAAGTAAAAATAAATTATTTCATTACTGCTGTAACAGATGACTATAACATTCATAATTATATAATTCCATGGTCCTGTCCAGATCCAGGCAACAAATAGGTAATGTACGTGACATTTTGAAATGTTATTGAATAAAAACTAAAATGAAAACTTATTGCACATTTTACATAAAAACAGACATATTAATTTCATGCTGGTAAAATAACTGTAACGTAGTCGTAGTAGTCGTTGGCGAGAAGCTTTTAGCGTTTTGTCTCGTTTTTTTATTTTCTTAACGCTATCACGCTGAGTGACCTAGAGTTAACGTATGGAAGAGTTTATTTTTTGTCTCTGAATAGATTTCTTTACGTCTATATGCCTTTGTGACTTCAATTGTATAGCTTGCCAACGAAAATATCTCTCATTCGTAACTTTTAGTTCCTGATTCTCCCACGAGTGGATTAACATGAGAAATGACTGCGCATGGTGGACGGAAAAATCAGTTTATAGAGGGTTAATATGGGTTTCCAAGTGTTACTATCGCTCCACCGCTAGACACAATTGATAGTAACACTGGGAATAACTCCTCCGCCAAGGTGGTCGGCGCGGTAATCGCAAATCATTAATGCACGTTTCAGCAATTTGTCAAGTAAGTCGAACTAGCTGACCCGTGCGAATATTTCGCACAGTATGCAGCTTCTTTCTTCCTGTTCTTCTACCCGTTTCTTCCCATGGACAGTTATATGATATTTATGTTTGCGATAAAGATACATAACGTAAACGTAAACGGTCACCCTGATTGCATGTGGAATGTGAACAATCTAACTAAACGATGCGTTAATAGATGGCGCCTCCTACAGTCTTTTAAGCGCGTAACCATAGCCAACATATAGGTTGATTATATTGTCATCAGATGGCTCTGTATCATTTTTTAACAAAAACTTTAATTTTAAACAATTTGTCTATTTTTCGTCAATAGCGGGGAACATAAGCTTTAAAACGATGTTTGAGTCATTAATTTTGATGAAGAATTATGGGAGTTATGGCGTTGCGACAAAAACACCTTTGAGAAATAATATATATGATAACATTTCTCGGGGTACATTTCATTCAATAACATCTCTTTATGCGGTGGAGCTCGCCATACACTCAGGTATGGAAATTGTTCAAAACAATTTTTTTTGTTAAATATTAATGACCAGTGTCCCAAATGCTCGCGGCGTATCCGTTGTGTGGCCTAATCAGAGCGAAGTAGCATCTCTCTTTGAGTTTTTCATCCGAGGACCTTCCTATTATACGCTTAACAAAGCCTAGTTTTTTTAATGCTGTGCCGTATATGTCTTGTATGTGTGTTCCCCACAATATGTCCGAAGTTACGGTAATTCCAAGATATTTAACTGTATTTGGATATTTTAGGTTTACCCATAGGATAGGTATGGCATTCGTGTGAAGACAAATGTGATCATTAACACATATATTCGTGGAATTATCAGCAAATTTTGTCCCTTATTTTTTTGTTTTTTTATTATTTTTATTTATTTATTTTTAAAAAAATTATATTTATATTTATTATTTTAGTTTTATATTATTATTTAATTATGGTTTTTAATAGATACTCATTTCATTTGAAAGTAGGATATTTTTAGAACTGTATAAATAAACATGAGTAACTTAATATTTGTCTTGACTCACTCAGTCAAGCCACAGCAACCTTAAGATCGGGGAAATGCGGACGTCGGGTTTATCTCCATTTTGTCATTATTTCGCACGTAATCCTTCTCTTGTTAACCTACCCACAGTGGTACTAATACGTTTAGTATCATAGTACTCCATAGACCTCTCCAAATTACCTACTAACCAACCATTGCACGGCTAGAGATATTTAACCTATCACTGACGAGCTGTTGCGGGTCTATTGTCCGCAGATGAGCCTATAAATGGTCACCTTTGTATCGCGGTGTTTGCTATGAACCGCGAATTGTACGGGAAACCAACGCGGAAGATGAGTAATCCCAGCCTGACCCGTATTAGTCCTGAAGCTTCCTCCGCCAAATAAGTAGTTGGCTTCAGTTTTGACAGCGGGGATCCCTAATATAGGGAATTGGAACTCGACCTACAGAGCCGTTTCGAAGCTCCGTGATCCATCTTCTCCGTCCTAAAATCGTCCGTTCATCGCATTCCTGTGGGAAGTGCCCTTTCTCGGAAGAAGCCGCCAGCTCCAAGTATGGACAAGGAGAAGCGGGAAGCACTCACATCCATGCCATAAAACGCCATGAAATATAGGCCAACTCTTTTAAGAATAGTCTGTCGGTTGTAAAAAGCAAGTCGATGGTTATACTCACAAAATCTGGTGCGTTTATGTTTTTACTGCATTGCTTAAAATACTTGAGTGCGTCCAAGATAATAGGAAATGTGATAATGAAATGATGAATTACTGTGTTTTCCACAAAAGATGTATTACGTTCTCTTACCCGGGTTTCTTCGCTACGCGACATCATCAGGTTCTTTAATAAGGAGACGCAATAAATCTTTCGTGGATAACTAAGTAATTCATCATTTCATTATGAAGGAATTCCTCCAAGTTACTGCCAATACCATTAATTCTAGGAATGGTGATAGTTCTATAGTTCACCTAGTTTCTTGTTTAGTTTTCCTAGGCTTTAAATGGAACTGTATAGGGAATACTATAAATACTTAGGACCTAAAATATTTTGTACCACCTGATGTTTCAAAGGCAAAAAGTGAATGGTGATTTTAAAGTTTATAATAGAATTGGTCACTGAATAATAAAAATTTAGAATTTTTACTCCCTTTAAGGGTGCCCATATTCCTTGTACTTTATAATAAAATTAACTATTTTTATTCTGTTTTGGCCTGTGTTATTAGGAATCAACTGAATATTGTTATTATAAATGCTGCCTATTTGTAAACAGGTCCAATGCCGTTTAGGGAAGGTAATCACTTTATCGAAGAATCCATGATGTGACATTTGACAGTTGACAGATGTTGAGTCGGCCCCGGTGGCGGCGGGGTAAAGTCCTCGCCTGCCAACCCGAGGGTCGCGGGTTCGAGTCCCGCCTGGGTAAAATATTTTCTGCCCAGGACATGGGTGTTTGTGTCTCGTACTTTGTTACTGTTATTCACCCGATGTAAATTGGCCCATTGTGCTGTTTTCGGGGTAGTGAAAATAAATAAATAAAATAAATAAATAAATAAAAAATCATATCCTGGCTAAAAACGTTTACTTTTAATTTTATACTACCCCAAATTACTATATTTCAACTACGCTCTTATATTTGTTGGACTATTTTTATATCCATATTGGAAAAAAATAAAATTACTCAGTTATAATTTCCACACTTTTAATGAAAACCGATGAGATTTCGACACTTTATAATATTATCAAGGTACAATTTTTAATACACTTAAACAATTGTTAGATCAGTGCGGAAAGTACTACTGAGTTGTTCTATTTTTACTAATATTGATATACAATATTTCACGAAAGTTACGCCTGAAACTCTTTAATATTTTTATATTTGTCGTCACCCTTAGCAAACATATTTGTTCACCATGAAAATTAATCAGTCAGAAATTGGTTTACCTTCGCTCCTCTTAGATTAACATTTTGCTCCTTCATAATTCCTCATCTGTACATCCTTTATAATGTATTCCATGTATTCCAACGCCGTATTTATAAAGTGAAGGGAGAAAACAAAAGTACATAGTGTCAGATAAAGTAAAATACCTCAGAATCACCGTACTTTACAACCTTGGGTGGAGGAAACGTTCGCGACAAATTTTCGGTTCTTCATGAAAGAAACTATGTTTTATCTAGCGAATTTTAGGAAGGTTCTCCGATGAAAAAGTAAAAGTGAAACGCTAATTCACTTTAGTGAGGCCGCATATGGAAAACGCCTTAAGGATTCGGGACCATGTGCAGAAAGGTTTAATTCGTTAAATAGATAAAATACCAAGTAAAGCCGCCCGCCCAGTTAAATACAGCTTGGAGCGAACAGAAAGTTTTACTTACCCGTTAGATGGAATATGTTAGGAACTGTTTGAGAATCGGATGCTACTTGCTAGGCTTAGAGTACTTGTGAGAGAGAGCAGTGACTCGATGAAAGAGGTACCCTGCCGAACTGACGCATTCAAAGGGTATTCTTTACCCGTACAATTGGACTTTATATGAAACACAGAGCGATACAAAAAGACAATACGTCCAAGTACAGGGCACTCTCGTCTTCTTCTCATTCCTCCCTCTGTATTGCCTCCATATCTCATGGCAGGTATCTTAACATCCCCTCCCGCACGGCCATGCAACGGTTCGTGGAATACTTTGTGGATGTATTATACCCATGGAATTTCTCTGTAACTCGTCCTAGCCGTGGGTTCCAATTATGCTTCTCCCATTCATCCCATTATAGTTCTCAGGAGACTGTTATGCTTTAGAATATGACCCATTTTGTATCATTTAATTTGCAGTATTTTCATCGTCTCCCATGAATTTTTTAAGACTTTTATTTTGTTGATTTTCCAAGTCCAATTTATCGTGAATAATCAATATTCAACAAGTAATATTTAAGCTTGGATGAATATGCTAATTAATCAAGAAAATAAGTCGTAATACTGGAAGATATACCGTTTCTTGAAGTCATCCGCCAGATACTGTATTACGGAGCGTTTTGACGCCGCAAAGTGCTAGTAATTTTGAACGCGGAATGTCTTCATTATATGACGCCGTGTTCCTCTTACATTTTTATCCTATTTAATTATGATTCATTGGCTGTTCACTCCTAAGATTGGTAGACTGCAGCCCTTCTCCCTTCCCTATCTAATGTTATTTCCCTTACCTCCTGGTATGTCTTCCTATGTACTTCCTCTTTTATTTGGTCCATGAACTTATTCCTGGGTCTTCCTCTGGGGACTTTTCCCTCTATTTACCCTCAATTATGTTCTTCACAAACCCTTTGGGTCTCAGAGCGTGTCCAATCCGTCCTGTTCTTCTTTTCTCTATCGTGTTCCATATGGCCCCTTACTCTTCTATTCTGTACCCTTCATTATTTCTTATTTTGTCCGTCCATTTCATCTTCAGCATCCTCCTCCAGCACCAGGTTTCGAAGGCTTCTAGTCAAGTTGCCTTTCCAATGGTCCAAGCTTCCGATCCATAGAGGGCTACGCTCCACACGAATGTTTTCACATACTGTTTCCTGGTTTGTAGTCCTATCTTCTTTGAGCAAAGCAGCTGTCTTTTTCCTACGAGCACCTACTTAGCTCGGGCTATTCTCCGCTTGATGTCCGTTGTACTTCTTTCATCCCACGTGATGATACTTTAGAGGTAGATGAAGGAATCCACTTACTCCAATTTCTTTCCTCTTAGGGTGACTTCTACATTCAGCTTCTCTCTTCCGCATGCGAGGATTTTAGTCTTCTTTAGGATGTAGTTTAATTTAGAATTGAAAGTAAACATTGTTTAAAATTGTTAATGTTCCTCATTGTTCCTCTTGCACCCTTGTTTTTGTACAACTCTCCTGGTCAATGTCTAACTGGTCGCGAATTCTGTTAGAATACGAATAATACAAGGAATTACCTTGATTTTTCGTCTTATAGTATCCACAAAAACACAAATTAGTGCGACGCGGAAGAGTTCTTTCCAATATATTTGAGTTTAATGTGAATCCGTGACTCTAATGGTTGCGGTCTTTTTTTCCGTCGCACGTTTTGTCCATTCGCCCTTGAAGTTAATCCCTCTCACTGAGCTTTCTTTTCCGGAATGTCCGTTTTCTCTCGGAGTCCCCATAAATATTTGTTGCTATATTCTGCCGGGAGGAATTCCAACTCGTAAACTTTTACCTGATGAGTAGAAGGACCGGCCGATCCTTTGAGTAATATGTCTTCTTGGAAACCAGATCTGTTTCCAGTTCTCCTTGGAGATGTCGCAGCCGACCGAGTTGTATTTTTTTTTTCATCTGCCGTGCATGCGCGCGTCATGCAAATTTCTGTTTATACAATCTGTCATATTGAATTCGCCACCGTCTCGTATTTGCTTTAATAACTTTCAAAAACTGAACTGTTCCCATCACGAAATTTTGTTGCCAGTCGTTCGAGTTGGGTTTACCAGTGCTAATACTGGTTGGTCCATCGATTTTACCTTGACCCTACAACTTTTTCCTCCGAAATACGTAATGAAGCTCATTCATTAAAGGTGGTTCCACCAAGATAGGACATAAGTTTCATTTTATTCTTATCCTGGATGCGTTTAGAAAAATATATCTTCTCTTAGATACGCGCAACAAAATATTACCTTTCCGTGCTGTTTTTTCGCAATTTGAACTTGAAATTACAGTGTTAAATGTGAGAAACACAAGGAAAAATAGTTTTTATATCTGATATAAATGCAATTTTTATGGAATGAAATTTTCTATGAGTGTTTCTTTGGCTTTTGTCGTTGCTTTAAAGTTTTTGTTTTCCTATTTATTTGGCAATTCTTTGGCAGAATCGCATGAGGTTAGAGGAAATGTGAAATGAAACCTGGCGTCAGCAACCTTCCACTTTTAACTTATGTTTTAACAGTTTTTATATGCGATAACTTGCAGGAAATGGGTTTAAAATAAAATATTTGCATCTAACAGTCTTCCTTTTTGAAATATTAGCTAATTTATGCGAAAATTGAAGTCAACATGCTGTAATTAGCTAGAGATGACGTTACATTCGGCATTTATGGCTATAAAAAAGTGTTCATTAAGATATATATATATTCGTGGAATGATTGGTTTTTTGCGTCTTAATTTTGGTTTTCAATACCAAACGCATTCCATCAGCGAAATCAGGTTTTTTGAAAGCATTTGAAAAAAAGTTGGAAGATAGTACTTATTTTGATCATTGAGGTACATGGCTTGCCTTTCTGGCCGATGATAGAAGCTGAAGCCAGTCCGCCATCTTCGTTAACCCTCATTTTCCTATAGCGCTTGCGGGTCTAATGCACTAATTTTGCGATTTTACTGTGTTTTCCATCGATAACTTACTAGAAATCATCATGCATTTAGTTTTTTCATATGTATTCTATGTAAATAAATTGTTTCTTTGTAAAAATTAATAATAATTCGCATTTCCGATGAAAACTAGGGTAAAATAGTGTAGAATCCGTAGTACTAAGTAACCAATGCATGTTTCAAGAGTTACTTGCCTTAAATTTCAAGCAAATAGTTGATATTCCTGCTTTACATCCGCTAATTCATACATTTCGTCGTACTATCCAGGAGAAAGTAAGGAGAGAGCAGGGTAAAACAATATGGATGTTATTTCGGTTGTCAAGCTTTAGTTTGATGGCGTAGTGCCCTCTCCACATACCTCAGTGGTTTTGACACACAAGGTCACGGTGGAACCTCCTTAAGTTGGAGATCGCGAAGTGGAGTAAGTCTAACAATATAGTCTCCTTGGCAAAATCTTCGACAATAATGGGTCCAGAAGCAGGGAGTACTGCATTGGCGTATTGTGTGATTGTTGTCCATTTGCTGATGATGATGACTTCTGCCGTTACCGCGCGTTAGAAATTGGGTGATGGAGCTTCAAATATTTTGAACCCTCTGATTAAGATTGTGGGTATTTAAATTGTGATAAAATGTCAGCGCCGCCTTACGAGAAAACAATTAATCGAGATACTGGATTTAATTTCTTCACTCATCGGCTTTAATCCTTTCCATAAAATTACCAGTCTCAGGCTTTATTTATTAGAATTATTTTACTTTAAGCGTAAAAGAAGTACGCTAAAATATTTTTTTATATACTGTCTTTGATGCTGATAAAGATCAGATGATGATCCAGAGCTTGGAAACCATTGCCTTGAGTGAATAAGCATTATGAAGGATTTGGTTGTTTCCCAGTGAGCGTGGCTGATCAATTCTTCTTGAGTTTCCAGCCGGGTCAGGATAGCCTTCCCTGCCGTTGTCATCAGGGCTGATGTCGATGGCAGAGAAGGCCGTCGAAACGTTGGCAGCAATGGTCACCGTTACCCGGCTGGAAACCCGAGAACAACTTATCAATAATCATTCTTTAGGAATCAAATTAATTGATTGTGGCATTACGTTGTAGAATGAGAAGGTATTACTCATTATGAGAACTATCTAAAGAGAATGATGATATAGCCGTCGAAACCGGTTGACAGCAAAATAAAAACTTAGAAAGCATCGTTTTTGTTATAAGTAATTTTTAAGGAAATGTAGTGTTTCTTTGGCTCTTATCGTTTCACTCAAGTATGGTTGCCCCTTTTTTGCAGTAATTTGGTGGAATTGTTTGAGGTTAGAGGAAATGCGAAATGAAACATGGCGTCTGTTATCCCCCACTTTTAACGAAGGGCGCCAATGCTTGTATAGTTTAACGATCCTCCGGACTAACGTGTTGCTACACTTTAAGTGAAGGGCAAGTTTCTCCCCAGCCATCGTTATTCCTTAAGGTGCAAATGACCTCCATTCTCCGTCGCCTTTCCTTAATGGCATACCAACCAATTTACCTCTCAAGTACGCATAAATGCTTAACCATCGTCATCAACAATGCTTGTCGTAGTTGAAAATGGTAAAAAAATCCTGTCAAAATGTTGAAAGGGTCAATGAAATCGAAGGATGAGAATAAATTAGATCGAAATATATCGTAATATTCGTCTTCTATTACCGGATCTTGCTTGCTTAGCTTATGTCCCAGGTTTCCATGCTTGTCAGAGGATATCGTCAAAGCTTCGCTGACATTTATGATGGCTTGTTTCGTGCTTGATTTTATTAAATTAAAACCCCTTCATATTTCCTAACGTATGCCGCTATTTGTCCTCGTTTGGGCTTATTTTCGTTGTATATAAATAAAAAGGGATTGGGTTTCCGCTGAAGAATCTTCATCCCCAGAAAGTCGAACCCAGGCCCTCGGGATGAGAAGCTAGCACTCGAAACACCACACCAACCCGATCTCTTGAGGCAAGAGAAATTGCGTGAACATTCTTTCGATATTTCTTTAATATCCTTATTCCTCTTTCCGCAGCTCCTATGGGTCGTTGGCAGGGTGTAATTTGTATTCCAGGAATCGAAGCTGTAAAGTTAACTGCCCCTTAGAGAATAGTCCCCGAGAGTGTACCCTGCTTACCTTATAATTTACAGTCGCAGTTCGCAAACTCTCCCAGTAACCATACCATTAAACCGGTTGGAAACTTACATTTTGCATGAAGAAGACCCCTAATCTTTATAATGGTAGTCTGCTTATGCCCTCCGGGAGTAAATCGGGCTTCTTTATTTTTTTACTACTGCCCGTCTACAAGTAGTTTTCGCAGCTGGAATCGTATCTGTTCGTTCGCCTGTTGGCCCTTTTCGTCATTCGACCGTAGGCTACCTAATTTCTCAATTTTAGATGGAAGAAAGGGAACACTTGATTTATACCGGTATGACTTCAGCAAAACTTGAAGCCGGAAAGTGTCATCAGGACTTTTCATTACTATTTTATTATCCTAACAAAACTGATAAAATACGCTGATTGTGTTCTCAATCCCTCAGAGAAGTTCATGTAAGCTAGAAAGTCGACGCGAATGATAGGTTGAGCATTTCTATGTTGGCATCATAGGCTTACGACCTAGGATACTTAGTCAAACTTGGTCGGGAATTAAGTGGCGGAGTCTTCTTTACTTCCGCGTTCGGTGCTAGTTTTTAGGCAATGGACTCTTCCGGTGAAGAGGGCTTTCTGCTCTACTACCACTTAACACCCTGCGCCATACGCCCATCCGACGGCTCGGAGGGTAGTATGTAGACGCACTCATTCGGCTCTCGTCCGAGATGTGTGAAAAAATTGTGTTGTGAGTAACGGATCCTTAAATGACTGCACTTGCGGGGATGGCCTAATCTCCAAGTATCATTGAATTCTTACCGTCAATAATGTAAAATGCCCCCTTCCACATTCTTAACCCTTCTTACCCTCCTCCGGGGCAGCGATTGCCCTTCGCGGACCCCATTGTTGTTTTAAACTTGTCCTTGAGTCTTTCTGTCTCTTTTATTCCTTCCTAATTTTCTCCTCATGCTTTAATTTTCCTGCACTCCATCAAGGTGGCGAGAGCGGTAATCGTCGGTGATGGAGTGCCTATTTAAATAATGTTTTCAAATATGACGAAAAATATTTTTGGACCACATTTCATTATATTTGACGTAGAGCGAAATATCATTTCACGTATAAATTTGGTCTCGTTTGAAAGAATAATACCTCACCCTTCCAGAAACACCCAAATATCAGCCCCTTGCCGAACTCCTTTTCGAGATTTTTGACGAAAAATACCTTTTACATGGGGAATGGTACGTGTATAACTCCAGAGAGACCTTATTTTTAAAAAATTAGGCATTTCCAACACCTAAAATCCATCAAAAAATTGTGTAGTTTGTATGTTTTCTCCACAATTTTATAATATAAATCATTTGGTCACCTCAGTATTTTTTTCAGGATCATACAAAAACTTTCCGTTGCAAAGAAGTTTTACACGTACCGCGTGGAAAATATGAGTCAAGTTAAAGAGTTATGCTCATATTTTTATTTAATTGCTTAGAATTTCAGTCATATTAAAGATATTATTGCCTCATCAATAATGTCATTGTCGTTAGCGATATTATGGCATTCCTGGATTCTCGTAACTTCCTAGATAGCAAAATAAATCATATAGTCACCGCAGTGTTTTTTCAGGATTACAGAAAACCTTCCGTCGTGAAGGGGTTTTAAACGTACCGCGTGAAGAAAATGAGTCAAATCTAAGACTTATATGCATATTTTTATTTGATTACTTAGAATTTCAGTCGTATAAAAGTATATTATTGCACTATTGATAATGTGTTATATTTAATTCATCGTTCCAACATCTGCGGAAACCAAATCATAATAATGGAATACGATCTCTTTTTATGACTAAGGAACTATCTCGCTCAAACTACCTTAGGTACATTTGTTTATGCAATGAAACTCACCATACCGGCTATAAAGGAAATTATCCAGAATTTATTACATTTTGGCGATAATTATAGCATGTTATGACCTTGCCTTTTGGCGCGGTAATCTAACTTTTGTAGAAGATAATATTTCAAATTTCGGCATGACACTGATACTTGTCAGCAACCATTATAACTCTGTAATATGTATTATTTCGTATTAAAAGAATATACTTTTTACACATGTGATCAAACAATTCCGAAATATATCGTTATTTTCCATTAGGCTACGTGATGATAAAACTTTAAATTGGTAATTTTAATTTTTCATCTGCTTTATTTCGTTGCAACGTTACCCCTCATGGATATGGAAACGCTCTTAAGTATCAAAATTACGATCCTGAAAAAAAAATCGAGTATCATTATTTTATTGCGTAATATATGTTGGTAAATCCCTGTGGTGAATTACCTTTAATCGTTTACATCTGTGGATAGTATTTTCAAAACTTCAAGGGCAGGCTTACTTAAAAATGTTGTCAAGAGTTTCGGCACCCCGGGGCTGGCACCCTGTACCGGTATTGTGCCGACCAAACCGGTACTTGTGGCTTACTTGCTAATAATCCATTAAATGACGGGATATTATTAGATTTCTCATGTATTCTCATCAATTTTTGATTGATCTTTTCGCTAATCAAGCTGTTACGCGGACTGAAATTTAATTGGGTGAAAATTCACGCTCGGCTTCTCGGTATTTTCCTTGTTGAGCGCGACTCAATTTTTTGCAGCGCATAATTGCAGTTACGACGTCCTGAAATACCTAATGAGTGCCCATTCCTCTGGGCTGTGGTTTAAGGTCTCGCGATTTTCTCACTGGGCGGCGAATAATGATATGTGATAGATTCAGTTTCGGAAAAAAGTTATTGCTGTCATAATCGTCGACACCGGGCGACGCTTGGCATCCGGGATGTCGCCAGTCTTTGCCACACCTCACGCTGCAAAAAACAAATATGAAGGCATTCTTCTCCCTCCTGATCAGGATTCATGTCATGTCTCCTCCACTTAAAGAGTTATGAATGGCAAAAAAATAAACTAATTTCGGCGGGCCCGATCTGCCGCCATATTCATTCTCGGCGCCGTTGCTAATGGTCTGAGTTGAGAACTGATTGCCTCGTTATTCTGGCAATTAATAATGACTGAAATAAGTTTATTTTATATCGACTTTGTCATATGCGTATGATTTGCCTCAACCGTGACAGAAGAAATGCCGTACGAAAATTGTTTCAAATTTCCACATTCCTACGAAATAATTGGTAACTTCTTTATTTGTGAATAACGTGTTTGTGCATCCGTCAGAGATTTGTTGCACTTGCCTATTTTTTCTCATTTTAAAATGCAACTGTCGCCATTACGGTATTCTATAAGTACTTGCTACGTACTAAAAATTGAGTTGAATTATGCCTTTATCTCATTTATCCTGCCTATCTCGGATTTCATTCAGAAGTTTCCTTTCCTCGTCCACCATCTCAAGCACTTCCTCGTTAGTCTTCCTCTCCGTCCTTCTCACCTTCTCCATCATTCTTCACCCCACAAATGCCTGCAGCCGGTTCTCTTCCTCCTTTCTGAAGGATCACGTTTCTGACTCATAAACGCTACGCTCCATATCAAGCGCTTCACCAGCCTCCTCTTCGCATCCTTACCCAATGTCCCCGTCATCAGCTCCCGTCTGAAACCAAAAGCCTCCTTAGCTAAAGCTATTCTCTTCCGTATGTCTTTGCTACTAGGACCTTTTCCTCTATCGTGCTACCTAAGTAATTTAAATGCTCAACTTGCTCGAGTGTGTGTCCTCCAACTTAAATGACCAGCCTCGCTTTCTTTGTCATAGAGGATCTCATTACTTTTGTTTTCTTATGGTTATCTTCATTCCGAGTATCCCGCACTGCATCTATAAAGCATCTACCAAAGCTTGCAATCCCTTCGAAGATCCTCTAATCGACGCCTGATCGTCGGCTAATCTAACTGACTTTACCAGATGCCCTCCTACCTCAAGTTCTTCCCATGCCTGTCTTACCATTTCCTCAGCATAAATGTTGAAAAGCAACGGCGACAACGGTCACCCTTGCCTTACCCCGCGACCTGTAGTTGCCCACCCTGATTCACCATCGGCCACAAATACTATATTAGCCACATTTATTTATTCAGTTGAAAAAATCAAGCACTTCACCAGCCTCTTCTTCACATCCTTACCCATTGTCCCCGTCATCAGCTCCCTTCTATTACTAAACGCCCCCTTAGCTAGCGCTATTCTCTTCCGTATGTCTTTTCTACTATGTCCGTTTTCCTCTAGCGTGCTACCTAAGTAATTAAAATGCTCTACTTGCTCGAGTTTGTGTCCTCCAACTTTAATGACCAGCTTCGCTTTTAGCTCGGTATAATGGCGCGCGCTTTGGCGCAGTGTGGGCGCACCCCATGCGACCATGCTGCTTTTCCTGCGACATCTCGTCCCTTAAAAAGAAGAGTCGCGCCGGGTTGTAGTTACGAGCCGGGGCGAGCGACGCGTCGGTCTGGGCGGGGCAAGGCGGGGATCGGGAGTGGCCGGGACGCAGGGGGTGCTGGGCCGGGGGACGGTTAGGCGGGGGGGAGATTGGGGCGGCAGTTATGCGGAGGACGGAGTCGTTGGGATGGGCAGTGGTCGACCTTCCAAGGTGCAGAATCACTCCTCTCCTCAATCATGGTTCCTGATCCGCTACGTTGCTACGGGGAATGCTCCACAAATAGACCGATCCTCCCTCCGCGAGGGCCCTTAACCCTTATTAACCCTTTATTTAACAGATCTGGTCGAGATTACAGAATACTCCCACCGACAGTTAGCGGTCAGAGAGCTATGACTTTTTTCCATACTTTTAGCTGTATCGTTAGCTGAAGTACTGTAGCATTTTTAAAGAATCCTAGTCTCTAAAAGTCTTCGAGTGAAGTATCACTCCGATAGAGTGAGGTTTCCCTCCAGCTTCGAGTGAAAATTGCACCCCTCGTATCGAGTGGAACGTCACTCAAGGCTTCGAGTGAATCTTTTACTGTTAACAACGAGAGAATAATCACTCGAAGCCTCGAGTGAATCTTTCAATGAAATTGAATCTCGCTGTTAAAAGTAAAAGAATCATTCGAAGCGTCGAGTGATTGTTCTCTCGTTTAGAGTGAGATTTTATTTACTTATTGATTTATCTTCACTACCCCGAATGCAGCAATATGGGCCAATTTACGTCGGGTGAATAATAGTATAAACGGACGAGACACAAACACCCATGTCGAACTCGTGGGACTCGAACTCGTGACCCTCGAGTTGGCAGGCGAGGACTTTACCCCGCCGCCACCGGGACAGACCGACTTACAGTGAGGTTTAGAGTGAATTTATTTGCAACACACAAATATAAAAATTACAGACTACAATGCAAATGCAGCGTCAAAATTGAACAAAATACACAAAGTTAAAATATCGAGATGCATATTTGAACAATACATCTATTTATACATCTTCTACATCTATTCTTAAAAGTTGGGATAGGAAATTATCCACATAATTTATTGGTGTGTCCAGGTTTGAATACAACACTGATTCCAGGAAAAAAATATATTGGGAATGTAACCAAAAATTAACCTCTAAGATATACAAACACACATTATGTATTTTCAACAGGAACGAATAACCAGTGGAATATTTCGTTTCAGTTATCATTCGTTATGTTATCATGTTTATATTTCCTTAATATCGCCGACCTGCCATCTTTGATAACGTAGGTATGCCCGGAAGGGTTATCTGGGCGGAACCCTCGATTCGAGTGAAGACTCACTCGAACTTTGGTAGGTTGTGGTAGTTCACTCGTGCCGTTTGAGTGAAATGTTCACTCAAAGGGCACAAGTGAAAATTTTCGACTCGAGCGGAGTGATTCGACGGCTTATTTCACTCGAGTACGAGTGAAAGAGGCGTTCACTCGAAGCTCGAGTGACAGATTTCACTCGAAGACTTTTAGAGAGTAGTTTTCGACCTAAGTAATAGCGCAATTGGCAGTAAAAAATGCAGCCAAATAGTTCTACATCTACTCAATTCCCCGGTAGCCGCCGCATTGGCGTGTGGCAGGTGGTGTTAGGACACAGGTCTTCAACTTTAGCCTGACAACCGAAGTAGCAACTATTTTCGTATTCCTTGGTCTTTCCTTTCTTCCCCTTGGATAGCACGACGGACGGAATGAATTGCAAGGAGCTGAAGACTGAATATGCTTCAAGAAAACTGTATTGTCTTTGAGGAAAACATATTGGGCCCACTCTTCGATGTAATTGTCTCCTGAAAACAGCAATGGGAGTAGCCGCGAATGGGTAGAATCATCGGGAAAGTCCTCGGGGACGCATTCAAAAAACGCCGTGATAACTAGAGCATCTTTCAAGACGAATCTTTCCTCAAATAGGTTTCAACTGAGCTGCTCTGTTTTGTGGTGCTCTCCTTAGCCCCTCGTAACTCCTTTCTTTGCCATTCTTTATATCTGTCAAGATATTATTTCTTCGGCCTCCATTCCCGCTATTTTCCTCGTTCTTCTTCCTAATATTCTTTTCTGCGGGAAATCTTTCCCTAGGACGTATCCAATTAATTTCGCTTTCCTCTTTCTAATTGATCTCAAAATGTTCTTTTTCTCGTTTATCCTTGCCGGCACTTACTTGTTTCTCACTTTATCTTACCATCTGATCCTTTCCATTCTGATCCATTGCCACATTATAAAATCCTCTAAATGTTTTACCTTTCTCCTTCTGAATGTCCCTGTGTCTACTCCATGAAGAACTACACTCTACATAAAACGTTTTGCTAATATTTTACTTAAGTCTTCGTTGATTTGGCTGATAGTAGTTTCTTGACTTGGCTGAAGGTTGCCTATCTCTCACTGTCGTATATGAAAATACTATTT
Source organism: Ceriagrion tenellum (assembly GCA_963169105.1). Lineage (NCBI taxonomy): Eukaryota > Metazoa > Arthropoda > Insecta > Odonata > Coenagrionidae > Ceriagrion > Ceriagrion tenellum. The sequence continues at coordinate 74,672,554 of OY720644.1, read as the reverse complement.
TTATCGCATGGTTTATTTGATGCATCATTCTCAAGTCGTCACATCTTGTCCACATTCGATAGTTACTGATTGGAAAGTATAAAATGGTTGCGTGGTTTGGGATTCTTCTACGAAATCACACGACAGTTTACTATTTAAGTGTGCTTCTATCATCTCGAAATTTCGAGAATCGGCCCCGAGGAATGGAATACACGAAGCGAGTAATGAGAGATGTCAAAATGAGGGATTGGCAAGAGATGACTGTTAGCTGAAAAAAGACTGAAGGCCTGAGGTGCGGCAAAGCAATCCTCGGATTGGTGATGCCTGATGATGATGAGCCTGTTTAAGACTGGAGGGCGCCATAGAAATATTTGCGGAGGTCCTTGGTTAATTCTGGATCGCCAGCGGTCGTGCGATTTATTTTTGTCGCTATTCCTTGTTGGAGGTCAATTTGAGTATTAAGGAGACGCATCACACCCGCTCGACAGGTCGGATTTGTGATGATTTCCGACCCCAGATTTTTTGTTCAAGTCTTACGTCATCAACTTGAAATTTTTATGGTATAAATAATAGACCTTTACCAAGGGAGGCTCGTATCTGAAACATGAAAATTTTATCCCGGAGCATAATTAAACCATCGGGAAAACGGCAAGATGTAGGGTATATTTTTATAAAAACTATTATTATTATTGACATATCTAAAACTAATGGAGATGTATCAATCCCCCCTCTATCGGAATGCTAAGTAACAGCCGTCACGGTTGTAAGATAGAATCTGTAATTGGTATATTTCGACAAGCTACCTGAATAGTTTTCTGCAATGATGTGCTCGGACGGTGATGCAATTAGTTCAGTCTTCTTTCACAGATCTTATATAAGCGCTGCCTGTACTTACGCGCCGGAGACTTGGCTAAAACTTACCGACGACTGTTGCCTTGTGCGAGAGTTATCCTGGAGTAGGAGAGTCCTGACGCTGAAACGCCTTGATCGGGTGCGAGTAACGCCATCTTGTGGATTTTCGACAGAACTTTTCCTTACCGAAGGGTATGATGCGTCCTCTTAAGCGTTAGTTCCGATGGCTCGTATCAGCCCCTTACGAAATGCAACCCTTCTTACGCGAGATCAGGCCTTCCTGTTTTCGAGTCTACGAGAATTTGATTGAGGAAGCAATAGCCAAATGGTCCACTTGTAGGAATTCTGAGCGGATGGGAGTTCCATGGGGATGTCAGCCTGATCGACGTTATCGATATTCAGAGGGCTTTTGTTGGTGCATAAATTATATACGTTTAATAAACAATCTCCCCATAATGGCCTATCTTCACCGGAGTTCTTTCTCTAGTGGTACGAAAGGAACAGTCCCGTTCCTCGTAAAGGAACCTAAATCCCCTGGAAAGCAATTTTCAAGGAAACAGCGTGAAAAGGAAAATGAAATCAACTTCACGATTACGCACCAAAAATTCGGCCAAATAGTAATCAGTTTCATAAGCACGTTGTTGTGGCTAAATCCAACAATATGTTGGATTTAGCCTCACAGGTTGAGACTGTCTTAAAGTCCTATTCTATCTCTTGCATTGCCGTCTCAAATGGACCGCCGGGTCATCTTTTCTAGTTCCTTAGATTCAGACCAAAATTTTGACGGATTAGAGAGCGTGGGTAGCGTGCGATATTACGGTGAAGTATTATAGTAGTATCCTTTTCGCGCCGAACGCATCTACATCTACGAAATACCGTGCAAGCCACCACTAGGGTATGTGGTACGATGCGATTCCACACCAGGCATAATGCCCACTTCCCAGCTGAAATTAGATACGTTCACGTTCCCCCGGATGCCAGGCGCAGGCCAAAAGCAGTCAGGACAACAATGCTTGGTCAGACCAGAAACTAGGAGAGTACAAGAACATGCTACCATGCGCTACTGTACTTATGGTACAACTACTGGTTAGTATTATTAATGCTATAGATGAATAGCACTACAAGGTATTAAATCATAAAAGGGTTTTATCATGCCGGAAATTACATGCGAGGTTAGTTGCTAATAACGATGTTAAGATATTTAGCATAAGTGCAAAGAAGTATATTACCCAGTTAGAGTCAAAATATCCTAGAACTGATCTATCGCGACTATTGTGGTCCCTTATTGTACGCGGAGTAAATGACATTCAAAATCTATCGGTTCGGCAGTCTATTTCCTTAATTATATGCCTGTGATCGTTTCTACCATAATAGTTTGGCTCTAGTAAAATGTGCTGAACGTCCGGCAAAGAAGAGTCTACATTAAACTCTCGTAAAATATTTAATCTATATTTGTCCCTTCGATCGGATAGAGGCTCCTACCCTAATTCCCTCAACAATTTACTAACGCTGCTATGTTTATAGTAACAATTTTAGCAAATCTTGCTGCTCTCGTAGCAACAAATCTAGTTATCTATTCTGGCAGATTCGGATTTTTTGTCAACAATCAGGGATGCCGCATGCCGCCGTTGATATGTTTATAAACTATCAGAGCAGAGTTTCGTTCTTCGCCCCATACTGTTTTATGGCGGTATAGAAAAATTAACGTGTGTTGCTTCTTTTAGTTAGTAAATATCCATGCCTTTGTTAATCTTAAATTTTGAAAAGAAACTCGAAAATCGAAATTAACTATATATGAATGTGTCTTTGAGCCCATGTAGTCCATGGATAGCTTTATCCTAACTTTAACAACATCCAAATGGGTGATGACCCCTTTGTTTTACTAAAATTGAAATTAATATGCTTCATTGTTGCGTCATTTTCGTTTGTTATATATTAATGTTAATCCATTTCCCGTAAAATATGAGCTGATTCAGCGTACCTTGTGAACGCAGCTATTTGTACCCCATCTAGTGAATATGTTTTTTCTTCTGACCGAAATTTGTTATGGCTGTGGTGGGTTATCAGTGTCATTTTTAAGGATATTTAAGGATTTTAAGGATACGATACTTTCAGGACGCCATAGCATTTACCGCTAAATATCAAAGGGTGGTGACCGATCAAATATATTGGCGACCGATACGTCCGAAATAACAGTTTAACAGTCTTTGATTTACCCTGCTGAGTGTATGTTTCCTTTTTAGATTTTATTGCGTATAAAATTTGTAATTAGGATAACTTAATTTCGCAATGTTTGTCTTATTGTAGAATGTTTGAATAGCACCTTTAAGTAAGGTGGTCGTAATAAAAATTAAGTGGAAACTGGTTTCAAACTCTCATAAAAAATAAATTTTTATCAAGATGTTTTCCTAACCGGCATAAGTTTTATTTGTCTGTATTTTATTTAACTCTTATTTAATAAGCAGGATATAAAAGAATCCAAAAAAGGCTATTGAAACGAAGTGGGTTGATTGACTCCTGGTTAGCTTATTCGGAAAATATGCACGTTGGGTAGTCTTGAATCTTGAGACGGCCCAATTTCCTCGAGGAAAAACCGTGCAACAATGAAAAAAGACAAAGTGCACGCTTGTATTCGTGAACTATTTAAATTGAGCCAAGGCTTTCATACTTATGTGCAATATTTTTCTCTTAATTTTGTATAAACCAATTAAAAAATGACGAGTTTTAATAATTGTTTTGTTTTCCTCCGAGACCGTGTGTTCTATTAAGATGGTTTGCCATGGTAAAGATCAGTTGGCTCCTTTCATTGTATTTATTCATCTCTGTTATTCATCAGGCTAATTTGAGAGCTTTCAAGGAGGTTTATTAGAAAAATATGCCCTATTGCCAGCCATCACCCACTTGTCGATATCAATAGATATCTTATATGGATATTTTATATGGATATATGGATTTACATTAAACGTTGTAACATTTTTCTGTTGTTTGCCCAACAGTTCTTACACCATTCTACGATCTTTTATCAGTTCTTACACCATTGTATTCAGAAAGAAATTATCTGAAATTTATAGGTCTGAGGAGCTCGTGTAGAGTATGCAGATGTGCATTTCTGCAATGAATATTAACTTCTTCGTAATCTTGCGTGATGCTGTAACGAAAATGAGTTACGGCAAACGGTAAACCCATCAGTTGTTACTAAAGGGTTAGCCCTCACGAAATGCTTGAGTTGACTTTATTCAACTTGGGATGCAATGAGAATGTTAAACCAGGTGATTCCTTATTCCATGGTCCCAAAATAAACATAAGTTAAATCGCGATGCTATTATACGTCGCTCGGCATGGTATATATAATAAGAAAAACTTAAGTGTTTATGGGATTTTCATTTTACTCTTTGGCTGTGGCTATAAATCTAGGAGTAGTTAAGGAAATGTGATGGTGTTCACGCTGCTTTCTTAAAAATTGCAATACCAGTTACGCTGCATCAAGCCTGTTTTTGTATGAGATATACCCTCTAGCGGCCTCTAATAAATGCTGTTAATACACCCGTGAAGCTCAGCCGTGAGACTCTTAAAGAAATGTTTTTTCTTATCTTTACCGGTACTCATTATTCTTCCATGTGAGTGCAAACCCCTCTTATTGAATTTTTTGTAGGAATACCATCAACGCAATGATTGTTCATCTTACGTGAGACATCTCATTGTTACGATTAATTTACAATTTAATATTTACAATTTATTTTACTCACTTGTGATACTTGGTATGTCTGTCAATACTGGGAAAAGTTCATTCATAGCGTTCACATAGATCCATGTTGCATATCGGAAATTGTTCGACTTCTTTGTGAACTTGCGTGAATATAGCTTCATCCATTATGGAAGACGTATTAACCTCTGGCTTTCACACAATTTTTTTTTCAAATAAGCAATCTTGAGTGGTAATATCAGCAAATCAATGGGAAGTGTTTAAAAATGCTAGAGGGGTTGATGCAGCTGCTAAGAGTGTAGATAATGCATATTAGTAGCGACGTAATAGCGATTAAGATAGTTCGGGGATGATATTTCCGTAGTCATGATGGAGACCATATTCGAATTGTGCGTTTTAATTTCAGCAGTTGTGGGAATCATCAATAAATTTTTAATTAGTAATGGTACAATAATATATATTGATATGGCGGAAATTCTAAATAATTAAATTATAATTTCAACATGTCTTCAATTTAACTAATTTTTTTCACGCGGCACGTTTAAAACTCCTTCAAAACCGAATGTTTTGTGCGATTCTGAAAAAATTACTGCGGTAACAATGTGATTTATTTTGAAAAATAGTCTAGAAAGCATACAAAACATACTGTTCATTTTTGACGAAATGCTCCAATTACCTCAGTTTTTAAATAAGTTCTCTCTGGAGTGTATATACGTACCATTTCCGAAGTAAAACGACTCTTATTTTTCGTCGAAAATCTCGGAAAATAGTCCGGTAAGGGGCCGATATTTTTTGTATGTTTGGGAGGGTGAGGAACTTTTAAAATGAGACCTTATTTCAATTCATTGATTTCTAGGTGAAATGATATTTCGCTCAAACTACCTTTATTGGTTGGGGCAAGTGTTTCAGCAATTTTAGCGCGTAAATATTCTTTCGAACTTAGAAACAATGCTTCTAAAATCAGAAAATTTGTTATTTATAAACTTGAAGGGAAAATTTTCCTCGTTCGTTAGGAATCTTCTAATGTGTATTTTTGAGAAATAAATAAATAAATAAATTTATTTATAATACCCGCATTAGTTAAGGTACATGCCTTAGACGCCCTCCTCAGCATTTTCGGAGAGAGGACGGAAATTTACCCTTGCCCTGTACACCTTCCTAGTTGTTACGCCACTGCAATTTTGTATTTTCTGCCCAGGCATGTTTGAAATGTTTTCCATGTCTATTTATGCAAGTTGACCCACGTTTCTTAGATCCTTCTCCTATTTTATGATTTATCTACGGGTTAATAAGTGAGGAAATTTTAACTATTGTTTGGTAAAACAAATACTAAATTCCAACTAGTTTTTTGTTTTGTTTAAAAAATACTACATGTACTAATTATAACTCTTCCTTATTGATATGATTAAATTATGACACAAAATGTAGAGACTATTCGACTATTGTATTTTCAATGGATACTTATTGTCAGCCATTGAGACCGACTCAAAAATGATGGGAATGTGCCAAAATTTTGCCACTACTTCAATACCTTGGGGAAATAAATGCTCCCTTTGTACAATGTTCCGCGAAAATTACATTTAAATTAGGAATCGAAATACAATTTTCCCCATGTTTCAAACATCAAATCATTTTTCAATCCCCATCAAACAGGTTGCGATGAAGGCGCTTCATTAATTTTCAGTTGGAAGTGAAATTAAACATTCGGAAGATATCAACCAAACTCGACCGTGTTCAATAAAGTGGTTTGTGCTCAGCTATTCCCTTCGTACGTTCATTGGAATTTTTCTCGAAAATTTATCACCAAACCGTATTTCAAGAAGAAAATGGACTCCTTGGACCAATTCTTTTTTGTCATTTCTCTTCCACGGAAGAAAGAGAACATTGCTTTGCATTTACTGGTTTTTTAGAACGTAGGTGGTCTTGATTTTTGAGGCGAGATTGATACTTTACGTAGTGTTCCACATGACACATGGGAGGGTGACAAGGGCGAAGGTAAACCTGATACTATATAGGTCCTCCTGATTTTTGCATCACCTAATGATTTCCGAAATTGCTCTTCTGAAAGTTCGAAAAGCTGGGGTCAAATCAGGATTCTCCTCGTTTCCACAAAATCACGATACTCCACGTGCGCTCACGTTACATACTCAGGGAACTTAAGTAGATTAAGGTTCTTATGTCGTAGTCTGCAAGTAAGCTTCTTAGATTTACTCATCGCTCTTCTTGAAGGTTATGGTTTCCGACGTAACTTTTCGGATTCAAGTTTTAAATATTATTCAAGAATTAGTAATTGTAAATGCACCACAGCTCATTCTTCTTCCTTTTAAAGTCATCACACAAATTCCATACCTATACTGTTGGTGGAGTAAACATAAAATCTTCAGTCACAGTAAAATATCTTGGATTGCCTTAACTTCTGATAGATCGTGGGGAACACACATATAAAACATATGCCTCATAGCATTAAAGAAACTAGGTTTTGTTAAGCGTATAATAGGAAGGCACATGAGTAACCTTGAATGGTATGCGTTGGGGAAACGATCGGTAGCCTATTCATAGGCTGCGTTGCGTGGGCTCATAATTTTCATTGCCGAATGCTACGTGTAGGGTGGAATCGATTGGTTCAAAACACATATTGAAATACGTTGGCCTTCAACCTCATAGTAATAAAAACTTTACGTTGTCCATGCTTGACACCTTAAGTGAACATAAGAACAAAAAACAATCGCGGATACATTTATAGAAGTTGTAGTTATTTGTCCAGCGCCCATCAACTCTGCTACCGCTACCTATCTGACACGAAGTACGCCAGTTAGTACGCAGCGTCGGAAATCTTTGGTGACCAACTACGCTGTAGTGCTTTGATGTGAGGAGCGAAATAGAGAGGCTGGAGAGCTCCCAATGTATCTCGAGTTACTAATAACAAGGCGGGAACGACAACTGTGAATCTTGCGGTCGTTCGTTTGGGCATCGGCAGCGCCGGTATTTTACGTCATAATTTCGCTTAGTTTCGCTCGAACCGCAACCACTATTATGTATACCGCCTCGTCCCCTCCCACAGCCAATGGGGATTACAAATAGCATCGAAGACGGGGCACGTATTCCCCCGCCCTCCTCCCTTCTTAAGAGTTATGCCGACCTTGAAAACGGGCAGCCATGGGGACCTTGACTTCGACCGGCCTCAAACCGGTCATGAGCCTCTCCGGTCCGGGCGTGGTATGGGGACTCCGACGGGGCGAAAGTGGAGCGTGGGTTTTCAGAGCAGCGGGGCCGGGAGGAGCGGGTCCGTGGCGCGACAGCCAATGAAGGAGGGCGACCGGTCGGGTAATCCTTTCTCTTTCTAAATCCCGTAGTCACATAAACATACTTTCATACGCTTCTTTCCTCTCCAACGATGAGGAAAGTGGAGGAGGATTATCGACAGATACGAGATTCGTTCCTTATACAACGTTCATTCGTGGTGCCAAGAGTGGGGGTTAGAATAAAATATCTGCAAATGCACCACAGTTCACTTCCTGCGAAAGTCATCACCCAAATGACCTCTACCGTGGGTGTAGTAAACAAAATTTTCAGATACAGTCAAATATCTTGGGATCACCTTAACTTCTGATATATCGTGGGGAACATACACAAAATGTATGCAGCACAGCATTAAAGAAATTAGGTTTTGTTTAGTGTATTATAGGAAGGTACTCGAATGAAAAAGTGAGAGAGAGAGATGCTACTTGCTCTTGTTAGGCCACACCTCGAATACGCCACGAGCATTTGGGACCTTGGTCATAATGATTTAACCAAAAAAATAATAAAATACAAAGAAAAGTGGCACATTTCGTTAAAAACTGCTACGAGTGAATATATAGTGTCTCAGAACTTTTAGACGGATTAAGGTGGGAGCCTTTAGAGACTCGAAGGCTACTCGCTAGACTTAGGCTGCTAGAGAAATTCAGAACTGATGTGTTTCAGAGCGATGCATATAATGACGCCTCACTACATCTCTAGATCTGACAGATCCGATAAAATAAGAGAGATACACTGCCAAACAGATAGGTACAAAACTCGTTCTCTCCGCGCACAATAAGAAGTGAGCTCCTCTAAATGCACTCCCTTAATAAATGTCACCATTTCTCCTCTCAAAGCCTTATCCCTTACACCTTTACACGGCTGGTGTCCTAACACCCCCTGTCACACTCCCACGTGGCGGCTTGCAGGGTATTATGTAGATGTAGAGATGGGGGCGAAGGCTGCTGCGAATTATTGACACTCCCCTCACAAAACCGAACACTAAAATCAAAATTTCTTTTAGTCACCATGGTTTATGGACTAGAAGATCATTCGAAACCTAGCATCTAAACATTATCCTGCTTGCCACCTGAAGGGTGTTTGGCAAGTTGTGAGTTAACATCAACCAACACTGTAAGGTACCAGTAACTTTCATCAACATGCACTACACCAAAGGTATGCTACAGAAACTATTTGTATTAAAGTATATTGCAACTAAGTACACGAGATACGAGAGTCATGTAGGGATCAAGCCAAATTTGAATTAGTAGTGAAGTGAAGAACGTTGCAGATTAAGAAACGATCATTAGGGATAAAATCAACGAAGCAGCCACACAACCTGTTGACTAACCTACTTCAAAGTCTCATTGGCAGCAAATTTGGTCACGTATCGATCGCGGGAAAAACAACATTTGAAAACTGTCTGTTCTACAATCTATTTCCTATTTTTATTCTCGTGTTTTGATCTACTATAGTATGTTGGCGTTCGTAAGGTGTTAATAACGTCGTGAGAAAATATATTGGTTTGGAAATTAAATAAAAGATAGTCGAGATAATATCAATAGGTTGCATTTTGTAGGATAAAAATAATCACGGCGAATGTTTTGTATAAGATTATCGATACGTTCAAAACGCGTATTGAAAAACGTAACCAATCTACCACGGAGTAATTAAAAACTTTAAATTGTTCATGCTAGACACCTTTACTGAAAATGAAGAATAAGTCCAAGTCTCATAAGTAGCTATTTTGGTCTCTTATCGATCACGGCTAAATACGACATTTCTAACGTCAAGCGAATCACCATCTCAGGGTAATTATAGTTAGCTGCATATTTATCAACGGGAAAACACGAAACACATGTGACGCTGAATATTGAGACAAGTTTTGATCAAATGAATAATCGGAGAATTGTCGGATAAGAAAGAAGAGAGTGAAGTTACGTCGCTCTAGATAGGTCACACATCGAGTACACCTCGAGCATTTGAGACCCTCTGGAGAAATATTAACAACAAAATCTACTAGCGAAAGCCGCACGTTTCTAGAGCTCTGCTAAGAGCAGACTGAGACGATAACCCACCAGATTCCAGGACTAAGTTGGCATGCACTACGCATTTTAGAGGCTACACGTAAGACTACGATTACTTCAAACATAAAGATAACGCGAAATTAAGGGTAAAACGTTCATTTATGAATGTCCATTCATTCATCTTTCGTTACTTGCCAGATGAATTCAATCCTTGGCATTCCTCGGTAATTATTTCGCGTCACATCTCCATACACTATTGTTAAGAGGCTGTTACATCTCAGAATTAGTCCTACATCTTATTTTATTTTTTTTTGTTTTTATTACATTGTTGTAGATTATTTTTTTGTTGGTGTTACAATAGCTTAATTTGTCTGTAGGATTTCGCCGGTTTTTCACACTCCCCTTCATGTGTGGGTGTTTTCCTGCAGTGGGTTTTTCTTCAAGGATATCTCTTCCTTACTTCCTCACGTTTTTCCCACAAATATGTATATCTTTCTTCACACTTATTTCATATATTTATTTGACGAAGGGTTAGATGGAAGAAGGGACTGCCTTAGTCTCAATCTCGTCCCAAAAAAGACGCCTTATTATTATTATTATTACATCTTGGTATCGTCCTTTTGGAGAGGATTCACCAATAAACTTTTCCCGACTCTTTGTAGGGCTCTATCATTAGATTCTTTCTCTATCCAAGGATCTTCAAAATTTTTCGCGGAACGTAGCGTTAATGGCAAAAAAAGTAGCCATTAAGATTAAGATTTCATGAGATATGAGCTCTTATCAACAGTTTTTGACAGTCTTAAGCGTGATATATTAGAAGGCTTCCTTGTATCAGAAATAAAATTGCACTTCTCTACTAATAATTTTTATTGACACGACGCGTCTCGGTGCACTTAGCCATCTCATAATCGCATGACGATAGCTAAGTGAGCCGAAACGCGTCGTCTTAGTCAGGTTTTAAAGTGGAAAAGTGCCGTTTCGTTTTTTTAACATCTCAACTCCTGTGGAGTCGGTATTAGTAATACATAAATTCGCTTTAAAATGGCCACACCCACAGAATTTACCCCGAACCGCAAAGCAGCCATCGACAGTTCTGAAATACCGTTTCACTCTCACGGTGACAATCCTGCTTCAAGTTCCGTTTTACGGTAGCATTGGTGGTAAATGGCGACGGAATTAGGAACGCTCCCTGTGTTAAGCGAGGCAACCAGTGGAAGGAAGCGGGGGCTGTGGGAGGGGCTGTCCGCATGGGTTTTCAATTGTGCGGAGAACAATGGGTCGCGCATCTCGCAGAGATCCCAACGTGGGAGCCTTGTAACATGAGCGAGGGGACGAAATGGGAAATTGCACAGCTACTCGAGGCAAGTATGACGACGTCATTAGCACACACCCTGCTGGAACCACATCGCTCACAGTCTGGTGATTCTTAAGGTAGTTTGAGTGAGATATAATTGCACCTAGAAATCAATGATATACGGCTTAATTTGAAGACAAATATCGCACTCTTCCATAGATATCAAAATATCAACCCCTTACCGCACTACTTTCCGAGATATTAGTTTAAAATACCTGCCAAGTTTCCAAGGAAAATGGTACGTTTATGCATTCCAGAGAGACATTTAACCCTTAACTAATATCGTGGTTTTTGGCCACGTACACACTATCCTCGGGTCTTTTTTGACCCGATTTTTCCAATTGCTCGTAAACAACAACCGTCACCCGCACTGTCTCAAGTTCAACTGGCCTGCTCCCCCCTCTCCTCTAGGATCACATTGTAGCCAAGGTTGCTGCGAGCGGCCGTTTTACCACAAAAGCAACAAACAAATTACGTCGGGTCAAAAAAGACCCGATGATAGCAGTTGAGGGTTAAAAGGTGAGGCATTTTTGACACCTAGATTTTGTCATAAAATCTAAAGTATTATGTTGTTTGTACTATTTCTCAAGTATTTTTTTAAAATCATAAAGCCTCCGCCGTAATTTTTTTTCAGAATCACAAGAAAACCTTCCGCTGCGAAGGAGTTTCAAACGGTCCATGCGAAAAAATAACTCAAGTTAACGACTTTAAAAGATTTTACCCGAGAAACCCAAGAAGATTTTACTGACTTGAAAAGATATTTTTATTTAATTAATGAGATTTTCGGCCATATAATAGTATATTATTGAACCATTAATATTACACTATTTACTTCAAGCTTCTTATATCTGCTGAAATAACAAAATGAACTTCGAGTATAGTCTCTTTTGTGACTAGGGAAATATCTCGCTCAACTACCTTCAAGGTAATAATAATAACTTGTCTTTATTTCGAGCGAATTTAGGACTAAATAGTCCTCTCTTACAGTTAACTCATTTTAACACACACAAACATCCATGTCCTGGACAGTGGGTAATTTACCCAGGCGGGACTCGAATCGATTTCATACATTCGACCCTCGGGTTAGCAGGCGAGGACTTAACCCCGCCGCCACCGGGGCCGACCAAGGTAATACATACGATATGAAAGAATGCGTTAGTTTAAGGAGTCTCCACTGTAAAGTGACTTTAGTGTCATTTAATTCATATTCTGGCCACTGCAGAGAAATAAATGTCCTCTTTTTGATGTGCGAAACAAAATTATACGTTTTCACACTATTTATTCTCTAATGGAAAGATGCATTCGAGATTGAAAAGGCAAAATATAGGAGCTTCTCCTGAAAACCGGCCAAATCAAACTTTTCTTTCCCATCTCTTTCTTTCTCATCATGCTAGCGTTTCCTAAGACAAAAGAGGTTTAGGAAATTCAAGGACTGATAAATATCGACAAAACGACCTATGCATCTGTATCAACAACACTCCACCTCGAGTTTTGGATATTGCGTCGTTTCACACATGTGACCTTAACGTGACAAGAAAAAGTGGAAGAGTTGGTACGCATAACTTTTTTGCAATCGAATTATTTCTTGTATTGTAGATTTACGATGAAAAGTCAATCCCTTTAGCCCATCTCAGGTAATCTTCACTAGTAATATTTTATCTCAAATTTTACTTTTAGTATTGTTACATAGTATTAATTTCTATCTAGTTAGCATGGCAACGACTGAATTCTCTCATTCAATGACTGTCATGACAGTTTCTACTCACTTTGTAGCTGGACGACTCAATCCTAATCCTTTCTCATATGTAAGTTAGTTTTATCATGAAACATTTTGGTGGTTTTTTATATCAACCTCATTTCGAACACTTTACAACCGATAACATTTGGAACCTAAATTATTTAGAACAGTTATTTACGACCCACCTTCAGTATTTGCGTATTTAGTTCCATATTGTTATGTTGGAACGAGGAATACTTCTCAAGCTATACGCCATCGAGGGTTAGGTTAAAATTGAGCGCTATTATTGGGTTAACTTTTATATTCTAATGACGAGTTTTGTTGTATTTGTGTCCCAGAAGAATGCAAATAGTGGCTATTGTCCGTGTGTTAGCTAAGTGATTGTTATATGGGGTATGTAGATGGATAATCCACAACGGAATCAATAGGGGATATATTTTGAAATGGTGATAATCTTTAGATTTTGTCCGAATACCGTCTTCTGATTACATTTCACATCAGCAATGCCGCGGTATTATTATCATCGCCGGTAGTCATCAATCCGAAGATTGGTGTGAAGACTATGGCTTCTCCTGCGGTTCAAATTCATTCATTGTCATACAGCCCTAATGACGAGGGAACTGTCTTGCTTCGAAACTTCGGGAGAAATCCAGAGTTTGACTCGATGGAGAGGTCGAATATACTTCACAAGCAGCACTCTCCAAGAAAGCGTGAGATCCGTCTTCAGTCTGAAGGCGGTTGTACTGGTTGGTTTGGCTATTGGTTTATTTTAAGTCTACGAAGTGACTTTTGGACCATTGATAGAGTTGTTTCCATTTCAATCGCATTCCGTTGACTCAGTTTTTACCGCTTATCACTAGATTCCTTGCGCCATCGAATTTTGGTTCGGTGACATTTTTATGTATTTTGAGTCATGGATGCGGGGCATTGTACCAAGTCGACAACCGTGTTACAATGACGTTTTAACGCTAACCAGCCTGCGTTGGCAACTTAGAACTTTGCTAACGCCACCCATTTGAGTCATCAATTTCTACTTGTATTTGTTTTGGTCGTACCTCGCAACAGTTTCTTGAACTGTGCGGGTAATTGTTGTGGAAGAGAAAATCTAGCTGAGGAGACAAATGCTCTTTGGTATATCGTCATAAAATGAAGCGACGTTGTACTGCACTGATGGGTAATGTTTGAGTAATGAGGCTGAGTTCTCTGAGCGAGGTTGAAAGTTTTTAAAGATAATTCAGCTCTTACTATTCTCAAGCACTTGACATTCAGCTAGAGTATAGTAGGTTCAGTTATAAGGGAATGAAGCATGAAGTATGATTCACAGTCTAAAATGTGGTTTCTTATATAATAATTAGCCGAATATAACTCACTTTTCACAAATAACTTTGAAAAGAACTTTTGAAAAGAACTTTCAAAAAGAACTTTTGAAAAAGAACTGAAAAAATGTACTTTGCTTCAGTTTTTGTGCCATTAATCTCAATAGGCATTCATTTATTCAGAAAAATGTTACGATATGAATCGCAGTCTTAAGTTACATGTAGGAGCCAGAAATACTATGCAGATTTAGTTGCATTCTCGTTCCACGGCGTTTTCAGAAATAATAAAAATACACCTAAACACATATTTATTGTGTTTCAGAATTTATTACAAATAATTTAATCCATAAATGGAATTTTTTCGTAACCTTCATTAATTCCGAAGAAGGCTGTGCGAAAGAATCGTGATCGTAAGTCTCCAATCACCTCATAAAAACATATTTATTGATATTTTATTTCGTATATTGTTATAAAATATTTCAGACGAAGTCTCGTTATTTATCTTAACTTGTTAAACTTAAGTGTGAGCTCCGATACTTTTACCGAACTTATTTTTATTTACTGATTACTCTGGAAAATATTTTCTTTTCTGCCATTATTTACAAGGACACAATTTAAAAGGTCGTTAGACTCTGCAAGGTGCGTAATTTCCTCCTACGCAACAGTTGGTGTCAGCAAATGATTTTTTTTTGCTGAATAGCCGGATACTTAACTGGTAAACATTTTCTTACTGTGCCATTAGATTGCTATACCTCTATCTCCTAATGCTTTTTGTATCCTAAGCTGGGTTGTAGTGCGCCCTGTAAAACTTCAATGAACTCTCTCAGCTGTCATCACCTGTGTAGCGAGTCCCATCGGAAAATGTAATGCAAGTGTTACGAGGACATGCCTCTTGAACGAAACTATAGAAAATTGAGCGGATATATTGAATAGATACGCGAGAGCTTAGTGGAAAGACTTTCATTTTTGCTAATTTAATTAGGAGAATTACTGATGGAGTATCTAATGTTCCATGAATAAGATATCCAGTGCTGCGGGAAAGATGAAAAAGAAGAGATTGGACGCATTTTATCTGTCAGAGCTCCTCCCTTGTGATTATACTTGTCTACGAAGTTTATGGGTGAGAAACTGAGTATCGTGGAACGGGATACGAAATACGTCTTGGAGAATAGGCAACGGAATAAGATGGCGATCTTCATTGTCGACGAAGGTGTCCTAATTACTAGCATACCACGTCGTACCATCCTTCGTATATCTCATCATCATCATCAAGCTCTAAAGGCAGTACCTTGTCGTAACAGCCACGTGTCCCTGTTCTTTGCTGTTTCTTTCAGCTGGGCGTATGATGTCATTACCATCTCGCGTGCAACGCTCTTAAGTATGCTGTCCTGGGTCGACCTCTTGTTTTTTCCCCACCACTTTGCCTTCGAATATGTTGGTCAGGAACTGATTATTCCTTATTACATGTACAATCAGTTTTTCTCTCCTTTCTCCAATTGTTTTTAAAAGGCATCTGTTTTCATTTACTTCTTCTAGCACCAGTTGATTGCTTTTTCTATCTTCCCACCTTGTTTTTGATAATTTTCTCCAGGCCCATATTTCCATTTCTTCAAGCCTGATTCTTTCCATTTTCCTGATTGTCCACGTTTCACATCCATATAACAAAACGCTCCAAACAAATATTTTTATGAACTTTTTCCGAGTCTCAAAACTGATGTGGGTATTAAATAATAAGATCTTCTTGTTTTGGAACGCTTGTTTAGCCAAGGTTTTTCTTCTCCTAATCTCAGTATCACATGTATTATCATTGTTTATAATACTCCCTAGGTAGCAGGAGTCAACCTGTTCTAGAATTTCATTTCCTAATTAAATACTCGTTTTGGCATTTTCCTTCCTCTTGCTTATTACCATTATTTTGGTCTCCTTCTTGTTTATATTTATTTTATACTCTTCTAAGGTTTTGGAGAGTGTATGGATCATTTTATTCATGTTCTTTTCGGAGTCGGCAATAACTGCTATATCATCCGCAAAAAAAATAAAAATATTCTAGGGTAAATGATTTGTGTGTACAATTCTAATGAAATATCGTACCTACATCTACATACTACCCCGCGAGCCGCCGCATGGGCGTGTGGCAGTGGGTGGTAGGTCACCAGCCGTGTAAAGATGTAGCAGTTTTGGAGGTGAAATGGTGAAATGTCCTATGAGAGTGCATTTGGAGGAGCTCATTTTCTATTGTGGTCGCTTATTGTGCGCGGAAAGAATGAGTTTTTGTACATATCTGTTCAGCAGGGTATCTCTCTTATTTTATCACATCTGTCAGACCTAGAAGGTTAATGACTAAATTTTTGTTACATTTCTTTACTAATTTTTACCAATTTTTTTAAATTAACTTATCTGCTACTTTTGGTTTACTATTTTTTTAAGTGTTACCATAGAAATTTCAAACCTTTACCAATTCACAGGCCGTTCCAAGCTAAAAGTGAGGGTTGATTTTTCTCCGCAGTTCGTCGACTTCTCTCTGCCCGTTCCACGTTTGACCTTCCCCTCGAGGTATTTTTTGCGTCCGCGTTTTTTGTGTCCTCAGGGCTCCCGTCGTTACCTCAGCTTATCAACTCCATCCGCTGCCAAGGCAGGGAAAGCAACCCGCGATGAACCGCCGCTGCCCTCGGCCTTGCTCTTGAGACCTTCCGAGATCGGCTCTCTCTTTCTCTAACCCTCCGGCAAAATTGCCAATTTGGATTTGCTCTTTAATTTCATCATCGTGCATTGGTTCAGCGACCGCTAGGGAATCGCTGAATCTGATACATGTGTGTTTCCCAAAAAGCTAGCAAATTTCCAGAGATATGGAGTCTATATCGTACTCGCGTTGTTGAGTCGCTGTTAGGTGTTTGTGGTGCCCCGCGGACTATTTAGTCGAATTCAATTCCTTGGGTTCTTTGGGCGTTTCTTAATTCTTACCACCGCTCACTTTCTGCCAAATACTATAAAGTCAAATGTATCCTAAATATAATAAAGATGAAATACTGTATCTAATCTGCATCTACGTATCACCCTGCGAGCCGCCGCGTGGGCGTGTGGCAGGGGGTGTTAGGACACCAGCCGTGTAAAAATGTAAGAGAGAGGGTTTTGGGAGGAGAAATGGTGACGCGTATTATGGGAGTGTATTTGGTGGAGCTCAGTTTCTATAAAATGATCGCTTATAGTGCGCGGAAATAACGAGTTATTGTACCTATCTGTCCGGCTATTTTTCCTCTCTTATCGCTATTTTCAGACCTAGAGATGTAGTGAGGCGTCATGATAATATTCTTTACGTCGCTCTGAAACACATCAGTTTTGAATTTCTCAAGCAAGCTAAGCTTAGTGTGCAGCCTCCGAGTCTCTAGGGGCTCCCACCTTAATCCCTTTATGTAAATGACCATTTTTTAATGCAATAAATAGTTTTTATAATCATAATAATTATGTTTTATTTTATATGAACGATATTATCCTATAGCGAATAATTTATTAACAGTAAATATGTTAGGAATATACATTATCTGTGTAAAAACTGTATAAAGTCTCGTGTCGCCGCCAACGAAAATTAGGGTAGCTCGTTGTGGAGTCAGTTGAGTAGTTATAAATATGTTAGCTCTGGCAATTTGTAACAAAGTTGAAGTGGGCTAAACGCAGGAAGAAATTAATTAATTAATGTTAAAAATTTTTCACAGATTTTATTTTTGAAATATTGAAAAAAATTGTACATTTCATGGAAGTGCGTACATGGATCCAAAGTAAGAGTCTGATTGCCTTTCGAAAGAGGCTACAGGTTGCAAATGTAAAATATTATCCAAAAAATAACCCGAATATGCTATAACATCTTCTCATTATAGTTTACTGGAGCAAGATGTGTCGAATAATGTTATCTCCTCTGTGTCTCGAAGTTTTTATCAAGCATCTTTTGCACTCACTTTCTTCATCATTCTGTGATAACGCCTCATTTCAATTACTTCCGCTGTTCTAAAAGTTGATTTTATTCTTTTAGTAATATTCGATAAAGCTATTGGAAATATAAAAATCTCTCTCTAGATTCCGTCTGATTTTCGTCATCTCTTGTCAGTACAATCAACTGTGATAAAATAAGGAAGATACATTGCCGAAAGGATAGGTACAAAAACTCGTTATTTCCGCGCAAAGTAAGTGACCACAATAAAAACTGAACTCCACTCAATACACTCCCTTAATACACGTCACCATTTCACCTCCCAAAACCTTATCCATTTCATCTCTCTACGACTGGTGTCCTAACATCCCCTCCCACACGCCCATGAGACGGCTCGCAGGGTGGTATGTAGATGTAGATGAACTGTGGAACTGGCCGTGTTTGAACTGTGCAATAATGGTAGAACTCGCTAACAATCACGCATTTACTCTCTTGACTTCGTACAAGACTCCGAAAATTAATTTAAAAATCCTTCATTTTCGTGTACAGAAATTATTTAATACGTAGCTGTGAAACGGAATACGGCCTTCGTTGGAGACTGCTACGTGAGCGAACGGAATGTGTTAGACTACTTATGAAGGGATTAGGTTGAGAGCCATTAGAGACGCGGAGGCTACACGCTAGACTTAGATTAATTTAAAAATTCAAATCAAGTGATTTTCGTTTCCACGGGGAGGATATTATTTTTTCCCTGTGCTATATCTCTAAATCTACGTAATAGCCTGCATGCTACCTCAAGGGTTTTCGGCAAAGGGTGATTTATCACCAACATGCACTATAGTATAATAGTAACTTTCACCGACATGCACTTCTCTATAGGTGTGCTATCGATGTGTATTTCATGCTCCAATAAATGGAAAGTATCTTTGCCAAATTTCAACTTCCAGACTGAAAATTGTCCTTTTTTGGAATTTTGGCCAACTTTTTTCGATTTCAGCCCACTGTGCAACGCTCCACAAATTAATTGCTCAACTCATGTGATTTCTTAATCTACATCTACATAATACCCTGCGAGCCGCCGCATGGGCGTGTGGTAGGGGGTGTTAGGGCACCAGCCGTGTAACGATGTGAGGTTTTGGGAGGTGAAATGGTGACGTGTATTATGGGAGTGTACTTAGTAGAGCTCATTTTCTACTGTGGTCGCTTATTGTACGCGGGGAGAACGAGTTTTTGTACCTATCTGTTCGGCAGTGTATCTCCCTTATTTTATCGCTTCTGTGAGACCTAGAGATGTAGTGAGTCTTCATGACAATTTTCTCTGTATCGCTAGACCCCAGAGACGTCAGCTAGAGCACGGATTCGTAATGAATCCTACCATCCATTAAGTTTGTCGGAAGAACTGGAAACTGCTGTTATGTAGTCATTAAAATATCTTAAAGTATAATTTCACGTGCACGATTATCTTAATGGATTCCCTTAAAGAAAAGTTATTAATCGATTGAAGACCAGCCTTCAGATATTTCAGTACAATACACAGATAGCGCGCTTGACCTCTAATATATCCATGCTTGAAGGTTACTTTCAATCCAAACTAATTTATGAGACTTATCGCGTCGAAGTAAAAGTTTTCGTAGTTTTATTTATTTTTTATTTGACTTATTATTATTTTATATTGTTCTGTGGTCATGCCCCTTATGAACAAAAAATATACACAGTAATGCGAGACAGTGAACGAGAAAAAATAAATAAATAGATATCAAAGACGCATAGCTGTATGGTACATTAAATTTTTACGTAGATATTATACAATGCAAATAAAAAACAGTTGACAAGATTGCAAGTTTAACTGCGAAGTATTACATAGAGTGTAGTTCGAAATTATGCGAACAATTTCATGATATAAGGATGAATCAGAAAATAATACATTATTATAGTATTTCATTTTGAATGTTGAGAGAGCGAGGGACTATTTTTTATATGTTTAGGTAGATTACTCCATAGATGACACGCTGTTACGATAAATTAATTTTGGAACTTAGTCGACTTATGACAAGGAAAATAAAATTTTCTGAGTAACATCTGGTGCGCATTTTACTTGTGGATGGCTTGGCTAATAAGTCAAACAAACATTCTGGGGACTTTTCGTCGAACAAAGAATACAAAAAAGAACCGAAGAAGTATTTCCTTCGAGTCTTAACATTGAGTCATCGAAGCTTTTTTTATAATAGGGAGTAAAATGGTCATCCCTACAAAGGTCAAAAATAAACCTGATGCATGAATTCAAGGCTCGGTGAAGCTTAGTGTCATCTTCTTGGTTTAGGTCATTGTACACCTGGCAGCAGTAATCGATCATTGGAAAAACTAACGTTGAAATAAGCATGTTCCGTGTGTGTTGAGGTACAAGCGTAGAGTGTACTTTGAGTTGGTATAGAATGAAATTTATTTTGCTAGAAACGTTATTCACGTGATTTTTCCATTACTGGCTTGAGTTAATAGTAGGTAATCCCAAGATTTCGAACGGAGTTTGAATAAGGTATGGGGGCTCCGTCAACTAATGTTTGCGGTATACTGTGCGCGATTTGTTATATTGGTGCTTCCAACAATCATTGATTTGATTTTATTTGCATTTAGAACAAATTCATTCCGCCAGAACGACTTGGTGTTTCTCTTATCGGCGGCAGGGATTCACCAAAAGAAAAGTTATTAATCGATTGAAGACCAGCCTTCAGATATTTCAGTACAATACACAGATAGCGTGCATGACCTCTAATGTATCCGTGCTCGAAGGTTACTCTCAATCCGAACCAATTTACGAGAGTTATCGCGTCGAAGTAAAAGTCTCCTGTAAAGTTTCCGTAGTTTTAGGGACGACTCGTTGTTTCTCACATCAGCGGCAGGGAAGCAAGGGCCTCTCGTATCTCGACCTTGGTCTCCGCCGTCGTTTCTGGAGTGTTTCGGAATTTCTATTCATTTTCCCCGATCAATCTTTCGCCTTGAACCGTCCGGTCGGGGTAGGGTTGCCGTTAGTGTGAGGGCCTTCGCGTGACCACGGCCGACCAACTTCCTACCATTAACGCTCTCTCCTGCCTCATTCTCCCTTTTCCGGGCATTTCGGATTGCCGCATACTCAACTCGCTTTTTACGGACTTCCTCGGGCTTTTTTACTCGTGCACGACAGCATTTGGTCGGGATTTTATTTTTCATTCATATTTCATTCATTCATTTTTTTTCGTGTCGCACACTCGCGTGCGTGTATCGTACCGCCCATTTTTTATGCGTTAAATAATGTGGTAACACTTAATCACCGCGGTGTTTAAGCCCTGTTATCTCAATGAGAACGAACTGCCTTGTAGTGCTGGTTGAATAATTTGACCCCACTCAAGACGGTGGGTTTTCTGCCGAATATTTTTTTTCTGTTGTGTTTACTCATCTTTTTAGTTTTGTATGTTTGTCTCTCCAGACCCAAGAGACACGTCAGCTAGAGCGAAGATTCGTAATTAAACTAACTATCCATTAAGTTTGTCAGAAGAAGTTGAAACTGGTGTTACTTAATCAGTAAAATATATGTACGGTCCTTGTAGACCCAATATCTGGATTTATTTTATATTATTTAGAAGTTTACCCCGCGGAATGAAGCAAATTTCAATTTATTTACGTTTCTACTGTGTTGATGTTACTAATAGAAAGAGTCCTTTATCCTCCGACGTCAACTAAGTCCTATCTTTTAACACTTATTTTCGTGGACCGAACATGAAATTTGACGGGCTTGAAGTCAAGCGGCAAAAGTTTGATTACGTCAACTTTTCGTAATTAGTCAGTGTTTGGCAATTTACTGCAACTTTTGAAGTAGTACTGCAATGATTTGACGCAAAAAAAGCTTTGCAGTCTCCTAATTTGGCTGGAAATAGACGTCATTTTAAATTGTCATGCTTTTTTGCCAAATGCACCTTTATCCACAGCCTGAAAGGGAGTACTAATAAACTAGTAGATTTTTATGTAGATATATTTTGATTCCCCTCTTGATTACCGTAATAAAGTATTGAAAAACATTACGTTTTTATTTCGTTTTCGATGACAATGCATTATCCCTGCTTCCGTCTGGTACGCCCCAGCTCTTCTTTATGCACGACTTGTGGCTCTGGACATCGTGAACGCTAACTCTGCATTCGCTTAAAGTTGTAAACGTGTCAATTTTGAAAGATGAATTACCCGAGGTCAATGATATGTCCGGAATGCTTTTAAACTCCCCTGTCTCCTCCAATTTTTCCAATGAAGGTTTATTACTCGGAATTCACGCACCCCTGCATTTGCAGTTCAAAGAAAAAAATTTGCTTTGACCAATCGAAGAAAGCCAGGCTGGTCATAAAAGTTGAAGGGCACAAACTAGAGCAAGTAGAGCTATTTGATTGGGGAATATTGAGGAAAGCAGCCGGGAAATTAGGGTCAGAAAAGTGTTAGTGAAGGAGCCGTTCAGCCACAGGAGGGAGCTGATGACGGGGACCTCGTGTAAGGAAATGAAATAAAGACTTGCGAATAGCCTGGTACGTGTTGTGGCGTTGTATTTGGCAGAAACACTAACTCTGAGAAAAGAGGATTAGAAGAGGCTGCAGTGTGAGATTGGGGTGTTGTGGAAAATGGAGAATCTGTCAAGTAGACGGAAAGCAATGTTAATTATAGGTAGTGAATTTTGTCGGTTTAGTCCTTAATGTGCCAAAAATGACGCTTCAAAATTATTCAGCATAATGGTAGTGGTTTACAGAAATGCTGAGAATATTATTGTACTCGGCAATACACTGAGGAAAGTTATTCCAGAATACGAGGTGAGAGATGGTTCTTATTTAACCACTAGAAATATTTTATCTTTTATTTAGGTCTACATATACCTCGTAGAGTGTACCTAATCCTTTCATAACTTAAAGTGCAGTATAAATTTCTTTCTACAAAGCGTATATGTTAGAATCGCTATTAAAAGATGCTTTTTACTTTTCAACAATTAAAACTACGAAGCATCATTTAATATGGAATATTACATAAGATTCTTCCACGAATTGACGCATGAAGTCGTAAAGTTTATGTATATTTGTTACATATAAATTTTATTTGATCATAATAAAATTGTATCAAGTTCGCCCCCTGAAACTTTTACGCGCTACACGTCGGGGATACTCTGGTCGTCGGGTCATCTATGACGTAGCAACTGACGTGTTCGCACCTGCGCAGTGACGCATGAGACAGTCTTAACTATTGGAATCTTGTAAACTTGTAATAATTATAAAATGTGAATAATGTAAACTTTAATAATTATAAAATGTAAATAATTATATTCATTTATTCATTTAGGTCTTCTGCCAGATGATTTGTAGGCTTTTGGACAATCCTCATTCTAATATTCCAATTTCTGAGGCATCATCTCAATTTTCCTCATTTGATGGCTCGCCATTAGGTTTCTTTTTAGTTGGTTGGTGCGTTTTTTGTTTGTGTACAGATCGTGCCCCTGATGATTACACCAATAATTATCTCTGCGAATGGTAGTCAGGTCGATATATAGGTACAGTCTTTCGGGGGATTGTGTTATAACCAGTCGAGATAATTTCGATCACGTAACTAAGGAGACACATGGTACAACCACGAAGGGTTCGAGATTTTGGTGTACTCAAAACACTGGGAAATATATCAAGTAGCCTCCCCGATTGATTTTTTTCGCAGGAGTATTTTAGACGAAGCTGAATATCGCGATTAGAGACGCAATGAACTTTATATCGGACACTTAAGTTATCCGTCCGCGTGGTTAAAATTCAGCAAAACATCCAATCATTCTTTGTTGTACCACGTGACTACTTATTTTCGTGATCGAGATTATTTCGACCGGTTTTAGCTGTACCCTTAGTCTTAAATCTTAGTCAATGCACCAGAGTTCACTTCCTGCGAAAGTCATCACACTAATGCAATACCCACACTGTGGGTGGAGAAAACATAAAATCTTCAGATACAGCAAAATATCTTGGAATTACCTTTACCTCTGATATATCGAGGGAGACACACATACGAAACATATGCGGCACAGTATTAAAGAAACTAGGTTTAGTTAAGCGTATAATAGGAAGATCCTCGGATGAAAAAGTAAAAGAGAGATGCTACTGCGCTCTGGTTAGCCCACACCTCGAATACGCCGCGAGCATTTGGGATCCTGGTCAGAAAGATTTAACCGAAAAAATTATTAAATGCAAAGAAAAGCAGCAAACTTCGTTTAAAATTGCTACGAGCGAACATATAGTGTTTCACAACTTTTAGAAGGATTTGAGTGGGAGCCCCTAGAGACTCGGAGGCTACACGCTAGGCTTAGGTTGCTTGAGACATTCAGAACTGGTGTGTTTTATAGCGACACAGAAAATATTATCATGACGCCTCATTACATCTCCAGGTCTGACAGAAGCGATAAAATAAGAGAGGTACATAGCCGAACAGGCAGGTATAAAAACTCGTTATTTCCTCGCACAATAAGTGACCATAATGCAACTGAGCTCTACTCATAACACTCCCATAATACACTTCTCCATTTCACCTGCCAAAACCTTATCCCTTACTCATTTACCCGAATGATGTCCAAACACCCCGTGCCTTACGCCCATCCGGCGGCTCGGAGGGTAGTGTGGAAATGTGGACCCCTGGCTTGGAATCATGGTTCCGTCTTTTGCATTTATATATGGAAAATGCTCGTTGTATCTAGTCTTTGAACGCACTCCATCTGTTAAAACTCATTGTAACTAGCCTTAGAGCGCACTCCATCAGTAAAAACTGGTGATTTAAAGCATTAGGCAAAGTTTTAAGAATTACGATCGCGTTTCTGTTCCCATGAGCGCTTATGTAAAAGAGCGATAATGCAAGCTTACGAGTTTTGGATATCCGTGATGTCTCCTCAGGTCATACGATAGAAGCTGCGATTGAACCCCAGCAATGAAGGCTCGCGAAAACCAAATTCAACATCTTTTCTCTTTTCGATTTCAGTAGAAGTGTGGTAATACTGGTGAGAGTTTTCATGGTAATCAGTAAAAGTAACATGGTCTTCATGTAATTAATGTTGTAACGCATTTTCTTTCAGTTAGAAAATGTCTCGGAATTGAAGAATTTTTTTGTATCTTCACCAGGTTACCTGTTATTGTATTCTAGAAATAAATCTCAGATAACGTTCATAATTCACCGACGCTACGCTTTACGTTTGCGGCAACTACCGCATGTTACCTTTGTCTCGCTTTCTTGAAATATCATCATAATAGCTTTTTCATACCATACATCATTTGTATTCCGGGAATGGATGTGGGCAGCCTCACTATTGATTGATGATTCTCGTCTTCCCTTCGCGTCTTGTTCACATGTCGTGTCTCGCTCTCCAAATAGAAAACATTACCCGACCCTGAAGTAAGCGTGTGTTTCACTCGTAACGATCTTTCCAAAGATCGTGAGTGTTCAGTTTATGTTGTGGGAATTCCTTTAAAGCATTATTTTAATGAGAATTGTCGTATTGACCGGTAAAGCTTGTCATAACTACGAACTCCTTCGTGTCAAATATAACAAAAAAATTCACATTTTTAAAAAAATGAGTCACGCACGGGTTGTTAAAAATAACCCTCATCGGAATAATGCGGCGATCTAATGTTATGGGACTTGCATTGATAATAAATTATGAGTGTAGAAATCAATCGTTACTCTTTTCTTATATCATATTTTCAACCAAAATGTATGAGCTGTCGATGTTTTTAACAAGTAACATGTTTTATTTCAGCATACTTTTCTTATTATCGAGCGAGCGTTAGAGCTGAGTATGATTCGTCCAGTGGGATTCGATACATGGGCATGGTTGCTGAATATCGTGGCGATAGACTAAGGAGATAAAACAGGTGATTTTGTTTGGTTAACCGACGAGATAATGCCTGTTATTTGACGCGTGATATCTTTGACAAAACGGCCCGAAACGAGACCGTGCCTTTTGTTGCAAATCCTTGCTCTCAATAGGTTACTTGTATCGAGTTTTAGTTAATTATTATTCTATCAGCAATGTCCGTCCTTGTAATTTCATGAGACACTTTTGGGATAAGTGATTTCGTTACACAATTTTTTTTCTGTAAAAACATTAAAAATAATTT
Organism: Ceriagrion tenellum; assembly: GCA_963169105.1. Lineage (NCBI taxonomy): Eukaryota > Metazoa > Arthropoda > Insecta > Odonata > Coenagrionidae > Ceriagrion > Ceriagrion tenellum. The sequence continues at coordinate 74,646,243 of OY720644.1, read as the reverse complement.
TTCCGTAAGCTTGCCCGCGTACTAATCTTTTTGTGTGGCATATACCAAATATTTTGTCTCTAAGTTGTTTCCAGATTTTCCGGTGTATTATCCGGTAAAAGAGATCTTTTGTCTCGTATAAAAGATGTTGGTTTTGAATGCGTAATAAGATCAAAACCTTTGAAATACCACGAATAGTCTCAACTTATTTTTTCCGGTGTTCCCATCATTCGATTTTTCTATGATGGCTTGAAAGTCATCTTATTCTATTCTTTCTAAGTCTTAGGCTTCCATCCTGCGACGACTTTCTTGCCATCTTTTTCGTGGACGTCCCAGAGATCTCGAACGTCAGGCTCTATATATCTATAATTGTGCGTGTATTCTTCCTTCATCCGTTCTAATTACGTGTTTTTTCCCTCTATTTATGTATTCTTCTATTGTTTCGTTTATGACTTGTTCGCCGAGTGACTGCCTTGTATCCGTTTACTTACTCTTTTGACCGTTCGGTTACTATCAGCAGTTCTCCATAAAAAATATTGTTATTACAATAAGTTCGCAGTATTCAACCATTGATGTTTTCAAAGCTGAAAATTTATTCCTGTGTGTCAAGTATTATAACGTGTTTCCGAGAAAGGGAAAGCATCTGGCTTATTCAATTATTGGATTTTTTTAAACTCGAAGACATTTATTTAATTATTCAAACGTAAAATTCATTATATGGATAGTGAATATTTTTTTTTCAAAATATACCGTGTATAAGCGAAAAGAGAGCCCTCTGGAGAAAGCTCCAAAGGCGCTTTGTGGACTTGCGAAATATTTAAAAGTAATTCTCATTTGCAGTCCATCGTATATGTACGGCGATTACCTGGTCGTTTATTTACAGCGAGATTAGGTTAATTGAGAGTTTTATTTAATCTCTAATTATTTGCCACCTTGTCCTATTTACGCTTAAAAATGCGAACGTGGCCTTCGCTCTCGCGTAACTCCGTCAAAAGTAACGGTTGCTTTCAGCCTCAACGCGAAGGCTGTTGATTGCGCATGCATTTAAATGTATTTCACTCAGTAATGAGCATAAGTGATGTTGTGTGTTTATGTGGAATGTTGCCTTGGTTTTTCTTGATGCTAGAATCTGGACTGCTGTTGAATGTACTGGCTTTGTCTTAATCATCACATTCGAGTGGGATTTGTGAAAAATCGTTCGTAACACGTGGAGAGTCACATTATCAGCAGCAATCGTCTTGGGTTGATTTGTTTTATTTGTTTGATGCAGTTTTCATCTTCGTTCTAATTTTTGGCGACCGCCTTATTCCTCCGTTGTTACTATTTTTCTTGGCTCATGTAAGGATTACTATGCCTGCCAACTCCGCGGTGTATGGCATAGGGTAATTCAACATGTGGTACGCTACAATAGTCCCACGTCAGGTTCATTATTTTGATATTCTTCATATTGTCCTTCGTGTTTACTCTCATTGTTTTTCTCACTGTAATGTTGCCATTTACTGTCAGTAAAAATCGTCAAATTTAAAGTTTTAAGTCCCATATAATACTCAGAATAAAAAGGAGAAATACAACCGAATAAGGAGCTCAAAGTGGCCTTGAAGGTAAAACATGTATTGAGGTTACAATCAAATACATGTACCCATGCATTGGGACATAGAAAACTATCAGTAAACCTACAAATTTATGAGATTCATTGGCAAAGATATGTTAGCGAAGTATGTCTTCTATACCCATGCTAGAAAATTGACACGTCCACAATTAAAAAGAAGAACCTTTTTATAGATATTGGTTGGTCTTTTGGCTCAACAGACTAGAAACTTCACATAAATAATGTCTTGGGCAAAGGTACCAATTCTGTTCTGATGCTGCATTGCTAATTATAGTTTTTCGGTGGCTTTTATGTAATCGTGCTTATCCAATACATTAATATCCTCTGCATCGTAAATATTTTATATAACATCATTCTTCCACAACTTCTATAATACATCTTCATTGGCAGTTATCTTCGTTAATTATATCTTTATCGTACTTGTTCTGTACATCACTTCCATTGCTTCACAACTTTAGCTTTGCTGTTGCTTGTTCTTGAGTATATCAATATTCATCACCACGCAATATATATCGCCTGGATATTGTTTCCTCTTCATAAAGTTTGAATCTGAGTACCAGTCCGACATCCTTAGTCATAAAAATGAGGCTTTGAAAATTACCGGTGCTTACGAATTATGGCATGAGGCTAATGGTTGCAATTGGCTAATTAGAAATGTTAAGAGAATTGAAAAGAAGTTGTAAAAAATAAGATAAGATTTCGAGTATATAGAGTGGATGTGGTAAAATTAGAAAAATATTAGTTATTAGGTTGAAAGGAATGAATTTAGTGATTGTTTAAAGCGATAGAGATGTCAAAAAGTACGCGCGCATCATTTGGTGAGTTTTTTATAAATATACACTGTTTAAATCATAAAATGTTTTTATTTTTGTCTGGCTAAATATCCTTGGTACTGTGCAACTCTTGAAAGACAGTTATTTGCACAATTATTACTACATTCATTCTTAACTGCGTATACTACTCCATTTCATTATTTTTCCGTGTACTAAAATACATGTTATTGACCTTTTAGAGATTTCTTAGGGGATCATACAGCCTTTGTTGGCACGCATACAGGCAACATGAACAGCTTCTCACGTGTTAGAATGTAGTTGTCGACGTGATTTCATCTTTCAGAAATATGTATAAGTTTTATGATTATGGGGACACCGACGCTACCCTATTGGAAGACTTGTTTTTTGTTGCTGGAAATTTGATTTTTGTTTTTAAATGAATCTACCTTTCATCGTACTCCTCTCTTAAAGCTAAACAGATTTCATTTATGTCAGTTAGAATTTAGGTTCAAAAATTGAAAGTTATGTCAAATTTATATATCTTATTTGAAAGATTCAAGTTCTTAGCTGGAGAATGTTTCCTAAGAAATATTGTCCATACTTAATATGCTCCTTAACGAACGAAATGCCCAGGTGTTGAGAATTATTGCATTAATTCAAGGGGATGTTGATATACTGATACTAACCCTGCTACATTATATTTTTGTCGAATTAAAACTCAGGAAACGGGTCTTTTTACTGGAAAAGTGTATTTTATGATTGTGTCATGTCAAAATAAATTGCGGTAGTCTTTCAAGAAATTTGAAAAGGTAAAGCCCTCTATTATCTTTTTCGTTGGAATACGTTTACGATTCCTGGATTCGTATCTTAAGAGGCATTTGACCTCACCTTAACGTTTGTTTTTTTACATGTATTCATCAGGAAGGGACTATTGAATTAAGTGTCCTTGTGATAAAAATCGGAATTATAGCCACGCGAACTCCAATGTAAATTTGAGTTCCCAGTTGTTTGAGGCACGGGTTGCCTATCGATCTCGAAGAACCTGCTTACTTCTAGTCCGTCGCGTTGCCGCTAGATGGTGGCGGTGTTCTGTGAGCTCTGCGCCTTCGACGTCCAGTTTATTCGAGTAATCTATATTTCAAAACTTCAGCGGGTACAGCCTCATGCTAAGAATGATGATGTTTGCAATACTTGTGCGTGAGAGAATGTCTAATGCGATCTAAGAAGAATTTGGTCGAATTACATTTTCAATCCTTGAAAACATCGGATAATAGGCGTTTACGTAATGAACACCAGCTACATTTTTGGATTTCAATAATCGTGCTGAGCTGCCCGCGGAAAGCCCGGGAAAGTAATGGAATGCCAGAACATATCTTTGTAAAATGTACTTGGCTGTGTGATAAAGATAATGTTGATTACTTGAAGAATTTCAATTGCCTTTGTACTTCGATCTTTTCTTCTTCTTTCATTCAATATTTTAATGCCTCCGTAACGTACACATATCTTCCCTCATTCAAATTTGACGTTTTTGCGAGAAGTGCTACTGTTTTACATACATAAAATCTGTATGAAGTTTGTATCACGATGCTCTTTTTAGCTTTGAATAGTATAATCTCGCTGTTAGAGTGAAAATATTGCTTTCCGAGGAACCATTCTCATGGAAAATAATGACTGTAAGTTGTCAGTGCAGACTATGTCTTCCTGAGTTAAGACCTGTCGCTTCGTGGAAGTCCCAATTAATCTTTTCGAAGGAGTTGCGTGTCTCATGCTGGGTATTTTCTGAGTACTTAGACTTCTCTTATGGCGAATAATCTTTTTCATGGATGGTGCTGTTATCGAACGCTAAAGTATATCAGGCAGAATCCTTATTTAAAGTAGGTGTAAATTTTTTAAGTTACTTGGTGAAATAATATTTTATCTTTTTAATGACATGCAAGATGTAAATCGTAACTGACTTTAATCATTAAGTGTTGTTCGACTTTCGCGATAGCTTTATTACGTTACAGAGAATGTGTAGTGCATTGTTCTATCAATATATTCATGAAACTTATCTTAATATATTCATTTCGTTGAAGTATGTGTGACGTTTTTCCACGTAAGACCTCACAGTTGAACTCAAGGATTTCCATTGCAGTGGTGACTAATTTCTTGACACAGTTGATGACGAAGAGCCAGTTAGATATTGTAGACGTGTTCGTAAGAGGAAAAATAAAAATACTGGTTCAACCTTACCTTTCGGCTAATGATAAATGGCATCGAATGAGTTTTCCGTAAAATTCTTTGCTATTATATGGACGTGTGAAATATTTGACCGTTATTCCACCGGTTCAATTTGTTTTCATTGATTCCTATGATTTTGCTTAGCCTTTGTTGAGACAGAGCGACCTCAAACGTCACCTTGTCCGTTTCGTGCCACGGGCTACGGAAATTCACCGGTCACCCGGAATGTTTGTGGGTGAGATGTTTTTCCAGTGATTGAGAGCCTGATAACACAATTTCACTGCACCTTAAACTCCTCTGTTTCCCTAAAGAAATGATTTATTAGCTCCGATATCCTGGAGACCAGTATTAGATGTGACTGAAACGGGGTGGATTCGTATGAATAATAATTTTCATTTTTGTTGTCTTGCAATTGAAAATTATTCTTGGTAAAAATTGGCTGTTTGAAAATTTACTGGAGTGGGCTTCTTTGGGAGATGAAGTATGTATTCAACTGCATTTTCAGCTTTTCATTATTCCTTATTTGGAATGATTATTAATGAATACTGTTAGAAATATTTGTCAGCATGTATATGTGCATTGTATCCAGTGCGGGAAACGAATGCTTTTGTGGTCGAACAACTTTATCACTATTACTGCGGATCTCTCGGCTGGAATCAGTTTTTTTTGGTAATGTAATGTGTTTGGTAATCTCCTTCATGTCTTTCGACCGTTCAAACACCAGTTGGTTATTTGTGTGAACTTTGTAAATAGTAGTTATACGGCATGGGAAATGTCAGGCATAAGGTGCGAGTAAGATTGTTTCTCAATCGTTTTAATTCTGAATTATTGTCCTCTGATTAAGTTTTATGCCTCTTATTAGGTGTGATTACGTGTAAATTTTCTCCATCATTTCATAGGTTAGGCTGCGTAGCTTGTTCCTGAAGACATCTTCGTCGACCAACATTGCGATGACCATTGCTAGCTTAGAATTATCAGGTGATTCCGAGAAGACTTGTGCTGCATTTTTTCTAAATGGCTATACTGTTTTGCATTGCTTAGAAAAATGGCGGTTCAGAGAGCCTATTCCTTTGTCTCGAACTTCACGTGGAGTTCAGTGATCTCCATCGTTTGTTTTGGTCTGCATGCTGTTAAGTGAAGGATATGTAATGAAACCAAGTGTGGAGATGGGCAGGGTTTCGTTGAGGAGGCTCGTTTTCTACATCCACATCTACATACTACCTTGCAATCCGCCGCATAGGCGTGTGGTAGGGGTGTTAGAACACCAGCCGTGTAAAAATGTAAGGGATAGGGTTATGGGAGGAGAAATGGTGACGTGTATTATGGTAGTGTATTTAATGGAGGTCAGTGTTATTGAGGTCGCTTATTGTGCGCGGAAAGAACGAGTTTTTGTACCTATCTGTTTGGCAAAGTATCTCTCTTATTTTATCGCTTCTGTCATACCTAGAGATGTAGTGAGGCGTCATGATATATTCTCTGTGTTGCCTTGAAACACAACAGTTCTGAATATCTCAAGCAACCTAAGCCTAGCGTGTACCCTCTGAGTCGCTAGGGGCTCCCACCTTAATCCCTGAAAAGTTGTGGGGTACTATATGCTCTCTCTTAGCAGCCTTTAACGAGTCGTGCTGCTTTTCTTTGTATTATATTAATTTTTATGGTTAAATCCTAATGACCAGGGTCCCAAATGCTCGCGGCGTATTCGAGGTGTGGCCGAACCAGAGTGAAGTAGCATCTCTCTTTTACTTTTTCATCCATGGACCTTCCTATTTAAGGCTTAACAAAACCAAGTTTCCTTATTGCTGTGTCGCATATGTTTTGTATGTATGTTCCCCATGGTGTTGTGGAGTGGCTCAAGATATATAATCGATCCTGTCAGCTTTTTGTATTTATAATCTTTTTAATTAAATCTTTATGACCAGGGTCCCAAATGTTCGCCGCGTATTCGAGGTGTGGCCTAACCAGAGCGAAGTAGCATCTCTCTGACTTTTTCATCCGAGGACCTTCCTATTATACGCTTAACAAAATCTACATCTGCATCTACGTTCCCGTATCGCTGTGCCGCGTATGTTTTGTGTATGTGTTCCCCACGGTGTTGTGTAGTGACTCAAGAGATCTGTCTTGACTGCTTCCCCGAGTAAAATGCCTCGTTATCAGACGTTCATGGGGCGTGCCTCCATCGCCATTATCTCTCTAGTTTTCCCTAGAAACCGCGGTGTGTGTGTTCCGGTAGCTGTCCGCCACCATTTACACGTGGCCTTCGGTGACGATAGTCTTGCCTCTTGAGCACACGGTGATGCCATCCTTTTCAAGTCTCTAAAGGAACTAAAAATACCGCCGGTGCAGCGCACGGCTTTGCCACTCGAGTCTTTTATCAAGCGGTCACGTCTCAAAGCGAATCCACGTTCCTTCCAGATGGACGAATGTTTTATGTTAAGAAATGTCGAGCGGTTATCTTTGGGCATTGATTCTTTTATTTGTTTTTTTTTTTGCTTTTTAATTGTTTTTTAAGTAAATTGAAATAAATTCTTGGGTCACTCTTCATTTAGGTGTATCTGTTTATACGCAAGAACTCGCCACTTATGTAATAATTTAAGTAATAGAAATGATGCGAGGAGATATTGATTTTGTGGTTTTTCTCAATTGAAGTGGATCGCACTCTAATGTTTTCTACGCGGCATTGGACATTTAGACGAAATTATGTTGAATTATGTTTTTTTTAGAATACTGGACTCTATGTGACACCTTGTTATCTGTTATCATCAATTATCATAAAAAGAATTATATTGTTGCGCGTTTAGAAGAAAATGTGCACTTATGCAAACGAAGTTTATGCCGTATAGGGCTACGTTTTAAAATAGAATTGGATTGCCAAATAAAATTGCGTCGATATGATGTAATAATTTTCACTTTCATCTATTGATGTCATTTATGAGTACAGGTATGCAATGCTTCTCGTAAAGCTGTACCTAGGCAAAAACTGCTCCATCCTCCTTAAGGTGGTTTGAGTAAGATGTCATTCGCTTAAAATTCAATGAATTTAGCCTAATATTAAATAATTATACATCATATTTTTAATAATGCCTAAATATCAGTATTTTATTGCCCTATTTTTCGAAATATTTCCTAAAACACAAGAAGTTTTTTCTTGAAAATGGTTCAACTGTGCGTTCCAGAGAGGCATTCACAAAAAAATGAGGATGCTGCGAGGCATCGCGTCATAAATGAAGTGTTTTGTCGTTCTTATTTTCTCTTTAAAAGAAAATAATTTAGTACTCATCGTAATACTTTTTATGTGATCATAAAAAAAACTTAACTTTTGGTTGTTAAGGCATCCTCCGGGTCCGGCTTAAAACTATTTGAAGCCACCTTGTATAGAGCAAGTCCTCGATTTACGTCGGAGATGCTTGTTGAAGGAGAGCGACGTAAGTTGAAACAACGTAAAGCGGATCGAGATATTCATAACCACTTTAATCCCGTGATAAATCAAGGCGTTAATTTCAAAATTCATTGTTTGCCTTTATCCAGGAATGAAAGCTATTTCAGATGGGATGATTATGTCTCAGTTATCAAAGAACGCAAGCATATGCACATACGGTCTATTTTATTAGCATTGAACAGGGAAAAATTTTCCGACGACCCTTGTCAGCATGGACGTAACATCGAATGAGACGTAAAACGAAACTACGCCTACCGATGACTTACCTTATTTATTTTATTATTTAAAATTTAGCCTCTTAAGATAAAATATTTGCACCTTGTAATGTATCTGAATTTTCTTCGTGCTCTTACAAACTGCATGAATAATAAACTTAGAATGTGTATTTCGAACAGAAAATAATTATTCAAACTGCCGTTATAATCATAGCGATAGTATTATATACATCTCTTATTTTAGCCACCATATTTAACCTTCAGTTTTCCTTGCCGGCAAGATGGGCAGTCCACTATGATATGTTGGTACTTGTGGCTTCTTGTCGCAATAAATACAAAACAGTTGACAAAAATAACTCATTCGACCATAGTTCTCATATGAATATTATTATCCCATCATGAAATTCTCTATGTTCTTATAATTGCGAACTTTTGCACAATGATTTTGTTTTTAGAAACCTTTCACCCACTGTATCATTGCATTAATCGATGCTTTTTAAAAATGTTGTAACCTTCGCGTTTTGTGTGTCATTTTCAGTTAAGTTATGGGCTTGAGCTCCAACCTTTCTAAGGAATATGTTCGAAATGTTGAATTATTTCAACCTCATAAAACCATGTGCTGTGTTGCCTTTGAAGAGATTATGTTAATGACGGTCGTTTCTGGAGTAATATTTAAATATGCCACGTCAAGGTCAATGAAATGATTGATGATATGTAATCCGATCTTAGTGATATATATCTTAATGCCATGCTGCATTCTTCGCATCCGTACCGTGTGCTTGCTCTTTAACGTACTTGTTTCTAACGTCTGGTTTTTAGGAGAAAGTGAAGGAATCTATGTATCCAGTAATGCTCCGGCGGATTTATGTTGCGAAATTTTTAGTACTGGAGTAAATGTAAAGTGTGGTGCAATGAAATATGCGTTGATAGAAATTTGAAGGGAAACTTGTCGCTTTCTTGTCTGCTAGCCCCTCTCATTCTTATCTGCTTCGAATCCTTCGACTTATATTCTCCTTTTATATTTTCATGCATCACTACAATATTGGGTGCATTTATGCGTTCCATAACTTTCTAAGCTGTCGTGTGATACGGATAAGTAGTTATGACTGGCCTTAGCCTAGAGCCGAAGGCAGTAACCTTGACCTGAGCGAACGCCGTTGCATACTTAATGTCAGCAAGCCGTATGTATGTCTGTAGAATCATAAACTTGTCCGGGTGTCATGCCTTGGAGAGATTTTGTCCATCTCCCCGACCGTTGGAGTTGCACAATAAGGCTGCCTGAGAAGACTGGCAAACTTCACTCTGATATTACTATCAATTATGTGCATAGATTAAAGAAGACAATGCCGTGCCTCTTGCCATTGAAAGTGAAGGATTTCTTTTAATAATCTAATCTGGTTTTCGCATGGTATTAGTCCGGTAGAGGTTTTATACAGGGTGCGGCAGCATAATTTGCTGATTTTTAATTACAGTACTATACTGTATGCTGTATGTATGTATGTATTGCTGTACTAAAAACTACTAGAATATGAAGAAAAAATAATTACGATACTTATAACATCTTTTGTTTTATTGACCCTCCAAACCAGCAAATAATGCTGCCGCACCTGTAAAATGCTAACAGCTTTATAATTTATATCGCCTTGGGGAATGATCGCTATCCTGCCAATATGTCTCGACTCGTAGATTCATATTTTATGGGCGTATGAACCCCGTAACCGATCCTCTTGACCTGGCCACTTAACGATTTTGCAGTATTCTCGTCCCGTATGTCTATTCGAACCTTTATTGTACATGAGTAAAACGATATTCCCTTATCGTTCCCGGTAAATTAATCTATAATTTAACTTTTCCTTTGATGTGATGTTTGGGGTCGAGTTTCTTTCATCTCGCTCAAACGAGAGACCAGAAATTTGGAATCCTTGACGAAGTTTGAAGAGCGATGTTCGCTTTTGTGCTAGTCTTTAGCGCTGGAAATTGTTGGTACGTTGTACGTACGTTGGTACGTTGTTAAGGAGGAAGGGCGGAGAGAAAAGGCACGTCGGCGTTATCCAACTGTAAACTAAATAAGTCAAGGGGTCAAGATTTTACGTCCCAACCTAAGGACTGAATTTAGGACTTGGAATTATTTCCCCTAAAGACACTCAAGTGTAGCTAGAAATATCCGCTGTAAAACCTCTTTTCACTTCCGGAATTTTAACCCGGTACCTCAGGATGTGAATGAAAGAAAAAGAATTTATTGACCTAGGACGTGATGTCGTCTAAGATCAGAAAACTAATTACTTTATAAGTGAAGTATGAAAACAACACTATACACAATTGTTGTTGGGGATCACTAAATAAGCAGAGGAGTTGAGTACCTCCTTTATATGAATAATTACATAATTAAAATGACAATGATGCAAACATATAATAGAGCTAGGAAACAATTGTAAAGATATCAACAAACAAATACAATAAAGAACGAAAAATTATAGAGACCATAACAAACTATGAGTATAAAGGCAATGATGAACAAACAATGATAAAAATCCAGGGGAAAAAATATAAATAAAGAAAAAAGTATTTGATAAAGTGGCACATTAATTATGAGGCATTTAGTAATAAGCTACAGATTTTTCACTGAAAGGTTTTTACCTCATCTGTGAAGGCAGTAATTAAACCACCACACTGATTCGATCCCCAGTTTTCAATCGAGCTCATTTTGAGGCCACAGAGTGATATTAATAGTTATAGGTCATGGATTAGCAGATGCCATAGATTGAAGAAGTGAATAGATTGGCCCATTTGGCTCGACAGCCCTAGGGATTGCCGTTGGCTGTATCGAATGGATCAGTTTTTCGTTTGTACGTAAAAACATAGGTATTAATTGTGGAATTGTGGTGAAACCATAATCATTTATTTATAATGATTCAAAATAATTTTGGAAATATCACTGCATTATTCTGAAAAGTCATTTTTAAGTTTCACAAAAAAGGCGTCAATTTCGTGGGTCGAGACACCATCTGCTGTATTCTTAATTTGATGGCTCATGTAATATGAATAACCAAAATTTAGGTATTAAATATCAGAGTTCGATGTTACAAGTCAGTGAAAAATACAATATCAGTAGATGAAGGCGTGTATCAGAAATTTATCACATGAATACGGATACAGCTTAATATTTGCGTGAAAATGTTCTCATTGACACTGATTCATGTGATATTTATTTGGTTACCGTGAGCAATCTAAGGCTAAGCACATAATCGCGAGCAAGGAGTATTTTTTATTTCTTTTTTAAGTTTATTAGGTTTATTCATTTTTCTTTTTCGTACAATTTTTTTTAGAAAGTAGAGACATTTTAAGTCCTGAGACAAAAATTGCTCGTCAAGGGGTGATTTTGCACATGTGATGAATCTTTGTGGACACAATAAGAAAAAAGACAAACTATAAATGGATAAATAAACACGATAGTTCAAATCCTGAGTAAATTATCGATTAACTGACTAAAGACTTTATTTCTAAACATATTAGAGGATGAAGAGTCTTTTGATATATACTTGTTCGGCAGGTAATTCCAATGATCGAGTACCACAACTGCAAACGACTTTTTAAAAGTATGGATACGAAATTGCGGAACAAAGATGATCCGGATCAATTCTGATTACCATATTTAGAGATTCGTACTCAATCACCCGCAGATGGTAATGTTGCGGGTGATTGGCATTTCTTGTGGAGACGGTGGTTAAAGAAAAGTGGGATGAATGACAATAGTGGAATAACGAGTTCGTTCTAATTTCACTTATGTTGGAAAGAACGAAAGTCCCCCAGCAGCGGAAGAAGAACACGCTTGTGGAATACTGACCGCGAGCGCATCGGAATTCGAAACGCTGTGTCCGCTATCACTTGCCTTTCCCCTGAGCCACTTCGCCTCCATAGAGGCGTCGCGTCGTGTCCTGTGTTGAGGCGTCGAGACCGGCCGGCTAGTTGGAAATATGTTTGCTCGGCGCGTTTGCTATCCACGCTTTCGCACGCCTCCCTATCCTCCGTCGCTCCCTCCCTTCCATACACTCCCCCTCGTCGCCCCACCACACTTCCTCGTTCCCCCAATAACCTCTCCCTCCCATCCCAGAACCTCTCATTCTGAAGTGCTGCGAGGGCATTCCAAGGAGGGAGCGACGCACTGCGAACTAGAATCCGTTATCCGCGGTCATATGTCAACACAATCATCGCGGTTACGTCGCCTGGCAACCCCGGAAAGATGCTCATTTTATTTAGATGTCACCGGAAGGTGATATACGTTGAATTTTAACGAGAAGAAGAAAATGATACTTCTTTTCTTGACCACTTACAATACAATACAACTTTATTTTGCCCAAAGATCTACATAATACCCTGCGAGCCGCCACATAGCCATGTGGCATGGGGTGTTAGGTCACCAGCCGTGTGAAGATGTAAGGTTTTTGGAGGTGAACTGGTGGTTTATTAAGGGAGTGTATTTAGTGGATCTCAGTTTTTATTGTGCGCAGAAAAAACGGGTTTTTGTATATACATATCTGTTCGGAAATTTATCTCTCTTACATTATCGCTTCTGTCAGACCTAGAGATGTAGTGAGGTGTCATGATAATATTCTGTGTCACTCAGAAACGCACCAGTTCTAAATTTATCAAGCAAAGTAAGCCTAGCGTGTAGCCACCGTGTGTCTAGGGATTCTATCCTTAATCCATATATAAGTTGTGAAACCTTATATTTTCGCTCGTAGCAGTATTTGATGAAGCGTGTAGCTTTTCTTTGTATTTTATTAATTTTTTGGTTAAATCTTTTTGACCAGGGTCCTAAATGCTCTCAGCGTATTCTAGGTGTGGGCTAATCAGAGCGAAGTACGATCTCTCAATTACTTTTTCAGCTGAGGACCTTCCTTTTATACGTTTAACAAAACCTAGTTTCTCTAGTGCTGTGCCGCATATGTTTTGGATGTGTGTTCCCCACGATATATCAGAAGTTACGGTAATTCCAAGATGTGTAACTGTGTCTGAAGTTTTTATGTTTACTCCACCCTCGGTGTAGGTATGGCGTTTGTGTGATTACTTTCGTAGGAAGTGTACTGTGGTGCATTTACTAATATTTAATTCTAACCCCCAATCCTGGCACCACGAATGAACGTTGTTAAGGTCCGATGACAGAACGTCTGCGAAAGTCTGCGTCTTCACTTATTTTTCAGTATATAATGGTGTCTTCAGCAAATAATATTAATTTACTGCTAACTCGAGAACTTAGGCCATTAGCATAAATAATGAATAAAAGAGGGCCGATCACGCTTCATTGAGGAACACCTGCAGCAGAAAACGCGAAAGTAAGAAAACCGGCGAAAGAATACAGTTGAAAACATACGTGGGGTAGAAAAAAATTAAGATAAAGTACAAAATAATGGTCAAATTGATCGATGAGTAAAAAGTTATAAATGCCTGTTAACTGCTGGAACATAGCAATTAAACATAATTGAATACAAGCTGTGAATAATATTTCCTTATACGGGTGGGGCAGAATGGACTCCCTGATTTGAAATATTATTATTTATGTCCAGGTACTAAAATCAATTTTTGCATGTCAAAAATGTGTTTTCCCAAACAAATAATAATCCTTTTTCAGACAATAGCAAATATATATTTGTTTCTTCCCACAGGAATTGAATTAAATATGGGAAGTCATTTTAAGAAAATCCATTCTGCCACAACCTGTATTAGTGAAGCCAATACATTCCACTCAGGGCTACCAATATTTTTTTTACATTTTCTCTGCATTTAGTGAAACTTCAACCATTTTAATACTCAGTAACAAATTCCGTTATCATATTTTAAAATTCCGTACACCTACATCCAGATAGGGTAGGGGAGTAGATGCCTAGAAATGAATGATATGTTAAAGAGATGTCAGTGTCCTTGAGTTTGCACCGATGCCGGCTCACCCACTACCATTTGACGGTCGTCGTGTCTCGCAATGTTTCGTTCCGCTTTCTGTAATTTTATTCGCAGCGCATGACTCACTTGCAATGCACTTGCAATTGAGACTACCTTTGTATAAAAAATGGGTGCTCGATTTAAAAGTGAATCTCGTGGCATTTAGCCTGGTCTATTATGCGTCTCTCTCCGACCGCGTTCCAGTGCTTGGCTAACCTATGTGCTCACGTGATATGCTGTTGGTCGCGGGTTCGATTCCCGTCTTGGACTAGTCGTAGTGTGCAAATCATTCCGTTAATTGAGTAGCAATTACTTCTGAACTGTCATGTAAAATAAGGGTGTCTATATTTGGTCACCTGTGTAACTGGAGATGTTTAGCATTACAATTTCATTGTGATTGAACTATTTCTTTTTTGCAACATCTGAAGATTGAGTGGAATTAATGCGATATTCAGAGGAATTAATGCGATATTCAGTGGAATCAATGCGATATTGAGTGGAATTAATACATGATGCAGAAATTAAAAAATGCTATCATCCTGATGATGACACAAAAAATAGTAACCTAGGTCGTAGTAACATTTATTTCTATGGATAATTTCAAAATTGTTTATTTCTGCATTATTTCTTTGTTAATTTTAAGCCAGGAATTGAGATGCTTTTAGAGAACCTCGGAAAACTTGCTTATCCTTTCCCTTTCCCGATATGATTGCTCTGCAGTAATGAAAGAATGATTTTTGGTGGATATAAGAGGCTGGGGACTTCCGCGGTAGTGGGGTTGGTAATTCTCATTGTCTTACAACCTAATAGACCCTGGTTTGAATCTTGTCTCAGGTGTGGTAGTTATGATCGTTTAAGTATTAAGATAATAGTTTAGACAGTGTGATGTTACCGCAGCAGTTGGTTCATCTATACCGCCGTTCGTTTCTGTTTTTCTCCTGGGTTCTCGGGGCGAAAATGGAATACTTCATCCGGGGTAAACGCAACTCCAAACATCCCCATTTATCTATCTTATATGCACTTTATTTGCCTTACTTAGCTGGGTCTTTTCTGGTTTAGAACTTCTCATACTCTGCAAACAAAATCTGAATAAAATCTTTACAAAGAAATAAATGAAATAAATAAAATAATTCGAAATGAAAAAACAATCATTCGCCAGTGTTGTATGCTGCTTGGGACATCTTTCCAAAATGTGTGAAAATGGTCGTAAATTGTAGATTCTGTTAAATGTATTGTAAATGTACAGATGCGTTTCATTGAACGACATGTGTTTTCGCGCATTTTATGATACTCCTCATAACGGCAAAAACTGAGATGAATGAAGTCTCCTTTCGCGCGTGTATTTCCTTAAATAGGACACTCCTGCTCGCCATTTGAGGTACTTAAGTTGTGGATCCCAAGAGAATCGTTTTCGGAATACTATGGTGAGTGGCGGAAATATTAGACGAGAGAAGATCCCGCTGGAATTATTCGATATTCACTCTGAAGACGTGTGGATGCATCTTAGATATGTGCGAATCCATGAGAAATCAGTCGTTAGAGGTGACCAAAGTATTCGAAAAATGAATTTCGTCGCATAAGTTCCAGACACGGTTTTTTTCAAAGCTTAGGTCACCAGTAGGCCATAGAAACTGGTGAACACAGGAAAATTCATGGACGTTTTTTGTTTTGCACGATTTAGTGTGTGAAACTGGATCGATTTTTATGGGCCTGGGAAAATATTGTAGAAGTCAATGGAAGCACGTTCTTGTGCATTTATTCAAGTGATATGATGCTCGGGGTTATTCAAGACCATCCCCAGACTGTCATGCCCACGTCTGCCCATGTATATGGAGGTTTCCACTCGTAGTGAGACGGTGAAAATCTTGCGAAGAATTCTGTCGATTTTAGCGGAAAGAGATCTTGCAGACGACAGAAAGCGCATTGCGGATTGTTTATTCTCGTGAAAATCTTGATTGACATGTTCATTAATAAATCATACAGTTTTTTCATACCAGGATTATTGTCGGCAGAAGCGCAAAAAAATCAAAAAAATATATCACTCAAGTTTGTGTGGAAACCCCATATACATTTTCAAGGGAGAATACCCATATACATGGCCAACAATAAGCGCTTTCTGTCGTCCGCAAGATCTCTTTCCGCTAAAATCGAGAGAAATCTTCGCAAGATTTTTACCGTCTCACTACGAGTGGAAACCTCCATATACATGGGCAGACGTGGGCATGACAGTCTGGAGATGGTCTAGAACAACCCCGAGCATCATATCACTTGAATAAATGCACAAGAACGTGCTTCCATTGACTTCTACAATGTTTTCCCAGGCCCATAAAAATCGATCCAGTTTCACACACTAAATCGTGCAAAACAAAAAACGTCCATGAATTTTCCTGTGTTCACCAGTTTCTATCGCCTACTGGTGACCTAAGCTTTGAAAGAACCGTGTCTGGAACTTGTGCGACGAAATTCATTTTTCGAATACTTTGGTCACCTCTAACGACTGATTTCTCATGGATTCGCACATATGACATTATCATTGGGGAAAGACCCCTGTTTGGCTTAATAGGCTGACACCCCCGGCGTGAATTCGGGGGATGGGAATTCGAATCCTGGTCTCGATGGTTGATATTTTCTTGTTCGGTAGAGGTTTGCCAGTGTTTAGGATCCTCTTAAGTGAGGCTTATAAACAAGAATCTAAACGAGTGGTTTGGGTATCTGTTTAATAGTTCATTACGATAATTTCAATAGTACTATAAGCCCACTGGGATGGGTATCGCTATCATTTCGTAGGTTAGATTTTAGACTTAATCTTTGAAGTTTCCTGCTGTTTCTGTTATGACGGCGTCCAAAGCAATTTACGAAACCGGGCATACCATGCTAGTTTAGACGATGGTCATAAAATTTGGGAAACTGACTGCAGAACGGACTGGTGTAAAATGTTATTTTTCCCGCGAACTTTAAGTCGGAAATATTTTGGGCTACATTTAATGTACGTACATCTATTTTTGCGTAGGAATTTACCATACACGCAGTATAAAAACGGTGCTAGAATTATTTTTAACCTTTTTTCGAGAATTTAAGCACATAATGACGTGAGTTTTCGGCGCTGTATTCGAAATGTAGAAGAAATCGTATTGAAATACTTTGTAGTAAGTCCAACTTTTTCACTTCCACAGTTTATTATAACAGATTGTACAAATAGTTTCGGCCGTTACGCCATATTCAGGTAATTCCTGATGGCGTAGTTGCCGAAACTAGTTGAACATACTGCAGTATATTGTGGAAATTTAAACTTTGACTTATTACAATGTCTCTCCCCCAAGTGAAACCTTCAACTTTGAATCTCAAGAGATTTTCTATGTCTGACAGATGCGATAAAATAAGAGAGATACTCTGCCAAACAAACAGGTACAAAAACTCGTTCATTCTGCGCACAATAAGCGACCACAATAAAAACTGAGCTCCTCCAAATACACTCTCATAGGACATGTCACCATTTCACCTACAAAATTTTGCATCTTTACACGTCTGGTGACCTACCACCCCCTGCCACACGCCCATGCGGCGGCTCGCGGGGTAGTATGTAGATGTAGAATCTGTTTTATAAATACGTTTTTTTTTCGAATCTTTGTCTGTGTGGCACCTTGGTATTACATAACTGCGATAATATAAATACATGTACATATTAGGTATTTCGCGTTTACTCGAAAATCTGTGCTTAGGCAATCAATTTATTGCGAAATGCCATGTCATATGCCATAAGGCTACGAATTAAAATAGCATCGGATTGCCATTTTAAAAACAAATCGGTATGATGCAATATTTTTCTCTTTTCCCTATGCATCTCGCTGATGAGAAAAATGTAGGCAAATTTCCTCGCAAATCTGTCCGTTAACAAAAATTGCTCCAACCACCTTAAAACTGTCGATTAGTAAAACACTAGTGTCGAAACGGTTTTCTTACTTTTGATGAGTTCGTCTTTCTCCGCGTCAAAGCTTTCCCAGCGGGGTCATTCCATTTTCTCCCCGAGCTTGCGACATACTTTAATGCTTAAGATGGCAGTGCCGCCGCAGCGATTCCCCTCCTCGTGCCAATGCCCATGTCTATAAAAATGAGTCATGGTACTGTCACATCGGATAGCGAGAGCCGTCTCCTCTGGGTCGGGTCATGTCCCGTGCGGCTTCGCAGCGCCGATCTCGCTAATGCACAAAGTTCGCTCTGTGCGTAGAAGAAAGTTCCTCATATGGGACTCAGAATCTCTTTTTCTGGTTTAAAGATTTCCTCTCTCCCTTATCTTTACCCCATGTACTTTGACGGCTTTGACATGTGCCTGTTTGGCGTGGAAAAATAACATTTGATAGCGTCAGCTTTTTTGTGGATGAATCGGAAGTTTGTAATCGTTTTCAGAAAGTTGACTGCGTGGGTGAAAACGAATACGGAACTCCACCCTTTTTCAGAAATACTGCTTTAAATGATGACATTAATAAAACGGAAAAAATCCAGATTTTTTTCGGGCAAATTAAAACAAAAGAACAATCCTTCCGTTCATCGGAGCTGGACATTCAGTGCACTAGAAATGATTGTAATAACACTAGAATCAATGGCATTGTGTTAAAAAAACAAACATTGGAAGCATTTTCTTGGGGTCTTATGGGTCGGGAAACACTTATACGAATTTCTTTTTTGATATCCTAAAACAATGTCATGGAATTCAAACCTAACAAATATCACACCGCCATTTCAATTGAATTACCGCGTTTTCTCTTCCCTTAATTCTTTGATGGAAGGATGCCTATATTTTATTTATAATGAATTTCATGTATAGTGCTTTGCTTCTAGTTTACAGTCTTAGAGAAAATGACATTTACTTTTAATTGAACAAGAATCTATTATCCACCGTGTCAACATGCTCGTAATTTTAATTCTTTTGTATTTTTTTCAATTTGTATTAATTCAGTTTCTGAAAAAAGAGCGGAAAAGTATCATTTTCATGTCATTATCAATTAGAGAACTCTTTAAAAAAACACGAAATACGACTTGAATAATATTTATTGCGTTTCATGGTGAAACCACCTCACTCATCCTATCGGAACTCAAGCAAAGTTTTAATTGCTGTTGGAGAAGTGTTTTCGAATTGAGGATACGATAATAGCTAGATATCTACTTCGTTTGTTAGTCATTGAGTGTGTATGGTGAGTCGACGGCCGTGTTCATTCGCTCTATGCTTAACCCTTATATTAAATTGGACGGAAGATTCGGCATTTACATGTTGTAGGGAAGCTAAACTTCTTAAGTAACTTCCCTTACGCGTAAAACTTCCGAGCATAATTTTGACGCGCAGTGTTGCTGTAGGATTCAGTGCATTAGAAATTGTAATAACTCTAGAATTAACGGTAACGAATAATAATTGTATGTTTATTTGCCCTAGGATCATGGTACAATTTGTCATTTACGAAGTCGATTGCACTTGATATGACACGCCATAAAATCAAGTAATTTACACAAAGGAAATGGTTCCAGGCTTGACTTCGTGGAAGTAATTCATATTAACTTAAATAAAACTTTGTATACTCCACTTATAGGTTTTAATAGCACGACCCGGGTTTCGACACTTCGTGTCATCTTCAGGCGCAAATACAACATCTATCACTCTATATATACAGGTTCGTGGTAGGGGAGGGGAAGGAATCTGAGAGAGGAGGGGTGAGGGGGGCTACCACACCCCCTCACCCCTCCTCTCTCAGATTCCTTCCCCTCCCCTACCACGAACCTATATATATAGAGTGATAGATGTTGTATTTGCGCCTGAAGATGACACGAAGTGTCGAAACCCGGGTCGTGTTATTAAAACCTATAAGTGGAGTATACAAAGTTTTATTTAAGTTACTATCAAGTAATTTAAATAAACATAGAAAATATGTGCCTGCATTAAGATAAAAAACTTTTTCACCGTATTTTGAGTCAATTTATCTTAAACAGGTTGAAGCAGATAAAAATCATGCTAAATAGCCACGTAAAAATGAAAAGAAATCACGTTTTTTACAATCAAGATACTCTGTTACCGTGTTGTACATTTTCTGTGATTGATGTTTCTTTAGTTAAGACTTGAAAGCGTTTATGTTTCCTATTTGTTTTAGGTGGTTAGGCAGCTTATTGAATGAGTTAATACCCATTTATTTTGGTCCATTTTGTAAGGATTTTGTTCTAATGTTTCTATGGTGACTATCCGTTGATGTGGAAATATTGTGTTCGGTAAACTATGATTGAAAGCATTTTCTTTGGAAAAACGTCTCATGGGTGGGAAAACAATATATACGAAATTCGTTTTTGATATTCTGAAATAATCTCATGGTCATGACATGGAATTCAAACCTAACTAGTATAAGATATAAATGTTCAACTTTTCGTGTATGAGGTATATCGTAATATGTAGGTATACTGTCAATCCATGAGACGAGGCAGAATTTTGTATGCATACTGCTGCAATGTACGTAATGCTGCAATGCAATGCAATGCAATGGTGCTGCAATTAGTACGTATTTATTTGTATTAATTTTGTATTTTTTTATTTAACGAACCTTCTTGACAACTAGTAATTTGACGATGTTGAAATTACGAGTGTCTTTGTAGCCTTTCCATATTTTTGCTTGCGTGAGGAAGAATTGTCGTTAGCACAGTCCTTTACTCCTTCCGAGAAATCAATATCCAACGGCTAGAGCTCTGCCAAAGAAAGTGATCAATTATCCCCTCCCAGTAATTTCCTTTTCCTTCATTCAATTATGTTTGCGGGAATAAATAAATTGCAGTTGACATGCCTGGCTTTGTTTCAGAGGGGTTTCTCGGCTTTACGCTTTATTGATCTTCATCTTGAACTGTCATCAATTCCAAGATTGGTTTGCTGAAGATTGGTTTACAATCCTCTCAGCTTACCTTCCTATTCCGACCTAAGTTTCTACTTTAACATCCCTCATAATCCGCTTCATGCATTACATCATCGATCTTCGTCTGTACGTATTTCCATTCTTTTCGTATTACAGTACTTCTCAGGAAGTTTCTTGTATCTAAGAATGTGCTCAATGAATCTCTCTCTTTGACGTTCGGTCAATGTCTCAATGAGAGAATACACAGGATTCGGGTCTGAGACGAGTATTCAGAGGAAACGCCAATCGCGATGGGCGTCCCTCGAGGCAGTGTACTGGGCCCACTGTTATTTCTGATTTTAATCATTGGTAAGGACGTGGAATGTGATGGTCGTCCCTTCGCTGATGACTATATTGTCGATAAAAGGATGAAGAACAGCAGTGACCGAGATACTTTTCAGGATAATGTAAACAGAATACCAAATGGATGAAAACTAATGAAACAGGAGTTACATTAAGAGGGATTTATGTGGGAGCCCCAATGACTCGGAGGCTACATGCTGGGCTTAGCTTTCTGGAGAAATTCAGAACTGGTGTGTTTCAGAGCAACACAGAGAGTATTATCATGACGCCTCACTACAAATCTCTAGTCTGACGAGCAATAAAATAAGAGAGAAATACGGATAGATACAAAAACTCGTTCTTTCCGCCCACAATAAACGACCACAATAAAAACTGAGTTCCACTAAATATACTCCCATAATACATGTCTCCATTTCACCTACCAAAGTCTTATACCTTGCATCTTTAAAAGGCTGGTGTCCTAAGTCCCCCTGCTACATGCCCATGCGGCGGCTCGCAGGGTAGTATGTAGAAGTAGAGTCAATGCGATAAGATGTAAACCAATGACGTTTTCTAGGAAAAGAATAAGGGATATTCAAAGGTGTGGGAACCATAAATACTTAGGTGTTAATCTTAAGGCTAACTTGGATTGGGGATATCATATAGAAAACGTGTCAGTAAGGATTTTTAATATTTTCGTTTGGCCATGTGTAATCTCAAGGAGAGCAACAATAAAACAAAAGAACTTGCGTCCACTTTTGTTGTTCAGCTCATAATGGAGTATGCATCGACAGTTTGGGATCCAAAGGAAAAGGCCCATTCTCATAAACTTGAGAAAGTACCACGGAAAGCTGCCATGTATGTTTTAGGAATGCATATTAGGACAGAAGTGTGACAGCAATGTTAGAATTGCTGGGAAGGGAATCACTCCGACTGAGAAGAAAAATGAATAGGATATGTGGGATGTACAAAAGAGTACAAAATGAATAGACTACTATGTGGTCATCAGCGAAGGGACGATTGTCACTTTCCACTTCCTTGCGTATGCCAATCATATAAATAAGAAATAAAAGTGGGCCCAGTACGCTACCTTGAGGGACGCCCATCGTGATTGGCGTATCCTCTGAATACATCAGATAGAGTTGAAAACTCCAATTATATCGGGCGAAAGTAACACCAATTTAAACTGAATTATGGGAAACAGAAAACTAACGTAACGAAATGCTCGAACCTCAATCAAGGGATGAAGGATTGGAATGAGTTACCGGATGAAAGCCTTAAGCCTTTACCTGGGTCTGTAAAAAACTTAGTCTGTAAAAGGAAATGTAAAAATTGCTTAAAATAATTAACTGGGATATATGTCTTTATATTTGTGGATTTGGTTACTTTTTTGGAATACTTCGACATTAAGTCTGTCCGAAGGGTTTAGTGTACACCAATGTTGTTATAAAGAGCACTACTAATTGTCGCAGCATTCATTTTCCGTGCGGAAAAGTTTGTTCCCTGTCTTTTTTTCGAGTTGTGGTGGTTATTACTAGTGTTCTCCGTGTCGTGTTCAAATTTGATAATCATGCGGCGGTTTAGCTGCGGTTTTTGTAACAAAAAAAATATTTCTCTTTTTGCCCGTTTGGAATGCTATAATTATTATTTACATAGTGAAAAATTCAGTCAGTGAAGTAATCAGCGTCACGCGATATCCGGAACGTGCGCATGCTTCTTTCTTCTCGCAATTTTCCTCGAAATTACATGCTTAATGAGCGACCTTTAAGCGTATATTATTCTGTTCAGCCACCTGTTCCGCGTTTTTGATAACTGGGCGGAATTTAAGTCTGTGAAAAGAGGCGATCGACCACCGTTATTGATTACTCACGCGAGAGCTAAAATAGTCAAGGATAGTGGGTTTTAATTCATGCGTCTGCGCTGCAAAATTTGCGCACGTAGTGTTCAATTCGCTCATTGCTTGCCCTGGCAGCGAACTTAAAAACTATTTAGGGACTGTTCTTCCATCTAGACAAGCTTTTGTGAAATATTTTTCGGGCGGAATTGAGATTAAAAAGTTTTGTGAATGATGGCATCACAGTGCCTTTAAGGTTGTGTATTTCAGCGGTAAAGTTCATAATTTTCAAACCCATATATTTTCCTTAAATGACCAATGACTTAGTAATATTTTTACACCATTCGATGGTAGAAGTTTTACTTTATAATATATGTTCAAATAAAGGTAGGTTATCGGGCATGCCTAAAATGTAGGTTCCTCCTTAAATGTAATGTAACTACGACTAATGACGCATAAGCAACTATCTATTAGCAATATCAGCAACTTCTATAAAGGTGTGCTCTCAATATTTTAGAGGATGTTGGTATTAATGTTTTTTGCGACTTTTGCTTAAAAATATATGTAAAAATCAAGGTAGATTATCTGGCATTCCTGAAATTAAGGTTCCTTCTTAAATCAGGGCGCCGTCTGCCCCCGGTAATTGATACATTTTTTGCGCCCTACGCAGCATTTTTGGAGGGGGTATTGCACTCTTGCCCTCCCCTCTCTTCTCAGTTTTTTTTCTATTGGACGTGTGTATTATGGCCAGTTGCAAGAACGACACATGTATTCCATAAAGTTATGGGACCAATAAGCCATGGCATCCATTCAATAAGTTTTGCAGAAATATTCGATACATTTATTGGTTTCATAATTTATGGAATGGAGTTCCATAAGTATCCTAAATGGCGGATGCGCAGTGAACCGTTTTGAGACTTAATTACTTGATAAATGGGTTGTTTTTAGACAAACGACCAGTTTGTTAACTCTTATTGACTAATTTTCATCTGCATTAGCAACTATTCATTGGCTAAACTTTCGTAAATTTAATCTGGCGGTAGAAGATTAGGTCAAATATTGGAAGCTATTAACTATTGGTAAATTTGTTAGGTAACTAGTAGATGTGTTCCTGCAACCAGAATATGTTTATGAGACCTGTAACTTCATGGATGTCATAACTATTATCTCGATAACTAAATGTTCTTGCAACCGGCCGTTGGCTACGCAACTGACCGTTGAATATGGCCGGCCGCGCACTGTAATTGTTTCAGTTCTCTCCAGTGCTTTTGTACCGTATGCTTCCATCTATTATCATCTTTAGTCTTACCCCTCCGGTTTTCTTCACGCCCAAATTCCAAAAGCCTCCTGTCTGCGCGCATCCTCTTTCCTAAAAATACGAAGTTCCCGACCCATATAGCACCACGTTCCATATTAAAATTTTCACTAACCCTTTCTTCACGTCTTTACTCTGAACCCCCCACCAATTCCTATTTAAGGAGCTCCCGCTGCGGCCGTATGCGTCATGGCAAACGCTCTTTTCCTCCTTTTTCGTGTTTAAAAATGCAGCTTTGATTGATGGCATGCCTTTGCTACTATGGAGCAAAGTTAATATAAAAGTATATAGACTGGTTGACGAATACATGAGGGTAAGTCAAAACTCGCAAAAATGGATGGAGGCAATAATAGTCAAAGAAATTTCCTGAAACATATATATTCCCTTTGCTACACACTCACCTTGCACTTTCGGACACTTTTCCCATGTCTTTTCAAGTCCTTGATAGCCGGCAGCAAAGAAGTCGTTTGTTTGATAAAGGTTTCTCGGGTCTTCCACCGGGTGAGCAGGTCCATGGGGCCCAACTTTTCGGAGAACGACTTGTCCTCCATCATCGGGGGAGGGGTCAGCTTCCGAATCAGTTCAGCTTCGGAAGCTGAACCCCCCCCCCCTGGTGATGGAGGACAAGTCGTTCTCCGAAAAGTTGGGCCCCATGGACCTGCTCACCCGGTGGAAGACCCGAGAAACCTTTATCCATCAGATACGCCGGGAAAATCTGAGATCCTTCAAGTCTTTTGTTTGCTGTCGCAGCCAATGAGGAGCCTCTTGGACTACGGTATCATCATTTTCAAAACGTCGGCCACCCAAATGATTTTTGGGGCCCTAACTGATGATAATCACTGGGGGCTAAGTCGGTACTATACGGTGGATGTTCCAAGCGTTACCAATGAAATGTTTACGACTGATGTTGATGATGAAATGCTAACTTTTGCGACTTGTTTATTGACTTACCCTCGTAGTTTTATGGAACACGTCTCATCCGCAGGAAGCAACTACTGCTGCTTTTCTATTTAACTGACGCGTTTTGACTTAAATTATCGTAGTAATTATCAAATTAGTCGTCCAATATGTTAGGCAGGCGCGTGTATTTTGTTACAATCAAATTTTCGTGGAGAATCTTCCACGTGAAACAGTTTTTCGTAAGAGTTGACTAATACTATTTTCAACCAAGTATTGTTACATCATCTTGAAGTCTTTTATACCATGACGATGGTAAACCAAAGTGAGTCATTATTAGCTGTTCTGTTGATGTATCATAAGAATAATATTTTGCGGAAAGGGACATAGTTCTATATTTCATGAGAATTAATCTCTCCTCTGTGCCTACCAATATATTTTTTGGTAATACTCTTTCAATGCAACAGACGAAGTTTTTTGTCTACCTTGTCCTATTTGGCCAGGAGAAGATCACGGCCAGCATTCCCTGCACTTTTCGCTGGACTATGTTCCTTATATAATTTTGGGTGGTTGTTTGATAGCCTGCATTTCTTGGAGGTTAAGAGTAAACTATACTTCTTCCGATGTAATATCGCGGTTGGGCCTTTATATCTATGACCAATAGTGCTCAAGGCTCGCTCAAGCCTTTCAGTGAGGAAGACATGACGTATATATGACGCCATCATGAATATCAGGCGTTGTAATTTTCAGTTAATGGTTTCTGCTCTCGATACCAGCGCTGCCACTGTAAAGTGAAAACGTTAGGAACCATGAATTACTATGGTACTGATGTGCATTCACATCAGGGGCGGATCCAGGTATAAATTTTGGGGGGGGGGAACTTCCGGGAACGGCCGCAGCGAGTGGGGGCGGGTAAATGGGTTCAACCCCCCCTCTCAAATTTTGGGGGTACAGTCTAAAGTGAACCTCCCGAAAATAATAATATTATAAATACTAGTAAGGGATGTTCTTTTTCACTGACATCAGGGGTAGAGTCCGGCCCCCCTCCTAGTGAACACCCCCACCCAAATCCACCCCTCCCCCAAATGAATCCCCCAAAATTTTTTCTGGTTACGACCTTGCTTCCGGGGAGCGTAGATGATAGAGAATATCTAGGGGTCAAGAAGAACAACTGTAAAAGAAAATGTTACAGTTAGTAAATAATGACCAAATAAAATTACTAATAAAACATATTTTCAATTACTACTACTAACACTTACCTCTCAAAAATAAAAAAGCTGCAATTTTGGAAAAACATTTTGCAAATAGAAAAGCTGTAAAAAAACGTATTTGTTAGTATAAAAATTACTACGAAAGGAAATGTATGGCGAAAATATTTATGACGGTTTACTGGCTATAAACTAGAACTTACCTTGCAAAATTTACTGAAATTGCCAGTTCGCAGGACAAAAGTGGAGGTCGTAGCCGAATCCGACGCGTACTCTCAGCTGTTTGATGAGACACTAAAATGAACTTAAGCTTCAGTCGTTCGAGGGAGAAGAGGAGTAGACAAAGTAGAACGAACGCACCCTTCGAGTGCGAAGCAGTCGCCGATTTCAAACATTGTCAGTTTCTTCCTTACAACGAGGCGATAAAATGTAGTCTCACGTGGACGGCGGCTACGACCGCGTCCAGTGGCGCGTCTAATTTAGTCCCCGCTACTTGTGTGAACTCCTCCATTTGAAACAATGTTCAGCTACGAGTGGCGCGACTCGGAAGCACCTCAGAGCGGCCTCGTGTGAAGGGACACCAAGAGCATGCGGCAACATTAACTCCGACAACCGTCACGCGTCATCCATTGATGACGCTCGGTTTATTAGTATTAAATTATTGGCCTCGGAAAAAAATATTCTCTTGGATTTAGGGGGGGAAATTTCCCCCTTCCCCCCCCCCTGGATCCGCCACTAATTCACATTACATATACAGCCCACCGTCGGATGGACCATCGTACGTAAAGGTGCGTTTACACTGTGTAACATGTTATATAAACATGTTATATGTAACAAGTTACTTGTAACATTTGTTTTATATAACATTTGTTTTATAACAAGAGTCCAGCGGAGCCAAAAATGCACAAATAACATGTTACATTCAGTCGCAATGGCAACTTCGGACGATGACATTGTGCTTGCTGCTGCTGCGTTTATTGTTCTGTGCTCGGGGAAAAAGCGCTCTAAAAGGCGGTATTGGGTGCGGCCAAGTTTAGCATCCCGGAAAAAATACTGCGCCAGTGACCTATTGAATGATCTTGAGCGGGACGACCGAGATTTGTTATCCGGAGAACTAAGAACGGACGGTCATTTTAAGAACTTTCTTCGAATGACCAGCCAGGATTTTGAACTATTAATATTATTAATTTCAAAGCGATATAGCACTCACTAAACAGCTCAACACCACACGGCAACTAGCCCACCCGTTAACTGGCTATCCCCACCATGCGTCTCACTTCTTTTCTGTAACATGTTACACATTTTTCCCACTTCGTGCGGGAAACCAAAAACTTGTTGTATAACACGAATTTTTGTTTTGTAACACAATGTTACATGTAACATGTTACACGGATTTGTAACTTTTTCGTAAAACATGTTATATGTAACTTGTTTATATAACATGTTACACAGTGTAAACGCACCTTAAGATTGTAGTGTGAATGGGGCATTACCGTTTAACATACCTTAATGTCTCAAAAGACCTCAGTTTTCGATCGCTTCCCATGTCAAACAACCAACCGTCCCTAGGGAGTGAATTAGTTAAAAGCCTTATCGTTCAGTTTGCAGCATTCAGTCATGAAATGCGGGTGAATTGTTGCCAGGCCACGGGCGCTTAGCAATCAGTCGCCCTCTCCGCTATTATTGTTTGTGGACGTTATCGACCACCCTACCTCGGTGGAAAGCCTGCTGACTCGTCTCCCTGTTTTCCGCTTCGTGTTCCATCAATTCAAATTTTCCCTCGACCCTAAGTGATGAATTGATCCTAAAGATTACGGAGATAGCTGTATAATTACTGTTTTCTTATCTCTAGCCATTGATTTCCAAGCTCGGCCACGAGGCTGGTTTCATTGGGAATGCTTGTAATATCGTTTTGCGTTTCAAGCTGAGTTGAAAAATTGGCAAGATTTCACGGGAAATGAAAATTTGATTATCTCACAAAACAGGATGTATTTTGGCGGTAAAATATCTACCAAAGAAATGTAATATTGCTGTTAAAATTCTGCAATCAATTGATGTTCATGGCTCCCTCATGATTGAAGATGAATGAATGTCATTGTTTTTGTAATACTAGTGCAATCGAAGGGTGCTCGTGTCTCTCTCATTACAAACAATGATTAAATAGCATCTTGTTTTGTAATATACTCGTCCACGGGCTATACTTATATACTTAAGGCTCTTTTAAATCTTTAAAGATCATCTAGAATATGCCTTGTTTCAGCAACTCGATGGAGATCTCGTGACCAAAGTTTGGGTTAAAATGCTACAGAAAACTATCTGAAGCATCATGTGTACTTGGTGGAATTCTATTTATTTTATAGAATCGGTATCCTTAAAAGGTCACCTATCATTGAAAAAACTCATTCATGAATGAATATCTGCCCAAGTACTTTGCTCGTGGCTTTAGTTTATTGATTCGTTTGGTACTGCAGCTGTACTGGCAAAATTTGCGTTATCAAATTTATGGGTCGCTAATATTTTGGTTTGAAAGAATACGCTGTGATAACTCGGTTTTAGTCGATAATCCGCCCGAATGAATCGGCGAAATCCCAAACCGAGGCAAATATTTCCTTATGGATCAATTTAACTGAAATTAGTTCGTTCGAGACTCTCCAAATTACATGCTAAAAACACAACTAATAGGTAATGACTGAAGTATTTAATAAAATTCAATATTCAATTAAAATTTAAATGAATATCTGAGACTAATGTATGGAAGACGGCGAGGAGGGGAGGGGAGGTTCAGATATTATTGTTTCGAAGGGTAGTTCCCGTCTATAAGAACGCTAGGTATCAAGGTATCACTGTCTAGGGTCACTTTCCTTCTCGGTCTTTTGGCACTAGGACCAGCTTCAGTGTCAGTGGACTCATGTTCCACAAGAAAACTGTCCAAAGAGGTTTCTGCCGGGGTGATGATCGCACAACAGGATACAAGCCACACTGAGCAGGAGAACGCGTGATTCGCCCTTCGTATTCGCAAAATTAAAGATGAGGTCACGTGGGCACGCCGACAATATTCGATGCAAATGTTTCGCGGAAAATATCGACCACAACCAAAGTATTACTGTACTGAGTATGAACCTTCGTACTTTGAGTACTTTATGGTTATATCTGTGTCAGGTATGTGAAGGGTGTTATGCCTCACATGGGCAAAAATGAGTTATTATCTTATCATCCCAGACATATTAGATTTATTAAGAGCTACGGGACGGTATAGAGTTCTCGGTACCATCCAGTAGCTTACCTTTTTGCTACCCTGCTAAAGATGATAACCCATTTTAGCCTCTTTCGGAATACAACACTTTCCCCATCTGACACAGAAATACGCCGGCATTCCAAGTCATTTTATTCGTAATGAATGCGTCCAAAATATATATAGAAACCATTTAGAATAGAAACAACTTTTATTGTTCTTTGACTTAGTCCCTTGGAACACGTCACAAACAGATGCCACCAGGTTAATCAATACAATCTATACATTACAACTGTGAAACCTGTATTAAGTGACCCCCTGGTTCCGCTGTAAAATAGTCGTTAAGAGGGGTGGTCGTTCGACAGGGGTTCTTTTTCTTGGAGTACATACTATGCAAATGAACGGGTGACTATTTTGAAAAAAATGGAAAAACTCTTTAAGCGACGGTTTTGTTAAAATCTATACAGATGGCGCTCATTTCCTCGTAATTTCTTTGCAGCTGGAAAATTTCAATGCATATTTATATGATGTATAGGTGAAAACTGAATTAAGTGACCACCGACGGTTCCGCTGAAAACGTTCCCTTGTGTGAGGGATGGTCGCTTGATAGGAGTGGTCTTTAAGAGGGGTTTCATTGTAACAAAATAAATTATACAGTATTCTTCTATCGATCTCTTGCTTTATAAATCCTATTCAAAATATCGAGTATAGGTCAGTGTTATTGATTCAAACAATCATCCTTTGCCAACGCTTCGGAATGTAATGAATTCCATCATCAGGGCTACATAAGAATCGGGCTTAGACGATGCACATCATGAGGGTGTTCCTTATATTATTATTTTTATCCAAAGGGTTATGGCCATGGCAGGATTTACTGCAATATGCATTGTTAATGATTCAGTACCCTAATATAGAAATTCTAAGGTAATTATCTTTTGTAAATTACATTGATGTTGATGAGTCGGAATGTGATTGTTGTACCCTCACATTTTTCTTCTTATGTAGCCCTGATGGTGGAATTCATTAAACTCCGAAACGTTGGCAAAGGATGATTGCTTGAATCACTAACACTGACCTATACCCGATATTTTGAATTGGAAAAATAAATTATCTTAATAACTTAATGTCCTTAATAGCACAATAAAGTAGTATTTCTAACCAAGAACTATAATTATGATCATAATAACAATAACAATGTTATCCAATTCCACGAATCATAAAATTTGCCTTTGTCCAATAGTGGTTTTGATGAAATATTCAAGTATGCTTCTTTTGAATTGTGACACGTTTCTGGACAACTTAATATTATTAGACAATGAGTTCCGTAATTTACATTATGAAATGAGGAATGGTTTTTCATATTTAGTTGTGCTGTATTTGGGAATGTGAAATGTATATGTTTGCGGGTTTAATCTCTTGGTCATTAGGGCATTAAATATCAAGTTTTCATATAGATGTGATGGATTTTTCGCGGTCAGTACTTTAAATAATAATGAGAGTTTTTGGATCATTATGCGTTTCTCCAGTTTTGGCCAATTTAACTTTACGCGGTAGAGAGTAATATGCTCATCATAACGTATGTTAAACATAATTCGCAAGCAGGAATTTTGAATTCTTTACAATTTTGTTGTTTGTTCTTTATTCACATCTTTTATATAAGGGTATATCGTGTGTTTACTTCATGGCTCCGTTCAAATCATTCTCTACAATTTTCTCAAATACAAAATTTCAACCCTTGGAAGCTGTCGATCTGTGCAATCTTATGAAAATCGATTTTGAATCCGTTTAATTTCATGCTATTTCTTCTTGCTCACGAAGAAGAATTCCTCGACATGTTTTCCCTATATAGTGGATTGAATTACGTGCACAGTTTACTTGAAGGAAAAAGTATCTCATAATGCATTAAGCTCTCTGAAAATTTCTCTGGTAAATAATGAGGAGAAGGCATCGGAAGGCGTCATTGAGTGTCTTAGCCAACACTTGGCACTCAAAGCGTTGTGTAACTCCGCAGATGTAATTAATCGTTCATCATTAAGTCAGGTGTTATATTTGCCCTTCACCACCGCGTGTAACATATTGCTACATTCTGTTATCCAAGTCATCGAAGAGGATTTTTTGCCCCCATTTGACTGAGCTGGTTGCCAATCGAGAAGCTTTGCAAGTTTTTCTTTCGATTTTGCTTCGTTATTCACCTCGCTGCCTGCGTTTTTAACGTAAAAACCTTTATTTGAAATGGAAGATGGGCGAGACATGTAAAGAATCATTTGGATAATTTTATTTGTATTGAAACCCTACTGCAAACATTAATTGCTACCAGGCCGTCAGTTATAAACTAAGCACAGTAAGGCTTTTGGTATGCTCTTTTCCATCGACATCAAAAATACTTGCACAAGCCTCTACGTATTTACATAAATTGCATTATACCGAAAAAAATTATGAAATTTTACCGCCCTTAAGATAGGTTTAAAATTTATTTTTTGAGAACAGTTTGAGACCATAACAGCTGCCTGTTACTGCCGGTTGTTGACTTTTAGCCCAGATGGTTAATTCTACGTATTTAGTTTTTTTCCGTATTTTGTTACTTTTCTAATTAGTTCTTGTTAAATTTCTCTCTTGCCCCTCGTACTTTTTATTGTTCTGTATCAATCCCTACCCTTTTATGTATAAATTATCAGTCCATTACCTATTGTTGCTTCTAAAACCTTTATAGAATATGGTGTAGTACAAGTTCGGTGGACAAGTTACCCCTGATACATACGCTTCAGATGCTTTGCTGGGCTCAAAAAATTACTACTCAAGAAAGGTTTCTAAGGTATTCTAAGGTGAGGTTGTAAGATATGTGCAGATTATGAGCAGGACTGCCTGCTCACTTCAATTAGTAAGTTAGACCTACAGGGCAAGTTTAAGACTACCAATCCCCTTGCTATTTGATACCTCGTCAATAGATACGTTGAGTATTGAGAAAAGTAATTAGGGAACAAAAATCAAGGCTGAGCAAAGGAATATTTTTATACTTTTAATGTAACAAAAACATTTCAGACACGACGAAATACCTGTAGGGAATATAAAATTACGATACCTGTGCCAATATTCTCTGAATCTTTAAGACATTTCAACATCAACGTTCGGAAGTTGATTCTTACGTTTGCACGATTTTCTATCATGAGGTCAATATTTCGCCGGCTATCCTGCAAGCTTCTTCAGAAGTTTCTCATCCAAGCCCCGCGGAAGCCGTAATCGCAACATTATCTTTTGGTTCCTTGTCTTTCATAACGACTCCTTTGCGAAAATCGTCATTATTTAAGTCGTATTTGACGGCTTTCATCGATAAAATTGTCCGTGGAAAGCGTTAGCCTTCGAGAGACTGTCTCTAGGGTGCAGAAAATAGAACTTCGTTTTTTTTCCGCTTGATTTCACCTTTTTATGATTCATGGGAAATCGTAGTGTTCGAAACGAGATGCTTCAAGATATATTGTGCGTCGTCGTTGAGAATCGAAATTCCTAGTCAGCTGATGTATTGATTTCCTCTAGTACAGGTGTTGTTTCCTTAAAACGTCACGTCAAAGTTATGTCATTCATATTCTGGGGTGGATTCTGAAAACGTAGAGATAAATGCCAAATACTTTAATGTTCTTTTTATGAAAAGTATGCTTTACTTTCGCTTGATGTTTGTCATCAAATAATCTTAATATACGGACAGGATGTGATAACTCATCATTACCGAATCAATAGTCACGCGATGACATTGATATTTTCGCAAACGATGATTATCGTGGCGTGTCTTATGGTTGACCCACAAGCTAGTAATAGAAAAACGTGTCCTAGATTTTAATGAGCTCAGAAGCATAATTTCCGTGCTTTCTAAAATTTCGCAAATTGAATTCGCAATTGATCATTGTTAAATTCGAGAATGTGTGAAGCATGGGGTGAATAATATTGAGAAACTGTATGTAAGAAGCAAGTTTCCTCCGGGAATTGATTAGCAGTCAAATACAGGCTTATATCCACTTAAGTTTTTAAGTTATTTACTAGTTACTGCAATATTTACGGTCAAAATACGCTAAACCAATACAAATAGCACTTCAATTGACGCTATGACTGAAAAAACAGCAAACAAATGAGAAAACTGTGCAAAAATCAACGCGAGGAGGAAAAATTGAGAAAACTTTACGAATTCAAATACAAGGAAATGATTCTAGATGTCATCTAAGCCGGAAAGTGAAACTTGTTTTGCTTATGTCTTAAGTCATCGGTCTTCGAGAAGGTAAACCGTTTCCATTACAACTGTATTTCGCGTATGTCAAATATGTTAGTCCAATGATCAGAATACATGTGTCTTTTTATTTATTTCTGAATGTCAAAGGTTGTCATCTGCGAAAGCAGTATTTTTAAGCAAAACAAGCGAATTAGTGGAATTCTAGTAGGGTTTAGTGGAATTGCGGATTATTTCTGGTTGCAGAAATCAGATCGCCACGGATACTGAAAACACGTTTATTCACCAAGGCAGTTCCCATTGTGAATCCCTTGGTGAATGAACGTGTTTTCAGTATCCGCGGCGATCTGATTTCTGCAACCAGGAATTTGCCGCAATTCCACTAAATCCTAATAAATTCGCTAACTATTTTATTCGCTCTTGTCAATGTGGAGACTGCCTAAACAGTGGCTCAGGGTGGCGTTTTCAGTGGGTTGAAATTCTTTTCAATCTGGGACGATCGTTAACGATGTGCTAACGAAGACCTCTTCACGTGCTGGGTAATGGCACTACTGTGGAGTCCCTACCGCAGCGAGACCCGTGTATCTCTTTTACGCCTCTCGATATTCGTTTGTCAGGAAATCGACAGTTTTATGTTCATGTGGCGTGAATTTTGAGCTCCACGCGGATGGTCTGGTTTTATTCCTCCTCGCTCCGTTCTGCGGCTTTGACCATTCACTCTCTTCGCTTTTTTTCCTCTGGAGTCGGATTTTTTTAAGGAGATGCCAGTGAAATTTTATCTCCGGGTTCTTTTTTCTGTTGTCTGTTCTGAGGCATCCCTGAACGCAGAGCACGTTGCGGTGAGCGACCGTTTTAATGTGACGGCGGTCGATTGTTACTTTTTTTGCGCTTCGGAATGCAGAGCTCTCCGAAATAAAAATCCGAGAATCGATCGCAGATATTATCGTCGTCACATCCGGAGCAATTTTAGGAAATGCATACGCCGGAGAAAACGTATTTTTTGCGTAGGAATGTGTGCCGAATCACATCGAGTGTTCTGTTGGTGCACTACGTAATCACTTTCCGTGAGTTATTTTTTTGTGCTATCTGTAAACAGTGATGTTCGGTCTCAGCCCGTTCACGTTATGTTATGTACATGTTATTACTTCACTACTATGGCTTAAACGCATTTTATTTACTAATATTTGTTGTTCCTTTGTGTTGAATAGTCATAATTTTTTGTGTTTAAGGAGGAACCAATGCTTCGGAGTACTGTGATCGACAGAGATTTAGGATCCTCTCAATTTGCTGTTTCTTCTTGTGCGTTCTGATTTCTCTTACGGCCATACCATCTAATTAAGCAGCTTCAGTTGCTTCTCGTGCTCGGAACATAGAAATCACCCTGAGACTCAGTTCCTTTTCTAATTTCTCATAAAACCATTCTTATTTAATGTTTAAGAATAGTAGGAAGTACTCAGTCAGTGCTAGTGGTTCTTAGGAAACATTCTATGAACTTCCCATAGGAAACTTGTGTTGTTCTTAGCCTTACCTGTATATTTTTCGTTGGAGAAATTCTGCATTAGTATTTTTTTATTGAGTTCAAGTAAAGTTACTCTAGGCCCAAGGGTGTATGTTTTACGACTACACTAACCTTTGATGGAGTTATTCGAAGATTATTTTTCTTAATAAACTCTTCTCGGGCTCTGCACCAGGTGATTTGCTTCATGTTTGCCGACGTTTCGGAAAACGACTTGTTTTCCATTTTCAAGGCGTGTTACTCTGTCCGTGTCAGATTGTAAACCGAATTGAATTGACCGTTGGTCGGGCCCAACAATTGAGCTCAGGTGCCATCTGATTGGCTGATGTTTGGATTTTGCCCTTGAATTATTTTATGATTTTTCCTTATGTTTTTTGGGGCACAAATGTGAAATGTGGGGGGTGTTGGGGCACAAATGTGAAACGTCGGCAAACATGGAGCCAATCACCTGGTGCAGAGCCCGAGAAGAGAAGTTTTTTAATACTATTCACCGGGAGAAACTTAAATCTTTTATTATTTTTCTTGTTTAACACCCGTGTCCTAATTCGAATCAGCGATCGGAATGTGCTTAATACCTGTACCGACCGGACGGGGACCCAGACGGGGTAACAGCTAGCTCAATGAGTAATGCACAAAATTAGCAAGTGAGGAGGATACACAAATGCCCCAAAGCATAATGTGTTTTATCTTTCTGCAACGGTTGATGCTAAGACGAAAAAGTCTGCGAGTGCGGGCATTTTAGTAATAAATTAACCATAGAGGTTTTATAGGTGAATAAGTAAGAAATTCACACATGATCAATTCTTTGTTTTTATTGAGCTTAGTACATAGAGTTCCAATATTTTTTCAGTGTATACGATATATTTCTGCAGCCCTCATTTTCATTCTGCGACAATGCCGCACCGTCCCTCGGAGTTCTGCTTTGGGGCACAAATGTAGACAGGATGTACTGGAAGTCTGGGAATATCCTCAATGAGGAAGCTTCGTAATTGGAAAATATAT
The DNA here is from genome assembly GCA_963169105.1 of Ceriagrion tenellum. Lineage (NCBI taxonomy): Eukaryota > Metazoa > Arthropoda > Insecta > Odonata > Coenagrionidae > Ceriagrion > Ceriagrion tenellum. The sequence continues at coordinate 74,609,658 of OY720644.1, read as the reverse complement.
CTCATAGCCAATTTAAGGGATATGTGGTTAACGTGTGTGGGCAAGTGAGTCACTTCTACCGTGCATTGTTGGTCACGTGTGTCGCTTGCGCTGCAGATTGCATTAGCCATGTTTTTTTCGCCTTTTATGTTGAGCAGTTGAGGAAATAACCTTATATCAACGCCATAATCGGCTTCTGTTTGTATTTGAGATCCCGTTCTTGGGAGAGTGCGTAACAATAGTTAATCCAACAAGTCATATCACAAATTGGAGGAAATTCGCCAAAAAAATCACTTCCATTCATCAGTATTCGAACCCGAATCTAATTGGGAGATCCGGGTTCGAATCCCTTTCAAGTCAAATAATTTTTTCTTGGCGATTCCAACCATTTTTCATTTATACACCAGTTCCCACGGTTGCATATCTTATACAATTTTGTAATCGCAGTGATTTGGAAGCCAAAAAGTATTTCAAAAGTCATTATCGGAAATTATCTCTGGCATTTTTAGTGAAATTTTTTCTTGCTAAGATATTTCCTGGATTGCAAAATATTACTGTGATATTATTGATAAATTTTTTAGCAACCATGATTTTGTTGATATTAAAAATGAAACTAATGCTTTTATTGTTATCGATCCCATGTATTTCCGTAACTATATTCAGAAGAAGTGGCTATATGCTTATAATATGATAATTTTTCCTATTTCCCTCGGGAGTAACACTCACCCGAATGCATTGATTGAGATATGCAGTACAATCGCTCAGTATCGGTGGCTTACCAGCTAATACTATCGTGTAACGAAACGGGATGGGCAATTTTCCATTCACTTGCTTTGATGGATCCTTGATGTTACAAAAATATCGGCGTGCGGGTGGAAAAATTGAGCAGTTATGGTTACCGTTAGAATCTTATAACTGTGTCGTCCGTGCTTTATCCTGGGAAGGAGGCTTGACCATATTGTATTACGCCGTATGGATATTCCTGGCTACTGAAGGATCTAAACCTGAAGATGTGTTATTATAAAATTTTGCTAGCCTTCTGACGTGAAGTTTTGCAGAATTGTTGAAGATAACTGTTTTTGGAGTCATTTGTGTCGAATTAAGGTGGTTGAAGCGTGAATCGTTAGTCGTTTATAAAAGCTTATAAAGTTAGTCGGGATAAAGGCTTATTTTAATAACTTTTCAAGTACGTCGAAAAAAGGATTTTGGGCCGCAATTCACTTAGGTATTTTAATTAAGACGTTGAAAATAACCTTGCTTTTTATTTTATAAATGAAGAAAAAACATTTGAAATTAATCTCTCAATTAAAGCATTTTTATGACTCTGTTTTTTTCGTCACGGAATTTGAAATTTAAGCGAAAACCGTATGTAAATACGTGTTTTTTATCGGCGTGGTACAATGATATGTAATAGGAACCATTATAATGACACGAAACATATTTTTCGCGTTTAGGAGTAAATATGTACATATGTTATCGAATTATTGCGAAATATATTTTGTATATTGTCATAAGGCTGCGTGTAAAAATAGCATTAAATTTCAAAGAGACCAACCGGTTATATGCAAATTTTTTCGTTTTTATTTATACTTCAATAAATAACCTATACAAATTTAGTTACAGAGACAAATGTGAGAGGTATCTTTTTGCGTTTTGGTGAAAATCTGTACATATGTCATTGAATTATCTCAAAATGTGTGTCAATTTCTATAAGGCTAAGAGTTAAAATGGCCTTACGTTGTCAAGAAACTAATGCCCGTATTCATAGCCGTATTCCTAGGGGTTACCTGGGTATCCCCTAGCCAGGTAACACCTAGGGGTCCCCTACGCTGAGCGATTCATAAACCTTATCTGGGTAACACCCAGCCAGGGGACGCCTGGGTAAGAGATTTGGCGACAATCCCATGCAAAAATAAATATGAACGGTTTTGCTGAATGGTTCTCGATGTTTTCGTTGCTCATTTCTCACCGTAACCAAGCACGCTATAAACAATAATACAGTATACTGTTACAAAATGTTGATGAAAAATGATTGAAGGAATATGAGAGAATGTTTACAATATTACTTCAATATTTATGTAATATGAATGGTGAGGAATATGAGGGTGGATCAATAAGTACCCGTGTTTGTAAACAGAAGACGTTACTATGGAAAGTTGTTGATATTATCGTGTCCTGCCATTAGTACAGTAGTATCAATTCATCCCACGCGTGGGCAGCAGTACTGCGTTAGGGGAGCTTTGGGTAAGCTTCATGCCTTACCCAGGAAATTGACGGCCTGGGGGAGGGTTAGGGGACTACAGTCCCTTGGGTAACGACTATGAATACTATTACTGAGCCAAGGAGCTCCCCCACACCTGGGGGGCACCCAGGTAACGACTATGAATACGGCCGTAAATCGGTAACATGCCATTACTTTCGCTTTTATCTGTGCATACATATTCCTAAGTAGTACACAAATGCAAAGTTTCTCGCATATTTGTACTTAAGCGGAAATCATTCCAACCGCCTTAAAAACAGGCAGATATTTCTGAACTATTTCATCGCAATTTAAAGCCAGTCCTTATTCTAGATTCCATGACTACGTGAGGAATGGCGACAGTGAGGAATATCCCGCACTGTGAATTTGAATGCATCTATATAGCTTATATAGCTTGTTAGCTCTGTTGTTTCGAAATGCTGCGTGTATTCTTAGTATAAAAATGAAAATATACCATATTTTTTTATAAAAGAAAGGTTATTGGGTAAGATGTTCGCATTCTTTGCTGATTACATTATCTCGCTCCTAGATCAAATCGTTGATGAAAATGGTACGTTTTTAGAGATTCCACGATACAGTTATCTCTTTTAAAACGTGCTCATTTCTTTCGTTACAAAATGTTGTAGGATTGCGGCACTCTTGCACATCATGTCATAAATTGCTTAAATTTTAACTTACAGTAAGTCCTCGGTATGCGTCGTTTCGATTTAAGTCTGATTCGATGTTACGTCCATGCTCTCAAGGATCGTCAAAAAATGTTTCCCTATTTAATGCTAATAAAATAGACCGTATGTGCAAATGGTTGCGGTTTTTGATTACTGACACATCATCATCCTATTTGAAATAACTGTTTTCCGGGATAAAGGCAAAAAACGAATTTTGAAATAAACTGCTTGATTTTATCGCGGAATGAAAGTGGTCACGAATATCTGGATCCGTTTTACGTTGTTTCGACTTACGTCGCTCTTCCTCCACACGCATCTCCGACGTAAAAAGACTTACAGTAATTATATTTAATATTCTTAATTATTATGATAAGATCGACCTTTATTGAATAAAGGGAAAGTGTTAAAAATCACAGGAGGTCTTTTGATTTAAACTTTCTGCCATGTCTGCCATAAAGGACTCTTTCTTTTAAAAAGTGTTTGAGATAATCTGGACGTATTTTAGAGGCTGTCATGGCAGTAATGTAAGCAGTCTTTTATGACTCTTGCGTACTAATATTTATTATCGTCTTTTTATTATCAATAACCGAAGCTGGAAAAACTATGTTGGGTGTTTCAATATGCGGTGCATGTTATACAACTTTTTGAACAATATTATTTGGCCATAAATTGAGATAAAACAGGTATGTGAAGAGATGCCATCGCATTGTCATTAGGAAATGTATTTCAGCGCTGAAATTCATCATTTTTAAATCATTATGTCCTCGTTAAGTATCTAATTACCCCGTAATACCCGTGAAATAAGCGAAGACGCAGACTTAGAAGTTCTGTCATCGGACCTTAACAACGTTCATTAGTGTTGCCAGGAGTGAGGGTTAGAATTAAATATTAGTAAATGCACCACAGTTCACAGTGCGAAAGTCATCGCATAAATGCCAGACCTATACTGTGGGTGGAGTAAACATAAAATCTTCAGATACAGTAAAGTATCTTGGGAAATTCTCGAATACGCCGCGAGCATTTGAGACCTTGGTCATAAGGATTTTATCAAAAAATTGATAATATACAAAGAAAAGCTGCACACTTCATTAAAAACTGCTTCGAGCGAACATATAGCGTTTCACAAATTTTAGAAGGATTTAGGCCCTATAGACTCGGAGTTGAAGCCCCTATAGACTCGGAGGCTACACGCTAGGCTTAGCTTGCTTGAGAAGTTCAGAACTGGTGTGTTTCAGAGCGACACAGAGCATAATATCATGAAGCCTCACTACATCTATAGGTCTGAGAGAAGCGATAAAATAAGAGAGATACATTACAGAACAGACAGGTACAAGTGCTCGTTCTTCTGTGATACCGGTCACCATTTCACCTCTCTAAACCTTACATGTTTACACGGCTGGTGTCCTGCCACACGCCCATGCCGTGGCTCACAAGGTAGTATGTAGATGTAATATTTTTGCACCATTTGATAGTAGAAGATTTACTTTATAACGTGTTAAAATCATGGTATATTGTTGGGCATGCTTAAAACTAAGTCCATCCTTGGTGTAAAGTTCGTATTACAACAATCGTTTGGAAAAAATTACAATACTTTCCCCACTAATGTTTTGCGGAGACTGTTATACAGAAATTTCACCGGAGGCATCTTAGGCTAGGACGACCCAAAAACTCTGCCGAATCTGAACACAGAATTAGTTTTTACCACTAGGTTAAATGGGATAGCGCCTAGAAGATTTGCCGTTCCAACAGTTATCTTAGGTAGTAATTTCTATCTTTTTGCTAACTAAATTACCGGGCGTTGCTCGGTATCATACTTCCTTCATAACTTATTATATAAGAGGATAGGGGTTAGTTAGTAGTTGTGAGAACAGACTACAGTGTTAGTTATTATTTTATTAAACCGCCGCACAAAACCCAATGCTTAGCATTCCTAAAGAGCTTAACTACGCTAAATGAATTTTAAATGCAATGAAGACCGAAATCTGGTTGTCAAGCGAATAATGTATTGTTGATTTCAGAGAAAAATGTAGGTTTTTGCAGCTAAAAATACGATTTTCAGACAGTTACGAAGTGGAAAAGATAATATTTTTTAAAGAATTAAAAACTTCATTCTTTCAGCCATTTCATAAAATAATTTCAACCCTCTGTATTGTGTGGAAGTAATTTAAAGAAGCATACAATTAAACCACTGCAAAAAGCCCAATTCATAGCGTAGACCACCAAAGGGCCTCTTTTTGAGACCTTTTGGGGCCCTGAGATCTTTGTTAAAAACCCTACAATTTTCGTCATACCTTGATCTATTAGTCTGCAAAATTTCAGCGCGATGGAAAAAAACTGTAGGTTTGTATAAAAGACAGAGATACAGACAAACAGGCAATCATTCTTCTCAGACTTATACTTACTGATATTTACTGTCGTCTTTCTTATTATTATTACTTTGTAGTTACATTTCTCATGGCCAAGCATAGGAAGTAGTTGAGTGGTAAGGTTGTCGCGCATTGCGTTGTTACAATATCACCACTTTATCATTTGATATTAAACTTCTTTTGTATTGTCTGAACGACATAATCGGCTCATCTTATTTTTATCATTCCATCCTCATATCTTGGAATTAGTCGTCATGTTTTGAAAATCGTGGCTTCTCTAATCACTTACGTAGACTTGGTATCTCTAGCATTTACGTAAGAACGAAGCTTACTCGGTTCGCACTGTATCGTGCAAATAATTCTTTGAAATTCTTATCTATAAAACATCTTTCTCACTCAGCAACTCTTGGATGAATGATATTTCTGCGATTATTTTCGCAAAGTATTGCAGCTATGAGACGTTTTTGGCAGAATCCATGGTCAATGCTGCCACACGATTGGCCATGTTAAATTTACATCCTTCGATATGCGGTATCAATTTAATATAGCACCTTCACTGTTATTATATTATAATAACCTCCTATAATCACCAGTTATCAAAATAATAATGGAATGTTTAGACAAATTTTGGGATCCAGGCCCGCCATCATTCAGGCTATTGCTTTCTTTTTCTTGGATGAGAGATAACCAGTGAGGTTTAATGAAAGCTCTTATCTATTTTGGCGCGCAAAATTCTTGCTTTTTGCCCGCTTTTGACGTTCTTCAACCAAGGGTGACACTGCAGTAAATTATATTCAATCGATGGTCTCCTAGGTTACCGAAGTTATGAATAAACATTTCCGCGAAACGTAGAATTGTGGCGGAACTCAGTGGGGAGCGGTGTAAAACCTGAAAATATTTCCTTGCGTCTAATTTATTTTCACGTTCGTGAAAACATGCTCTGCACTTAATTGACGGCCTTCTTTGTTGTTTACCTTTATTGTTATATTGTCAAAAAAGGTGATCTGCAAAATGGTTACTTTTCAGAAGGAAAACATAACATTACACTGCTGCCTACAATCAAGTTGTTCTTTCGTTAATATGCAGTAAACATTGCATAAAGTTGAAGAGTGGAAAATTTCCGTGGTTTTTATATGTTTAAATATAGTAATATGAAGTATTTAGTATCGTAATACATGCAGGTGTGCAAGAATTTCTTTTTTTGATGTTTAAGTTTTGCCTCTTGTATAATTTGCTCATACGTATATCCTAGGGTTTTCTCGCCCGCGGCATTTCTCAGGACCAGTTACACCATCTTTGCTGTAGCATAATCAAAGTTTGAAATTCCGGTGGGTGAAAACCATCCAGTTAGAAGGAGAGGGAATTACGTCATCAAACTATAGTCTGACTACCGAAATAACCAATCATAACTTTCCCGACCAATGACAATATTGATAACAACAAGATTCTTGAATATGTGGTCGTTTATGCATTTACTCATAGGCAAAATTTCGCCAAATTTCTTGGCATCTTTTAGTTTCAGCAGCTATAGGAAGCATGAATTAAATACTACATTATTAATGGTGCAATATTATCTTTTATTTGACTGATATTTTATGTAATGAAATAAAAATATCTTGATAGGTCTTTAACTTGCTAGTTTTTTCGCTCGGAACGTTTGAAAACTGCTCTACAAGTTGCATAGTCAAACTTTCAAATTCCGGTGGGTGAAAACCATTGAGGTAAATGGAGAGGGAATTACGTCATCAAACTATTGCCTGGCTACCGTAAAAAGCAATAATAATTTTCTCAACCAATGATAATATTAATAACAGTAAGATTCTTGAATATGTGGTCGTTTATGCATTTACTCTTAGGAAACGTTTCTCCAACTTTATTGGTATCCTCAGGGATATGCAACAAGAAAAAAGAGATTTATACCAGGAATATTAGATATTACTTTTATAAACGATATTCTTTTTAGTGAATACCTCGTCAATGTCTTCGACATTGCGTATCAATATGCTACATTTATTCAGAGGTCCGATCATGGATATTTTTTGGTATCTCTAATGGAAATGGAAACCCGATTGCTATTCTTCTTAACCCGGTTTCTACTTCTAATCACTATCAATAAAATCTAATTTTCGAGTGGGTTCCAAGAAGTGTGATTTCAAAGAAGACACTGCAGTAAAGGATATCCTGAGGGGCGATCAAGGATATTCTTATTTATATATTATGATAATATAATAAATTTTATTCCACCATTGGATACAAAATCAATCAATGTATAACCATCATATATACCAGCAACATTCCTAAGTGGCATTAGGTACCTCAAATAGATAAAATCTGTTTTTGGGGTTACCATCTCAACATCAAAAGAGGCAGACATTGATACCAATCACTGCAATCACAATTCCCAGCAAATCACTTTTTCACAAATATGTGTGTCCATGCGATCAAGATGGATGTTCAGCGACTCAATCATAGTATAATCATAATACAAGGAAATAAAACTATATTTTGCAACACAAACCTATACAACAATACTTTACATCGTCTACTTATGCAAAAGTCATATATTACATACACTTTCCTATGCTTTATAAATAGATTTTCAATGTTTGGTTTACAAAATAGCCATAATTTTGTTTCGTAAAAAAGCTGGTTCTCAATTCAACAGGTAGAGAACGAAACAGTTTGGGTGCAAGGTACTTGTATGACTGTTTAAAATTTTGCTTAATGGGTTTGGGAATACAAATACCAAATTTTCCTCTTGATTTGCTGACATATTCACTCGGCTCAATTCTATTTCCTCCTCTATTATTAAAAGTTTTTAAGACCTTGTTAACAAATAAATGTCTCAAGGGTAATGTATAGCTCTTTAAATAGGGGAAAGGGATTTCACGTGTGTTTGATTTTTTATATCCTTACTGGAAATAGAAACCCGATTGCTGTTCTTCTTGCTCCGGTTGTTACTTGTAAACGCTATCTAATCAAATCTAATTTTCGAATGTGTTCCGAGAAGTGTGATTGCAAAGAAGACGCTGTAGAGGAAGAGCGCGTCATTAACTGAGCTAGCTATAAAAATTGCGCTTTCGCTCCCAAGAATATCTTGGGTACATAGAAAACAGTAGAAACTCCAGTTCAAAGTATTGACCACTGAATCATACTCGGTGAGTGGAATAGTATTGTGAACTGCATTGAAAAGGAGGAAATTGGATGTAGCTCAATGTCGAATCAGGAAATTCAATTCGTTGAAGAGAAAGTAACATTTTCACCATTCGCACGCCAGCTTAGTCATGTAGAAAATATTAAATTATCTATCGCTTGATTAGGTATCTCTATCAGCCTCATAATTATCGGCATCGGTGTTGCTGGGAGTGGAAATAGCGACGGCTTGAGATTCGTGAAAATGATTGCGAAATCTCAATCCATCTTGGCTCCTTTTTTGTAAGAGAAATATGCGCCGGCTATTTCACGATAAAACTATAAAACTTGTAGATTGTACAGTGTCTATCAATTTCGTATACGAAATTTATGACAAAAATTTTTGTAACCCTTTGAAAATATTTTGTAAGATTTTACAGAAATAATTGAGTTCGCCTCGTCTTTTTTTTGAGAAATTAATTTTAAAATCCATTCGTGGTTTGCGGCTTTTAATTGGGGTTAACGTATAATTCATTGAATAAGTTGAAGTAAATGTCAATTGCGAAGATAAAATACATCTCGGTGATACTCGGAAAGTTTTTGTGCTCACGCCGCACGGAAAATGATTAAACGCACTTTCCTGTGCTAAAATTATTCTATAGTATCTCATTTTCCCCATCGGTGGACGGTGATATGTGACCATATGTACGTATACAGTGTGTCCCATTGATCGTGTGTCATTTTTGACCTGTAATTTTAGGCACTATATTTTATGCCATATGGATGAAATTTGGTACCTGGGTAGAAAATGGTTGTAAGTTTTGTTGAGTGTAAGCAAAATTTTATACATTTGACTTTTTGACCCCAGAAATAAGGTCCAACCAAAAATCCCAAATTTGCCTTATGGGCTTTCAATGTTAAAGTATTCGAAATACAAAAAAGACAGAATTCTTTTTCGAAACTTTCAATTATTAGGTTTTTGGGCACGAAGAACACATTAGAAGAGCTTTCGAGTGCGAAAATGCAACCGTGACCCCTGAAAGGGCACAGTCAATGTCACAGGAGTGACCAAAAGTGAATCGCCCCTACAAACCGGTCGAAACACAGGTTTAAAAAGGTGCCAAGGTCGATGGTAAGATCTTCAGGTCACTCTTGTCATTCCTTGACCTTAAAGGGTAACTCCGGGGTCAAAGGTCACAGGGGTGCCAAAAATGAATCGAGCCAACAAATGTATCGAATCATAGGTTTATAAAGGTGCCAAGGTCGATGGTAAGGTCTTCAGGTCCCTCTTGTCATCTCTTGACCTTCAAGGGCTACCCTGGGGTCAAGGGTCACAGGGTGACAAAAATGAATCGAGGCCACAAACGAATCGAATCATATGATTAAAAAGGTGCCAAGGTCGATGGTAAGGTCTTCAGGTCACTCTTGTCATTTCTTGACCTTAAAGGGTAACTCCGGGGTCAAAGGTTACAAAAGACAAAACTTACAACCTTTTTCTACCCAGGTACCAAATTTCATCCATATGGCATAAAATATAGTGCCTAAAATTACAGGTCAAAAATGACACACGATCAATGGGACACTCTGTATACCGTAAACCGGGGTGAAGTCGGTTAGCGGGATGAAGGTGGTACAAACGCCAAAATTTCGCATCTGGAGGGGATTGGCGGACTATCGGAAGAGGGCGGTAGACGACGGCGTGCCGTGAACACACCGCCGTAAAGTGTGCTAAAATGCAGATTTAGCGCGACAAATGTCGATTTTTCGAAATTTTTTCAAATACACGCTCATAAATATGCCCATGAAGTAGGGAAAACTCTATTTCATGATAAACATTGCGATTTAAAGCTGTTAGAATAGTGTAATTCTTTATACAGGGCTTGAAAGTAGCTATACACTGGGTGATTATAGAGGTTGCATTGCTGAAATTCGAACTCGAAACGATTAGTTGATAGATTAGTTTTATCAGTAACATTTTTATTGAAGAAAATTGAAGGGTGAGAACAGGAGACCTACAAACCTTAAAAACTGTACCAGCTTCACCCCGATTCTCGGCATCTATGATAATAATATGTGGACTAACTCTCCTCTATGTGGAGTATCTATGTGGACTATCCATGTGGACTAACTCTACTCTCTTACTTGGATGTTATTAAGTTCATATTTCTAATTGATAAATTTTGTTTCCCCTTCACTTTGCGATATCAATTGAGTTTAAAGGGCGTGAAATTTGCGTTCGAATCGATTTAATATTCGGATCCATGTTTGTTCCATGAAAATTTCAGAGCCCTTGAGTTCCTTCTCTTCGGTCGCAAAATGGTTTTAAGGAGTAGAATCGATCAGTCCTCTGTTGCGAACTCCTCGTGCTTCTGACAGCTGTCGCAACACTCAGGAAGTGGGATAAATGTCATCCTTTGTCCGCCTCAGTTTGACGACGAGCGCAGCTTCGTTGTTGTTGAGGAAAGAGCAAATTCCGCGTACTGACCTTCGTAACAGGTTCCATAAAGAGGGATACAATGAATTATTTAAGCTCATAAGGTAGTTTGAACGAAATATCATTTAACCCAAAAATTATTGAATTCAGTGTCATTTTAATGAAAAATATCTCACCCTTCCAAAGATACCAAAATATCAGTCCCTTACCATACTACTTTCGAGATATTTTCAAAAAATTACCAGCTATTTTACATGGGAAATGGTACGTGTATGCACTGCAGAAAGACATAATTTAATATATGACGAACTTCTAACAACTGGATGTCGTCTAAAAACTAACAGCGTGTAGTTTGTATGTTTTCTCAACATTTTTTTTAAAATAAATCTCATCGTCACCCCACCTTTTTTTTCTGAATCACAAGAAACTTTCTCTTGTGAAGGAGTTTTAAACATACCGCGTGAAAAAATTAGTCAAATCAAAGACTTAAGTGTATATTTAAATTTAATTACTTAGAATTTCAGTCATTTAAAAGTATATTATTGCACCATTAATAATTCAGTATTTACTCCATGCTTTCTGCAGCTGCTTAAATTAAAACGTATAATTCGAATATGGTCTCTAACATGACTAGGGAACTATCTCGCTCTAACTAACCAGCGTTTTGTTTACCAAACCACCTAACTAACTAACTAACTTAATAGCATCCAAGTCAGAGAGTAAGGTAGTCCACTTATTATTAATATTGATACCGTGAACCGGGGTGAAGCCGGTACACTTTTTGAGGTGTTAAGGTCTCCTGTACTCACCTTTCCATTTTTATTCGATGAAAATTTGACTGAGGAAACTTTATCTATCAACTTATCGACTAATCGTTTCCCGTTCGTCTTTTAGCAATCCAATCCCTGTAAGCTCAAAAATAGAGTGAACTTTTTTCTACTTTCACTTCGTGAAGTTGGATGAAGATCGTACACCAACGTTTTTTTGTTGTTTTTTTTGTCGGTCATTTAAAAGTATATTATTGCACCGTTAATAGTGCAATATTTATTTCATGCTTCCTAGAGCTGATGAACGTTTAATTCGAATACGGTCTCCATTATGACTAGGGAACTATGTCGCTCAAACTACCTAAACAGACTTAAAGCAAATGGAATAGTGCCGAAGTTGATGAATATAAACACAGGTATCACGCGGTACCCAGTCGTCGTAATTGGAGCCATAGTCAGACGCTCTCCGTGGTTGTTGAAATTTATTCTTATTGATTCTGGCAATAGGTGCTTGTGTGTTTTATAATTATGCTTTTTTTTTCTTACTGAATTTTTTCTGTAAAAATGCGCTTCGTATTTCTTTTCCATCTGAATGGAGGCATTTATATTTCTGAGATAACTTGATGGAGGAAATATTGCGTGACGCAATAATTTCTTCGCTAGATAAACACTGTATTCCTATTAAGTTTCCTATTAATATTTCTGATCGTGATATCCCTGAGTGATACTGATTTATTTCTGTTTCTTAATTGCCAAAACATATTTGCTAGCTGATAGTATTAATTCTTAGCCTTTGCACTAGGAAATGACTAACATTTATATGGTGTTTAAAGGTGTCGTGTTTGACTTAAATTCTAGTCAGCCTTGTGAGCAACTTCGTAATTGTTCGTTCAGAGTAATTCTTTTTCTACATCATAGCCGCTAGGCCGTTGTGAAATCTTTGTGATTTCCTAGGGGTGGGTATTCCGACTCCCTCTCCCTTACTTAGGTAAACATAGTCATAATACCAACCCTTTTTTACTTATGTGAAGAATATAATTGAAGGTAAAATAGAGAGAAAAGCCCCGTGAGGAAGACCAAGTAATAAGTTCATGGGTCAAATAATGAGAAAAGTACATAGGATGAGGTACTAGGAGGTAAAGGAAGTGGTATTAGATAGGGAAGGGTGCAGTCAACCAATCCTAGGATTGAACGACCAATGAATATCGGTTACTTGCAGGCTTAGGAAACAGCTCTATGACGAATAATAGGGCCAACCCTCCGAATTATTACTGAATCCATTGATGATTAACATCGCTGTTTGCGCGGGAATCGGTGCTTCCTTTGTAGAGGCCCGTTGATCATAGTTAATAGATTCCAAAAAAGAATTAAAACATTGCTGTTAAAATTATTTGTATAAAAAAGGGTTAAATCTTTCCGTCTTCGCTTGTGGCAATGCACGTAAGATGCTGTGTATGATGGCTGCAGTTGGCCTCGCTTATGTGAACAGAGGGAACTCCTCAAAGTTTTGCAGGATATGTTTTTTTTTAATTCTTCTCGTGCTTTGTTCGCTGCCCTTTAATGCAGGACTATCGTAATTGTACCGCAAGTGCCTTGCTAAGCGCTCATCAAACCGATTCAAGGTAAGTGAGATAAGCTGAGTACAAAGCTTTTCATAGTCCACTTAATTTATTTCTATCCATAAGAATAATTATGTTTTCAGCAAATCTCGTATTGCCAAGGTAAATAGTCTTTACTTATCCATTTTTATCACGACTCGACGGCAGAAATATGACATTTCCTATTTGGAGAGGCGATGCACAAGTCAGATCATTCGCGCTGTGAAGGACAGGTGGGCTGGTTTGTCTGATAAGGACTGTATTTGAAAATGGGGGAAGATTCGTGAGATATCCGGCGTTTGCGTTAACCTGCTCCTAACGAAAGGCTCCGAGGGAACCACCGTTAAACAATTCACTCAACGGGCGAAGTAGTTGAAATATTCTCTCCTCATAGCACCCTACATCTATAACCTATCTTGTACATACCTCCCTGCGAGACACCGCATGGGCGTGTGGCTGGGGGTATTGGGACACCAGCCGTGTAAAGATGTAAGGGATAAGGTTTTGGGAGGTGAAATTGTGTCGTGTATTATGGGAGTGTATTTATTGGAGCTCAGTTTTTATTGTTGTCGCTTATTGTACGCGGAAAGCACAAGTACTTGTACCTATCTGTTCGGCAATGTATCTCTCTTATTTTATCGCTTCTGTCAGACTTAGAGATGTAGTGAGGGGTCATGATAATATTTTCTGTGTCGTTCTGAATTACGCCAGTTCTGAATTTCTCAAGTATGCCAAGCCTAGCGTGTAGCCTCCGAGTCTGTATGAGCTCCCACCTTAATCCCTCTACAAACTGTAAAAAACTATATGTTCGCTAGTAGCAGTTTTAACAAAGTACGCAGATTTTCTTTGTATTTTATTATTTTTTTGTTAAATCCCTATGACCAGGGTCCCAAATGCTCGCGGCGTATTCGAGATGTGGCCTAACCAAAGTGAAGTGATATAGTAGGGATTGAAATTCCGCTGAAAAATCCTTGTGACTGCGGGAATTCGAACCCACTCCCCTGAATGGGAAGCCGATACTCTAGTCCCCGCCCTATTCATGTCCTTCCCCTATAATTTTGTCTCATATTGAAACGAGGTCATTTTTTGAGACACAGTAATCATGATGTAGCATTGACATTCTGTAGGATCTCCAGCTCATTACGTAATGGTGTCTTCATTTAATCCATGAGTAAGCTCTTGAAGCAACAGTAGTTTTGTAAGTTGAATTTTTCAAAGCCATTGTCAGAGAAATATTTGAGAACCTTCCGGCGTGAATGGGACTAAATTGTTTCTGTGTCATGCGCGGAATACATTTTTGCTTCGGCCCACTCCGCGCATGACCTTGTAATTTTTAAAAGGATGCTGTCTCGGCTTCGAAGTAATGTATCGTAGTTTGTGGGTCATATTTTTGATGGAGTCATGTACAAAAATGCAAAAAAAAATTCCTTTGTGTGCGTACAATGGAAGCATCTCGAGTATTATTCGGGAATCGTGTTAGCATGTCGGCGCCGAAACTGCCTCTCGCCGAAACAGTTATCGTCATTTCCCGCCCAGCGCCCCGCGGCGCGTCCGGTGGAAACAAAGCAAAACTCTCCCACAGTCGTCCAATCATTCGCAGGCAAGGATCCGCAATTTAAAAACGTGACCAATCAGGTCAAATTGAAACTGTGTCCTTATCCTCGTACTGTCATTATTAAAAATGTGTGTTTGTGGACGGAAGTTATTCGTGTCATCACATTTTTCGTAACACTGACCTATAGTGTTTGTAGTGGGCCTGATTGGGCTTTCCAGGGCGATGAAAATGAATTTTTCCGTGGAGATCGGGTTGGGTATGGTGGCCAAGGTTCCCTTCTTGATGGTCAACGCTTAGATTCTCGGTAGTGGTGGAGATTTTCTAGCTGAGTCCCTATGCTTACTCAATTGCTAAGTGGAGAGTGCCATAGCTACATCTGCATACTAACCAGCGACCCGCCACATTGGCATGTGGAAGGGATTATTGGGACACCAGCCGTATAAAGATGCAAGGGATAAGGTTTTGGGAGGTGATTTGATGACGCGTATTATGGGAGTGTATTTAGTGGAGCTCAGTTTTTATGGTGATCGCTTATTGTGCGCGGAAAGAACGAGTTTTTGTACCTATCTGTTCGGCAATGTATCTCCCTTATTTTATCGCTTCTGTCAGACTTAGAGATGTAGTGAGGCGTCATGATAATATGGCCTGTGTTCCTCTGAAACACACCAGTTGTGAATTTCTCAAGCAACAAACTAAGGATCGTGGTTTGATTTCCATTTCAGGCCGAATTTTCTCGTTGCAGTTTCAGCTTAATTCGGTTACTGGCTTGAGTACTGTTACAAGAGAAGGATTTTACATCCTGTCATTATGCAATCACACAAGTGTTTATACAAGTTCCCGCTTTACGCGGTGTCATTTTTCTTAAGAAGAGTTTGTACATAAGATTTGTACGAACAAATGTATTGTGTAATTGGCCGTGCCAAAGCCGGGTTTTTCGTCTCCCTTACTCAACTTTAATACCCTCACGCCCTTGTCCTTCGTCAGTACTTCCATAAATAGCCGCTTTACATTTGCGAGGAAAGTTCCTTACCCATTAATCTGTGTAAAAATAAACTTACTAATTATAGAATAGAAAAGAATTTATTTCAAGAAACTAGTCCTTCGGACTCTAGTTTCAACATGATTACATTTTAAGAAATAAACACACTCTCCCAGGTACTTTTGTATAAATTACAGAAAAAATTACAAAAGTTTGAGAACATAAACACTGTGGATAATATACCGAATAAAAAAAACAATGATAAAAAATGAAAAAGTAATAGTTTCACTCTCTCGGGTGCTGCATTACAGAGAAACAAATATTAATAATAGTATCGGGCAATATACATTACCAGCATGCATGTATGCCAGTACACTTTGGAACTCATTTATATGTTACTCAGTATACATGTTTTATTTATATGGATCCTCAATGGACACGTTCGATTTAGTTTCCACGTTTTAATACTTATTTATGTTGCATTTGGACTAGAAATTTGGGTTTTGTAGATTCAAAGGTTTTGGTATTTTTTCCTTTCAATAAACTTCTTCAAAAATTTATGTGCTATAGACGCAAGGATAAGGTGGCTACGCCACGATTCTTCGTGATGACTCGCAGGGCGTGGTGAAGATTCGTCGTGACTCACGAAGAATTACATCCGGGACGACGATTGCCAAAGCAATGCCACGCCACAAAAACAAACTTTTCGGACCTTTGAAGAGGCTATATTTTTAGGTTTTATGTCAGCAAGAATTTTCGAAGTATTCAATTAATGTCAACCGTTAGGGCAGTATTTTTCCCTAGTCACAATAGAGACCATATTCGCGTTTTATTTTTATGATTTTCTTCTTCTAAGATGAAACTGTCCTCAGATAGGTTTCAATTGAACTGCTCCCTCCATGCTCGTCTATCCTGTGCTGCCTCCCTCAGCTCTTCGCTCCTTCTATTCATAATATCCTTCAACATATTATTTCTTCGTCTTCCTATCTCTCTCTCTTTCCCTCGATCTTTCCTTCTAATATTCTTTTCAGCATGCAATCTTTCCTCAGGACGTGTCCCAACCAGTTTGCCTTCATCTTTCTTATCGATTTAAAATATTCCTTTTCTCATTCATCCTTGCTAGCACTTCGTCGTTTCTCACTTTATCACTCCATTTTTATCTTTCCATTCTTCTCCATAGCCACGTTTCAAAACCCTCTACATATTTCTCCTCTTTCCGCCGAACTATCCATGTTTCTGCTTTATAAAGCACAACACTCAAAATAGAATATGTGGCAAACCATTTCCTTAAGCCATGTGTATTCCTGTGGCTGAAAGAAGTTGGTTGACTTGACTGAAGGCTGCCTTTCCCTGTGATATCCTATCCCTTATTTCCTCCATACAGCTTCCATTCCATGTTATAATTCTTACGAGGTGTCTAAAGGATGGTATTTGTTCTGACCTTTTTCCGTCAATGGTGGCATTTAGAACTTCTTCCTCTTTTCCTGCCTTCATTACTTTAGTTTTCCAAATGTTAACCATCATTCCAAAATATTTTCCTTCCCTCTCGATTATAATTTAAGCAGCTGTTAAATGCATTGTTTAATCATCGTAATATTAATGGCACATAAGTACTGTTTTAAATGACTGAAATTCTCAGTAATTAACTAAGTATGTTTACGGAAGTCTTAAACTTGACTTATTTTGGCACACTTTGCTATGAAAACGCCTTCTAAACCGAAGGTTTTTTGCGATGCTATAAAAATTATTTCCGTGAGTAGCTCATTTATTTTTAAAATGCTTGAGAAAACGTACTAACTAAAAACTGTCAAATTTATGACGAGGTGTGTGCTTAGAAATTATTCATTTTTCAAATCAAGTCTCTCTGTAGTTTTCACCCACGTTACACACACTGTTCACAATGTGTAAAATATGATTCTTGTATTATATCCTTTGGTGAGTGTTTTGTGAGTTTCACCGCTTGAACAGATTTACTTACGGTAATTTGAGCGAGATTTTCCCCTCGTCGTAATACAGGCTACATTCAATTTTGTTTTATTACTGCGACTTTAAGCACCGTGAAGATACTTTTTATAATTGATCCTCTATGGACAGAGTTATGAAACATCAGCATGAAAAAAATACTGCTACTATATTAGTTTTTTAAAGTGCTAGTTAAGCATTTAAAAAAATGCAATTTACCTGATAGGTAATAACATTTTTTTGAAATGTGACGTATTTGTGTTGTATATATTTACTTTAAAATAATACTTAACAATAATATTTACACAAGGTATACTTCAACATATCCTTCATAACGTACCTTTTTTTAAACTTTCCCAATTATTTCTTCATATGACCGCTGAAACTATTTATTTCAGCGCTCCACTAGGCACGCCATCGTCAGTGAATAGCGTCACACATTCATCTATTCAAATTGTTTGACAAACTGCTGAAAGAGTCCCAATTTTCCTCCAACTTAATCCGAAACGTTACAATTCTGTCTTGCGCAGCAACTAAATGGAAAAGCCTCTCAGAAAGCAGATGTTTCATTGATTTTGAAGCGTAACAAATTTGACTCGCTCGTCCATGGAGGGTTAATGGCGCAAACCTATTGTTCTATATGACTTACCCTTCTAGTTCTTAATGAAATATGCTTGTTCAAGTCTTTAATTTGACTTACTTTTTCACACCGTGCGGGGAAAAATGATTCTCTTCGAAAGTTTTTCGTTCTTTTGCGATTCTAGAAAAATTTCTGTGGAGAGGGATTCATTAGTTTTCAAAAATAGTTTGTAAACAATAAGAGGTGCCCACCGCCAAATTTCTAGCGAGACTTAGGTGTGAGAATTCCTCGTCTTTAAATAGTTATTTTGTAAGGTAAACGACAACTGAGGTCACTTGCGCCATTGAGGTCAGGTGGGTAGGTCGGTAAGGGAAGGTTTATCGGGGAATGGAGGAAGGGTGGATAGAAACCCGGCGTCGGAATTAGCCTGTTGTTAACGAAAGACGCCAAGGGGACCACGGTTTAACGTCTCATCCGACAGACGGAGTACTGAACTTGAAGTGCCCTCTACAAGACACGCAATTAGGGATCGGGTTTCCTCTGAACAATATCCTCGGGTTTTCTCTGAAAATCGTCGCCGGGTTTAGAACCCGTCGGTGTGGTATTACAGTACTCTAGCCACAATGCCAACTGGGCCCCCTCTCGGGAGTCCATACCCTTATTGTTTCCCATGTAAAATGGTTGGTATTTTTTAGCATATATTTCTAAAAGTTATGGGATAAGTGGCAGATATTTTGGCTTCTTTGGAAAGGTGAGATATTTTTCTTCGAAATTAGCTCAAATTCATTTAATTCTGGTTGAATTGATATCTTATTCAAACTACCTTAAGAGACACGTAGTCCTTGAATTTTTCGACTTTCGCAAGTCCTTCCACCGCGTCTAGGTTTTAGTCCAAGCTGGACGGAAAGGAAGACTAACGTGGAAGTGCTTGAGATGGTGGGCGAGGAAAGGATACTTCTAAATGAAATTTGAGATTGGCAGAGTAGGTGGCTGGTGAATGTAATAAGGGGCGACGGGTTGCTCAAGAATGTGATAGAGGGAAGGATGAAGGGCTAGCGGAGAAAGTGGAAAAAAGAGAATAGATTTAATGGGCGCGATGAAGAAGGGTAGATCGTATGCCGAGGCGAAAAAGGATATACTATAGCGCGATAGACCCATGAAAGTGTAGAAAACAGGGAGGAGATTCTCCAGAATTAAACAAAACCTACCTAAACCGGTGGAATACTTTTTAAAAATATGAAATATTATCATTCTCTTTTCTTTTTTGACCACTGCGTTGAATTTTTCTTTTTTTAAGGTTTTTGGTCAAATAATAAAACTATGTAGTACTCATGTTTTTGTACGTTTTAGTTTATTTTTTAATCCTTCCTCGGGGCATTTAATGCTATTTAGTAAGGATTAGTATTCTACCGGTAAAAGAAAGGTTTTGTTGAAAGTCAAAGAATCTCCTCCCGGTTGTCTACCCATTCAGGCTGTTATCTACCTTTAGTATTTCCTTTTTCGACTTTTAATACGATATACTTTTATTCATTCCGTCCATGAAAGCTATGCTGTTTCTTCTCCCTCCTTTGAGAAAGAATAGAATTAGAATTTTGTTTATAGTATCATGAAGTATTTTCTGTCAATACTCTTGAAAAACGTGAAAATTTCTAAAACCAAACTATTAAAGAAAGACATTTTTTTGTTTCCTTGATTAAAATGACTTTATGTGATGATTAAGTTTCATATTGGTTTGATTTGCGTAATTTTCACGCTTTAATGTACATCCACATCTACGAAATACCGTGTAAGCCACCACTATGGTCTGTGGCACGGGTGTTTCCACACCAGGCATGCATCACTCATCTCAGTTTAAATCAGAACCGCGCACGTTTCCCTGTAATGCAAGGCGTAGGCCAAAAGCAGTCAGGATAACAGTGCGCGATCAGACCAGAAACTAGGAGAGTGCTACATGGACGAACATGCTACCATACGGTGCTCTACTTAAAATACGACTACTGGTTAGAATTACTGCGACGAATCAATAGTTCTACTAGGTACTAAATCATGTAAGAGCTATATCATGACCGAAATTGCTTGGGAGGTTAGTACCTATTAATGATGGTCAGACATTTAGCTCAAATGCAATACCAAGTTTACCTAGTGAGGATCAAAGTATTCTAGAACTGATCTATCGCAACTATTGTAGTCCCTTGTTGTACGTGGAAAAAATGACATTTTAAATCTATTGGTTCTCCAGTCTGTTTCCTCAATTTTATGCCTGTGATCGTTTCTACAATAATAGTTTGGCACTAACAAAATACGTTGAACGTCCGACAAAAAATAGTCTACTATACTAGTATAATAGTACATCAAACCTTCGTAAAAGATTTACTCTATATTTTTCCCTTCGGTAGGATAGAGGTTCCCACCCTTATTGCCTCAACAACTTAGTAACACTGCTATGTTTATCGTAATAATTTTTAACAAATGTAGCTGACCTCTGCTCTATTTGATCTATATTTGAAACTAGTCCTACTTCTTAAGGGTCCCATATACTAGCAGCGTACCCCAAGTGAAGTCTCACGAGAGAAAAATAACATCGCTACTTCACTTTATCGTCACATGAGTTTCATGAGTGTTGGCAGAAGAAAAGTACATGATACCACAAACAGCATTAAATGTTCTTGGGAGGATTTAAAATAATCCGATTCGTCGAGAAACATTAATATATAGTTTCTTATTGGAACGAAAGCCTAAAAAAAACTCAAGGAAGATGAAATATTATTCAAATGGCCCAGGATTACGCTCCAGCCTTGCTTCATCTTTTGATCCAATGAGTCCTAAAAGCTAATGATAAGGCCAAACGCTTGTCCTCCAGCGCCGTTATGCCGTAGCGTGGGTGTCGGGTACAGTTTGAATGACGGAAGTATTGGATAGTGTGTCGCCGTGGGTAATCGATCGCGGAGCCCACGGGTGGGGACTGGCGCGTCTCCCCTCCCCCCTCCCTCCGCCTCTCTTTGCGTCCTCGCATTGGGCGGCATAGACAAACGCCGGATCTGGGAAACGGAAGGGAGGGGTTTGTGCGCTTTCGAGGAACGCAGTCATCGAATCTCCACGCTTGGAGTAAACATAATTGCATAGAGTAGGCTCGTGTGATGATTTTTTAATTCATTATTGACAGGGATGTGAGTCCTTAGAAAAAATGGCAAATTTTAGTGAAAACTGGTGTTTGGAAGAACGAGTGGGTTAACTCTTGTATCATATTTCGGTCTGAATCACATCCGGTGTTCCTCAAGGAAGCGTGATCGGCCCTCTTTTATTCATTATTCATACTAATGACATAAGTTCTCAAGTTAGCAGTGAATTAATATTATTTGCAGACGATACAGTTATCTGCCGTGAAATAACCGAGGACGCAGACTTAGACGTTCTGTCATCAAACCTTAACAACATTCATTCGTGGTGCCAGGAGACGGGGTTGGAAGTAAATATCAGTAAATTCGCCACAGTTCTCTTCCTGCTAAAGTCTTCGCGCAAATGTCATACCTATAATGTGGGTGGAGTAAACATCAAATCATCAGATACAGTTAATTATCTTGGAATTACCTTAACCTCTGATATATCGTGGGGAACACACATACAAAACATATGCGGCACAGCATTAAAGAAACTAGGTATTGTAAAGCGTATTATAGGAAGGTCCTCGGATGAAAAAGTAAAAGAAAGATCCTACTTCCCTCTGGTTAGACCACACCTCGAATACACCGCGAGCCTTTTGGTCGCTTCGGAGCGACACAGAGAAGATTATCATGACGCGTCACAAAATCTCTAGGTCTGACAGAGGAGATAAAATGGGAGAGATACATTTCCGAACAGATAGGTACAAAAACTCGTTTTTTCCGCGCACAATTAAGTGGTCCAAATAAAAACTGAGCACCAACAAATACATTCACATAATACACGTCACCATTTCACCTCCCAAAACCTTATCCCTTACATCTTTACGCGGCTGGTGACCTAACTTCCCCTCCTACGTGCCCATGCGGCGTCTTGCAGGGTAGTAATGAGATGTAGATCACCCCTTTTCCGCTCACTAGTGGAAATTATCGTTGATAATTTAGAG
Source organism: Ceriagrion tenellum (assembly GCA_963169105.1). Taxonomy (NCBI): domain Eukaryota; kingdom Metazoa; phylum Arthropoda; class Insecta; order Odonata; family Coenagrionidae; genus Ceriagrion; species Ceriagrion tenellum. The sequence continues at coordinate 74,587,276 of OY720644.1, read as the reverse complement.
GAAAAACTTTTTAGCTCAGGTTACATCTAATTTAATCCTGTTGTGTTGTGGTGTAGGTAGGACGTTATTATTGTGTTCTAGAACGGAATAAATCTGCAGCTAAATAATTTCAATGCTCTTGTGAGTGATATTTTACGTTTTCGTTCGCTCGAGTAAGAGGTACCAATTTTTCCCCAAATTTCTTGTGGATGATTGTATTTCGCTCGTGAAAGATCGGCATTCATCGATGCACAAAAAATCATACAATAATCACCTTTTATCCCTTAAGGTTCAAGCTATTTGTTATCATGAACTGATGGTGTTTCACTCTGTGATTCATTCTCTTTAAAACAACAGGTTTGTCCGGCTATTTTTCCCTGCGATGGGAAAAAATGGAAAATTAGTGGTATTTGTCGTTAACAGAAACTCTGCAAAGGGAAAAAGACGCCTTATTTGACACTTTCTGCGACAAAACAAGCTCTCGGAAGTTATTATCAACGGCTGAACGATTGTGAGAATCATCCAGAAAGATGGAAAGAAAGGAATAAAGGAAAGAGACACATTATCACCCAGGAAAATAATGGTAATGCTTAAATAGAGACATTTGAAATTAATGAGTTTATGAAATGGTTAGGTGAAAGAAGTATGAAGTTGAGAGCTATAGGAAACAAATATTCGAATTGTGGACTATTGATGATTGATGATTCATGCCTCGGTGAATACTTTCTGATTTTAAATTAGTATTTTTTTTCTTATCGAGCTCTGTATAGCTGTATGTAGGAGCTGTTATTCTTCAGGACTCTGAGAGGTATATTTATTTGCTGCATTCTAATTTATGGGAACCACGTCCCGTTAATTGCTTGTACTTCATTTCACCACGCATCAAATTTGCGTCTTTAGGTCGTAGTATTTTCCGTTGCATTTTGGCCAGTTAATAGGGGGATAATAATATCGTGCGTGGGGTTATATGGCTTCTTAGAGTTACTCTGATTGGCTAACTAATTAATTTTTTTCTTAGCGCCCTGATTGACTGTCCATGATGCGACTTAATTACTCGCTTCCATGTCAAGATAAGAATGCAACTACACTCCCACTTGAACTTTCTTCATTTATTCATTATTTTAAGGGCTTCTCTTATGAGTCGAGAAAAATGACGATTAGCTATATTAAATCATATGCAGCTCACACTTTACCACCGAATTTCTCATTCTACTTCTCGTTTCAATTCATAAAGTCATCTTCAGATACAAACCTGCCTTATACCTGAAGATGACCCTGTGAATTGAATCGCGTTGCAGAATCAAACATCCTGTGGAAAAGCGTTAATTTTGTTTGAATTAATATCGATTCCTACCATTACATCAAGCCTGTATCTGTTGAAACGATTAGTAATGTTGGGCCTGAGGTGTGTTCATGGTTCTCAATAACGCGCGCGCTTGTATTTTCCTTATTTTTCAATAAGGTTCCAGAGAGAGAAATCATCGTCTTCGTTCTTTAAATCAGGTTAATTTTTGCAAATCAATATTTTTTATTAATGCAGTGCATTAAAGGACAGTAACTGAGAGTATTGAGCTATTCTGGAGCGGTTTGCGTTTTGGATTACGGTAACGGAAGAGAGATAGGAGGAACCGTGATCCCATTCCTGGTTATTTTTTTCTACATCTACCAAATACCTTGGAAGCCACCACCAAAGTGTGTGGCACAGGGTGATTCCACTCCAGACACTCTTCCTCGTTCAAATCTGAACCCGGAGAAAGTTTCCCCCAGCCGCCAGCGCAGGCCAAAAACAGTCAGGTTAACAATATGCGGAAATTGCCACGTTGACTAACATGCAACACTAGTTGTGATACAACTAAGAGTTAGTATCATTTATGCGATTGTTAAATAGTCCTACAAGGTACAAAGCCATGCAGAAAGCTAAATTATATCGAGAATTTCATGCTTGAGTTAGTTTTTAGTAATTACATTAAGATTTTAATCACAAGCACAAAATCTACTCTACCTAGTGAGAGTCAAAGTTTTATAGAAGTGATCTATGGCAGTATAGTAGTCCCTTATTGTACATACCTGGAAAAAATTGGTAGATCTATCGGTTCTGCAGTGTATTTCCTTAATTTTATACCTGTGATCGTTTCTACCATAATATATAGGCTCTTGCAAAATATGTTGAACTTCCGGCGAAAAATATTCCGCATCAAATATATTTTTCTCTTCGATCAGAAAGAGATCCCCACCCTAATTCTGTCAACAATTCAGTAACATTGCTAAGTTTATCGTAACAATTTTATACGAATCTAGCTGTATCCAATCTATATCTGAAACTAGTCCTTCTTCGTAAGGATCCTATATGCTCGCGGCTTACTCCAAATGAGGTATCACGAGAGAAAAATAACATCGCTCCTTTACTTTCTCGTCACATTTTCCCAGTATTCTACCAGTAACATAAGCTAAGTAAATCGTAACAATTTTTCACGAATCTAGCTGCTCTCCGCTGTATCCAATCTATATCTGAAACTAGCCCTTGTACTTAAGGGCCCCATATGCTAGCGACTTACTCCAAGTGGGGTATCACGAGAGGAAAATAACGTCGCTACTCTCCGAGTCTCTAGTAGCTCCCACCTTAATCCCTCTAAAAGTTGTGAGACACTATTTGTTCGCTCGTAGCAGTTTTTAACGAAGCTTTCAGTTTTTCTTTGTATTTTCTTATATTTTTGTTGAAATGACCAGGATCCCAAATGCTCGCGGCGTATTTGAGGTGTGGCCGAACCAGAGCGAGATAGAATCTCTCTTTGACTTTTTCATCCGAGGACCTTCCTAGTATACGCTCAGCATAACCTAGTTTCTTTAATGCTGTGCCGCAACTGTTTTGTGTGTGTGTTCCCCACGACATATCAGAAGTTAAGGTTATTCCAAGACATCTCACTCGTTTTTTAACTGTCGGGAGGAGATGTATTGGAAACTGTTCTCCACGTGTAGTCGATCTTCCTCCCGCTTAAAAAGCCCTCTTTGCGAACCAGCTCGCTACTCGCGATTCGCGGTCCCATTTTTAGAGTCGCCGCTTCGCACGTCCTCGATCACTCAAGTGCCCCCTGACTCTACTCATCCGCTCCCCCCCTCATCCTCCTACTCTCTCCCCCTCTTGCCGAGCGAGCGTCTGCGAAACCCTTCTGCTGTCTTGTTCCTCGCCACGTCGCGAGGGATTGCAAGGAGGCGGGCCCCAGCATCCCAAGACGACAGATGGATCCCGCAAGGCCGTCACCCCTCCCATCGCTTTCCCCCACCCCCGCTCTCATGTCCCTCCCCTCCCCCATTCATGCAGTCGTCCTCTTCATCTCCGACACTGCCCAGCTTGAACGCTTCGATCTGTTCCCAGCGTGATCAAAGATCGTCTCGCATCGCCGGTTTGAAACTTGACGATTGGAGCTGGCCGCTCGCGCTCGCGAATATTTCGCCGGAATGGAAGTTTCGTGAATGTTTTTGTGATATATAAAATAAAAACATTGAAAAGGAAATCGCTTATCTATCACCACACGCTCACAAATTTGTTTAGAGTAATAGCTTGCAAGACTTTTTCAGTGGATGTACCCGAAGCATTAATGAAATTATGTTTAATTAGAGAAAAGCATCCTCTGTAAGAACGCTAATGGTTGTACATAGGCATGAAAAGCAGTGGATATTATTAATAATAATAACAATGTTTATTTTTGCTCTGGGTATAACACCCCAAAGAAAAAATAAGATGAATACGTAAAGCTATGCGCTTATGCACAATTAAAGTAAATAGGGGAAACAGAATAACAAAATAGATAAAAATACGTAGATAGGCTCCTAGGACTCTGACACAATTTTTACACAAACCATAAAGTTAGACACGGTAATGCTGGATTTAGGTTTTCTGGTGTGTGCACATACTGTTATAAAAATGGCAACAGAAGAATAAGTTACTCATTAGACACTCAGTAACTCTGCAGAAATTCAAGATAAAATAGCCGAGTTACTTCAAAAGTAAAAGGTGATTCAATTTTGCGTTAAATACATCAATAGAACTACTGATTTTAACAATAAAGTCGTCATGGTTTGTATTTTATATTATTACATTGACTCCAGCAGAATGAATACGATTCACTTTAAGAATGTATCATGCTGAAATTAACGGAGTATATTGGATTGAATGCTGGTCATTGGAGGTCAAAGAAATACCAGCCATCATAAGCCTCTTTTATTGCATTAACCTGGATTTTGTCTGCGAGACTATTTATGAAGTGAAGATATTACTTTTTAAACGCGTATTCGTCTGACGTCTATTGATTTTTACTCGGTTAACATAGATAAAAATAATGTAGAAACTATGGAATCCAGAGACGAAGATCTATCCTCAATTTTTTAGTGTATCAAAGTCTGAAACTTTTGAATGCGCAGTGGAGATCCATGATACTATACTACTCCGTCCATTGGTTGTATCCTTAAACTGTGCTCCTGTTGGCGCCTTGCGTAAGGAGAAGGCAGGCGCCGGTGCCAGGTTTCCCTCCAGCCCTAAAAAATCCCTCTGTTCTCCGTAAAAAATAATTTCCCGCCTATCCTTATGGCACAAATCACCTTAGCTTTCAGTTGCTTCCGCAAATAGCCCACCAGTCATTCTTCAGAATGGTAGTCCTATACTCGTCGCTATCATCCCTTGCAATTAGGGTTTCTACATGGAAATGGATGAGTCTAATGGAGTTGAATGAAATTTCAAAAGATTAGCTGTCGCCGATTTGAAAGAGGATTATCTCTCCCGCAACCCAGTTAGAATCGCCGTATCAAAATTCATGGGGATTTGGGAATAGCATGGGAATAGTGAAATGTATGACAGTGTGGATTTAATGAAAGGAAATATATTTCTCATCAAGGAGCTTGGTAAATTTTCATCTGTGAAAGTTGATGAATTCGGCCTCTCTTTCCTGCTTTTTATAGCTACCCTTGAACGCCCTCGGAAGTCTCCAATACATGCTTTGAGTATCAATTTGATTGACGCCTATTTATTTATGCGCCGATGTTACCAGAATAGGCATCCAGTATGCACGTCTTCGATTTTAATTTTCAGCGCTGTGCTGCCTTAGCAGTGGTGGATGGTAGTTATGGTCGGTATTTAAAAAATGTACGTATTAATATTGTCCTGACGTGTATTCAAAATCAATAATAGTACTACGGCAGTACTGACGTTATTAACGAAGTTATTTTAGAAATTTTTTGACTACATATTTGTGAGCAAAGCACACTAGTATGTATTGCATGTAATACTGTACTGTGCATTAAAATTTTGAATCGGGTAATTATATGTATATACTAATACACCTTGACATGAGTACTGCAGATGATAAGATATCTGAGCAAAATTTCATCGACGGGTACTCATAATTAACATTAAATAGGGTATGGTACACCTATGTATTTCCGCTGCTACTGTTTTACGCTAAATACGGACACTCATAATTTAAAATCACATTAATGCAGGTATTTCATTATAAAGAATGACTATTTTGGGAAATAAAATAAGTTTATAGTATATTTTAGATGCGACGATACCTGTAAAAAGCAATATTTTGAACAGTTTTAGCTACCAATTTATTGCTAAAGGCCCTTTTAGGCAATACCACCTTACTTTTCTTCTTGCTAGTACCGAATACTCTTAGGTACAAGGAGGTCCGTACCAAGCAGGCTATTGTATTTTCCACCCGTGGTAGGTTATTTTTTGTGATTATTCATTATGTCGATCTTTGAATTCGATTCCATGTGCGTTGACTCTAATAGTACTCCAGTTGGCTGACTTGGCGTTGCGGGGGTATTTGGTTCGAGTCCCAGCTTTATTGGAGATTTTTTTGCACCTTTCTAGGCTGCGATGGTGAGAAAACTTCGAGAACAATACTCCACCAGTCGGTTGGGTCGTTAAATTGATGAGGGGCTACATGTTCGTAAGGAACACAATGGAAGGGAAAGCCCAACAATCGAGGGCCGGATGTATGGGGCAAGTAAAACGGGATATGAAACAGAGGAACTACGAGGGAAGTTATCAGTGGACAGGGTAGAATGGAGGGCTGCAGTCAACCAATCTTAGGAATGAATGACTGATTTATTTATTTTCATTCCGTTGGTAATTGCAGACATGGAGACATTTCAAAATTTTAATATAATTGATCATTAATATACTACTGAACTCAATTATTTTAGAATTGATGATGATGTTAATCAGTATAGTGGTGTCGAAACATGTAGACAGCGCAACAATAGTAATAAATAAATTATATAGTAACCGCAGTTTTTTTCTCTAAAAGAAACTTCCAATGAGAAGGAGTTTGAAACATACTGCTTGGAAATGTGAGCCAAGTTAAAGATTTATTAGACATTTCGATTTAGTTACTGAGGATTTCAGTCAAATCAAAGTACTTTATTGCACCATTAATATTACAATATCTCCGTGATACATCCGAACGGCTGCTGAAATTAAAACGTTAAACTCGAATGTGGACTTCATTATGACTAGAGAAAGATGTCGTTCAAACCACCTTTTGTGCAGCTATGTTGTTAGAGCTGCCAACCATGTGCTCTTTTGTCTGTGCCAACTCCTTCCATGTGCGCCTTTCGCTTCCATATCCGCATTTTTGACGTCTAACTTAAACGCCGGCGAATGCCACCAAGTTTCTTTTCCACTATATTACTATTTTTTTGGGCTCCAGCGTGAACGAATTTGATGAATGCGGGAAAATTTTGTATGCCCGCCCCAAACAAAGCCTTTTTTTTCAAAACGATCCTCATTGCATTGTCGTTTCCTTACCCGCTATCAGCTCAATCACCCTGATTAGAGTTTTACGAGCGATCCTTTATTGAGATTATTGACATGATGTCTAATCATTGAGGGTGGGAGTGAATTCAACCGTGAAGGTTAGTGAACTTTCAGCTACATATCCTTCCCATTGGTTGGCGACAATAATGCTAGTGTATGAAATAGTTACGCCGTAGGTTTTATTGTACTCTCTGCTCTAATTAGTCATGAGCGTCGGTTACTTTCACGTTATATGATTTGAAGAAGGTCATTTTGGATAGGAATGATGTTGGAAAAGTTTGAATGATGTTAGTAAAAATATACGATTTTCCTACTCTCTGTTCCTTTTTCACTTTCATTGGTAAGTCACAGACCTGTTGTTTGCGGCCACACAAGTTACGTCTGCTATTGCACTTGGCAACGCCGACAAACTACAGACAAGTTATGTTTCAAACTGTTTAGAGCAGATGACATCGCCAATGCCATTCCTACTCGCTCGGCGCCAAACAGATTAAAACGGTTTAGAAATTAGGATTAGGAAAAGATTTGTTGTCCTTAGAGCGTTTGCTAATATGGGGCCAGATTATACATTTTTGACTATCTCTAATAAAAAAAAATATAAAACCATTTACAAAGTCTAGACGTAAGAATTCTCATTACCTTTAATATTTTTCAAGAATAATTTGTATTTTACTAATTTCAAGCTATCCGGGAATAGCCACGGAGTTCCACTTTTACGGAGTCACCCGCAAATTTTACTCATGGAATATGCGTGTTCACAGCTACAATCAGCACATAGTGTACAATTAATAATGTTAATACTTTGCAACAATTTTCCAACCATTAAAATATTATATGCTAGTTTTAATTTATCTAATCATTTTTTCCCGTATTTACTGTGTGTTATCGCATTTATATAATAATTTCATTTTTCTTCGTGTAATGTGTGACTTAGTTTTTGTAGGAATTGATTGATGGTATATTTTTTATGTTATTTGGGTGTTAATTCCACTGATAACATGATCTTTACCAGAAACGATCTGTTAAATGTTTTTGTACTTAGAGACGATGTCTATAAATTTTCGGTGATACGTGAAGTTTTAGCAGTAGATCGTTATTTATATCTGCATACACCAAGGCGCAATGATTACAGTATGAGACATTAACTGTGGATTGACTATCTTCTGCCTTATTGAAATTGGTATTGACTCCTAAAATACTTCATTTGATGGTGTTTTACGTATTTTGTTGGAGATGAATTTAGTGTGATCCTGCCAACTCAATGTATCATTGATAATTTTTCCAAAATTGTTGACTTCGTTGAAATTTAGCGTAGATTATGGTTTGGAAAGCAGCCTTTATGCCCATTACAATAGCAGTAACGTAATTTTCGACCCTTTTGACTCATCACTGGTTTCTCGTTGTCTTTTCCTCCATGTCCAGGTTCGGACGCGAGTGGTGTGGATGGCGGGTCGGAAGGCGGTCGGAAGCCGCGATCCCTCATGCTTCTCGAGAGCAACACGACGATGGAGGTGGCGCAGGTGTTGCTGTCACTGCTGCACGCGTGGGGCATGGACCAGGACCTTGACCGTGTGTGCGAGAGCACCCTCGGCCTTCTTCGACCCCTCCTGCCCGTCTCATTTGGGCTGCTCTCCAAGGGAGGTTAGTCCTCATTCCCAATTTCCATTTTTTTTTCTCGAATGAGAGGAGCGAAATTTGAGCTTGTGGATTCCTTCGCCTACCTCTGAAACTGAAAGCACCATTACATGAGCGTGAATAAGTTCATCTACGTCTACGAAATACTGTGCAAGCCACCACTTAAATATTTTTCAAATGTCTTGGGGGCTAGGAGGGCGGCCTAAAATTTGTGGAGGCGGGCGCCTTTCGTTCGAGTCCGGAACTTCGAAGGCCTCCGCTGCCAGGGGGCGGGAAACTGCCATCGTGAGGGGGGTTCTTGCCCGACGTTGCCGAGATAATTTACCCTCTGTCGGAAAAAACCACGTTGCCCACAATGAGAGGGCCCTATGGTGATGAGGTTTGGCAACACAGCAAGCAGAATCACGGAGTTCACCCAACGGAGGTCTGAAAACGACTAAATATTCGAGGCTCTACGTCACGCCTTCTGTACCCTGAATGGCTCAGGAAAAATCACGTGACGAGCAACTGTCTCTTCTCTCACCTCTTCAAATTTTAGTCTTGCTTCCTAGCCCCAAGACATATGAAAAAATTAATAGTGTGTGTGGCCCGGGGTGATTCCACACCAGGCATTCTGCTCTCATCCCAGCTCAAACCAGAACCTCTCGCGTTTCCCCTGGCCGCTAGGCGCCGGTCCAAAGCTGTCAGGATTACAATGCGCTGTCAGACCAGAAATAGGAGATCGCTACGTAAATAAATATGCTACCCAGCGGTACACTTGTTTAGATAAAACTAATTGTTACTTTTATTAATCGAGTGATAAATAGTACTACAAGGTACTACATCATTCAGATAGCTAAATCATGCCGGTAATTTCAAGCGGAGTGAGTTGTTTATAATTATGGTTAGTTATTTAGCACCAGTACAAAGTGTACCGTACCTAGTGAGGGTTAAAGTTCCATCGAACTGATCTATCGCTACTTTTATGAACGGAGGAATTCAACTAATATGCATACAACGAAGACTGCCAAAAGTGCGATGGACATGAAGTACAGAATAGCCCAAGCTAAGAAAAAAGTTGAGAGGGACCAGATTTTCTGGAAAATTTCTGCAAGGATTATTACTACAGGAGCATCAGTTTCCGGCAATACATTGGAGCTAGTCGCTGCAGTGTGAGAGAAAGTCTGAAAATAAATAGAAGCTGAAATGGCGGAAAGGTTAGACAATGGTGCCTCTCTTTGCCTCCTTCTTGAGGACCTCTGCCATTGATATGTGATCTAATCTAGACATTGATGCAACCTCTAACCAGCACTGCTCATCATATACTTGGAGTGTAGATTAAGAGAAGAAATGGAATTGATGGCTAACGGAGAAGAAAAAAACATGTTCCGCTTCGATTACATCGCTATCATAGCAGGGAATCGTGATGATCTTCTAAAATCACTAAACACAATGGATCCAGCACTTCAAAAGTATCATATTAAAAGTAAATAAGAGGAAGACTAAAATTCTAGCATGTGGACGGGAGGAGCTGAATGCAGAAGTAACACTGAAGGAGAGAAATTAGTGCAAGTGAATTCCTTCTCTTACCTCGGAGGTACCATCTCCTTTATCAAGAAGTACAAAAATTACCTCATTTCCCTTCACATTAGATATACAGTACAGCCTTGATCATCGGAGTACAGATGAATTGAGTAAATTTTATACCTGTGAAAAAACTGTACTCGAAGCCAATATGGATTCGAAGGCGAATTGAGAATCAGTATTTCAAAACGCACATATTTCATTTGAACACGGCTTTTTAAAGCCATTTATTTATGCAAAGTGGTGTATTTTTTTAGTAGTTTGTTGTAATTAGTAATACTTATTTTATTTTATTCAACCTTTATTTGGGGGTGCCATTCCTTTTTCTCATGGTGAGATGTCTTGGGATAATCGAGAATAAAAGTGAGAAGTGTCCTGAACAATTGAGGTATATCTTGGTAATGGAGGAAAATAAATTCATTTTTTAAGAAGTCATTTCGCCATAGTGATTTTTTAAAGTGTAAATGTACTTTAATCTTCGTAAAGCCATGAAAATAACGCGTATATTTCATGATTTGCCTATGCCAGACTGCCCATCCATATTATTAGAGTTCTAGAACGCACGATGGTGCCTTAGTCCGCATCTAATAATAATCGAACTGGAATCATGGAGATTCTACTGTATTTTTTTATGTCAACTTACGCGAAAAAGCTATTATTCGAGTGTATGCTCCAAGGGCCTAGTAAAAAAATACAATCTAATTTAATGGCAAACGCTAAGAAAAATTTAGCTATATTATTACTCTTAGACACGTCGAGATGTTTGTTTCTTTGAGACAAAAACCAGGAAATAAAAAATCCCTATTTAAATGAGAAAGTAATCCTTATTCAGAAGTTTGCATTCACGTATATATTAACAAAAATGTATGCTTATGAACCGTTGGCCTATGAATTGAAACTTGGAACTATTTGAGTATTTAGTCGAAAAGGGTTCAAACCGAAAAGCCTCTAAACTCTTTGAAGCCAAAGCAGCGGAGTGTGCTAGATTCTGATTTGGACCGGAATGAGTGCTGCCCGGTGTACCGCACAGCCTATTGGTAGCTTGCACGGTATTTCGAAGATATAGAAATATTTATAATAATAATTATTATTATTATTTCTTTAACATTTACAGGTTTCCCCAATTACAAGTGTTTTAATATATATCATTTGGCGAACACAAACGCCCATGTTTGTTGGCAGTGAGTAATCTACCCAGGCGGGACTCGAACCCGCGACCCTCCGGTTAGAAGGCTTTACCCCGCCGACACCGGGGCCGACAAAATTTTAATATAATCTCAAGTGTGAAGTAACCCGCTGAAGACTTGATAAATCATTTGAGGTTCATGCAAAAATCCCCTGAGGGATGTATGTGGTCACTTGCGTGCGATAAATTTATTGCATTCTTTACGTTTTTTCAGGTTTATAAATGAGTGTGCTCCTCATTTGTATGCATTAGTCACTTTTTTGGTATGCACTCATTGATTGCATCGAAAACGTGCGAAAAAACATTACTTATAAAAATAATTTTCATCAAAATAAATTATATTTTAAAATGCTTTTACTTAATTATAATAGCAATTTTAAGAACAATTTTCCGTATGGAGTATAATGTCCATAGGAGACTATACGTTTTTAACATGCTATGGGCTTAGTCTAACTGATTCACGGTAAACATAGTGTTCATTAGAGAAATAATCTCGTCTCTGAGCTATCGATCAGATAAACCCATTTAAAGCTCGATAAAAAACAATTTACAGGGCGACCCTTATCGCGAAGCGTCATTTTTTTCACATCGCCATCAATGGTTTTATTTTTAGAGAAGCTTTCAAACGCTCGTGCTCTTTATTATGAAGAGTTTGCTCTTCAGCTTAAAAAAATTGCTTTCTGAATGCTCCTGTTACGGTCGCGTTTCTTCTAAGAGACTGGCCTGAAATTAGTTCGTTCATCTATGCTTCTCTCTTGCACATGTACTCTTGTTAAAAGTCTTTTCATCAATTTACTAACTTCCTATCCGTTGGGCCCCATATCGAATCCCGGCAAAGCGTATTTTTTTTACCATAATCCCGTTCCCTACGTGGATGTCAAGTGGAGAGTACTCGAAATGCAGCCCACCGACCGGCAGATGAGAAGTTATTTTAAAATGTTGCTCTTGTCGAAATAGTTAATGTATCAGTACCATGATGCCAGGGACCATGCGAAAAATGATGTTAGTACTGCGTGGCAGTTAATGAAACATGCGTTAGGTAGCAAATCAACTAATCAGCCTCACTATCTGTTGATTAATGTACTTCTAAGCGTCATGGGTAGCCATTATGATCTCTTGTCGTTTGCAGAAAATATACATTTGAAACCTGTCTGTTCTGAAATCTGTTTCCCTTATTTTTGTGTCGTGATCAGGTCTACTGCAGTATGCTGGAGTTTGTAAGATGTTCACGACTGAACTGATTAAATGAATTGTGAATGAGAATGGGTTGGTGTGGTGACGAGAATTCAGACTTCCTATCCTGAAGGTCATAATCTCTTATCGTTTGCGGTAAAAATGACATTTGAAACCTGTCTGTTCTGAAATCTTTTTTCCTAATTTTATTCTCATTATAAGGTCTACCGCAGTGTGCTGCACTTTGTAAGATGTTAATAACTGAACTGATTGTCTGAATGGTAAATGTGAATGGGTTGGTATGGTGACAAGAATTCAGACTTCCCATCCTGAAGGACATTATGATCTCTTGTCATTTGCGGGGAAAATGACTTTTGAAACCTGTCTGTTCTGCAGTTTATTTCTCTAATTTTATTCTCATGATCTGATCTACTGTAACACGTGTGTCCCCTTGTAGACTCTTAGCTCCCTCTGATCTTGTTCTATGTTCTTCTCTCAGCCCGTTGATTTTTATCGTTTTCAGGATACATGAGCCTGCTGCTGCCCACTGCTCTCTCCAGGGACCCAAGTGTGGCTCCCATCGGCGCACCAGGAGCCTTCGACATGAAGGCTTCCTCCGAATCGAGGGGCGGGCACGGGAGCCAGTCGACGAAGCAGCGTGCGTGGGGAATGGGTGGGCGGCCCCTGGAAGCCGACCTGCCACCCGAAATGGTCGAGTTGGAAAGGAAGACGAGAGCTTTCACCGCGCGAGAACACTGGGAACTGTCCACGACGATGACAACGAACCATCTCTTGGCAGTCGTTGCCTTGGCTAACACGCTGATGTCTATGAATAACGCGACATTTGTTCCTGAACAGGAGAGGAGACGCAAACTTCATAGGTAGGATGATCGTAGATGATACTGAACCTGCATTATTTCTATAAATTATCTATCCTTTATGTCTAGAGGTAGCTAGTGGTGGAAGTTCGGAGGAGGCAGAAGTGGTGGATGGAGAACGTTTTGAATGGAGAGGGAATGCTGAAGAGGATAGCACACTGGGGAATCGGCTTTCGGGATAGCTTCCGCGTCGTGTCATTTTGTGACGACAGTGCTATCCCGAAAGCCATCATGATTGAAGACCGCTCCGCGGAAGCTTTCACAACAGAACACTGGGGAAGCCTGGAAGAGGAAGGTTGAGGATTGGAATTCAGAGCGAAATAAGACGAGGAAGATGATATGAGGAATATTAGAGGAATCTACGACAGATCACTTTTAAGAGGTAAAACGGAACGATATGCTAGAAATTTGGACTTATGGAGAAGTTCTGTACAATGACCTACCAATCAGCTTTTAGAATACTCAAAGTAATGGTTTCGGTGTGTGAGTGAAATCACCAGCAGTCATCAATCCGATTATATTGTGCTGCATTTTTCCACTCTGCTCTTTTTTCAGCTCACCGCTTTATTTTGCAATTTCTTATTTTTACGCTACTCGTTATTAAGGTGACAGCGTGTACCGCTTTGGCCAGGACAATACATCTGCATTTTACCTTGCAAGCCACCTCAAGGCTGTGTGGCAGGGTTGAGTTACTAACATACATTACACAAGAGTGCTTTTAAATATTAACGCCGTTATAACTGCCGCCGATTTGTGAAAATGTCCAATGACGTTTGGGAAAGGGAATCACGTGAACGAAGAATGCATGATAGTGTCCTTTATTTATATCGTTCTATTGTGAAGTAATTGTGTTCTTATCATTTCTTTTTTAGCCAAACCGGTATTTCCGGTAGGACGCTTTGTTTATTAAAAAGGAAATTTCGGGTCGCACGAAGAGGAGCACGATTTTTCATCAATTCGCATCTATTAATCCTAAATTGTAAGTATTGGCATATTTAAACTGTGACCGTGTTAGCTTGCCTGTCTGCAATTTTGTGTAGCGAGGTTGAGCATCTTGCTGAAAGTCATGCGGCGCCAAAAGATTTAGCTTGAAAATATTGTTTTATTGAATATTTTATTTGATGTTGTTAGTTGCAATGCAAAATATGTCATTATTTAAGAACGTCGAAACTGCTCAATTAAAATCCATATTAGATGGAGAACTCTTCTTCGTCTAGAAACATTGCCTACTTGTTACTCCCTGGTTCTTTTCGTGAAAGAATTCACATATGATTTTCATTTGTTCTCGGTAAACGTCACGAGTATGTATTTTATCAATGAACGCTCTTATATTCATAGTCCTTTAATAAATTCAATAGTGACAGGCTTCACTTTGCGGCAATCCATTCTGAATAAATTGAAAAATTACTCTGTACCTGTCCACTGCTTTTTATTCTTGGTCGACTGGTTTCGTCGCATAGGCGGCATCATCGGGTCACACTGATCTGTGGAAAAGTACTAAGTAATTTTGAAATTTATCATAGTCCTTTAAGGTTATTTAGCTGAGTACTAAAGTATTGGTGCCTAATATTTGCCATAGTCTAGTGCCTGGTTTAAAGGGCAACGTATTTAACTCTATGTTAGTTCGCCCTTTAAAACACATCAATAAGTAAATGAATCTACGCTAAAACTGCCTTCAAAGTTGTTCCTCCGCGACTGCGTACGTCAAGAAAAATACTTAAATTCTACCTTTTAATCTGTATTGATTAAAAAATATTGCTTTAATTAATGATAAGCCTGCGATGTTAGATAGAAGTATTAAGATAAAAAATGCAGATTAGTGTAGATAATCTATATAAATGACTAATTCATTAAAATCTGACGGTCACTTCTGTTTGAAGAGCTTCCCAGTGACTCGGTAGGTTTAAATTTGGAAGGACTACAAGTCGTGACCTGAAACCCGACCGCCGGCATGGTAAAAATCTCATAAAAACAATTTATAGGATTCTTTCTTGCCGTTTTAAAGATTACTTGCGCTCAAAATTGGGTTTGAAATTTACATTATTGGGTAACTAAATGAATATTTCAAAAATATACTTATCATGGAACAATTACTAATGTTTGGTTTTTACCCCTAATTTTTTTCTTTCAGCCTCGTTTTAAAACATGGTTAAAAATAACGTTGTGATTTCCCACTAAAGTGTGGAAAATTACAACGTTATTTTTCTTTAACCATGTCGAAATCCCACAGAGTTAATTCGTCACATTTTAACCTAATAAAACCATTTAACTCTATGTAAAATTCTCTAGGTCTTCGCACCGGGTTAAATATTTGGCTGCTGCCATCGTTTCGGAAGAATACTCTTCCGTCTTCATCTGGGCAATATTTAATCCGATATTAAGCCCGAGAGAATTTCCCTCGTACTATTCGCGGGGGAAGTACCAAATCTTTCTCTTAACTTTTGTTTTTGGGCTCAACTTTTTAAAAAATTAATTGAACTCAAGATATAAGGTTACCTTTTTCACTGTCGGATGGCTAAAATGATGGTATTTTAATTCTTAGGTTCGATTTTCCTCTACGTTTCGTTTTTGTCTCAAATTTGCGCTCTTTTCTCCTATATAGTCCATTTTTTTACCGAAATGGAAATTTCCAAAATGGAAATTTTATAATTTCCTAGATCAATACTATGTTGTAATGAAATTTTATTTGTGGTAATTTTCATCCCATTTTCTCCATAGGTGGTTAATGGATATTGCATATACCTGTGGTACCCTAAATGCTATGTGTACTTTGCAGGTCATATCTTGGGGATTATTTGAATCCAACGAAAATGTTTTTATCATTCCTCGTTCCATTGAATTTCAACGGGAATTTCCATTTGTATATAAATAGGCACATATTTCTATTCGTATGAACCGACTAAGCGTAATTGTTGTCGAACTAATTCATTTTGCCTTCAGCTCATATAAATATTTTCTCACCATCAGTAGTCATTAATCTGGTTCTTAGCTCTCCACTCTTTTCTCCTCTCCGCTAACAGCTTCATTCTTCACTTTTACGTCCTTCGTAAAGTACTTCAGGTAATCTATTATTGATTTTCTTCTGTATTTTTTCCCATTCATTCCACCCTCTAATTTTGTTTTCATTGGGCTGTAGTGAGGTAAAATGTGCCCTACAAGTTGATCTCTTCTCTGCAGAGTTTTCATTATACTTCTTTTCACTCATACATTCGCTAGATTTCTTCACCGGTGATTGTCATCGTCCATTTGATCTTCATAATTCATCGGTTACACCACATCTCCATTTCTTTCTATCTATTTGGCTCCGCTGTCGTTATTGTCCAGATTCCAATGCAATTTATGAGCATGCTCTATGTAGGTTTTTATAAGGTGCTTCCTTCTTAAGGGTATTCCTTCACCTATCTCGGAGAAGTGCCGTCGCGTGGAACGGAAGAAGTACAACGGACATCAAGCGGACTACAAACTCATATCGGACTACAAACCAGGAAACAGTATGTGAAAACATTCGTGTGGAGCGTGGCACTCTATGGATCGGAAGCATGGACCATTGGAAAAGCTGACCAGAAAAGACTAGAAGCCTTAGGAACCTGATTCTGGAGGAGGATGCTGAAGATGAAATAGACAAAATGGGAAATGATGAGGTCTACAGAAGAGTAGAAGAGGAAAGGACCTTGTGGGCACCATGCAGAAAAGAGGAACCTGATGGATTTAACACACCCTGAGACACAATGGGTTTGGGAAGAACATAAATGAAGGCAAAACAGAGGGTAAAGTCCCCAGAGGAAAACCGAGGAATAAGTTTATGGACCAAATAAAGATTAAAGTGCATAGGAGAAGAAACCAGGAGGTAAGAGAACTAGCATTAGATAGGGAAGGGTGGAGGGCTGCAGTCAACCTGTCAACCAACGTGAAGAACTTAATTAAAGGTAAAATAAAAGGAAAAACTCCTAGAGGAAGACCCAGGAATGAGTCCATGGACCAAATAAAGACGAAAATACTTAGGAAGAGATACCAAGAGGTAAGGGAACTAGAGGTAAGGGCATTAGTTAGGAAATAGTGGAGGGCTGTAGTCAACCAATCTTAGGGTTGATCGACCAATGATGAAGGTGCTTCCTAACCTCCAGGCATGTGTTACAAGCTGTCAGCAAACTCTTATTCCGGTGGAATGCCTTCTTTCCATGAAGATGGCGCAGGACAGAGGTCTAAATTTTCTCCGAAGTGGCTTAACTTTATTTTCAATAAATCCCATTCAAATTCTTGTACGTAAGAGAGACTAGAGTTTCGAGATGCTGTGGAAGTTATTTAGAGAAGTTTTGTTTGTCCTTTATTTTTCCATCTTTTATTCCATCGACCTTTGGATGATTCTGGTTTTAAGTTTCGGTGCATCTGATGTCAGGCTAACCGTTCTTATGTCATCGCATCGCTGTGCTCCTTCTCATCTGCACACTTGCATTGGTCTCTTATATCAATATGGTTAACTTATCCAGGGTCCTCACTCCTGCATACTTGAGGAACTCATTGGGATTTTAAGTACTCCTGGCTCCTATTTTTATGTCAAGACCTTGCCTTTGGCGTTAAAATCTAATCTTAATATATGGTATTTTTTGTCATATTCATCCTCTATCATCCTGCTATTCAATGCTTTGCCGATGTTGAGTTTCTCCGAGTACTTTTTCTAACTCCTCACATTGACCTTAGATTCATTGAGTATTTCAGTATGTTAACGCCAAATTAATTTGTTTTGCTAATTACTCGTAAACTAATATTGATTGGCGCCTTAACTTTATCATTCTTCTTATTCCTGAGAGAGTTCGTTTCGTAGGATTAGGTCGTCGCGAGTATGTTATTCACATCAAATAGAGAAATACTGCTTTCCCCCATGTTTCACCCATCCTTGAACTTTTTTTTATAAGTATTTGACCGTTGAAGGGAGGTTTTGACGTAATTCGGAGAATCTCCTCCCGGTTTTCTACACATTCAGAGGCCTATCTCGCTCAAGTACAACCTTTTTCGCCTCAACATACGATCTACCCGTCTTTATCCTGTCCATAAAACCTTCTGCCTTTCTTTTCTTCCCTGCTTGCCTAACATCCTTCCCTCTATCACCTTCATGAGCAACCCATCACACCTTGTTACATCCTCCAGCCACCTACTCTGCCAGATAGCCTTGAACTTAACACCAGTTCATTTTCCAAATTTCACCTGTAAAAACTATGCATGGTGTGGAAAGGTGTAAATATTTTATTCATATAACACAGAGGACACGTTATCCGGAATATATCTTCTTGTGGTCGAAATACCGTCTTATCTTTAATATACAGACTTTTTCAACGTTACATGTATTTATTACTGCCGTAGAATTTATTGTGGAGCATTGCGTGCGAACGTTTTCGCCACGGATCACCTGCTGGTGCAGTCACGTTGGGCAAATGTGTATCACTACTTAATTACCTGGCAATCCAAGACGTTGACAAAACGCCAGCTACCGAAACCATTTAAATAGAGCGAAGGTGGGAGCTACCAAACGCTTACGAGATCTTTCCGCGTATGCTATTAACGTTCTTCTGGGAACCTTACTCTGGACGATAATATGCACCGTTTTAGCCAAAAATAATACGGATTGTATAGCTTCAAGTTCTGCTTAATAGCATATCTTTCTTTTCCTATCTTTTTCATCCAGCGCTGAGAATCTTGTTTTGCGCGTAGGACATCCGATTACATTTTATGATACCCTCAAGTAGACTTCAAATTCCAATATTAAGTTATTTTAATAGCAAAAACCGTTCTTTATATTGCCGTCAAGGACGAAATTCGTAGGAAGAATGTACAGTGAATCGAGTAACAAGTTGAGCGACATAGCTATCGGGCAAAGGAAGTGTGGAGAAGAATATAGGTCCAAAATTAGTCGAAATTTCAAAAACGAAAAGGATAGATGCTGTATGTGGAAAGCTGAAGAGTTTATTATCATCATTGGTCGTTCAATCCTAAGACTGGCTTCTTGCAGCCCTCCACCCTTCCCTATCTAATGCTAGTTCCCTTACCTCCTGGTATCTTTTCCTATGTACTTTCTTCTTTTTTTGGTCCATGAACTTATTCCCGGGCCTTCCTCTGGGGACTTTTCCCTCTATTTTAACTTCAATTACGCTCTTCACTAACCCATTGCGTTTCAAAGTGTATCCAATCCATCTGGTTCTTCTTTTCCCTATGGTGTTCCATACTCTTCTGTAAACCTCATCATTTCTTATTTTATCCGTCCATTTTCTCTTCTGCTTCCTCCCCTAGCACCAGGTTTCAAAGGCTTGTAGTCTTTTGTGGCCAGCTTTTCCAATGTTCCATGCTTCAGAAGGGTTAATATAGAATGTATAAAAGCAAACAAAAGATGGAAGCGTTGAGAGATGAGAGAGGAAATTCAATCATCAAGCCGAAAGTTATTTATGGCCCCCAAATTGAGCCTGCTACGTAGAACTTAAGCAGGAATATAGAAGGTTAGCATAGGTCCTCGATAGTGAGGCAGAAAGAGTGCTACGGGAAATAAAATGAAACGACATTGTGGAGAAAACTGTGGAGTTTAGCCTTCTTTGCCGTACTTGCATTGATGATAAGATCGATGGTTTCGGACTTTACTTCGAGAACATCCATTATGAGAGATGAAAACGCCTTGGTAATTTTTCTCTGAGTTTTATTTTGAACGATCGGTTTTATCGCATAGGCGACATCATCGCCTGAAGAAGAAGAAGGCTTAAATCTAAAGGACTTTGACTATAACATACCAACTGAAGGTGTGGTCTGTGCGATTTTGTAGTCGTTCAAAATGTAATTGTGTGGAAAATTCCCAAGGCATTTGATTTTCCATTGTGGATTTTTACAAAGTAAAGCGCGAAACCATCGAGATTGCAGAAATTGGCGCACTACCTGATTTTCCTGTTCCAATATGGCTTATTCACTCCTTGCTAGGAGAAAACGGATTTAATATATTTTTCGTGCTTTTTTACTTTGCACGTAGATTTCATTAATCCTGCTCGAATTCCTCTCCCGAAAAAGGCAGAGTAATTACTCTAGGGTCATAGTTCACCATGTAGCGAATTGAAGTAGCGTTGTGCTCTATTTTAATTGCATTTGTGCTTTTAAATTTCCGCGAAGTGATCCCCAATTCAATGATTCATGTTCGAAACGCGAGTATGACGTATGTTTTTCGTATTTAAATCAAACGTGACGTGCCAAGGTGTGCGAAGTATCGCGTGATTCAGTTCAGTTTGTTTGTTGGTTAGTCAGTCAGTTAGAACCACAAGGTTAATGTCGAACTCAGCGACGATAATTTTGAGAAAAATGATGATTAATTGCGAAAATGTCTCGCGTGAACAATGTCTGCAATCACGCGCAAGGGTGCAAGAAATTACACCTAGGTGTGGACACTTGTCATGAAGTTCGTAATAGAAGGTGAGAGAATCGAAAGTTACTATGTAAGGGGTGGTGATTTTCTGATTCGGAGAGGACGAGGAACGTGTGACGATATCTACATCTACATATCTCCATGCCAACCACCTACAGGATGTGTGGAAGGGGGTGTGCCTCTCTCTTACACTCATCGCATTACTCTCCCCAAAAGTCCGAGAAACTATGACTGTCAGTTCTCTAACAAAAACCCGCAGACAACCGTTAGGTGGCGAAATTTCTCCAGTGCACGCCACACCACAAGTCATCAACCAGAACTCTCTATGTACCCTCTATTTGGTCTCGAATTATTTTTTTGCGTAATATTAATTTATTTTGCATGAAAATGAAACTTGAGTATCCTTGCCTCAGCATTGGGAATGGGGTGACTGAGAAGAGTGCTCGGCAAAAGTTGGAGGGTAAGGGTTAAGGGTTTGCCGGCCCCGGTGGCGGCGGGGTAAAGTCCTCGCATGCTAAACCGAGGGTCGCGGGTTCGAGTCCCGCCTGGGTGGGTTTTTCCTAGGGCATGGATGTATGCCAAGTTCTGTTGGTCCGGTCCCTGGCAAACCTGATGACGGGCTCAGCAGCCTATCGGGATTCCGGGGACATACGGGCCAGCAGAAGCGTCCGGGAAGCAAAAAAAAAGTGAATATGCCATGAAATAATGGAGGTTGGATGTTCCAGGAATGGACGTATGAGAAAAAAGTATGTTTCATTTTGTTAGAATGGGTTGAGAATGGAGATAAGAAAGGTGAAATAGATAAATGATAAAAAGTGAATGGTATTAGTAGGATAGATATGCCAAGAAAGCGGTGGGTGAACGTCATGGAAGAGACTCTTATGAGGACAGTCTTATGAGTGGAAGAGCGTGAATGGTAGAAGGTGGAATGGCTGCGCCGTAAATCTACATACTACCCTGTGGACCGTCGCATGGGCGTCTGGCAGGGGGTGTTAGGACACCAGCCGTGTAAAAATATAAGGGATAAGGTCTTGGGAGGTGATGAGGTTTGGTGACGTGTATTATGGGAATGTATTTAGTGGAGCTCAGTTTTCATTGTTGTCGCTTATTGTGCGCGGAAAGAACGAATTCTTTCTATCGCTTCTGTCAGATCTAGAGATGTAGTGGGGCGTCATGATAATATGCTACGTGTCGCTGAGAAACATTTGACGCCTGCAAATGAACCGTTCCGGTGGCATGAGTAGTGTATAATGGAGGAATACAACTAGTGTTTGAAGTGCATTTTGCGTGGAAGTTGCAATTAAAGACAGTTAACCGATGAAATATTATCTAAAAGTAAGTGGCGAGAAAACACAAAAGGGGAATAGAAAACTATCATTTCATTAATAGAACTTCAATCGATATGATTTTTTGTATAAGTATTCATGCATATACATTTTTCAGCTGTTTTTTTATTGGTACTTATATTTATGTATATATTTTGTCGTGTTTTTTATCTTTCCTTATGTTTTAGTAGTGTCATGATTTTTTGCATTCTTTTAGTATTTTACTGAGGATTTTTTTCCACATACTTACCTCTTTAACAGATGTATAATTTTACCCTTGGAAAATATTTTACAATATGTATAGATGACTTAAAGTTGGAAGAAAATGTTGAAAAGAAGGTTTATTGCGAGAATTCTTGCGCAAATACATGTACGCGAGATGGACAAATATCCCCTCCTCTTATTCAACTATTATTGAACGCTTGATTGAGAAAAAAATCTGTTTCAAATTTGACGATTTAGTATAATATTTTACAATGTTTACTGATGGCTAATAGTAGGAAGAAAATTAAAAGGCGTAGGAAATATGCATGAATACAACAGAAGCGACAGAAGTAGGCAGTGGAACTATGGAGGAAATCATAGAAAAAGAGCCAGTTTCCTAGATTGAGCATCGATATGGATGGTTTTTGACTGTTCGGTCATAAAGGGCATCCTGTCATTTGCATGTATTTTATAGTATAAATTTTTTCGCCGTGTTTGCATTTCAGGCAGAGCACGCGAGTGGCGATGGGATGGGCGGAAACGGAGGCGGAGGGCGGCGAGACGGAAGACGCTTACACGGCAAGGCAGGCGCAGATAAAGCAAGGGTGGTCCCTTCTCGCCACTCTCCACTGCGTCTTGCTGCCGGAGAAGGTGGCCGCCACCGGATCCCGATCCTTCAAGAGGCCCCAAGTGGAGATGATGGCTCGGAGGTGGCAAGACCACTGCCTAGAGGTACTGACGGCAACATCGCCCCCAGAAATCAGTTACCTCTTTCTTTTAAGCATTCTACCGGTTAATTGTAGGCTTTGTTGAAAGCCAGAGAAAATCCTCCCGGGTTTTCTACGCTTAAGAGTTCCTATCTATCTCTATTATTTCCTTTTTTCGCCTCTGAGTACGATCTACCCTTCTTAATCCCGTCCATAAAACCTATACTCTCTCTTTTCCCTCGTTTGCCCCACACCCTTCCCTCTATCTCAGTCTAAACTGATAGGTACAAAAATTTGTTCTTTCCACGGTCATGTTTTTATATTTTTTTAGGTATTCTACCAGTTAAGATAGGTTTTGTTGAATGTCTGAGAATCTCCTCCCGGTTTTAGTCACTTTCGGAGGCCTATCTCGCTCTAGTGTATCCCTTTTCGCCTCAGCATACGATCTACCATTCTTCATCCCGTCCATGAAAACTATTCTCTTTCTTCCCCTTCCCCGCTTGCCCAACATCCTTCCCTCTATCACACCCTTGAGCATCGCATCGCTATTCATTACATCCTCCAGCCACCTTCCCTGCCTATCACGGATTTCACCCTTAAGTTTCCTTTCTTCGCCCACCAATCTAAGCACCTCCTTGTTCGTCTTCCTTTCCGTCCACCTCTCCTTCTCCATCTTTCTCCACACCCACATCTTAAACGCCAGCAGCCTATTCACTTCATTTGTCATGTAAATTACTTTTAGGTGATGGAATTTAATCGGAGGGTTGTCAGGAGTTTCAATAGATTATATTTCATCACCTAAAAGAAATTTACATGACAAAGGAAGTGAATAGACTGCAGGCGTGTAAGATACGGGCGTGCAGAAAGATGGAGAAGGAGAGGTGGACGGAAAGGAAGACGAACAAGGAGTTTCAAGATTAGGAGCTCGTGTAAGAAGCAATAAATGAGTGTAGACCCGTTTCACTCGGAGCATGTAATTAAACAATCTGATGTATGTGCGGACGTGTATTTCAAATTGCGTCGTTTAAAGCGGTGATTTGCAAGAATAGATGCTCGAATACATGGACGCGAGATGGAAAAATAGCCCTATCTCTAATTTAATTATTTTTGTACGCCCGAATGAGAAAAAAATCTAGTTTCAAATCTGCAATCTCGTGCCCCGTGTAAAACGGGCGTAAGAGAAGCGAAAGAGCATTGCGAGGATAGTGTGATGTGGAAGGAACTATGGAAAAAGAGCCAGATTTGTTGGCCAAACCATAATCGCCTGGCTCTTTGACTTTTCCCAGTGCCAAAGGAAATGGCATGATGGGTATATATGGATGCCTTTAATTGAATGGAGCTATTAATCGGAGCAAAATAGTTAATCGGTATTATTGATTTCATGAGCGGAATTATAGACTTTCTCCGCACGAGAAAGAATTGGCGATATTTCGTTTCCCAGCCTATACTTCATATCATTCATAATTATTTATAAATTCACATCTTACGCACGTGGCAAATTTTCTTCTCCCGGAAATCTGCTGGGCTGACAAAAGGGACAAAACAAGAGAAATCCACGTTCAAATAGGTAGCTTCAAAATTGTTTTTTTCCCGCGAACCCTTCACGGCCACAAAAATAAAAGAGTGAGACACGAATTAAACGAGAAGATCCCACACTAACCTTCACCTTCCTCCCCGTATTCCGTTTTTCTCTACACTTCATAGCTTATGATCGATATTCTAGTACCCCGTGCGTCACTCCATCGCATCCGCCCCCGGGGCAATTTCGGACTATTTATATTGTGATCTTAAGATTGAACTCCTTTAGACATAAAACTTTTGACCCGATTTACATGCAATTTTCATCAAAATTTTACTTTTTATTTAAAAAAAAGTTGACTTTTCTGTAGTTGGTGCTATTAATAATAATAATAATAAACTCGTTTATTGTTCTAGGAGTGAACTCCTTTGGAACATAGAAATGAAATACAGTGGTGTGCAAGACAATTAATATGCGAATAAGCCAATCAGGAAACAAAAAAGGGAAGTTATCGTATAAATTGCTAACAATAGACTTGTACAACATTATCATTTAGCGATGTAGAAAAAGAACTGAATTTCTTCTTCTAACAGAAAAACGAACATTAAACATATCAATAAACAAATAACACAACTTTTAAAAAGAAAATTTAGATTAACAAATGAAAAGAAAAAAAAGGAACTGAGTTCCTTCTTCTTACGCAACAATGGACATTAACCACATCAATGAACTGATAAATGAGTTACATGGTCAGCATTCATGGTCAGCATTCCGGAAAGTGTGATAATCTTTCTCTTAAATATTACGAAGGAAGAAGAAAAAATTCCCGTTTATTCGCCTGTCGTAGACAAATGTAACATTGAGCCGTTGTAGAAGCTATGGAAAATTTTCTTTAAAATGAACTGTTGCGTACATGTAGATTAAGCGTTGGTCGCTTCTAATTAGAATAACAGTCGCTCTTTTCTTCTGATTTTAATTATAATTGCAACGCTTTTACTTATAATTAAAATCTGTGAATTTAACTCTGGAAAAGTGCGATTGTTGTTCTGATTGTGATAAATTTCCTCTGTTTTACGCCCAAATTTGTTTACCTTGGTTTCTTTCTATTGGATTGCGATCGCCAGTTCAATACTCGGTGGAAAAGAAAAATGATCCGGTAAGTAGATATTACTTAACTACGATCGTGGGTGTTTTCACTTTTAAATCGCAGCTGAAGCTGCATTTAGTCAAATTATGGTATTATTCTTTGTTGTGGCACTTTAGGATGACCTTCACCCAATTACAGGATAAACATGATCGCCATTGACTGCTCCTTGCCGCAGCGTGTTTGCGTGATAGCAATACTCGTAAATTGGCTTGGACAATTTTTTGTTCTCTTTAGAGATGGTGGTGTAATTTCTCTCTCTTTACCCTGCTGAAAAAGTCTGTATAGTTTCCTTGTAATTACTTCTACAGAATTTTATAAAAAATTATGTAGATATTCCTTAAAGTATTGAAATGCCATTTTACGGAATTCCCTACGACGTTCTGCAGAATACCTTAGGATGTTCTGCAGAATACCTTAGGACGTTCTGCAGAATTCCTTAGGACGTTCTGTGGAATTCCCTACGACTCTCCATGTAGGTCCTTAGAAAAGGAACTGGGTCCACCGAAACCTCACATATTTCCGTAGAGTTGCTGAAGTTCTACAGAACAGCTTGTGAGGAGTTATTTTGCTCTGCAGAAAATAACTCTGCAAAACATGTGTTCTGTATAGTCAGGCTGTCATGTTCCGTACAGATCCTTAGTAATGGAACTAGTTCTGAAGAAAAAGATTCAATTTCTGTAGAATTCCTTACGTTCCACAGAACAGCTCTAAGAAATTTTTTAGCAGGGTAATTGTGCCGCAATCTAGTGACCTTCAAAAGTGATACATCAAAGTCATGTAAATTATAGTTCTTTCCGCTAACAAAGGGGGAAATAATACCGTCATCACCGTAATATCATCACGAACTTGTCGCAGTTGAAATATTTTTTTAAACCCCGATTATTGACAATTTCGTGATTTACCTTGCATTAGTCGCGGTAGTGACGACGCCTTCCGACGTAAGCTCCGGTCGGCAAGTGATTGTAAAATGAAATCGCGGACGTTAATCCAACTCAGGGCTAAGTTGACGCCAGGTGTATGTTAGGTTTAACCCTAATTGATCATATGGGGTTAAATAAACCCCAACCATTTTTTAAACTCCTCTTAGTCTCCCTTAATCGTGAAAATGAGCCTCGTGGCGCAAATGTTTTTTCCGTAAAAAACGCGAATTTTCGTTTCCTTAATTTTGGCGATTAGTTTTACAACACTTGAACAATTAATTTTGGTTGGAAAACTGGCACCTTTTTTTGCGATCCTTAAACAGTGCCTAAATATTTTCTTTTTAGATTTTAAGAACTTATTATTGAAGCAGGATATCACTTTTTCGGTGCTGGGGTGAATTTAATCCAGTGTGACCGTTTCTATATTGCATTTCTACTGAAGTGTGACCAATTAGGGTTAATATTTAGTTGCAGATTTATTCTGTGAGAGAAGATCAGCATGTTTCCGTCTTCGAGCATTTCGTCGTATATCATTGTTGAGTTGTACACTGTTTTTTTTTCTTCGAAGGTTCGCGAAGCAGCCCAGGCTCTGCTTCTGGCCGAGCTGGGACGAATGGGACCGAAGGGAAGGAAGGCATTGGTGGATAGCTGGGCCCCGTACCTTCCGCTGTACTCGGAGGCACCCGGGCAAAGCGCTTCGTCTTCGTCGACGCCATCGTCTGGGATGGCGTCCAGTGCCTCGATGCAGGGCCAGCCCCAGGCGGGGTTGGCACAGCAACCGGGTGCGGGCGAATGGAGCGGTCAGCCGCACGACGAGGAAGAAGAAGAGGAGGAAGTGGGAGTCGAAGGTAATTGTTGCAAATGGGAACGGTTTTTGGAAAGAGTGGACTCATGAAAGCATTGAGCAGCCAATCCTTGTAAAAGAGGAGTGTAATTTGAAAGATATAAGGTCATTTAACATCACGAGATTATTAAGATTCTCGCGAAGGTTTTCTCGGCGTTGTGTATTAGTGTTCTGTATTTTCGGGTCCTCCATCCGTGCTCTTTGACTTTGGCCCACAACGGTTTCGATAGCCATCCTGCCACCGTCTCCAGGTCCAAGGTGGAAAGAAGCCTCGGCTGCTCATGGAGAAGTGTCATCCGCTCCGACCAATCACAGTGCAGCTCCAAGTCGGGCGCCGGGACGACTTGCTCTATGTAAGACGGCCAAAACAGCCTTTTTCCGCATTCGACCTGAAGAGGGTAGGAGGATGGCTATCGACTTAGTTGTCGGTCAAAGTCAACGAACGCGGATGGAGAACCCGAAAATGCGGAACACTAAAAGATAATTAATATCTAGGTAAAAGATAATTTCGTAACGAAATTTTCATTATATTAACGTAAAAATTAATATTTATGACTTAACTATGATTTTTATTAACTACTCTACTCTCTGAAATCCTACGTTACAGTAGCTGTGTCGGCAGAATATATAATGAAAAAACAGGAAAAACTATAGGGCCACCTTTTTACGAACAGCATGCCTCTTATGCGGATGAAAAGCAATTGAATACTTTTTAGTACATAGATAAAACATAAAATGGGTGATTAAATAATATATTTAAAATTTGTAGAGCTTGTTACGAAAGCTTCCGCGGTTTTCTTTTGTATTAGAGTTTTACGGGTTCTCCCCGAATTGCAGCATTTTTGTGAACGACCGTTTCGCCGGCATTCCAGTAGGCATCATCAGGTCCTTATGTTCAGGAGATTAAATAAATTAAGTTATAAAACAGCCCTATATATATAGCAGGACCAGAGCCCTTAATGTAGCGGCGGACAATTCTCTTGAACATTAGGGCATGATGCCAACTGGAATGCCGGCAAAGCAGTTGTCCACAAAAAAGCTGCAGCTCGGAGAGAACCCGAAAAGCTCTAATACACAATTATTGCTCTATATAACGGATAAAAATTTGTAACATCCGTCACAACATCAGCGTAACATCCATTACAAAACTAAATCAAATATTCACTGCAACTTCTTGTAATAACTTTTCAAATCAATGGCAGTGAAGGCTTTTCGGGCTCTATCCGCGTATTTCCATTGTCGTAGACGACAGTTTCGACAGCATTGCAGCTGTCTTTTTCAGGTCAGAAGGCGCAGAAATCCACAATTCTGACCTGAAGATCACCTCTGACCTGAAGAAGACAGCTGCAATTCTGTCGAAACCGTCGTCTGAGACAATGCAAATACGCGGAATAGAGCCCTAAAAGCCTTCACTTCCATCTGAACGACTCCGCGGAAGCCTTCGAGTTCATTTCAAATCAATGACTAAAAATAATATCAATGTTACGTGTGGCGTAAATAGTTTCTACTTTTCAAATAGAAATTTTGAAGACCATTACAAATAAGTATTTTTTTAGTCTTTCGGAATTTCGGGACAAACCGATAGTGTCCCTGCCTAACCGTTACGGATAGTTCCCATAGTTTATTATTGACGCGAAAAAATTTTCCTTTCCCTGCAGCATATGCACCCCGTAAACCGTCAAGTTTGGCCGAGGCAAAGAGGAGACAGACCACGGCCGTAGTACTGTTGGGCGTTATCGGAGCCGAATTCGGCCAGGACATGGAGACAAACAAGCGGCGTAGTGCTGAAGAGGAACAGAGGCGGAAGCGTGGCTCCATCGAGGGATTCGGAATTGGAAACAACAACCTTGCCAGATTAACCAGTAAGATCCGTTTCATTCACAATACGTATGATGCCTTTGCTTTTTTTCCATGTTACATGGGGGACTGTATTGAGACCACCACGGAAAAATACTTCATTATTCTAGGTCTGGCCTTAACACATCTGCTCCTGGCTCCGCCTTCGCCACGTTTACCAGCGCACACTCCCCTTCGTAGAGCTGCCATCGATTTGATTGGGCGAGGCTTCACTGTTTGGGAGCCATATTTAGACGTTTCGAAAATTCTGTTGGCTCTTCTTGAGCTGTGCTCGGATTCGGATCGCTTAGTCCCAAGGTAAGGAATATTATTCATAATATATTTCCCACAGTTTATTTTTGCATCCTCTGTGCTTTTGTCCTTTATTTTTTTGGAATGCATAGTCTCGTTGTATTTTTTCCCATTACGAATTTATCTAAACTTGATATTTTCATTCTTCCGACGGTGTTAAATGTGACAATTTTCTGGGTTCACGAGCCTATTTTTTTGTTTTATACAATACATTAAAAAATGTATGAATGACATGTACCTTGTGAGTTATAGATGAATCTTTCTGTAAATTGAAGAGGTTGGTGTATGTTTCTGTCCATCATCATTGATTTCGTTCTCGTACTTCATGGAAATATCATTTGATAAATTAATTACACGAAAGTACCTTTCAATCTAATATGTAAAAATGAATATTTGTTTGTTCGTCTTCTATGCGTTCCAGTTCCATTCTCAGATTACGATGAAACTTTGGTGAGTTGTTGTACGCGCGTCCGCGAAGGTTTCTCAATTATTCAATCCATTGTACAGTAGGTGGAGCGCTTGTCGTTTCAGCAAATGAGTGTTGTCACGCGATCTTCTCAAACAAGCGAAGAACGACAAGCAAGCAGCGAAGCAGATCGTTTTACTAGGCACAAGGTCAATCGCTTCAAGTGTGTGGATTAAATCTGGAAAATCCATGCTTTTCACATGGTCAATTATATGTTGCATTTTCGCGAGTGGGACAGCCGAAAAATTGATTTGTTTTTGCAGAGTGCGGTAAGATCAAAAATATTGTATATCTCAAAGCACTTGAATTTTTTTCAAATTTAATATAATACAAAAAAAATCATTGTCTTTCATTTATTTTGTACGTGCAAAAGTGTTTTCTTTGTATATGTATGCCTGCTTAGAAACAAATAGAGGTATTGCAACGCATGCCGGGCACAGTTGGTTTAACATAAACCAATATTGAAACTCAACTTCAAGGTAAATCGGATGAAAATATATTTATAAATGTACTTTATAGATTTACCCAAACTTAATTTCCTAAGTATCTCTAAAACTACGAAATTTTGATTGCCCCTATCTCACCCGAGCCCTTCAATTATGGTGCACAGTTTTATGCAAATGGTAAATAATGATGGTGATAGGATGGATTTGGTCCAAAGTGAATTTCCGAGTGTTGTTGCCAGCTGTCGTTCTTGATACATGTTCTTGTATTTTATCTTGACCACTGATGAGTGACACAATGTTACCAGTTATTTGAGTGTGTCCGTTTTTATTTTTTCAGCATGACATATGGCCTTCCTCTAACTCCCGCTGCGGACTCATGTCGAACAGCTCGACATGCCCTCACTCTCATCGCTACTGCCAGGCCTGCCGCATTTATTACGACAATGGCGCGAGAGGTTTGTGTTGTTGTCATTTTTATGTATCCAATTTCTTCTGTATTCCTGTAAAGTCGTGTATGTATATTAAGGAATCATATCTTGTTGGGAGTGTTAAGGTGATGTCCGAGAAACGTGCCGGAGTGACGAATGTAGAAGATTTCCCCATTTCTCTGAATTATGTTTAAAAAACCAATTTTGAGGATACCTGGACTATCCACGGGATTGGCTTATATCTCTAACTACATACTACCCTGCGAGCCCCGCAAGGGCGTGTGGCAGGGAGTGTTAGGACACCAGCGGTGTAAAGATGTAAGCGATAAGAATTGGGAGGAGAAATGATGACGTGTATAATGGGAGTGTAATTTGTGGAGCTCAATCTTTTATGTTTGCAGAAAGATTGTGTGCGGAAAGAACGAGTTTTTGTACCTATCTGTTTGGCAATGTATCTCTCTTATTTTTCTCTTCCTTCACACCTAGAAATGTAGTGAGGCGTCATGATAATATTCTCTGTGTCGCTCTGAAACACACCAGTTCTGAATTCTTCAAGCGAGCTATGCCTAGCATGTAGCCTCCGAGTCTCTAAGGGCTCCCACCTTAATCCCTCTAAAAGTTGTGATACGCTATATGTTCGGTTGTAGCAGTTTTTAAGGAAGCACGCAGCTTTTTGTGTTTTTTGTTTAAATCTTTAATGACCAGGGTCCCAAATGCTCGCGGCAGTTATGACGTGTAGCCTAACCAGAGAGAAGTAGCATCTTTCTTTTAATTTTTCTTCCGAGGATCTTCCGATTATTCGCTTAAAAATCTGGTTTCTTTAATGCTGTGCCGCGTATGTTTTTATGTGTGTTCTCCACAGTATATCAGAAGTTAACGTAATTCCAAGATATTTAACTGTATCTGAAGATTTTGTGTTTACTCCGCCCACAGTGTAAAGCACATAAGTGCGAAATTCCAGAGAGGAAAAAATCATACGCATTGACCGGGATCAGAGACCTGGCGCGATATTGAGGAATCCGGGTGCGAATCTCGGTAAATGTGAATGGTTTTTTTATGCATTGTCTGGTTATCTTGTTGTCTTTTCGGCTCTGTTCGCGGGAGAATCGGTTGCTGATGGCAACACGGGTATCTTGGCTTCGACCATTTGTGTGAGGTCCTCTACCGAGACTTGGTGCCTTTATTAGTCGTCGTATTACGTATGATGTTTAGTTTTAGTTGGGCTATCTTTACATTGTCTCGTGAAGGGAGATTATGTCATTTAAGAGTTCAATCACTCCTGTATTCTCATGGAGAGACGCGGACGAAAAATGAGTTTTTAGCCTTACAAACAGCGCAGCGGTAGTTTGTTTCATGTCGGCGTACGGAAAGCATCTTCCATCGCGTCGGTGTTTAACTCTGGAAAAACCTTCGGTAGACTCTGCTCAATGCCACACTGTGTCTTCCCTGGATACCCATAGCTTGCAAAACATGCGTTAACCTACGAATAACGTAAAAAGCGTGAATACGCATGCTTCCATAAATGCTAACATTTATGTTTAATACAAAGTATTCAGGCCTGCTGCGAATACGGCGGTGAAATACAATGAAATTGCCATGAGAAGAAATCGGCCTGGACCGGGAAATGAATCACAGACCAATGATTTTCCGGGCCAATGCGCCAACCACTGCGCTACCCAGGCTTCCTAATTCTCAAAGCAGTTTAGAAGGATACTTATTAATTAGATGTTAAGCCCTTGCGGTCCATCAAATATTGCAACGCAACGGAGAATGAACTTCAAGGAAGCCACAACATGAGGAGTGTATCCTACACCAGCGCTGAAGCCGCGCTTGGCTCTGTGTGTAAAGTATTCAGGCCTGCCGCGAGCACGTCGGTAAAATACAATGAAATCTCCATAAGACAAAATCATCCTGGACCGGGAACCATTGCGCCTGGGCGTTCCCGATCCAGGCCGATTTTTTCTCATCGTAATTTCTTTGTATCCATGTTCAACTTCAATCGTCTCTCTTGGACGTAAGAGTTAATTGAGGGCTCTAGAATGTCATCTCTTATGCTGAAAGTACCTATTCGTGAATTGTTTGTTTTATTTAATCGCCTGTTCATTGCACCAATACTTAAGGGTTTGTTAGCGTTGATGAAAAAAAATCGCTAATGTAGTTTTTCCTTGTAGACTGCCAGATTATCAGCAAATTACTTCATTTACCGACAATTTTTGGTTTTATATTCTGGATTCAAAAATGGGATTAATGTCCATTTGTGGGATGGGGGAGGCTAAATGCCATCATAACCGTATTAAAGTGTAATTATTGAAAACATATCTATCGATGACTACCTTATTCTTCCGACTAGGTACAAAGCCGCGTGCACAGTGTACTGATTTGTTTAATTCTTTAGCACCCTAGCTTGAATCTACGTTTGCTGAGTGGATAGTAGCTGGCTTACCTGCTTATGTACTTCAACTAATATTGCTATGTCCGTCTTCTGTGGTTGGTTACGCACCGGTCTATCCAGCAAAAGGTTGCAGGATGGAATCCTGCCTCGGTCACTGATGTTATACATGTGTTAGGATTTATTTCTTAAATGGGTGTCGGTTATGAAGTTACTCTAATTTTCGACTTATAGGACGCATTTTTTTGTTGAAAACACTCTTAAAGCAAAATGCCTCTTATGAGCCAAATTCAAAGTCGGGTCTTGCCGCATGGCTTCCGACGGTGAGGTATCGGAGACGCGGAACCTGTTTGTTGTATTCCGAAAACTCGGGACAATGTTGAAAAATGCAGTATATTTCAAAATTTTCCGACGAAATATCTTTGTCGCAAGTGCTGTTGGTTACAGTCTATGATGGCAGTATTATTTATCAGTTATCTTATTTTGGTGAAAAACTTCTTGAAAACTGCATGATGCGAATTTTACATTGAGAATTAAGTGGAAATAGCACTGTGACATTCCGGTTCTCCCCATGTAACGATATTTGTTTCAATATTCGGTGAACGAGTACTAACAGTTTCACGGTGAGCACTAGCGAAGGATGATTAACAGGTTATTTTTTTTCGATTTCCGTAGCCAGGACCATGGTGCATCTTACCTGTCCGTGCGTTTTATAGGCAAGAAACTGTGGCACTTGCGTTAGATGTTGCGATGTATTCTTCGCAACTGGTACATCCAAAATCGGGGTCTAATATGTAGTAAACATGACACAAGATTAGATTCATTCAGTCTGCTCTCCCGGTATCATTTATCGTAGTTTTAGAAGTATGCACCAGCTGTGGGGTTATTGTAATTCGCATTCAACTCTTTCATAGTGTGACGGTTGTGTTCTACGGACGGTAACACTGACGGAGGGTTATTCTTACTATGAGGCCATTAAAAGTCCCGGTGAAAATTTTGATGATATGCATAATTAATATTCACGATCTGGTTGCTTCCATATTTTCACTACTTCGGTATCTGAAATAAATTTGTTTCAGTCGGTAGTGTGCTCAACAACACATTGTAAATATATATTATTTCTCACATAGTTTTTATTGTATAGTTGAACCGCTCTTTTTCTGTTTCTGATCCGTGGACGCCTATGATTGCCAAGATCATAAATTATCGGTAATCCTTTTATATAGAATATAAAGTAAAATTATTGCTATATGGTCGAACATTGGTTGAAGCGCGTTGACTGGTGAGTGAAAAATTTATAAATTATCTTTTCATTTAGTTGCTCTGAAAGTGGGAAGATTTAGGGAGTATATCTTATTTGTCCCATTTTAAATACAACATAAAAAAATACCATTCTTCTCTATTATTTATTTTCAACTTTTGATTTAAGTGAATATTAGAGGGCAGGGCCTTTCTCACCAAAATGTTCTGCGGAATTACGCGCAGGCTATATACAATTTGCACGAGATTCCAAGGAGTTTCTTGCGAATTTATTAAGTATTCGCGTGTTTTCATATAATTTGCTATAGCTTCCACGAAATCTCTGGAAGTTTACTTTTACTAAATACGGCGTTCCGTGAATTTTCTAGAAGTTTGTAAGTTGATAATGAAATACATCAATAGAGAGCGTGACGGACGGACATGCCGACAAATGCATACAAATACAGTGGCTTTCTGTTGATAATGACCGGTCATTCTTATTTTTGGCGTTTCACTTATCATTATACTTTCACCGGAAGAAATTATGGGTGCCTATTAAATGAAAATTGTTTCAAATTTGGCATTTTCGACGTACCGCGAGTGCATCTCAACGGAACGGAATTCGACTCGAAAATCGTCCTGAAACAAACAATTAGACATGGTGATTACTCGCCATTTCAGGAAGTTTCATCGTCGCCCGTCTGATGCACCCGAACTGAGGATGTTCAGTGTTGTGGTGTCCCACTAGTGAAAATTTTCGCGTTATTTTTCCTGCCTTTCCCTAACTTTCCATTCCCCTCCACCAGGTGGTTCCACTGGAAAATTACTCAAGTGTCATTTAATGTGTATTAGGTATCTGGCTACTTGTCGAGAAAAAGTGTCTTTTGCTTGAAGTTAGCATCAAAATTCTACAATTTCACGACAAATAGTTTTTTTCGCCCACTAAACTTGAAATTATTGATTTTAATGGTGTGTCTGAAATGTAGGTGTAAGTCTCAGGCTCTACTTAATAAAATTTTGCCGTTGTAACACTGAGAGAAAAACTAATGATAATCAAATGTAGGTAAGAATAATATTCATCTATCTAACATAAATCCAATTTTTGCGATACTGTTAAAGCTTCCATAAAATTCAAGTTTCCATAAAGTTCAAGTTTCCATAAAATGATGAAAGATTTAAGGTTTTCCCGGCGAATTATATTTGTAAAATCTCCTCGGGTGCGAATATTTTGAATGAATATTTTGCCTGTAATGTTTTTATAGCCAAAGCATTTCGTCCGCGAGCGCAAAATTTTTTAACAAAGCAAACAAAAATGTATATAGGTTAAGTTAAGCCAAAAGTAAAGAATTTTCTTTCACTTTTACACTGTTGTAATGGAACTGTCTTAATCTGAGCTTGATTTGATGAGTGTGGGTTGGATTTCGAAAGAATCTGTGGCTTCCTTTATGGCAACCGACTGGATTCTTGTGTAATTCTTTAACGCATTTATTTAGGATTATTTCAAATTTTCCACTTTGGCACAGATTCTATCGGAAGTGTTTATGACTTCAATTGCGCTAAATTCTGAGTTTCGGGCGTCACGCCTAAAATTCAATACTTCGCAATCCTTCTCGACGCGAATCGATAAATCTATGTGTTCCGATGTGGCGGTAGTGTTGTTTCCGTCGCTCACTTGCTTATTACTCCGACTAATGTGCCCCTAAGCGGGAATATAATTGTTCTTTTGCTGGAAAAAGGTACAACTAAGCCTTATGTATGCTCATTGCTGCGTGAAAATTATGTCATGGACACTTTGACTCCTCCCTTTTCTTCACGTCACATATTATCACGCTTGATCAGCTTCATGACGTCATGTTTGCACGAAGCCTTAAGCTATTCGTAGGATTTCAAGCTATGCAAGATCAGCTGTCATAGTTTCATTTTTAGCCGTTTTCCTTACAGGGGCATTTCATTGGCTTGTTACGTCTTGCCTGTGAGAAAATAAGAAGAAAGTTAAAATTGAAAGTGAAGTTTTATAATAGTTGCGTGTTGATTTTCGTCGCTGCATTTGCGTTGGCTTTTATTTTGTATGATAGTTTTCGGGTAAATGTACTTTGTTTCATCTTGCCCCTGTCAAGTCACCCAAATTGTCATGTTCATGACTCCTAATCTGCGTAAAAGCGATTAATTTTGTGGGTGACGAAATGTTGGCTAGTCTGCCAGCGAAGGGTTTTCTGTTTTTATTAGACACGTGAGTATACACACGCGTGAGGTTTGAGATGAAAGATAAATTACAAGAAAACGAAAGTGATGATGGATTGGATAATCCGGAAGTCTCAGCTAATTATAAATGCATTAGGGCACAAACAAGAGCGAGTAGAGCAGTTTAGGTAATGGAACAGTATTTTGGGCGACTAGCTTTGAATGTGTTGTAGAGGTAATTGCGTCAGCAAAAGAGTCGTTCACTATATCATTAGAGCTGTGGCAGAAGCCGTACCTAAGATATATTTGCGTGTGGAAAATTTTGCGAACTCCATGAATAAAAACAAAAATTTACGACCCTGCCTTCAATTCTTCATCATTAGATATTTACAACTGTGTAACAATTCCCTCGTGTACTTTCTTTCATCCAACATGATTGCGCGGTTGACATAAGTATAGCCTATATAAGTAAACACACAATGCTGTTCTGAGAGGGGAATCGTGTGACCTAAGAATCCATGATGGTGGCCTTAGTTTAATTTATATGACGGCGAAAAAATTGTTTAATTTTCATTTCTTTTTAGAACGAATTAGTATATTTCATCTGCGCAATTATTTCAAACGGATTCATTTAAGTAAATTTACTCACCGAATATACTACTGATTCACAGAAAATCAGACTTCATGAATACCCACCAAAAAACTTCTGTAATACTCATGAATTTAGAAAACTTTGTTAGTTTTACGTAGAATATTTATTGGACGACTAGTTTCGTCGAATAGTCGAGATCATTAGGTATATACATAGCATAGGACTCTCAGTCATGTATATTCAAAGGTGGTGAGTGGGGGAGGGGGAAAGGTTTGGGAGTGTAAGACGAGAAAAGGGGGGCGGGGTTTGGGATGAGTTCAGTGTGTGGCGCGGGGCAGGGAGAAGGGATGAGTAGGAGGGGAGGGTTGGAGATGGGAAGGACATAGATGTCCCTTAAATCAACCTCTCGTATATTTAACCAGGACGAAGCGTACAAGTACGTGGTGATGAATCCTCTAGGTCCCCGCTTCTTTGGACTCCCCAAAACCCACAAACCAAGCTCACCTATGCGGCCAGTAGTCTCAAGTGTACAAGTTCCATCGGGAAGACTTTCCGCCTAACTAAACTCCATGTTCAGAGAAACTACAGGATTCCAGCCCTAGTACGACGTAAGGAATTCTGCAAATCACTGATTAACCACCCTCCACCACATGGGAAACGCATATTGGTGTCGTTTGATGTGACGATTCTTTTCACCGGCATTCCAGTGCCAGAAGCGCTTCGAATCGCTGAAAAAATCAGGTGTTGAACCCCCTTCATAACTAATTCCTAAACCTTATATAGTTAATTGCTATAAACTTGGTGAGAGGAGTTATCTTAATAGCTTCGGAGGATGCTTACCAAGTGTTTGTTGCGTGTTAAAAAAATGTAGTTACTTGCGAAGTACTGTGTAATCCACTTCCAGGTTGAGTGATGGGACATTGAGGACTGTTAGTGTAAAGCCCGTTTTACACGGGGCACGTAATTGCACAATCCGATGTATAACGTGTATGTACGAACGTGAATTTCGAATTTCGTCGTGTAAAGCGGCGAATTGCAAGGATGCATGCCCGGGTGCATGAACGCGAGATGGCAAAATAGCCCCTGTTCTAATTCAATACTTATTGCACGCCCGATTGAGAAAGAAATGCTGTTTCAAATTGTGCAATTTTGTGCCCCGTGTAAAACTGGCTTCTTGCTGTGAAAAAGGGAAAGATGGATGAAGAAGATTGGTATATACGACGGAATAGAGAGTGAAAGATAGTGGGGTGAGGAGAATTAAGTAAGGTGAGGAGAGTTCTATCAAAACCAATAGAACTATATTTTTCCGATCGATGTATATGAACCTTTCCCGTATGTGCTGGTTTAAGTAGGCACACATTCCCGTCAAAGCGAACACGACAAGGCTAAGTTACACGCTTTAAGGCGGGATTACACATGGAAGTTGACTTCTATGGAATAATCGAGTTTAGTGATATCTTGAATCGTATCGCCTCTTGCAGGGCATCGTTCTGCGTAGAGATTACTTCCAGCTTTTCCCAAAGAAATGGATGACGGGAGTTAACAATAAATGTGGTAATATTAGCTCATAGGCTTCCGCGGATGCAGTGTTGACTGTTACTTTTTACGGGATTCATTCCGCGATGTATGTTTTTTTTTTTTTTTTAAACAACAATATTTCGCTGGTCCTGCCAGCTTCATCAGGTTAACTGAATCAGGTTCAGTTAACCTGATGAAGCTGGCAGGAGGACCAGCGAAATATTGTTGTTTTAAAAAAAAAAACATACATCGCGGAATGAATCCCGTAAAAAGTAACAGTCAATAAATGTGGTAATTATAAAAATCGCCTAAATTTGACGTAATGGCGTTTGTATACAGTTTCTTGAGTACCATAGACATTTGTAGATTTGATAATTTTTTATAAATTAAATTAATTGTGCATCATTACATCGTATCAAGTATGAGAATTATGACAATGGTTATAATTATCAAATAAGAGATAAGTCATAAAGCTTATCTAAGGGGTTCTTTCTCATTTAAAATATTTTCTAGTACATTATAAATATTTACACAAGTCGCAGTGAGTCCTCCAGCTAAGATATTCGTTGTTTACATTTCAAACCTCCGTTTGCTGTCATCTGACCGTGATTCCACCGGAGGTGATGCGATATTATCGTAGAATCGATATGCTACTTGCAGGCAAAATAGAAAGCAGTCTGTTTTCCTTGTAAGTAGCAACCGCGGTCGATTACCTCCATTATCGGCCGCTACTGCCATGGAAGTGCGTGCTTACCCATCGAAGTATCGCTTGCAAGCGACTTCCAAGGCTACTTTCATGGAAGTGAATTCCATTTGTAAACCCGCCTCTACTATAGGGTTGTTCGATTCAGTATAAACGCTGCTATTTCGAATCGAAAGAGTGAAAGCAGGTTTACTCATGAAAGTCACATCCATGACAGTAGCCTAGGAAGTCACTAACAGTCGACACTTCGATGTGTAAGCACGGACTTCCATGGCAGTAGGGGTCAATAGTGGTAGTAATCGACCGGGGTTCGTACTTGCAGAGAAAGTAGACTGGACTCTATTTTGCCTGCAAGTAGCATATCGATTCTGCGATTAAATCGCATCGCATCTGGTGGAATCTTGGTCACATGACAGCAAACGGAGATTTAAAACGTAAACAACGAATAACTTATAAGGAGGAGGATTCATTGTTGCTTCTGTAAATAATAACTTGTACTTGAAAATATTTTAAATGCTTAAGAATCCCTAAGCTTAATGGCCTATCTCTTATAGCAATTATGACTGTCACAATTGATACTCATTATTCGACGTAATAATGCATTATTGTACTTCATACAAATTTTGTAAAACCCACGTATGCCAATGGGACTCAAACAGCGATGTACGAACTTCATTAGGTCAAATTTGGGTGGTTTTCGGAATTAACATATCCATTGTTTCCTTTCGTCATCCATTTGTTTGGAAAAAGCTGGAAGTAATCTCTACGCAGAACGATGCCCTGCAAGAGGCGATACGATTCGAGATATCTCTAAACTAGCTAATTCCATGGAAGTCAACTTTCATGTGTAATGCCACCTTACATTCGTCTTCAGACGATCTAGACATTGAACGACCTTGGCCTTAAACTTATTCTTCAAATATGGTACGCAGCCTGATAAATCTGCGCTCCAATGCGTGCTATAAATAAAATTGAGGGTAGTTTTTCTTGGAATGTTTTGTATTGAATTTTATCCAGCGTTAGCTAATTTGAACGCTGCTCTCTTCATGCCTCTGAACTAGGACTGGGCGGTTTTCCAGTGCGCCGGTTCAACGG
This sequence comes from Ceriagrion tenellum, assembly GCA_963169105.1. Lineage (NCBI taxonomy): Eukaryota > Metazoa > Arthropoda > Insecta > Odonata > Coenagrionidae > Ceriagrion > Ceriagrion tenellum. Next base: position 74,546,781 of record OY720644.1, on the reverse strand, counting down.
TTCGATTTTTTTCAGAACCGGCAGGCCGGTTCAGATTTAGTAAAAAAACCGGTGCAGCGGGGAAACGGTTCTTGACCGGTGCACGGGAGAATTGGTTTTGAACCGGTGTACCGGGTAATCAGTTCTGAACCGGTGGACCGGGTAATCAGTTCTGAACCGGTGGACCGGGGAAGTTCTGAAATACCGATGTTCGTTCGCTGCCCGGCTTTTCCGCCGCCCCCGCCTCATAAAAATAATCGGCCGCTGGAGTGCAGAGCGAGCACTCGCCCATGTAAAGCATTGTTACATACGTAACTCAACGGGATTTTGCGTATTTTTCATGCTATTTTGTTTTGTCGACGATTACAACGAATAAGAAAGAGTTCATTAATCTTCAAGTTAGTGCCGTATCAATTTTTATTAAACCAATGCTGTTGATTTTGGGAGACTTTGTGGAGGAAGGAGCATTGTATCAAGTTCCTATCTACCCCTGCAACACACAAGAGGTGAGAGGACGATGCAAATGCTTTCGGTTGCCTCAAGATTCGTGTCCGGAATGCAGGCATGGATGAGCATTATCGAACATAAGATAAGCCAAATGCAAACAAAATTTAAACGTATTGACGTTGATTATTAATGTACAATATTGTAAGTTCTTTCCAAGAATTATTTAATACCAAAGGATGGTTGAGATATTTATAAATTAATAATAATTTTAAAAATGGTAAATTTAAGAAAATACGGTTACCTAAGGCAAAATGTGATGTGACACCCTGTGTCGACGGAACTTTTCGGGTGATTTGCGGTTTGCCTATTTTCGCCAATGTTTGTACAATCATAGGCAGCTTATAACCGTATATTTCTTTTAATAAAACTTATATCTCTAAAATATTATATAAAATTGTCTATTTCCACTCATGTTGGTATTTATATTTCTCAGTCTCCATAGTCACTTGTTTCCGAATTGCGGCAGAATTTCCGCATTTTTTTAAACTTTTGGATTCGGGCAATAATGGTTTATATCTTGAGCTTAGAATAACTTCGCTCCTTTAGTTTAGGAAAGCATACTTTAGCATACCTACTACCATTCAGGAAGTATCTTCTTTAAGGAAAAAAGCACGTCTTCCAAAAACAGGTTAAATAAAAATTTTGGCCAACAAACTTTTTGGATGACAATTAACGTGGTTCACTAGAAAAAACACTTAAGTAGAAAAGCCGGTTCAATAAAAACCGGTTCAATGGAAAACACCGGTTCAGGAGAAACACCGGTCCAGAAGAAAATACCGGTTCAGGAGAAAACACCGGTTCAGAAGAAAAAGCCGGTTCGATCAATTGAACCGGTGCACCGTCGTCGCATACTTTTTTTCCGAACCGAGAGCCGGTTCAGTATTTTCTGCACCGCCCAGCCCGACTCTGAACTATCGCACTCAAATGTTGTATTAGCCTTTGCTGTTGTTCTATCGTTTAGTAACATTTCAATGGGCTGTATTAAAAGCGTAAAATAAATTAATACTTATTAGTTTATTTCGAGTGTTCTGGTCAAATTTAAGATGATATTTTTCCTTTTCCAATTTGACTTTAACCCTCATAGCAATCTAATTATTATTATTGAATAACCGAGTTCAATATAAGGAACTTGAAACTTAAATTTAATATCTGATATTGGTTGATTTTAATAGTCGTCTTACATTACGCTATACTTGCGCGAAGGGCATAAATTGGAATGGTGCATGCTCCATTTTCCTTTGAGTGGCAGCATGAATTATTTATCGGGATTTTGTGCAACATGGATTGGTGTTTATGTGTACACATTCTCCTTGATGACTTACGAAAGAGAGGTCAATAGTGCGTGAAGAGGTCGACGGGGTCAAACGAATACGCGTGCATGCTCGCTCTGCGCTATCGGTAATGAAATGGTAATCCTATTCGTGATCGTTGGTGGCTATATTCGTGCTTCTGGACGTCTAGTATTCACCGAAAACAGCTCTCCCGAGTATAATTTATTAAAAGAATTTATCTAACGTATAATGGGAAGGACCTAGGATGAAAAGTGACAGAGAAATGCTCCTTCGTCCTAGTTAGGCCACACCTCGAATACGGCGCGTGTTTTTAGGACCCAGGACAGAAAGACTTAACCAAAAAAATACAATACAAAGGAAAGCTGCGCACTTCGTGAAAAACTTCTACGAGCGAACATATAGTGTTTCACAGCTTTTAGGGGGATTATGTTGGGAGCCGCTGGATCCCGGGGGCTAAACGCTAGGCTTAGTCTGCTCGAGAAATTCAGAGCAGGTGTGTTTCAGAGCGACCCAGAGAACATCATTTTAACGCCTTACTACATCTGAGTCCGTCTCATTGGTTCGACAGAAGCGATAAAATAAAATACATTTCCGAACAGATAGGCACAAAAATTCGTTCCTCATCCTTTACACTTTCACGCGGACGGTGTCCTAACACCCCATGCCACGAGCTCATGGGGCGGCTCGCTGGGTAGTATGTAGATGTAGATGATTCTTTACTCTGAAAAGGTTGGGTTAGTTGCTATTTTACATGTGGAATTTCTTTAGCTGTATATGGACGAAACAAGTTAAGCTGAATATTGGAAGTAATACGCCTTAATATCGTTACGACGACGATGAACGACATGAAATTCTCCAGCGTAGACAGCCGAGAAAAGGCTGCGCTGGGGCCTCCATGTCACTTGCAGGTAGCACTTTGATACGTAAGGACAGATTTCTATAGTAGTGAGGTTAAACGGGGATAGTATTGGATGCACTATCGACCACTGTTTCTAATTCTACAGGAAATAGGTCACACTGCTATTAAAATTTCGATTCTGCGATTTAATCGCATTGCATCCGGTGTAATCGAATCATAAAACTTTGGGCTGGTAGTATAAATGTAAGAAACAATTTTATTTCCATGACGAGGGCTTGCATACGTTAATACTCATTCTCGCCTCGAAAGGTGTTTTATTTTTGTTGGAGACCACTAAATATACGACTAGTGACTATTCTTGTTTTGAATTATAATTACTATAATTAGTCAGTCACGTACGTCATTCGCATAAGTGATGCACGTTGCTGTATATTTAATATAATTTATTCAACTTCATTTCACAATTACTTTCTAAGTCGAATAGTGGGATGTAAAACTTCATTAATTGACGAAATCAGGCGATTACTCGAAATCAAATCTATGACGGAGGACTTTACTAATGGAGAGAGGACAGAATCGTATCCGTGTACGCATTGGTGAATGACGAATCTTTTATTTCACTATTTTAGAGACAGAGCTGTATTTTGCCTGATGCTGTCAAATTTTTAATCATTCTAAACTCTGAACCAAGCGCAAGGCCTTGCGGCGATGCAAGGCATTTCAAGCATTACGCTTCCCTTAATCAGCGATTGAACGTTAATACTGTCTAGAGGAATCACGGTTAACGGAAATAGATGCCAGCTTATAAAATTTAATGTTATTATTTTTTCTATTATCCCAAATGTTCATTAGTATAAGTTAAAGTAAAGTAAAAAAAGTAAAAGTGAAATGCTACTTCGCTCTGGGTAGGCCACTCCTCGAAATCGCTTCTAGCATTTGGGACCCTGATCATAAATATTTAACCAAAACATCAATAAAATACGAAGAAAAGCGGCACTCTTCGTTAAAAACTGTAACGAGCGAACATCTATTAGACTGCAGATTTAATATCTATAGTGTTTCACAAATATTGGAGGGGCTGAGGTGGGAGCCCCTAGAGACTCGGAGGCTACACGCTAGGCTTAGCTTGCTTGAAACATTCAGAACTGGCGTGTTTCAGAGCGACACAGAGAATTTTATCGTGACTCCCCTCTACATCTCTAGGTCTGACAGATGCGATAAAATAAGAGAGATACACTGCCGAACAGATGGATACAAAAACTCGTTCTTTCCGCGCACAATAAGCGACCACAATAATTACTGAGCTCCACTAAATACACTCCCATAATACACGTCACCATTTCACTTCCCATATAATGTTGAACCTTGCTGTCAAGTGAGACGTGATCTACCTAAAATGGCCATCGCGCGCCGTTTTTTATCAATTTTACGAATGATCTTTCTGTGCATATTTGGTAATTATTTCCATTTTGCATCTATTTGGATGAATCAGTAAGGAAGCATAACAATTCCACTTATATAGTTCCGGCGTGTTAACAGCACAGCTGCTCCGTTCAAAAGGGCAGATCGCTCATGTTGATGGCTTCAACATTCCCTTGTGCTATTGTAACGCATGGCTTATCTATTTTCTTCTTCAATCTTTGATAGCAACGTATCGCAACATGAGTAAATAATTTTAGTTACTATATGTTGTTCTCTGTGGTTTCGTTATTTCTTTGGGAGAAATTTGCCACACGAACGTGGGCCAATCTGCGCGCCGATTTTTGTCGAACTGTTGCGAGCAAACATTATTTATGTTTTGACTAATCGTGTGTTTGTCAGAAGATCGCCAGTTAGCGTAAAGAAAATTATTATTTTGGCATTTCAGCGAATATGTGATCTGCGACGACGAAGTGGGTAAATCACGTCTTGGAACAAACTCACGCGTGTGGATATGCGATAGTGAACACGTTATCTGGTGATTCGGCTTACCTGGGTTCGCGTGCACTGCCTTCGCGTGGAATTCCTTCCAAGTACAAGTTTGCGCGCACGATGCTTGCTTAGCCTATCGCTGAGAATCGCGGAAATGATAATTGTAAAACCTCAAATGAATAGGCGCTTGCCGTAGAATAGATATGGAAAAATTGCGTTATATTACGTTTTGTGCCGCAGTATGATTTATCATCTGGGATGAATTAGGCTTGTTGGTACAATTCCACAAGACGCTTTGAAGAATTTAACGTTTGAGAGGAAATTATCGCTTGTTTAGACATTTTCATTTGAAAATAAAAGAAAATTGGCAATTTTCCACGATACATATATTTTGGAAAATTGCCAATTTTCTTTTATTCAATTGTGATATTCCACCAGATCACGCCTGAAAAAACTTTTTATTTTTTATTTCATTTGTGTCTAGTCTTTTGGGGGGTTTACACTTGGAAGTCACTTCCTTGACAATAGCCTTGCAAGTCGACACTTTTATGTGTATCCACGGACTTCCGTGGCAGTAGAGGTCGCTTTGTGGTGGTAATCGACCGCGGTTGCTACTTGCACGGAAAATAGACTGGTTTCTGTTTTGCATGCAAGTAGCATAGCGATTCTGCGATTAAATCGCATCGCATCTCGTGGAATCTTGGTCACATGACAGCAAACGGAGATTTAAAACGTAAACAACGAATAACTTAGTAGGAGGAGGATTCATTGTTGCTTATGTAAATAATAACTTGTACCTGAAAATATTTTAAAAGCTTAAGAACCCCTAATGTTAGCTTTAAGACTTATCTCGTATTAATTACAATTATTAATATTGCCACGATTGACACACTTTATTCTGCGTAATGATGCATAATTATTGTAATTCATATAAATTTATTAAACCCACTAATGCCTATTGGACTCAAACAGCGAAATACGAACGCCATTATTGCCAGATGAGGGTGATTTTCGTAATTACCGTATTCATTGTTCACTTCCGTCATCCATTTGTTTGGAAATAGCCGGAAGTTATGTGTTAGCAGAATAATGCTCTACAAATGTCGATACTATTCGAGATATCGCTACACTCGATACTTCCATAGAAGTCAACTTCCATGTGTAAACCCGCTTTTAGATATAAAATTTAAGAACACTCACACGCGAAACGCTTTTACCCCCTAATCGATCTCAGAGCTAAATGATCTAATTGATCTGAGTTCGATGTATAGTTCAACAAACTTGGCGTAACGAACTTCAACTGAAGCCAATTACACAGTATTTAGTGTCCCTAGAATACTCAGATTGCCATGTGAGATCGTGAAGCCGAACGGATAATCTAACAACGAATTCTTGTTTTCTGCTTAAAAGTTCAATATTAGAGTTCCGTAAACATTTGTTTCTTTCTAAAGTAATTTTATAATATATTTTAACAGCGAAGGCCTGCAATATTTTTTTAAAAATCTCTTTTCATAGACTGTTGCTTGTTCTTTCTATTGAATGGAATAGCCGCCAATTGCTGGCTCTTCACTCCAAGGTCCGGGGTGAGCCGAGCAATTGAAGAACAATAAGCCCATTCCTTCACAGTTAATTATTAATCATATAATTAATAAACAGCTATCCGCTGCTGCTTATGTGTAAGCAAAAGGGACTGTGCATGGGTAAAGAGCCGCTTTGAGTTGTTTTACTTAAGTATGATTTCATTAGATCACTTGACGATCGCCACTTGCCGTCGTGAATAGTCGGCTATCACACTACTAAATCTAAAGCACCTTTTTCTGACAGTTTTTAACTACTGAGGTCGTTACTTCTATGTTGATATCTCCAGATTGTCTTACTGAACCGAACGATCCGAGTCTACATCTACGAAATACCGTGCAAGCCACCATTAGGGTGTGTGGGGTGTATGACACGGGGTGATTCCGCATCAGACGTGCAGCACTTATCCTAGTTCAAATCAGAACCGCGCACTTACCCCCGGCCGCCAGTCGCAGGCCAAAAGTAGTCAAAATAGCAATTCGCGGTCATACCGAAGATTAGGAGAATGCTACACGGACGAATATGTTACCGTTCAGTACACTATTAAAATGCAACTACTGGTTAGTATCATTAATGAATAGTACTGCAAGGTACGTAATCATGCAAAAACTAATCCGTGCCGGAAATTTCATGCGGGGTTAGTTCTAAATAAATATGTTAAGATATTTAGCTCAAGTATAAAAACCTACTTTCCTTAGTGAGGGTCGAAATATCATAGAATTTATTGATCGCAACTATGTTGTTTCCTTATTGTATGTATGTGGAAAAATGTCATTCTAAATCTATCGGATCTGTAGTTTATTTCCTTAATCTTATGCATGTGATCGTTTCTATCATAATAGTTAGACTCTGGCAAAATTCGTCCGCCAATAAATAGTCTACTTCAAACTTTCGTATAATATGAATTTTCCTTCTTCAACTTGCTTCAGAGCTTTCTGGACGGTCTGGGTTCAAATCGATCTATTGATAAACGTAGTAGATATCGCAATTATGTTTCGAGAAGAGGCTTCTTCCGTTCTTTGTATTTTTGTCGTGGAGTCATCTTCAGCCCTTTGAGGATCTGGAGCCTTTAAAAATATGAAGTTTGCTCTTAATTAAGAGTTTTCCCATGACAAATAAGTGAATTTAGAAAGCTTTCTCGGCCCCTACCATTAGTAAACTTGTGTTACTTATGCGATCATCCATGCTGTAAATTTTTATCGAGTAAATATAGAAAAGTGTATGCAGTCATTGATTTAATTACCGGACTTGTGTTTTTTGCAGGTGGCGAGGTACAATACCCTACAACAGAATGCACAAACTCTTAATGTCAACTTGAGTAACTCCGTATTACATCGTGCAAAACCAGAAATTCTCCGAGGCGTTGAACTTCTGATTGATAAAATGCAAAGCGAAATGTCAGACCTTTTGATTGAGGTAAATATTTCATCGAAATTGCCATGGCTATTGCAGTTGTCCATAATTCGTGCATGTCACATTTACGTGACTTCGTGTGGATGTCATTTCAGGTTGTGGACATTGTTCTACATTGTCTCGATCCTGGCCGGCTGAAGACGCGTGGCCTTGCTGAGGTGTTTCCAGCAATATGTCGTTTCAACCAAGTTAGCCATTGCCCGCACACGAGGCGCATTGCTGTCGGTGCTAAGAATGGAAACCTCGCTATTTATGAGCTCCGGTCATCGAAATGTCAGGTAATTTAATTTTCAACGTTTTTAAAAATTCTAGAATTTAGGATTCTTTGAGATATTTCTGAAGTTTTTTAACCAGTTCGTTTTTAGCATTTCATTGTCGAGATGTGACTTTCAATCTAGTTTCATACTGTTTTATGTATTGATACATTTAAATATATTTTTAAAACAAGTTTTACACCGATATAAATGTAATTTTTTCAAGAAATACTCATAATTCCGTTATTTTGTCTACAGCTGATTACTGCTCATGGAACTGCGAACACGGCTCTCAGTTTCTCACCTGACGGCAAATATTTGGCATCATATGCTTGTGGAGAAAACAAGCTTTCCTTCTGGCAGGTAAGAAAATGCATATCCTGAGGGTACTAGGATAAGAAAGCTTTTATGGCCAGTTGCAGGAACGACACACATGGTTTCCATAGAGTTATGGAACTCGTTAGCCATGGCAACCTTTCCGGAAGCGTTGAAGAAACATTCGATACATTTATTGGTTTTACAAATGGCTTCATAACTTATGGAATGGAGTCCATAAGTTATGATAAGTAGCCAAGATGGCGCATGCGCAATCAACCGATTCGAGACTTAATTACTTTAAAAAGTGCTGTTTTGAGACTAATGGTCAGTTTTTTTACTCTGTCTGAATGATTATTATGTGCATTAGCAATTATAAATAGGATAAACCACTATAAATGTTACCTAGCAAAGAAAGAGTAAATCAAACATCCGAAGAAATCAGCTATTGGTAGATAGGTTATGAAACTGGTAGTTTTGTTCCTGCAACCCGAACGTTTTTAAGAGTTCCATAAATTAATGGATCTTATAACTCTTGATTCCATAACTAAACGCTCTTGCAACCGGCCATTAGCTAAGGTAACTTTCAATTTACCTAAATACGCATCTGAAATATTTTCTGGTACATACCTGGAGTGTTTACTGTGTCAGCAGTCAGTTTCAGTCGCAAAAGAATGCTGTTTCCTCTATTAATATCATTCTTCCAGAATGATATTAATTCTTCCAATTCTTCATCCAATCCCAACCAAATCCAAACCAATCCAAAAAAGAATTCTTCCAGAATGATATTAATAGAGGAAATGATAAATAAAAGGAAATGATGAAAGAGGAAAGAATAAATAACTGGACAGGACCCCCTTTACCTGGCACCGATCGTATTGTTGGGTGATTTTTCGCAATAAAATCAATGAAATACAGTATTTACGACCGATAGGACACATATGCAAATATTTAGACCAAAAAGACCCACTGTGATTTTTACTGACTTAGTTTGAGGTGAACAAAATTCTATTCAACATCCGTTAATTTTAACAAGTGTTAATTAAACAGTTGTTAATTAAAACCAGCAGCTGTATCAAAATCATTCGTCTTAGAATCTCAGAAAAAATTAATGATGGAGATCGCATCTTGAACTCTCTGCCGTAATACCATGTGCGGTGAAAGTAGAGAAATGGGAACTTCTGTCGTTAACGATTAATGGGATGCATGGAAACCTAGCTTATCCTTGGCCCTTGGACATGATCCGAGAAGCCAGGGGGAGGGGGCAGCTGCCCCCACCTTCTACCCGAGATATTTCATCCCAAATCTGCTATACGGAACCATAGAGGATTGTTAGAGGTGGGTGTCCTGTCTCTCTCCCTCCCCCCCCCCCCTAGGTTAGAGCTCCCAACAATCCTGGCTACGCCTTTTTCATGGTCCATGAGATGCAGGCCATTTTTAGAAGACATTTTTTTATGAAAAAATGTGCATCTTATTAACTAGTAAAAGCGGTAATCAGGCCTTCAAAATTTCCTTTTTTTATCTTAACCCTCGATGGTAAGTCAAAGAAAATTCCGATGTAATGTTTTAGCCAATCGTATTTATATATGCCATCACTAGTTAATTTTATTCTCTCCCAGTTGAAAAAAGATTCAAGTATGTAATTGGGAAGTTAAAATTCATTCCTGATACTCAGTGACTTCATCTTTTTCAAGTGTTACCTTTAGTCTTTTAGCTTTGTGTTGTGCTTCCCAAAATAGTCCATTTTCTTACAACTTCTTCCTTACTTTAAAATTCTTTTGAAGGCTCGTATTTAAGTTTCTCTAATCGTGACGTTTTCTACAAAATCATATGAAGCTAAGCTGTGCATTCACGATATAAATGGGTGAGCACTATGTTTTTATTCCACTCCTGCGTAACGCCTAAAAATTTTATTTTAAGATTAGTGAAAGCAAAAATTACCTCCAATTTTCTTTCATTTAATATTTAATTATACCGTGTAGCACTCGAGTACTATTAAAAAGTGTTCTTTATTAAAAAAGCGTTTTTTCTGTGTGAGAACATCTTTCTCAGGTAAGATCTTTGATATGGAATCAATTGACTATATTCGTAAATAGTGTATTTATGAATTAATGTAACGAGTTTGGATCATCATTACTCTTCGATATGCTCAAAATTATTCAATATTTTCAGACCTCTACTGGCATGTTCGGACTTGGAAATTCACAGACCAGATGTGTGAAAACATATACCACTCCTCCAATAGCGGAAATTTCAAGCTTGAACCCTATTAGGCTAGCTCGCCTTGTGTGGATTAATAATAGAACTGTGTCACTCCTCCCGACTGATGGATCGGAAACGAGGTATAATGTCTAAAGAGTCCGTACCTTGCTGTGTATAATAATACATGTTGTTACTTTGCGGGAAAATTTTGCCTAGAATTTTTAGGCTTGAAAAATATATAAATTGTATGCTTTCTGCCAAGCCTTATAGAACAAGAAAAGGTGTATTGTTATGTATATTCTGCTGGAAAAGTGAAATTCTGCTTTGCAGCTGGATCTTAATCGTAAATATGTTGCATTTATGTTGTATTTTAACGGAGTACCTACTCTTGAGCAAGGTGATGTAAGGTAAGCGTAAAATTATCATGTAAAGATAAAAGGAATGTAAATACGAGTTTTATCACTCATATCTCACTTATCTGCCTCATAAATACCTAATCTCTCGTGATTGTCATCTTTGTGATTGTACAGTGGACAATAAATCTTTATAGTAATACTGATCATATGGTAAAAAATATCAAAATTGTATCTTTTAAAGAATGAGGAACAGTGAAGCTAGGGTTTTTCATCTCACCTCTATTGTTGATATAAAATTTTCCTTGTTACTCTGAAAGTTCTTTGAGGCTTGAACTTAGCCTAATGGACTGGTTTTGTTGAATGTGCCCAGTGGGTGATATTTGTACATAGCTGCTAATGTGAATAATTTCATCAATGCATATAGTTTCTCCTATTGTTAATGTTCTTGTAATTTTAATTTTTCAAGTCGAAGTTGCTCTGATTGACATCCATGAATGTAAAAAAAATAATTATCGCGCCAATTTCCCCTATTTTATACGTTCTGTCAAAACCATACAAATTGTCTGTATAGGCAAAATGTCATGCTATTATACCGAATCGTGTGGCAAAACATCTCCTTTTATCCTTTTATTAATGGAGTCATTTTATGAACCCACCATGAGTGATTTGTGAAGTACCAACGGTTCTCTCTAAATGGTATTTCTCCTCCTTTCCATTGAAGATATCATTCCAAATAATGTGAAAGGTTCTATAATAATGTGAATGGACCTTTTAAAGTATTTATGTGTATAAACCTTTTAAACCAATCAAATATACTCTCCAAAGGCTGATGTTTGAATTTGTTTTAACCTTTTCCACTACATTTATGCGACAGCTATTTCTTTATTTAACTTTTAGACTTGGCTTTTGGTGTGACACTAAATTAACGTGAGCCATGCATTTCGAAGTGTACAGAAGAGTGGTAGAGGAAAGGGCGATATAGAACACCATACAGAAAAGGAATATCAGATGGATTGGACACACCCTGAGACACAATGGGTTTGCGAAGAAGATAACTGAAAGCAAAATAGAGGGAAAAGTCCCCAGAGGAAGACCGAGGAATAAGTTCATGGACCGAATAAAGAGGAAAGTACGTAGGGAGAGATACCAGGAGGTGAGGAAACTAGCATTATAGAGGGAAGGGTGGAGGGCTGCAGTCAACCAATCTTAGAATTGAACAACCTATGATGATGTATTTTGAGGATGTCTTAGCAAGTTTTATCTGAACGAATAATTGGATATTTATCACTTGAGCTTATGACATAAAGCCAGGATTGAAAGGGTCTTTAACGTTTAGCTGCCATGAGAATGAGACATGAATCTAATCTAAAATAAATAAGTAATTTGTTGACAAATTCGATGAAAGATATAAGTATTTCCCGGCGTTACTGCTGGATAAATGTTTCTCGGGTGTTGCACCGGGTAAGAGGGTCCACAGGTCCCGACGTTTCGGAGATCGACTTTATCTCCATCTTCAGGGGGATTGAGCCCCCTCGAGGTGGAGATCAAGTCGATCTCCGAAACGTCAGGATCTGTGGACCCTCTTACCCGGTGCAACACCCGAGAAACATTTATCCAGTTGACAAATTCCTTTGTTAACACGAAAAGGTGAAGAACTTAATTGCTGCCGAAATATTAGCGCGAACTCGAGACGATATCGAGATGAATCAGGAGAAGGAGCCTTGTGCCTACAAAAATGTGAGTCGGGCATATACGTAATTGGGTAAAACCAAGAGTAATCCTTACGCTTTGTTTGATAATGTCCTGTTAACGTTAACCGCTTGATGAAGTAGCCTTTTCTTTGGCCTAGTGTTAGCTGATAGTTTGCGTTTCGTATATTTAATCAGACCGTCTCACGTTATTCATTTTTCTCCTTTCTAAACTGAGGAAAATAATAATCACCATCACTGGGCTAAGAGAATGATTACAATAGGAACAAAATTAAAATTAAACACTTCCCATTCAACAAAATAACAATTTTTTATAAGCAAAAGTAGATTTCAACAAAAAAGTTTAACTAACTAAAAGTAAAATAAAAAAACTAATGTTACAAATTCTTAAACGCTAATTAATTACCCGATGTAATTTAAAATTTCGTCTACGACACCACAAATCGTTCCTTTTAAATAAAATACTTTAAGTAAAAATAAATAAATTAATAGTTTAACATTTAAAATACAAAAATTAAGAGGTAATTATTGCAAAAATAATAACAACTATTCTCGATAATAACCAGATCTAAGACGTACGTGCATCCCCAATAATTTGGTCTTTCTGATTCTTGCCTGTGAATGGATGTCGTGATGACGCGTAGTGAACTTTATCTGCAATGAGTTTGACCGAGTGAGTGTGACCTCAACGTTTCGATTGCCTTAAAAATTCAGCCTACGCCACGGCAGCTCTTTTTATAAGTGTGCTCTGGCGTGCACGATGGCGTGGCGAATTACGTCGCACACGGTTGAGGATGAGTTGCCAAGGCGATGAGTTAAGCGTCTTGGGCGATATATATCTACCGCCCGCTTTCCTTCGCTTGAGTACCCGCCATCATGTAACGGAGAACATCTGAAATCACTATGAACCCAGGATTCGTAATAAAAAACCATAATGGATCGATGTACACATAAGCTCATGCTACCTTCATGTTTCTCTTGAAATACAACTCGTCCACTCAATTTTTTTTTTCATTTAGTGATAAAACCGTCAAGCGGTTCATTGAAAACCCGCCATCTTGGCTGCCGGTGGATCCATTAATTTTTTTATCTGTTTACTCGGTTCTTTCAGGGTAAATGTTGTGTTATAATTAGGTTAACTCATTAATAATCATATTAAATAAGTTATGAGTCCAGAAAATATATTGAATGATTCCGCAACCCATATTTAACTAATTACCAAAATAATGCATTCACGTATTATTATGCTTTCATTTGTAGATAGTACATGTAACTCTTTTGGATACGTATGTGTCGTCTCAGCAAATGGCCCTGAGGCAGAAGTTGATAGACATGTCCACATCACCTAATATTCACCAATGCATTCCCAAGTGAACATTTTGAGAGCAAATATAAGTCGTCGTTGAACAGACCCAAGTGCTGATAGCCTTCCTTAGTCACCAAGGAATAATCCGGAAAAGATTTCTGTAGTGTTGGCTATAGTTGGTGTTGATAGGTACTGGCGAAGTTTTCGAGTTTGACTGCTTCTCTAGCATTTTAGGCCCAACGTTTCACCCACGTTGCAGCGAGCATCTTCAGCGATCAAGAGTTATGAGGTGCCCGCTCGCTGCGACGCGGGTGAAACTTTGGGCCTAAAATGCTCGAGACGCAGTCAAACTTGGAAACTTCACCAGTAAAAATCCGGAAAAGATGCTATTTCATTGAAGCCATCTAGGACACATTTATTTTCCATTCGGTGAGAAAATTAATCTACTCGGTTCTTTAGTACTGACCATATAACACCACCGTGCAATACGATGGAACCTTGGTGTACCGAAAAAAAAACCTCCTCCACCGTAAGTAAATAAGCACTTATCATTACTTGAAGATTCTTTTGGCATCGTTATCATTACATGTTTTCGTATTTCATTTTACTCAAAATTACGACACCTTTACCACAGAACCTGAGTCTGTACAAAGACTTGAAATTCTTGAATAGTGTTTATACTTATTTTTTCTCTCACGCACTGAAATTTCATGCAGACTTATTTCTAATGCTATTCAATAATTGTGTTTTCTGTGCGTCCTCGTAGCTATTCAATAATTGTGTTTTCTGTGCGTACATAGTGAAAGCGCAAATATTTATGATTCCTAAAAGTATTTCAAGGTAAGCCATACCGCTCGGGGTAATTAAACCAAAGCGATCTATTCGATGTTTAAGTTTATGCCTCACCAACTGCTATTCTCTTGAATAGAAAGGAATTGCAGGTCACAAGGACTTCTCCAATGTCCATCCCTCCTTTTCACTTTACTATTTTAGAGCACCATTCTGTGATTTTCAATTGAACTGAAGAACTGGTTGCTTAAGTCGACCTTGTGTGGCCATTTGATTCCAGGTCGATGTTATATCAAATGTGCTCGCTAGACTTCACTAATGCATTAAATTGTAGACGACCTAATGTCGATGCCAAAAATGAAGCATAATATACCGATTTAATGAAGAGTATCATAATAAAATTGAAGATTTATCTTGTGGAGTACGTAAAAATAATTGTGTTAATGACAGCGTCTAGTATTCGATGGATGATGAACCTGCCTCTGAATTTAATACATATAACGTAATCTGATAAATGCCTATAAAGTATTATATTCATCGATTCCAGGTATACAACGTATACTTTGATAGGCTGAATTATCATGCAGAACTACATTGGTTCTGAACGTGCCACCTAGAAGTATAATTGGAATAGTATAGAATACAATAGAAAAAAGGTTTATTGTCCAAGGAGGATTTGCTCATATGGGGCAAGGTTTTACATCTGAACATTAAATTAACATATGAAAAAAAGAAAATCAATAGTGAAACAAAATACATTAACATAAATGAAGGTCTCAATTAGCAAAAATATGGTGCAAATCAACAGTTTCTACAATGTAAACATTGATGTACAAATTATCAGTTACAGCGATCAAAACAATTACAATTATAAACGCAAACAGTTACAATTAACAAAATGTGCAAATTGACAGTATATTTAAATATAATAGCCCACTGACGATTTTTTGGGTTAATTGATGCGGTACTGTCATTTTCATTTACATAATTTAACTATAATATTTTTAAAACATTGATCGATGATACATTTTTTTTATTATCTGGTAATTTGTTCCAAAAATTGCATGATTTTACCAGAAACGATCTTTCACAAGTTCCCTTGCGGTGAGACGTTATGAATAAATTTTCGGTTATGCGTGTTGTTCTCTCTTTAATATCTTTGTTATGAATTATATTTTTGAAAAGGTATGTCGGTTGCCCTGTTTGAACAAGAAAACGCCCAATTGGTACAGTCTGCGAGCTTCGACTTTCAAAATACGAGACCCTTTAAAATATGGCGTCACCTGCTCACGAATTCCAATATTAAAGATATATCTGATTCCTGCATTTTATATTATTTGGAGTTTTAACTGGAGATCTTTATTTATATCTATATATGCCAAGGCACAATAATCAATATGAGGAATAAAAAGTGAATTTACTAATTTCTGTCATATTGTAACAGGGAATTGGAAACGAAATTTGGTAATTGGAAACGAAAAGTGGTATGTTAAATATCAGTAATTATTATTTCGAATGCCCCGACTTTTAAAGATATCGCTGGATAGCGCGTAGTCCCTTCTTTAAGGAAATATTTTTATTTTGTCTATAAAACCCTTGTCCTCAATCTTCTCATGGAGTTTTTCCGACCGTAAACTTTGCAATATTATTTCAATTGTTTTTGCAAGTTTTATGTGAGTGTTTTTTGAGTATTCGACCGACAACTAAGGCCGTTTGCGTAATGGAGTAAGGGTAAAGGGATACCCATGGTTACCCCCTCACAGGTTTATAGTCTTTGGGATAACTTATAGCTTCCCATTTTTTGTCAAATTGGAATGTACATTTTATTTAAGTAGGAAGGAATAGATATTTTTATTATTTTAAAAAACCGGAGTGTGAATCAGCTTATTCTAAAGTGAATGGCGCATCTGGGTCCATAGATAAACGTTCGATTCGACGGGCGAGTATGTACTTGATCCCCACGAAGAGTTATAGTAGATACCGGGAGACTCCTGAAAATATCAGCCACCGCCGGGATTCGAACCCTAAGTCCTTGCCTGCTTATCCGAGGGTAGCGGGCTCGAGTCACACCTGGGTTGATTCTTCTCCACCCTGGACATAGGTGTTTGTGTTAGTCTGTAGCTGTTAATACAACCGATGTAATGAGGCCAATTAAGATGGTTGGAGCGCGAATTGTGTGTTATTGAGTGCACAGTTTAATGGCTTTTCAAGAAAGTCGAAAGAAAATTTTTTGCCGCAATTCACGTAAGTACATCCATTAATACGTTTGGAATGACAATACATTTTATCAATTAATCATGCGGGAATCGTAGTTTAAAATTTCATCTCAATCAAAGCATTGTTATGACATGGGTTTTTCGGCGCGTAATCTGAAATTCAAGCGAAAATTGTTTGTAAATATGTGTTTTGTACTCATCAGGAGACCTTGATATTTATTAGGAACAGTTATAATGATATGAAACGAATGTTCTCGCGTATAGGAGAAAATTTGTGCGTACGTCATGAAATTATTTCAAAATACATGTTGTCTATCGTCATAAGGCTGCGTGTTAAAACAGCATTGAATTGCAAGAAGACCAAACAGCACGCATTTTTTTTCGCCTTTATTCATAAAAAAATTAGCAACGTAAGCAAAATTTCACGCAAATCTGTTCATAAAAGGAAATGCGCCCCAACCACCTTTAGCTGTTTTCGGGGTAGTGATATAACTTTTTTTAAAGTTATATTCAAGCTACCTCGACGACTTGTCTCTAAATTTCGATATTCCCCGATTTTAAGCTCTTTTCTCATCCAGATTTAGCTTCATACACGCCTACAATGGTATCGACATGTAAAGGTGAGCGATTGACTTGAGACAATAGGAAATACGTGAATCAGAAACGCCAGGCAACTCCTGACCTTGCCCATGGAGTTTTTCCTTCGCGATTCTTGAGCCTCAATATGCCTGATTGTGACCTATGCCCTCCGTCTCTTCCTACCTCAGCCCCGCAGCCTAACATCCGTTTCGTGCCATGGTGTTCTGTGTTATCGATCTTCACATCGAATTCTGCCTCGCTTACTTTCGAGAAAGAGCCGCAGTGCTGTTAACTGTTCATTTCGTCTCACCAGCACCCGCGAACGACCCTCGCTTTCCATCGACGAGTGCTTGACCTATGGCTATTTATGTACTTTCTCTCGCCCTTCACATTATTATCACGTCATACAAAAGCTGTTTTTATTCTTGTCGAACATCACCATCTTCGTCTCTTTAAGTTGAGAATATCTGGTGGAAATGACGTCAAAATCACGTCATCTCTAAGCCGTAATGCCCCAATTCCCTTCACTAGCTTCCTACCATGGCATTCTATTAACAGGAAAAGATTAAGTAAATAATTTTTTGATAATCCATGATAATAATTAATAAATATTAAGAAAAATTAAAGTCATCTAGGAGCTCAGAATATATATCTAGGAAGCCAAAGGTTATAAAATACAGATTAATGTCTGCCAACCACGAAAATGTCATTATATTTCAAATATGACCGCTATGTCGTCATTTATTGGAGATGGAGTTCGGAGCTAATTTGTGCTAATTTGTGATATTTAATGTGTCATAACATTTACATCTATTATTATTGGAGGCTAATATTTGACAAATAGTCATTCCTCATTGTACTCTACATATGTGCCGAAAATCGTGAAAATCGGAGATGGTCGAGTCACGGTCTTGGTTGAGTTTGCGTGGAATTGCGAACTCCCGTTGTGCACCGAACAGGGTAGCATTTTCTATCTAATTAAACCCTCCATAGTTATCACCTACCCCGAGCTGATTTTTGCCATTTGAATGCACGTAAGGCACAAATTTCTTCTGATCAATCGTTAACATCGTCAAATGACCGGGAGGAGATCACAAACAAATATAGAACACGTCACTGAGGTAGAGGCAACGATCATTTACCCTCGCCTTGATTCCGGCAAGAATGGTTGGTTTTGTTGCTCTGCTTCGCACCTTAGAGGTAAGTACAAAAACCGTTACTTATTCCCTCCTCATTATTCAGGACTCCGTTAGTTTTTAATGACGGGTGGCTATTCCTCTTCCCCAGAGATTGATCCGTTCCAGTATCTCCAGAGAAATTGACTCTCCAGGGAATTGACCGAGTTAATAATCAGAAAACCTCTTGAGCGACCATGCTTCCAATTTCCATTAGTAGCTCTAACATCTTTTCCTACTTCGTTTATCCCTGATGATACGGAAAAAAGAATTCGATAATGAACAACACTGTCTTCCATAGCTGATAAGTCTCATCATTTCATGTCCCCTTGTGCGTCTTTTTCCGGCTTTATACTAAGGTTCCAAAAAAGATATACATACTTCACACTCTTGAAATATTGTATCGAACTCCTTAAGGTGGCTGGAGGGGCAATCATGGGTCATTGAATACACATTTTAAGGTAGTTTTGGTCTCAGAGTCACTTACTCTAGATTTTCAGAAAACTTGAATATATAAACCTTAAAGTACGTTTTAGAGAATGGAAAAGAATATAATTTTATTTACTTCCATCTGTAGAACATTAAACTGAAAAATAATTAAACATACACCTACTAGAACGGAGAGAAAAACATGGATAATAGTTTATAAAGTGCTAAAAATTCTTATTAGAAAACACTTTTAACCAAGTATATCTCAATTTAATTATGCAACTCAAATTCTGTGTCGCAAATTCTTTAAAAAGGCCAATGAATACCATTTCTTCTTTCATGGAGCATCAAAGATGTGGATGAGCATTTTATCTCGTGAGAAGCTTTAAGTTGGCTCCAAGGTCAAGACCTGAATTGAGCCGCAATCAATGTTTTACATGTTCCCTTCACATTCGGTTAGTAGTGAAATAATGTATATCTTCGTATTTCAGTAATACAAAATCAGGAAATAACACTGTACACCTTCATAAAACAGATCCTTTAATCAAATTTTCCATTTATATTTGATTGCGGTAAAATAGTGAACTTTTAATTCAGTAGAATAAAAACAAAAAACATTTGAACACTTGATAAACATGCACATTTTCGGAAATCGAAACATTCAAGTAATGGTCCACTAATATTTTTTCCGATATGGAGAGGTTCCACAAAGTGAAGCCTAAATTTATTTGTTATATGCACATTTTCATTTGACAGAAACTTTCTTTGAACAGTTTTCAAAATTTTAATTTTAATTTGGTTAGCAGGGATATAAAACATTGAAGAGAAAATAAAATTGGGTTACCGGGCTAGTTTTACTGTATTTCAACTTTGACAATGGACATTTTAACATGAGCTCTAATGGAGATTGGTCAGAATACAGAGGAAAAAATGCCAATTTGAACGAGAAATCATATTCAAGTTTGTAATTAAAACTGTTAATAAGAAGCGAAAAGTCCTGGGAAATCGAATAAAATGAAATATAGACATCTTACCAACTATATTCCAAAGTTATTAGCGAATTACTGCCGTAAATTAAATCAAAATGCGGTAGTTCCATGCAAATGGCGCTACAGTCGAGCCGACTGGACAAATGCGGTAATAATTAAAAATATATTAGTGGAATAGTCTGCCCAGTGTGTATCTTAATTTTGGTTTTGAATGGGTAAACTATGTCATCGGCAGAGTCAGGTTTTTTAAAACTGACTAAATAATAAAAATGTGCAACTTAGTATTTGTCTTGAACAACGTAGTCAAGCCAAAACCGCCTTAATAATTTTTCAAGGAGACGAAAAAACATTTTATTGCAGCTGTTTACACGTACCATTCTTACAGGCAGGGATGGAAAATATACTATAATTAAATCAAATTGTCATTAAAAATTTTTTCTCTACCAATGGACTCGACATGACTCACTGATATTTGCTTGCGACAACTGTCATATTATGAAACTTATTATTTTGAGTTTAGAGAGAAATTTATACGTATGTAATAGAATTTTTACGTTAGCTTCCAGTTCATTGATAAAGAAACTTTTCAGCAATACCACTTTACGATACTATTAGGTAGTGCTGAATACCAGCAGGCCCAAGGAAGTTATAAATGTATGCCATGTGTCATGTAGATATTTGTTAAAATAGCATCTGATTGCCAAAAAATCAGTAAGATGCAATTTTTCACGTTTACCAATAGACGTCAGAAATGGGAAATCACATGATAAGTCCCCACAAAATTTAACATAAACGAACATCCAACCACCTGAAATCAATCAACTCATTATACGATGCTGTTATCTCCTTTCTACCATATATTCCCATTAATCGATATTTTCCTTCAATGGTTTTACGTGTCCTTCCCAAAATTGTATAAGCTATAAGATAATTGCTCATTTTAGCATTAGTTTTCATTTTACACCCGCGTTTATCATCAGCCCAAAGTTTTTTACGTTCATAATCGCCACAGACCCCACCTGTGAAATTATTCTCTGTAGCAATTACTCACCGGAAGTAAACGTTATTTTTATTAATTAATTAGATAATTTTCCATCTAGCTTTCCTTCCGACTTCCTTCTCTTTCCAACATCCTCCTTTTTTATATTAACTATGGACACACACAGTGATTAATCTTTACTAATGTTTTATGTGCACCATTTAATAGAACATGTCATGTTCATCTCCTCAATGAACCTTATGCCAATTTTTCCCCATAAGCAAGGGGAAATTGAATTTGTTTAAGAAAATTACACCTACTAGAACGGAGAGCAAAACATGGAAAAATAGTTTAGAAAGTGCCAACAATTCTTATTAGAAAACACTTTTAACCAAGTTATATCTCAATTTAATTATGCAACTCAAATTTTGTGTCGCAAATTCTTTAAAAAAGCCCAAGTATACCATTTCTTCTTTCACGGAGCATCAAACATGTGGATGAGCATTTTATCTCGTGAGAAATTTCCGAGCATATAAACTCGCCCTACTGCTCGCTCGACATACTACTCGCCCGACTGATTAATTCGCCTTATTTCCCTTTATTGCTTTGCTTTCGCAAACTCGCTGGTGGTATTGGCTGGGAGTCCTGACATCACGCTTTTTTCACCCTCACCATGTTTTTTTCTCTTTCTCACTAAATTGGCCTGTTCAATACCATCTCCTGCCCTGTTGGTTTCATTTGTATGTATGTACATATTCTGCAATTTGAGTCATTATTCCTTTGATATCTCTCCGGAAATTGCGGCATTATTTCCGGCTTAATATGGTGGAACTGAATATGACGTCGACCTTGTGAGTTCCCTGGTTAAAGCTCACTATTCGCTACCCTTGAATTCGATATTCGGCTGCGAGTGTGTTCGTCAAAACTGATTCTGACTTTCGACATCTCATTTGTATTGGTTAAAATATTCTGAATTCTCTGGTGACACTGTTCAGCTGTTGAGGAACAAGGTTAAAATACAAAATAAATGGATTAATGGACGAGTATGAAGTTACACCATAAGAAAAAAAAGTAACGAGATTCTCTTGGACAAAGAAAGTGAGGCTGGCCATTAAAGTTTGAGGAGACACACTCGAGCAGGTAGAGCATTTCAACTACTTAGGTAGTACGCTAGAGTAAAACGGACGTAGTAGCAAAGGCATACAGAAGAGAATGGGTCCTTGGGTAAAGAAATGAAGAAGAGGTTGGTGAAGAGCTTAATATGGAGCGTGGCGTTGCACGGGGCAGAAACGTAGACCCTCAGAAAGGAGAACGAGAAGAGGCTGCAGGCACTTGATATATGGGTGTGGTGAAGTATGGAGAAGGTGAGGTGGACGGAGAGGAAGACTAACGAGGAAGTGCTTGAGATGGTGGGCGAGGAAAGGAAAATTATTTATGAAATTCGAGATCACCCGAGTAGGTGGATGGAGGATGTAATAAGGGGCGATGGGTTGCTCAAGAATGTGATAGAGGGAAGGATGTTGGGCAAGCGGGGAAGAGGAAGAAAGAGAATAGGTTTCATGGACGGGATAAAGAAGGGTAGATCGTATGCCAAGGCGAAAAAGGATATGCTAGAGCAAGATAGGCCCCTGAAAGTGTAGAGAACTGGGAGGAGATTCTCTGACGTTCAACTAAACCTTCCTAAACCGGTAAAATACTATTTTTTTAAATGGACGAGCGTGATATAATTAGCTCATTTTCCTTCCCTGGAATCGACCAAAGGGCCATTTTTATGCCATTCAAACCGAACGTTTTGCGTGAGAAATAGCATTCTTCCCTCCTCTCATTCGCCTTCAGTAATAGTTGTGGATAATAGGTATCGCTGAACTTGATGTAATTCGCAATCAGAGAGTTTATTGTCACATGGAGTGAACTAGCTTGGATGAGCTGGCAGAGGACGCTAAGAGTCCCCGAAGAGATTTGCGGTCCCTTTGTACCATCATTTAGGTCCGGTCATTTTTTACGCAAAAAAATGTGCTGCTGAGTAGATAAGAAGCATGACGTAAAGAGGGACAAAACGAGTGAAATTCTGGTGAAATTTTGAAAATTTCACAGCAGACGAAAAAACCGCGAATGCCTCCGCGAAATTTTGCACGCTCCGGAGGAACTATAACGGGGCCACACATTTCTCCACCAGCCTCCTTTCTGCCCTGCCAAATCGATCGGCCTGAATGAATTTTCCTCCGTTTCTCTCGATATTTCCGTCGCTTGTCATAATTTAAAAAAAATCTAGATTTTTCTACCAGCGGCACTGCGCTGGGAGAAATGGCTTAGCTTCGTGTATTTCGGAAGAGGTGGCCCAACGTAAACTGGTGGGCTGAGATCAGCGACGCTGACAACCGGCGCTGTTGCGGCGCAGTTTTATATGATTTTTCGCAGAATTGGAGTTCCAGAACTTAAATAAATACATGTAGACATGTATTTATGTATTTATTTAAGTTCTGGAACATTCTGTCCCCTGGAACATTTACAGAGCATAGAAAAACAATAATTTACAGTCTCGTTTGTAATGATAATTTAACAGCAGAGGGTTGCAAAGCTATTATTTTGACATTAATGGTAAACATAAGCACCAGGTGTCAACGGATGAACAAAATTTAGAGATTACAGAAGCAAAATTGAGGGCTGATGATGTACAAATCTTGAATATATATAAGTAAAATATATATATAAATTAACTGATTCGCTCATCTGTTTTAAATTATATACGCATAACATTTTTATATTACATTGATTTACATGGTGGTTTATTACATTAGATATGCGTACAGCCGCTTCTTAAACAAATTAATATTCTACGATGACCTTATTCCTTGCGGTAAGGAATTCCAAAGCCTACAAGATGAAACGTAAAATGATATACCGTACTCAGTTGTATGGAAAGTGCGTGCAGTGTGCTTATGCAAACACTTTGCTTTAGAATGCACCACACTGCAATCGTGACAACGTTTGCAGAGGTAATACAGTATTCATTTTAACATGGTACCTATGCGTCAAAAATGGATTTGGACTTTCAATGAAAGAAGCAGTTAACCATGGCGGGCTCTGCCTGAAATACAACTCCGCAAGATTAAGCGAAGTTGTATTTCAGGTTGTTGTCTTAATCAAGATTAAGCTCGGTTGAGGCCCGAGGCGGAGAAGAAAATAATGGGTCTCTTAAAAGAAATAGATAGGCAGCAAATGGAGAAGTACTTGTTCCCAATATTTTTGTATTTGAACCTTTGGAGGATAATGTAATTTATGCTATTCTCTACCACCGATGAGTGGTAGCGCAGCTTCGCGGGTCCTATGCAAAATAGTATATGTACAGAGAATATATAGTTAGTGTGCAGCGTCGTGATGAAATAGTGAAAACAAGCGAATATAAACGTACTATCACGTCTCACCGCCGATTGTAAACTAGTACATAAATATAAATGGACATCTGGAACTTAACTTGGTGTCGTAAGAGAAAAGTGAGAAGTTGGGGTTTTGCAGGGTCCTTCGGGAGTCAGGCCCCTGGCTGCGCCGCCGTTAAATCTGCCTCTGTTGGAGTGAACGCGTAAATGGCTAGTGATTTTTTTCGGAATTTTCCATTTGCTTATTCTTTTAGATTCGCAACTCTGGAGGGACACGGTACCGGGTTTCAATGCTGAATTAGTCCTGACAGCGTTCATTGCAGAGGTCAATCAGTATTAATTTTAACATGGCATGCGTCAAAAAAGGATTTGATTTTGCGTCTCAATGAAAGAAATAGTTAACTATGGCTGACTCTGCCTGATATTATATTAACACTACCTATAATTCTCGTTTCTGTGCCTCCAAAGGTATGTTTGTCAGTAGCACTGATTTTGAAAAGAAAAACATACACAAAGGAACTTGGGTGTCCCCAGATGGTAACTATGTAAATCACATTGATCATGTGGCAGTTGATTCCCAATATAAGTAGTGGAGAATACTCGATGTAACTACAAAAAGAGGAGCTGAATACGGCTCGGACTATTTTCTAGTCAAAGTAGTTGTAAGAATTCAGTGGAAACCAAAGATAGTTAAGAAATTGCAAAAAGTTACCGTATTTGACCGTGATAAATTAAATGAAAGTCCCGTACACACTAGTTTTAAGATTATCTTGACAAATCGTTTTGAAGCTTTAAGGGAAATTCTAATATAAGTGACTGTGAAGAGGTAGAGAACATGTGGAACAGTTTGAAACACACTATAACAAAAACTGCACAAACAGTAATCCCCAAAAAGGTGAGAAAGAGAAAAATATGTTTTAATGAGGAATGCGTGGAAGCGTTAAAAGAGATATAAAGGGCGAAAGAGCAATGAATTCGAGGTGGAAGATATGATGAAGGAAAGGCTGCATTTGACGAAGTAAGAAAAAGAGCCCGGGCGACGCTCAGACAAGTTAAGAGAAAATATATTAAAGATTTAATGGAAGAAGCACAAGCAGATTTTCATGTGAATAAAAGCAAAGAGCTGTATTGGAAGATAAATCTTCTTAAAAATGGGACCAGAAGGCAACAACACTTAATAAAAGACAAAGATGAAGGAGTTCTAACTGCAGAACAGGAGATAGCAAGAAGATGATCGGAATATTTTTGTGAACTATTGAATGGAGAGGAACCTAATGAGTTATTTGAATTCGTAGAACATGTTACAGTAGAACCAGAATGCCCTCCTCCCACTATAAATGAAATAAATGAGCATATTTGGCAACTGAAAAATGGGAAAAGTGCTGGTGAAAATGGAATTTCGGCAGAACTTCTTAAAGCTGGAGAGGAAGTCCTTGTTTAAAGAGTGCACAAACTGATCGGTATTATTTGGAAAAAACAAGTGATCCCGCATGATTGGAAAGTAGCCCTTGTATGCCCAGTCCATAAAAAGAATGATAAATTATAGTGCGATAATTGCAGAGGAATAGCCCTATTAGATGTGGTTTATAAAGTCTTCTCTAAGTGTCTCCTAGCTAGGGTTAAACCCATAGCCAGTGAAATTGTAGGAGAATATCAAGGTGGCTTTCTCTCAGGAAAATCAACAACTGATAATATATTTTTCCTAAGACAGATATGTGAAAAAATGTACGAGTTTGACCAAGAACTACATCTACTGTTTATTGACTTTCAAAAAGCTTATGACTCAATACATAGAGAAAGCTTACTACATCTATTAATCGAGTTTGGGTTTCCAAAAAAGCTCGTTGAACTAATAGGACTATGTGTTACCGGTACAGAAGTGAAAATCAAACTAGAAAATAAAATAACTAAAGGGTTTCCGGTAAAAACTTGCTTTAGACAAGGGGATGGACTATCACCTATCTTATTCAATATAGTCCTTGAAAATATCATGAGGGAAGTTGATAACCATAATCATATAGGTGTATTATCGTGTGGAAAGAATATTGCCCATTTAGCCTATGCTGATGATATTGTAATAATGTCACAGTCCCAGGAGGAACTTAAGAGTGTAATGCTTACACTGCAAACTGCAGCCGGGAAATTTGGCCTGAAAGTAAACCCAAATAAAACTGAATACATGGTTATAGGAAGGCACCGCCTACCGGATGTTCTACTGATAAAAATAAATGAAGAAAATTGTAAGAGAATGAGAGAGTTTAAGTATCTTGGTGCAATTCTGTCGGAAGAGGCATCAAATGAAGTAGAAATAAAAGCAAGAATTCAAGCTGGTAATAAGGCATTCTATGCTCTGAGCAATATTTGAAGTCCCGTAACGTATCAAGAGAGCTTAAGATAAGATTGTACTAGACATTAATTCTCCCTGTGGTTCTCTATGGGTGCCAAAGCTGGAGCACACGAAAACAAGATCTAAACAAACGTTTAATATTTGAGATGCGGGTGCTTAGGAAAATATATGGGCCAATCCAAGACGAATTAACAGGGAAATGGAGAAGACGATATAATCAGGAACTGTATGACCTTTATCGAGACAACACCATATTAGGACTACTAAGAAGCAGGAGATTGGGATGGATTAGACATGTGGAACGGATGAGCGATGAACGATATCCTAAACTTGCAATTTGCATGAGCCCGGAGAGGAAAAGACCAAGAGGAAGGCCAAAGAAAAGATGGATGGATAATATAAGAGAGGATCTACGGCAAATAGAAGCCAGGGAAGATTGGAGGGAAGTAACCAAATGAAGAGAAGAGTGGAGAGCCTTGGTCCTGACATCGCGCCGTCCACTGGGCCTGATCGCGTAAAGTAAAGGAAGTATAATTCTCGTTCCGAATGAATGTTAATTATTCAATTACGTGTAGTATTGTCAGTGGTTCAAAGAAATTTGTGTCTTTCTTTGCGTAATGTGAACACCAAATTTGTTGGAATATAACGCACCAAAATGGCATTGCACGGACTCTAAATATGCGAAAATTGTCGCGTGAATCGACCTAATTTAGAATGATAAAAATCTTTATATTTTACTGTCTTATTCCATTTCACTACACTGCAATTTTTATAACTTAAGACAATTTTATGGATATGGATTATGGAGGATCCTCGTTTCTCCAGACAAACGCAAACCGCCTGTAACACACCGTCAATTCTACCACGGAAAACGTTCTCGCATACTGTGCTTATGGCATGTATGCCCATAATATTGCGTGGCAGTCCATGGAAAGATAATATATTTTCTCTTCCAGAAGACTGGGAAGTCGACACAGATAAAGTATTTTTAAGGAAGAAATGTTTTGCCACCTCCGGTTAACATCTTGAAAGTTTTAAGTTAAAAGATAACATGTCGCCTGGAAAATAAAAACACTAATTTTCATTACCAATCCAGCAGATTTACTTCATAGCTATTGGTGTAGTTCATCGCTTCTTGGCATTTTCATGGTGACAAGCAAACACTTCCGAAAAAATAATTTCCATTGCTTAACTCAGTAACTAAGGGGTAACGACCCCATGTTCACTAGACAAACACTGCTTATAAACACCTGACCATAAAAATCTGGTAATAGGTATTGCAGGTTGGTCATGAGTCGCCCAGCATGTTTAAACAATACTTTTGACTATAATTACGTGCCTCCAAGTGAGGCGGTGACCCGCACTATACTGTGTGTGCCTTGGCACCTTCCGGTGTTGAGCGAGGTTGAGTGATCTGGACTGTTACCGGGTTTCCTTCCACCCTTTCTTCATTTTCCAAATAATCATTCTCTAGCCAACATACTTACCCAGCCTGCAAAGGGATGGATTACATAGTTGTCGGTCGCGACAAGTCGAATGGACGACTTCAAAGCCGCCGCTGCTTTGATTGATGAGTCCGCTGTACGGTGAGTCATCACTACGGACTCTTGAAGCGGAGAGGCTTCTCGTAAAAACTTTTCGCGAGAACTTTCCGTCGGCGCTTATAGGTCACCAATAAAGAATGAGCACAAACCCTGTGGAAAACGGTGTGAATTAAATGGTCCCAACTCTGGTCTGTTTGTATCGCCCCGCCAAAAGAAATATCCGATTAATTACATCACCAAAAATTAAGACGCTTTCACGGCCAACGAGCAAAGTCATGCAGTCTGCCAATCTCAGTAACAATGGCCGTGGAAATAGAACGAGAAGTTAACGGACCGCCAGCCAGTCGGAAAGACCACGAAAATCACCTCCGCGGGGCACCACGACGAACCACGTATCGTCCGAGATATGCGTATATACCTACATGCAGGCCGACGACCCCACTTCAATTCAGTACATCGTCCGAAAAGAGCGGGAAAAGTGATAACTGGGATCTTCTTATGGCAATATTAAAAAATTGGCAATTATTTACATTCATGTGCCGCATTTTATTGGCTCATTTGCCTATAACAACAATGCATATGCACTTAGAAATACATTAGCACTAATTTAACGAGTTATTCTCGACAATTATTTAAAAAAGCTTTTAATAAGTTAACAACTCCCAATGTTCATCACATTCTTGATCGAAATACACGTCCAGGCCATAGGCATGGGGACTGTACCAGGCCGTGACAATCCCTTGGCCTCCCGGGAAAAATAAAAGAGGGAATCTGATATTTAAGATTATTGTAAATATATGAAATTGAGTATTGTACTTTTCCACAGTAATTTATAGTAAACGTACCATGCGTTTCGCAGGTTGCTGCAGGTACAGTTGTTTTTAAAATATTTATTGTTTAATATGTTGTTATTTATAAAAATAAATCGTTGATAAACAATTGTACCTAAAGATGCAGCAATCTGCGAAACGCGTTGTCCGTTCACAATAAATAACTGTGGAAAATTACAATACTCATGTTCAATATAGGTTCGAATATACAATGTGAAATTTCAATTTGTTTGGATTTTTTACATTTTTTGGCCGATTTAAGTAATATTTCAGTAGCAAATATATAAAACTGTCATACACCGAAGAACACCCCAAAATATACTCGTGAGACCTTAAATTTATACATTTTCACCCAAACCTCCCGGTCGGTCTGTAACTCTGTCTGGAAAATATTTTATGGGCGTCTATGGTACCGGCACCAAATTGGAGGGAATATGTAGACAATTTCACTCGAGGTGAATTCTCATTGTCATGTGAGGTACGAGGTGGTGGAACTACTTGGTTGAAAACAGTACGCGTCAATTGCTACCTATTTTTCAATCAGTTACATTTATACCAGTTTGTTTTATTCCATCCGCAACGCAACCGACTGCTACTCATGATACGCTAGATGTAATCTATTTACGAGGCGTGAAATCGACTAAAAATATTTTCTCTTCGAAAAGGCGTCCTCTGCTTTCGTGTCCCTAATATTCTCATAACAGTACATTAAATGGGTTAAAAATGTCTTCTCTTATCAATCACGATTCGTGATGCTCATTAAAGTAAATTTATGGTATTCACCGAGTCTTCCCGCCACCAAAACTTACTAATCGAATTTTTTCCCTTTAGCTCCGAAAATACATCGAAAACTTAACACTGCAAAACCAAGAAATTTTCAGTTCACACAAAACTTGCTGAAATTCAGCAAGTTCTCGGAATTAAACTTTCCAGACTTATTCAGTAAAAAAACTTGCTGAAATTTTATAAAATTCCTGAATTGAAGTTAGTCTTAGACATCAGCAAAGCTATACATTATTTGTCTCTAAAAATCTGGATGAAATGATATAAAAATACCCTTCCACTACGCCTCGCAGGATACAGTTGCCTTACTTTTTGTCAGTTTATTCACTATTCCATATTTGAAAATTATTAAGTCTTTGGGTATATGTGTACTTGGTCATTGGTCTTGTAACCACCTTTAAACCTATGTACTAGAGAATTATTTTTTGGTCGTGATATTTTATTAATCCAGCACTCTTCTACATTTGCTTTTAACGTTATAATTAAAGCTGAATGGCATATAGTTATAACTTTTTGATAAATACTGTTTGAAGTTATGTTGTAGCCTTTTTGTCGTGAGCAAAACTCTATCCGAAATTTAGGTTAATAATTTTCAGTCAATTATTTCAGTCTTAAAATTTCAGGAAAATTTGCGGAATTTCGGCAAGTTTTCCTTGCTTTAAACATTGAGATTTCTAGATTTTCTTAAAAGTTGGTACAGCTGCAGTAAAGAAAACCGTGGTGAATATGAGAAAATTTGGGGAAAAATATTTTACAGTGTAGGCCTCATTCATTGGTCGTTCAATCCTAAGATTGGTTGACTGCAGCCCTCCATCCTTCTCTATCTAATGCCAGTTTCCTTTCCTCCTGGTATCTCTTCCAATGTACTTTCCTCTTTATTTGGTCCATGAACTTATTCCTGGGTGAGCTTATTATTTAGAAACTGACAACGATCGGAGTTCGGGTGTTCAGGCTAGTTTAGGGCGTGATATCATTAAGCTACGTAGGCCAACCACTAATAGGCTTGGGTTTTCGCCCGCGAAATGGCGTGCATTCTTTCTGCCGCGATCGCGGAATGAAAGTTTGATGAACCGACGGTCGTTCATCGAACCTTGAAACAGTTGAGTGCGCCTCTCGCGAGGGAGACAAAAGTGTGGGGAAAGTTGTATAGATATTTCTAGAAGGAAGAGAAATGAGGGAGGAGAGCCGACTGGGCGCGAATGAAAGTCTACTTTTCAGCTTTTCCCTCAAAACGTTTTTCCCTCCTCTCAGCTACTCCTAAGTCCTTCATTTTTATCGACCACATAAAGTGCCCGACCTTCCTTAACTGGATTTTTCACGAGCGTTAGCGATACCCTCGCGTCATACAAGATGACTAGGTGGGTAAAACCGTTTAAGAGATATTTGTGCTCACCTGTTTAAGAGATATCTTCACTACTCCTCCCGTTTCCTATCGTAAATCCGGGAGCAGAGCAAAAAATAGCGAATCGGTGAAAACAAAAAAAAAACAGTGACGCGCGCAGGTTCATCCTGTGACTCGTGGAATTTCCTACAGGTATCCATTCTTTCGCCACTCTACGTCCACAGTTTTTGAATGGAAAGCAATGAACAACAATGGTCCCCACCTCTTTCTCCATCTAGCCTGGCTTCTTCCCCATGATTTATGACGTGTGCATTGCTCTGCGCATACCTCGGTCGCTCGCTCTTTCAAAGAGAATGTTTCCCAATCTTTGCTCGAGTGGTGAGCACATTCCTTGCTTGGCATCAGGAAAAATACAACTATACTCGCCTTCAGATAGGTATATATTTCGCTTCACCTCACTGTCTATGCCAATGGCCGCCATAAGATCCACCAACTACTGATGGTGCGCTGAGAAAAGTGAACATAATTGATGTTTGTATCATAAGCCGATGTCTCTCAGTCGTAAGTTTTGACAAACGAGCTTCAGTGTCGTGTGTAGTGACGCACTTTTGCCCAGACAAACTAGGTAGCCGTCTAGTTTGTCTGGGCCTCCACCTTTGAGATTGCTAAGCCTTGGGACCCTGGGTTTTTAAGTCCGGGCCTGATCGTGTGACTAGCCGAATCCGGATAAAATCTAATTTTATTCCACGTTATCTATCAATCAAATCTATCCATTCCGGTAATCAACGAACGTTTCCTTCGAATCCTGCATTCCTCACGATACTCAGACCCGTCTGATCAAATATATGGTCATTAATTTCAACCCCGGGACTTTTCCACCATTTTTCAAAATACGCCGGAGGCTCGCGGGATTCTAAGTCGTGAGTTAAATGGTCCTTCAGAATCAAATGGTTGGCGACTGCTGGTCCGTGTGAATATAATGATATACCATTCTGCCATGCATGCATGTCAAGAGGAATGTCGAAACAGCTACTGAGTGTCTGAGCTACTGAGGGGGGAGCTACTGAGGGGGGAGGCAGAGTAATGCACTAGGCCATGCATGCAACATAGACTGCCATTGGAGATGGAGCGTGGCTTCACTTCCTGTAATTTTTTCCCGGTGAGCTTTCCGTCGTGACTTGATACTATGATAGTGATGATTGGATCCGCGATTCAGTGTTATTGAAACTGCAAATAGGCATAAGCCTGCTGTTCCTGTGAAGAGGTGAGTCTTCACCAACATGCACTATATCTAAACAATGAGTGAGTATTATGATTGTATTTTGTAGCTACATAAATGCATAGAGATATAAGAGTAATTAGAAATTAATTCGGGTTGTGCTATTAGTAATAGGTAGCAAATTACGACAAAATTATACTTGAGTGAATCACATTACACAATCAGCCACATTACCCAACTGTCGATAAACCTAATTATAATGTCTCATTAACTATAATGATAATTCATATTTCGCGGTATTCCCTCATTATTGCCGTCATGATTTTCCTTTTTTCGGAACTGTATCGATGGGCAGAGATTCGGATTCAGTATGTCAAGGGTCACCGTTCCTCTTGGAAAAGCGGAATATTCATGAATTTTGGCTTTGAATAAAGCGTGTTTAAATAAATAATGCATTAATGCCAGAAGTAACATGTTTTCATTCAAAACATTTCATTATGAAGTATAAATGTGTGTGTTATGTCTATTTGTTTTGTTTTTGTATTTGCGTAATATTTATATCTAAAAACATTTATGTAATTATTATGAAATTACGTCGAATTGAAGTCTTGAAGTTTACCACACCCTTATGGTGTCCCTAGATGTAGCTTGTATCCAAAACTATACCCGTGACAAAAATCACAGGTATTTGGCACTGTGTCTGGGTCTAAGTAGTCGTAGTAGGAGCTAAGACGAAAAAAACCCAGCGACTTCCCTTCCTCAATGCCCATGGGTTGGTTGCACCTGCTTGCAATTGGGCAGCCTAAGCAGTGTGCCCAGGTAGGGACTATGCATTAAGACGGTAGTACCACAGAATAAAGACCTACGGAAACCATTCCTTAGGTCTTTATTCTGTGGCATTACTCTGCGAACTAATTTCTCTCATTTTCTTCTCTCTTCTAACTCTTCTTTTCAATCATTAAAATATTCTGTATTTTTGGGACAGACAATGGAGAGGATTCATTTCCACATCCTAGAGTTTTTTTGAGAAACGCTGTCTTCGAATAAGTGGCTCAACATGATTATATAGAGATAGTAGACAGCAGCGCGGCGGGGTTCATCTAAGATTTGTGGGAAGATAGCAAACAATGACGCATTTCCGATTTATCGTTGATGTGCGTGTTCGTTGAGGTTTACGAATTCCGACAAAGTGACTTATTTCACAATGACAACCTATTGTTGACTAATAGATAATTGCGATTTTCCCTCGCGAGCTGATTCGGTTGGTCATTTGATGAGGCGACCGGAAACTGAAGCCATTTGCAGCGTATGAAGTATGTGGAGAATAAGGTTGGTGAGGGGAGTATTGGCCAATGGTCTTTACAGGACGAAACTATTTACAAAAACTTTAAGATTTTAATTTCGAAAAGAGTTTTAGAGTAGTCGATGATCGGCAAAACGACAGCATCGCTCTTAAATCTGTAGATAGTCCTTCAAAGAGTACCATATTACTTATACTGTTTCATTTTACAATATTCGGTGATTTCAGTACGCTAATAGATTCATAATTGAGATAACAAATTTATGTAGGTTCTGAATTTAGGCTTAGGTTGCTAGAGAAATTCAGAACTGGTATGTTTCACAGCGACACAGAGAATATTATCATGACGCCTCACTGTATCTCTAGGTCTGAGAGAAGCGATAAATTAAGCGAGATACATTGCCGAACATATAGGTACATAAACTCGCTCTTTCCGCGCACAATAAGCGACCACAATATTAACCGAGCTCCACTAAATACACTCCCAGAATACACGTCACCATTTCACCTTCCAATACCTTATCCCTTACATCTTTACACGGCTGGTGTCCTAACACCTCCTGCCAAACGCCATGCGGTGGTCCGCAGGGTAGTATGTAGATGTAGATGAATCTACCAGCGACCTTCAAAGGGTTACAAATGGAGGAGGGGTGGAGGGAAACCCGGTCTCGATATTAGACTAATTTTAGGGGTTATGCAAGCATTACGAGAGGCGACTTTGGCGGCTACTTAACCTCCTTGCCCTTTCTGTAGTTTTGCTTTAGCCTTGCGACGGAGGAAAAAATATTTGTCGTTTCCTGACAAGAAAAATTTCACGACCGGAAGTGCGCAGATCAGAGTCTCTGCGTGGGAACAAGATTTAAGGAGGGAAACTGCGCGCTGTTCGCAGTCCCTCAAAGAGGTTTCTTCTCCCACTCTCCCTTTGGTAAGACAATGATGAGAAGAGCCCAACACTCCACTCCTCCCAGAACCTTTTACTTAATACCATCTAGAATTGTATCTTAACGACAGGCGCCAAAGGGGCCACATTTAAATCTCATTTCTGGCACATGGGATATTAAATTTCAAGTGCTCTCCACGTAAGACCAAAGTGAGGATTAGGATTCGACTGAAAAAATTCCGCATTAGCCGGAATGTGAACCCGGGCCCACGGGGTGGAAAGTCAGCACTCGAATCACCCCCAGCGCCCAAATCCCCATGTATATACTAGCAAAAGACCACCAGCCTTTGCTGGAAAAGGTATATAATAAAAGGTATGTATAAAGGTTTAATATGCAGACGCGTGGAAGATTAATGTCTTCAGCCCGACATATGTCCTGGCTCTTCATCACATAAATGCCATACCAATACTGTGGGTGGAGTAAACATAATATCTTCAGACGCAGTAAAATATCTTTAATTTACCTTCTGATATATCGTGGGGAACCTACGTACAAAATGCGACACAGCATTAAAGAAAGTAGGTTTTGTTTAGCGTATAATAGGGATACGTCGCTCTGGTTAGGCCACACCTCGAATACGCCGCGAGCATATAGGACCCTGGTCATAAAGATTTAACCGAAAAATTAATAAAATACAAAGAAAAGCAGCACGCTTTGTTAAAAACTGCAACGAGTGAACACATAGGTTTCACAACTTTTAGAGGGATTAAGGTGGGAGCCCCTAGAGACTCGGAAGCTACACGCTAGGCTTCGATTGCTTTAGAAATTCAGAACTGGTATGTTTCAGATCGACACTGAGAATATTATCATGACGCCTCACTACATCTCTAGGTCTGACAGAAGCGATAGAATAAGAGAGATACACAGCCGAACAGATAGGTACAAAAACTCGTTCTTTCCGCTCATAATTATCGACCGCAATAAAAATTGAGCCCCACTAAATACACTCCCATAATACACGTCACCATTTCACCTCCCAAAACCTTACATCTTTACACGGCTGGTGTCCTAACATCCCCTCCCACACGCCCATGCAGCGGCTCGCAGGGTAGTATGTGGATGTAAATACTCTTCATCCGGGATGAAGAAAGGTTATCCGTATCCATCCCGTCCATTAAGCCCATATCTTTCTTCTACGCCGCCTACCCAACATTCTCCCCTCACTCACAGACTTCGGCACCGCCGCGTCTCATATTTCGTCTCCTCTCTTCAACCTCATTGGTGATCACTTCTTTTGCCTTCCTTTCTGTTCATCTCTATTCTCCTCCACACCCTCATCTCGAACTCCCTTCTTGTGTCCTTATTCTCTTCCCGCTAAATTAAAATTTCTGCATCATGCAACGCCGCTCTCCAAATTACAGATTCGCCAGCCTTCCATTTGACATTTTTACTCTACGTTTTTGGCATTATTTTTCTCGTGTCAGTTAGCCTATTTCGCTTGCACAATTCTCTTAGTACTCTCTCTACTCTAAGCATTTGCCTACGACATAGTCACCGAATAGTGAAATCGTTCTTCCAAGACCATTTCTAGTCATTCGAAAATCTGATGCCGTTCTAAGCCCATTTTAGGAATGCACATATTCTTCCCTGGTCTTCCGGAAGGTCAAGGTCACCAACGTTTCGACGCTCGATTCCAGCATCGTCCTCGGGGCAAATGATATGTACCCATTCTTATCTGCTCTGAGACGGAAACCTGGTGGAAAAACCGATAAGATATTACAACCGATACGCCAGGAAATTATCAGATTACCTCCATCATATGCAAATTTGCTAGCCATTGGGAGGCTAGATATCTTTGCATACTGTTGTTTATCTGTACATCCCAAAGATAGATGTGATGCTTAAACAATCACGGTGCCGCCGAAAGATTTGCTGAGCTCGCCAGTGAGGAAGTTCCTGGTAATGGTCCTGAGAAAGGTTATGCTTGTCCCTATCGAATAGAAGAATCTGAGTCGGCTGAATTCGCTTTCCGTGAGCCTCTGATGCAAGGTTAGTCGTACCACACGAGATTTCTCTTCGGCGGAGGGAGTCGTGAATGAATCAAGATTCTAGTAAGAACCTTCTAACGCTGTTCCTTTCGTCGGTGAAGTCACTCACCTTTCCCCACGCTATCAATGAGTTTTCTCGATGCTATAAAAAGCAGCCGCTGCCCCGCATTCCAATCGTGAGAGAGTGGAAGAAGAACTAACCTAGGAATCGATGTCACTCCTAGACGCACGGGGAAAAATTCTTTCAAACTGCATGTTTCCTCTTCTATCTAAACGTCTCGAAATTTTTCTTCTAACAACTGAAAAGATACGCCTATTCCTTCGATACTTATTTCCATCGAACCCTTTGAAAATAAAGTTACAGATTGAAAGGTGACATCATATTATCTCCTGACGGATACGCCCACCAGTGCTTATGAGTCACGCCGGCGAAGACCTTGGCGGAGGTTGCAGACATCGCAACGTTGTCGAGACGAGAGATACTAGAGATGTTACGCTAAGCTTCAGTGACTTGTAGAATATCTGGAAGGATAGATTTTCATTTACTTCTTTATTTATGGAATACTTTTCGTTTTGCGACAAGTTTATCACCTGTGAAATGTACTTACAAAGATAGCGATTAAACATTGCAATCATGAAAGCTTTTTTCTTCGCGTTACGTATGTAGTTTTCGTCATGGTACTACTATATCGTTTATAATGTTCAGTAGTACCATGTTTTTTATTATGAAATGGTGAAATTTCGCCTGGTTATTGAAGTTGTACATATGAAAAAATCATGGGGGTAATGGGCCGCTTATGAGTCGGCTGACCCAAGCGCCTGCCTGGCGAGTCCTCTCGTAGGGGTGCCGTATTAATATATGGCCGTAAAAAAAGTTTTGGAATATATTTTAGAAAATAATATATTTATTATAAATATTTACGTGTTTGATGAGGAAATTATGCGTATCAACTTAATTGATGCATCGGTTAATAATTAAACAATTCTTGGTAGAAAAGCGCAAAAGCCATGGGAATTTAAGCAATGAAGAGGAAGTGGGAGGGGCGCTGAAAAGCGACCTTGACCAAGTGAATAAAATTCCTAGATTGCCCCTGGTAACAAACGTATCCTAAACTTTCGGGGTAAATGTGGTTCTACGTTCAAAATGAATTATCTCTTACATAAGGTCTAAATAAGAGTAATACTATGCTAAAAATAGAGGAAAAGATCCTTTACTCTCTTTTCCGTCGTGGTGAGAGCAACAAGTTCTCCCAACAATCGCCGCCACGAACCAAAAATCCCACTAACCTAATTTTGTCATATAAGTCTTTTTTATAGTAATTATAGAATTGATTAAGCC
The DNA here is from genome assembly GCA_963169105.1 of Ceriagrion tenellum. Taxonomy (NCBI): domain Eukaryota; kingdom Metazoa; phylum Arthropoda; class Insecta; order Odonata; family Coenagrionidae; genus Ceriagrion; species Ceriagrion tenellum. Next base: position 74,508,934 of record OY720644.1, on the reverse strand, counting down.
CACGCATTCAATAAAATCGGGGTATTTGTTTTATTTTTCACCTGAGAGAGCAGAACACTATTCGATCCTACAATCATTGAAAAACTATTTCAAAAGATACGTTCTTCAACTGTTATCTTAACTCGTGACGTCATTTCTCTTCGGCTGCTCGGGCGTTTTCTGCTTCAATCCAGCGCAGTTGGATGGAGAACGTGAATGAGTGTGGTGTTAGTGCGGGAAGCGGTGGACTGAGAGTTGTTATTGATGGATCTTGTGTTAATATGAAACTAGACTGGAGGGACTTGAAAAGGATTTAAACACCAGGATGTCCACTGCGCTTTTGGCTGTTATAGCTGTGATCCTATGTGTTCTTTTTCGCATTCTCAATGTGAACAGTCAACCTTTAAAACCGTCCGTGTACTGCAAGGATCTTAATTTTTTGGAGACAATTTTGAAAATTGCACCTGTACTTCAAGAGCCGTAAGTTATAGAATTTGTATATTGATAGCCGTAGTTCTATGTCGTTCAGAGAATTAGAATTTGGTCTCTAAAGAATGATACAATGATTAATTCACTTCATATCTAGAGATAGATTAAAATTTAGTGGTTACTGTAAATACATTAGAAAGTTTTTGTTCGTGTAAATGAGCGAGGAGGCTTGATGATAGCAAAATATCATAGTGATTAGTTGCGGCAGTTTAATATAATTTTCAAGAGATACTCAGTGGATCGTTCCGATCCTTCTTCAAAATCCATTGTTGTTTCGCGGAAAATTTATAGTGTATGTATATTGATCTCAATCTGCCTGTTGAAGTTTGCTTGAAGAGTAAATTATTGATAGAATTAAAATATGCATTCCAAAGAATTTCCCGCTACTCTTTTACTGAGAAAACTTATTACTTTGTAAAGATTAGCTCACATTTTGCTGACATGCTCGTCTGATAGATAGGCATGTGCAAGATTTGTAGTTTTGAAATTTTCTGCTGTCGGCCATTTGTTAAATGGTACATTAGTTTGCAGTCTAAGTAATACAGTATCCGTCAACGTAGTAGTGTAAGTCCTTACATGAGTATCCTTAACTTACGGTTTGAAGCAGTTGATCCGGTGGACTTCATTTCGATTTCGTTGCATTCATCGGTAGATACATACCTACACGGTTATGGGGATTCAGCGGACACGTACAAACAATTGTGCACAGCATCGTTGGGCGGGTGAAGTGCCCTTGGCCATTGGGAGAACGTGTTTACCTAACCCTTAAAGACGGAGCCACCCTAACCTACGATCTCTATCAACCATTGGATACATCACTCTCTCGTGATGCAGAAGGTAAGATTAAAATCAACTACCGGAATTTTTTCCCCTGTAATTATTGCCATTATTTTGATTTTCCTTAGATATTTTTTGCTATGCCTCTGCATAATAAGAATTGTGAAAGAAAAGCCTCTCAACAAGTCCTCTATTTGTAAACAATGGTGCCGTGATATTTATCATACTATTTCATACATCGTTTTTATTGCAGATGATTTCACTTTGGCAATTTGCCCTGGAATAGGTAACACCAGCGAGAGTGTTTACATTCGGACTTTTGTCCATTATGCTCAATGTCATGGGTATAGATGTGCTGTCCTGAACCATGTCGGGGCACTTTCCTCTGTTCGCGTTACTTCACCCAGGATTTTCACCTATGGTGAGTTAGCAAGAAGAACATTAACTTTCCCTTCAAATAGCTAGTAAAAATTTCTTGTGTTTATATAAGTAGGTACCTCATTTACAATGATAATGGTTGATTAAACCCATACGTCCTTATTTCAGGTCCTAATGACCCATACTTTTCTTTTACCTTTGACATTATACTTTACTCTCATTTTCCAGGTACAAATCTCAGTTTAACCTCATGACACACTGTTTTAATACCACTACTTGAACTTCTGTTCTTTCAATATAATTCACTTCTGTGATATCATATTTACTCATTTCATTTTTGTATACTGCAGAGCTAACTATTCCCACTCTTTTTTATGCCAGAATTCTCTCACTTTGATAAACATTATTCAGTCTTGTGATCCATCTTGAGCAACTGTGTGTCTGCTTTTTTATTCCTGGCTGAATAATTCCCTCATGGATAATTACCACTTAGGATTACCTTGCTGATTTGTACAGATTGTGGAAATATTTTTGCTGAATTATGGTGCCCAACTGACAAATGGCAATCATAACCGATTTAATGGAGATTTTTGCAAAATATACCTGTTTGGAGAGGAATGACTTCAGACTTTCATAGTGAATTGAGTGACTGAGTATGTAAGATTTCCATCTGAATAGTAGCTACATGCTGATATTTCTCCAGCATACTGTTTCATCCTGTGGCTTAAGAGTGATGTGGCGTAAGAATGATGAAAGAAATAGGCCTCTTTTAATAGACATAGCTGTGAGCTAGTTTCATTCAATGTCACTCATCACCCCTAGGATGACAACAGAGCTGTCGACATATTGTTTTTGGAACATAAACCTGAGAGAACATCATATACCTGAAAGTGTAATTTACAGGGTAGCCTACTCACAGTAGTACTTTTCTTTTACCTTGGACATTATACCATGAATGAATGATGTACAAGTATGTTAATGTTGGATCCCGGACACTTTTCATTATTCAGCTGCGGTATTATAGTCATGGAGTTAGGAAAGGCAAACAGCCTATTTCTGCCTTGTAAGATGATATATAGCAAGACTGTTCTTTGATGGAAGCTATTATTCATGAGAATAAGGTTGATTTGGTTGCTAGAGTACTGGCTTCCCACCTTGAGGGCCCAGGTTTGAATCCAAGGAGTGGTTTAGAGTTTTTGGAGGTATTGTAATGTCTACTTAGGTACAGAGTGGGGATCACTTCTAGTGCTTTGTGAGTTAGATAACAAATATACTCTGGACCTAATGGTGTTTTTCACTGATAGCGGGGTAAACCCAACCATCATATTCTCCGCACCTTTCCTCTATTCTCCTTAATATCCTCTTTACTACTTACCTGCCTATCTTTAATAGTGAAGCTAACCTCATTTTCCAATCATTGCATTGACTAATGATGTGATACGAAGTCACTCAAACGGGTGCATATACACCAAGAGTTGAAATTCGCCATGAAAAAATCATTTGACTTGACTGGGATTTGAACCAGGCTCTCCCAATTGCTGGTCAGGTGTGTTAGCCAGTTGCACCACCAAGCCATGTTCCTTCAAGGTGAAGCTAACCTCAGTTATTGGTCACCTTCCCTAAAACTGATCAACCAGTTCATATTTTGTTTATTCTTTATGTGACTTTTTCGCCAACTATGCTTCAGAAAGCGATTTAATTGTTTACAGAATCACTTTTCTCATGACCTCTTGTGTTCAGCTAATAAGATGGTGGTTTGTTGATTACAGAAAGGGTTGTCGGATCCAGAGGCTAAGTGTCTATTAAGGCTATGAGGCCAATAGAATAGTAAAATTCTATGTGGGGAGATTGACTTCCAACATTTGTTTTCCATTCGATTTATATGCATGAGTGTATAGTAATTAATATGACAGCAACTTTGATAGTAGCTTTGATCAATCCGGAGGCTCTATTGTGACATCAGTAGGATCATATAGGTAAGGAGTTAAGGACTGTATTTTCCTGAGCTGGGGAAACCTCTGGGGATACCAGTGTGGAGGCTGTCCCCAGATCAGCCTTCTGAATGTATGAATGTTGCAAGCATGTCTCTCCGAGAGAAGTGACAACCAGTACTGCAGATATGCAGTGACTAGGCATTACAGCATGAAGTTAGCTTTAAGGCTGTGCTGTGACTAGATTGCCCACTGACGAATACAACTCTGGCCTTGTCCTTTGTCTGGTCCCAGTAGGAGCATTGTAACTTTGTGGCAATACCAATGGAATAGTACTATCGTCCAGCTCTAATATTTATCATGCAAAGGCCTGTGCGCGGCATCTATGTGTAGAGGCAAGTTCAGGGCCATTAAGTTTTTTTTCTTTTTCAATAGAAGGTGATTTTATTCAAGGAATGAGATTGCTATTTTTTTATAATTCCATGCTATCAAGCTTGATAAATTGTATTTTATTGTAATTTTGGCCCACTTGTCAATGAATGTCATTGTGCACAAGGAGAGTAGCAAAGCTAGTAACTTTTGCATTCCATTTGTGCTTGAAAATGGTGCTTAGTGAACTCTCCCATTTTCCTCTCTATTCTCCGATGACTATCCATTTGCTTTGCCATTGCATTTGAATAAGGTGTCAGAATGAAAGCTTTGTGATGATATTCTTCTAATATCCTTCTCCTCTTCACCATTTTCATGCAGATAGATAGCTTGTGGGACACATATGAAGTAGAATTACTCTCAGGAATAGATACAAGTACAGTGTAGGACAGCAAGATTTGTAAAAAGTTGTTACAATAAGCTTAGCTGCATGATGAAATTGTTTAATGATTGATACAGATTTTGTCAAGTTGAAGGGAAAAAGTATACATTAAATCTTTTGCATTAGTTGAAGGGGACTATTTTCGTAAATACTTTCACTGTATTTTGCTTTAGTTGGTACAATACGGTAGACATGATCACTGGTGTTGGATGTAACAAACATGCATTGTACAACATTTGCTGTAAATGTTATGTAGTAACAAAATACATAAATACAAATAGTGTCTTTAACATATCATACTAATTGGTGTAGTGTAAGTTGGTGAAATTTTTCTTCCAGACTAGTGTATAGAGATATTTGCTCAATAATTAATTGTCATAGTTTCATCAACTAAGATTGGGTATAGTGTAGGGCTCATTGGTGGTAATTCACCCTTGAGTTGGTTTGCTAGGTATTATGTATGTAGATGTAGAAGGCATATGCTGTGGTTGGGCCCCGAACATAAAACTAACTGACAATATGCTTCATTTTGTTTTACTGATTCATTAGTGTGCAAACAGGGTAAATGTTTGATCCTAGTAAATATTGCTTTGTTTTTTCATTTATCAAGTACTGGATAAATGATATGTCAGTCAACCTGGAAGAGATTGGTGTATTTTATGGTATCCAGCTATGGTATCCAGTATCCAAATTCGCCATCTCTTGGAAATAATCTCTCCTGTTATTGTTATATTTCCATTTTTATTGTTTTCTCTCAACCTTTTTGGTGACTTACTAAATTTTCCCTTATCTATATCCCCCACAATAGGTATAGGCCAAGGTACTGTGTATTATTTTTGGGACTGGGGGTTGTATTTTTTTAAAACCAGTCACAATGGGTGTAGGCGTACTAAGTGAGTGTGTTTGTTTACTTTTGACTACCCTGTGTGCAGTGCCCGTACGATTTTGCACCTATCATTTCTCCCTTTTTATATCTCACTGTGCCTTTCTTGGGCTGACTTCAGCCATATAAAAATTGCCTGCTCATCACTCTCATCAGTTTTTGCTGTACCTGAATATTTTCATTGGAACCAATACCTGTTGCATGCTGTCGATATTTTCTGACATTTGGAGACCATTGGACTTCATTTTCGTTTCTATCTCTGATCACATTGGGACTCTATTTGAGAGCACAGTAAACTAGTTCAGCAATTTTGAAGAATTTTCAGGCCACAATTCTGGAAAGTGTATTTCTGATACCACATCTAAATATGCAAGATATTGGCTTTGTCTAATTTTTATATTCTTTTCAAGTTAGAAGCAATTCTGCTTGTTTGTGGGAGGAGGTTCTGTACTAATATAATGTGATATATATATGTTGCCATATGGAGTAAATGCTGCAGTATGTATCCTCAAGCACATATGGTAATTTTAATCCATGACGGTAGTATTAAAAGTATATTTTAATTGATTAAAAGTTGTGTGTTTTTTGTTTTTGTGGTCCTTACTTTGGTGGCATATTACTTTGTATGAACTTTCAATAAGTACTTAGGTGGTGAAGGTGTTTTCTGCATACATCATATGACATTATGTCAAAGCCTGAAGTTGGCAAATAGTAATGTAGCTCAACAAATGTGGAATCAACAAAATATATATATCACTGCTTCTTTTTTGTAGCGTTGCCCTGGTGAAAATAAAGCACGATAGACAGTGTGACAGAAGTGTGCTGCACATTGTACGAGGGTATCAATCACAGTGTATGCACACTGTTCGCACATTGTGTCCAGTGTAAAGCGTGATGGACAGTGTGACAGAAATGTGTCCACACTGTACAAGGGCATCAGTCACAGTGTACACACACTGTTCGCACATTTTGTTCTGTGTAAAGGGTGACAGAAAGTGTGACAGAAATGTTTGCACATTGTGCTGGGGTATCAGTCACAGTGTACACACACTGTTCGCACATTGTGTTCCATAGGGCTGTTTTTCTTGAAAAAAGGTGGTGGAACTAAGTTGTCCATGAGACTTATGTTATCCACAAGAGTTCCAGTTTAGGTAATATACGTCAACCAAAAAAGGTGCCGGAACGCAGTTCTGCCGCATACCGCCAGAAAAAAGCACTGGTGTTCCGTGCAAAGCATGACAGGTAGTGTAACTGTTGCAACACACACACTTTCCCTATTTCTTTAATAAATACACCCACCAAAAAATATTACTCATGATCTCCTACCCCAAATAAAAAATACATCCAGAATTAGTTTCACTGATATAAGTTCTCACTCAGAGAAAATACCACATAATTATATAAGGTCAGAAGAACAGCATATTACGTGACAGAACTAGTTCAAGGTTGCAACTGCATGACCAGTGCACCATCTACATATACATGATACCCTTTAAGCCATCGCATGGGTATGGTGTTAGGTCACCAGCCGTGTAATGAGAGGAGGAAAGTGAACAGAATGGGAAATGGTGAGGTGCTCGTTGGCATTGTTTCAAGTGTAACTGTTTCTGTTATGGCCCATTATAGAGTGTATGAATTCTTATATCTATTTGTTTGGCAATGAATCTCTCTGATCTTATCACTTCTATCGTGCATGGAGATGCAGCGCTACATCTCTATGTCACACTGAAACAAGTCAGTTCCAAATATCTCAAGCAATGTGAGCCTAGCATTCAGCTTCCCGAGTTTTTTTTCCATAGTTGGCTCCAAATTACATTAGTGACAAAGAAGACTTCAATGATGGTATGCTCTAAAAATTAGTGGAAGTATAACCATTCACTCTTACAAGAATCTGGAAAAATATCAAACGCCTAATTTATGCATGTATTGCTTTAAGTTTCGTTCTAATACAATCACCTGCAAAGACTAAGGAATGAGTCTTGGTAAGGTAAAGGACTACACTAATTTAGAGAAAACTATTCTTATTTATTGACAAAAATTGATGGCCGAGTTAACTAAAAAATTCTTCATATGATTATCAATCTTTCCAAGGATATTTTATATGTATATACTTAATACATTCACAGACATGTTATCTAACATAGAGGCATATTTGAAATTGCAAGTATCACTCATTTGCAACTCATCCAGATTCAAACTATTAGCATTTAATACATATAAATGCATGCAAAATATAAAAACTTAAAAGTAGTTCACATATCTGTAAAATTAGATATTATGATCACTCAAAATAATTTGAAGTCAGTATTTATCAGTTATATTCAACGTCACCGTATTATCCGGTAATCTTCCTCAACAGTGATCAACTCGTTTCATAAATAAACTTTCTTCCAGAATTTTCACAGTTTCATACAATTCTACTCAACTTGCGGTTCTATGATATTCGTTACTCAGTTGTTAACAAGCGAACCCAGAATCCTTTTATAATCTCAAACCACCTGTTTATTATATCATTAAAATGAATGAGAGAATTGCTAATTAAGAATGTAATTCGACAGAATATGGTAGTATTGTAGTGGTAACATGGTAGTATTTTTTTGTCCCAATTTTTTTTACTCTATACGAGTTTTCCATCTCATACTACTGTGCTATTATCATATATGTACAGACTTTTCTTATAATACCCTTGTGTCTGTTGATTATAATTGTATCTTAAATCTTCACCACTTTTCTAGGGCATACTGGGGATTACATGGAAATGATAACTAACATAGTTGAAAGACACCCTAGCACAAAAATTGTATCCATTGGATTCAGCCTTGGAGGTAATCTTGTTACAAAATATATGGGTGAAACAAAGCTGAAGAAACCATCAAACATCATTGCTGGGATTTCAGTATGCCAAGGATACTCTGCCACAGAGTAAGTGAATAGTATAATTGCAATACTTTCTTATGCATGTTCCAAGACTGGTGACCTTTCACCTTTTGCATTTGTAGAATCATCTATATTGCTAGATTTTACATATTTAATTACATAGGATCGGTTTTTATATCCCTGTAATACAAATTGTATGCTGATTTTGAAGGCAAAATAGACTATCTTATCTGATGGAAAGACAAATTCTTACACATACAGTGAAGTGGTATTAGTCCTCATTGATTAGGGTAGGATAAATAATTAAGCTCATACAATGAAGTAAATAATTCATTTAATTCTCCATATCACTTTATTTTGCTTAAATTATTTGTGGAATATGCTTAACCATCACACTATCTACTAAACTTAATCCATTATTCTATGCATTTCATTGGAATTTACTGGGATTTGGTTTATGGCTCACTGTGGGTGTTTCTGATAGCACCAAGGTATGCATAGATCGTGGAACCTGAAGCTATATCATTTGTTCTCATTCTTGTGGATCATAGTCCCCTAGAATGCTCCATTGCTGCTCCTACTGAAGCAACAAAATCAAGGTCAGTGACCTCCCCTTCCTCTAATTGTTTGATCTGCTGCTGTTAACCTTACATCCACTGTGAGATCTCAACTTATTAAACTCTGATTCATTTCTGTTATATTATTTAAGACTATTTTTTCTGAAGCCCGCCAGTAACTCTGATCATAATTTCTATTACTAAGTAGAGGAATGATGAATTCTTAAAACAAGTAAAAATCTTGCTGTATCAGTTGTGAAATAAGAGTTTGATTGCTGAAAATTGCTCTCTGCTGGAAAAATTTTGATGTTGCAATGGTGTTGAATTATTTTAAAATACCCTTATCAATGAATGTCTGTAATTCAATTATGCATGTTTTTTTTCATAGAAACAATTTTTCCTTTGATTATCATAGTTGATTATGTTCCTAAATTCATGGACTGCAAATAGGTTTTGAAGGTGGCATTATGGCTAAGATACTCAGCAGCTATGATCGCTATTCCCATTTAGTTGATAGCATGGTTGAGAGCTTCTTATATGTTTTGCCTGGCTAATTTTCTTCCCAATCGAATTTGCACCCCGGAGAAGATGCAGGGTAAAACCTATAGCCTGGGAATAAATTTAGTCCAAGTAATGTCAGTGGGCAGTTGTATGTTCGTTCCTTCAGTGTTGTAGAATTGGCTATAATATTAAGTGTTCTATTCTACAAACTGCTGCAAGAGGTAATAATAATAATTCATTATTCATTGCAAGCAAACTTTTGCATAGTGTCATCAATAATAGATACATTATAAAACAGGTTTACAAGATAAAAAAGAAGAAAATACAAGTTCTGAAGTCACTTGCATGTAACATTTAGACAGAAGTCATAAACAGATATGTGAAGACTTTAATTTTATGATGGTATCATTATAAAGTAATGGACTAATAATATTTTTGGCAATTTATTAAGAAAAGAAGAGGCATTATATAAGGTGAAGGTAATTTAGGGACTTATCCTGGCATAGTATATAAAATTCATTCACTGAAGCAATGCTTAATGCTTACACATGAACTCATGGGTGGGGGATGCTTTTAAGTGAGGAGGGAGCAAATTAAAAAATTTGGCACCCTGGTGGTATGGTCCCTCACTGAATAATTTCAATGATCTAGCCTCAATATGGATGTTACAATTTGACACTAAATAACTATTGCTATTAAATTATTTATAAACATTTATTTGGAAGTGTTTCCCTGTTTATACAACTCTGTAGCCAACCTTGTCTGTAAAAATCATAGGAAACATGAACAGCTCAGGATGTTTATAAAAATGAGGTTAAAGCAAATATGATTGATTTAATATTTATTTAAAATCCAGTAGATGGTTTTTTATCTCAGGAAATATATGCTTGGCACCATTTGGCCAGGACCATACCTCTATTCCCCCCATGATGAACCCTTGTTTGTGTTTGCCCACCCAGGGTAAAGCAATACCTTCTTAGGGGTGTCCACCTACTTGGGACCCTTTGATTTTAGATTTATGCTGCTGATCAAATTTAGTAGCAGGTGATGTTTTGGGCATTGCTAGTGATTTAAATGGCACGTAGTCATACTGTCAAATAAGGAATATTTTGTTCAGACTTTCTGACTTGTGTGCAAAAGCTTAGAATGGCCCCTAGGCAAGAATAAGGATTACAAATATATATTGGCTCTTAATTTCCACCCATCTGCTTGATCTACGAAAATTCTTGTTGACAAGTATACGAGAGTGAGTGACTTAAAAAAAAATCATCATCCCTTGGGCAATTGTCAAACATTACCTGCTGAACGCCTTGTTCTTTTGGTTCTTTGTATATTGTTTGTATGCATCATTTAAATAATGTGGAATTGTTTTTTGTAAATAAATGTAGGATTGGTGTGCATTTGAATGACCGAACCTAGAATTGTGATGAAGTTAATAGATTTTTTCGTTCACCATACCTTGATATTCCTCGTGAAATGAAATCCTAGCATCCTTGTGGTTTTTGCTGTTAAAATTGACTATGATGTTTTTATTCCATCTATGATTGTCCCTCATTATTTTTTTCCATCTGTCTGACAGTACTCATTGTTAATTTGGTTTGTTAAGTTAGCATGCTGTGCCATAGGTTAATTACTGTTGCGGTGTAAACTGCATTAGTCTGAATTCGGAAAAATCTCAGGAAATTCATTTTTCCCCTGAATCCAAATTAGAGTATGTCATGTGGAATTGTCAATTATTGAGTTTAAAATGTTCAATATCTAAATTCTCCTGGCCATGTTGTGTCCAGCTCACTTTAAAAATGCATACTCAATATCTAGCCAACAAATTGTGCTCTTCCTGTTTTTTTTCAGATGCATTGAGAAAGCTGTTGCCCTTAATGTCCTCATTGCTTTGTATTTAAGTATTATAATTGTCATTTTGCCTATGCTTATTCTTTTTTGTGTCTCCTCTCATGCTTGTAGAACTTTCTGTAATTCAAAAAAGAGTTTCGAGAATCATGGCTGGCAAACCTCCGTGCACTTTGCATTTTCGTCTACTTAAATAACTTAACTTCTGCCTCTTCCTTGTATACGTGTTATGTTTACTGTAGTGCTCATTTGGGAAACAAACTTAATGGTTAAAATTATTTCTACAACTCTCCCTCAAGAAGGAAATATGACATCCAACTATTCTCTGTGTAAAAGAACTGTGAATGGCCCAATTTAGATGGCTTATTTAACTAACTTGCCCAGAATTTAAAACATGTAAGAAGTAAAGCTTTCTTCAAGTGGGAGCTTCAGGTATATTGAGTAAACATATATTCTGTGAATAAATTCCATATCGACTAAGATTTGTTATTGTAATCTATTGTCTGCATTGATTTGTTAACTTGTGCTATGCTGCATGTATTTGTCAGCACAGGATCTATTACTTATTATTATTCATTAGAAGTGCTTTAAATTTCATATTCTCTTTATTTTTCTTTAGGGGCACAAAATATTTATTAAATTGGCAAAACTTCCGCCGATTTTATCTGTACGTGATGACAGAAAATATGAAGAGTATTATCTTGAGGCATCGCCATGTACTTCTCTCAGAAGAGTCGAAACAACGTTTTGGCCTTAATGAAACTGATATTGTTGCAGCAGCTACCCTTCCTGAATTGGATGAGGCATACACAAGGTATACAAGGTTTTACTCTACCTCTTAGTCTGCATTAATGCTAGTTACAAATATGCCAATTTGATGCCAGCTTTGGATATTAAATGTATTTTAAAATTTTATTTAAAAAAAAAAGTTTTACATTCATTATCCATTAAAATCAGAGCAGCTTTAAAATCTTTAAGTGTTATTTGGCAGTTTGAGGTGGATAGACAATAATTACAAGTTTTCATTAAAAGTTATGGGCACTTAAATACAATTTTCCAGCTTGGAAACTTAGTTGAGTTGGTGATTTAGGTTAACTTATTTTTATGATAGAAATACATTTGATTATGTACTGTTATTAGCTGATTTTGGCAGGAATTATTTTCTGCGCATGATTGTTTCCTGTCTACCCAGGTTGTGCATTCTCAGTGCTCTAAAATGTGGATATGGTAATTGTAAAAATCACTGATCTATCAACTGGTGGCTTCTCTGTCTAGAAAAGGAGATAATTATCATACCTGTTGTTTCAGGGACATTAGCACAGAGAATGAAAATTTATGCATATCTTATTTGCTGTGCAGCAGGGTGACTCAGGTGCAGATGAATTTTGTATTAGATATCAGGTTTGGAAATTTAATGATGGAGTAGTAGTTAAGCTATATCCTCATGACAGTGATTATCATCTTCTTAATATCCCTTTGTAGAGCTTTGTACAATTTTGTTTGGACTTGAAGTTCATAAATAGATCCTTGTCATTTAAACTGTTTCTATTTTGCCCATTCAGGAGGTGTTTCTTCTTGCTTTAACTTGATACACCATAACAATTGGCAACTCATTCTATGTTGTAAGAACTCAGTTCGTATGGACGATTGGAAACTCATTTCATATCGTAACAACTTGTTTCAACACTAACAGATCATACCTATTTTAACTTTCACTATCCCATTTTAACTAACTCATGAATAAATGGTTTCACCTTGCTTTGACAAGGCTCGAACTTAATGGATTATAGAGTGCACTGTACTCTATTAATAGAAATTGCTTGTGTATTATTGTAGCCACATATTTTAGCAGTGAAAATACATAGCCTGGGTAGGCAGGAAACAATCGTGTGCAGATACCAGAGTATCCCATATGAGCTTTGGAGTGTCATCAAAAATGTTACTCTGAGTGATGCCCCTGTAAATGACTGACGATAACTAACCTCTCCCTCATGATATATGTAACCCATTGTGTCATTCATAGGAAAGCTGGTAGAAAATTCCAAAGAGGAAAAGTAGTTCACCTCTCTGGAATTTGGCTTTTATTTGCCCTTACTTGTGACTCCATAAAAGCATTACTATAGGTAGTATTCAGTTTTCTCAAAGATCAAAAAAGAGGTGCATACCATGTTTAATTCTCTCTTGATTATAATAATTACTGTCCTTAAGATGTTAACATTTCCTCATAATATTGATGCTTTACTTAACCTAGGTGCTGATGTTAAAATATTATTTGGTAATTAATGATACTGTTTTACTTTCAGGCGGGTGCACAACTTCAATTCCGTCTCAGACTTGTATGCTTGGAGCAGCTGTATTCATTATCTAAATGGAATCACTCTCCCAATGGTGTTCATCAATGCGAAGGATGATCCAATTGTGCCTGAGCCATTACTTGAACCGATTCGAAGGCATTCGTGTAAGTCTGTTTTTAGTATTCCCTAATACCATGTACGTCTCTCATCTGTGCATTTAACAGGTGTGCATATGTATGCATCTTAGTGAGATGTTTGGTGTGTTTTATTGAGAGTTGATCACCTATTTCTTGCTGAGATGCTCCGTGAAAGTGTAATTAATTATACAGTCACGCAGTGTGACCCACAGGTAACATATAGAAGAGTTTTTATTTTGTCTCTGTTTAGGTTTCTTTATGTCTTTGTGACATCAAATGTTAAATCTTGGCAACGAAAATACTCTCATTCATAACTTTTAGTTCCTGATTCTACCACGAGTGGGGTAACATGTGAAATGACTGCACATGTTGGACAAAAAAATCTGTATATAGAGGGTTTAAGAATTGAACTTTCTAACCTTTTGAATAATAAGTTTGGAACTTTTTTTATTTATGTGTTAAACACACCAATAAACAGTAACTAAGGCCTTTACATTGGGTTCATTATTGAGGATAAATTAAAAATAACAGGGAAAAAACAACAGTACTCAGCAGTATACAAGTAGGTAGTTTTGAGGTGTGGAAGAAATCTGCGCAGTGTTTCTGCTTGGAGGAAAAGATGTAGAGGAAAGGTTGGGGATGGGGTGACTGTCAGTTCAGTTTTTGAATAATACAGGTAAAAATAGAGACTGTTGGGAAGTGGAAAGATGGAAATAGAGCATATGTAGCTGACAAACATTATGAGTGGTGTGGCCCAGGATGTGGTGTGAAATGCAGACGAGAAGAAGATCAGAGTGGATGGATCTGTTCATGATGGAGTGAAGGAATTTTAAGGCCTAAAGTCAGCTAGTAATGGGGAAGTGTGAGAGGCCTAGAGATAATGGGCCTTTATCATGAGAGCTATGGCTAGGGAAGGGCATGCAATGACTGACTATGGCTGAAAAGAAAGGGTTATTGAGTAATTAAAAAGTAGTTTAGGATACAATTGACCAGTTGAAGAAAAATTTGGCACAAGCCCCCTTACTGTTCTCTGTGATGATTGAGTGTTCAAACCATCGGGTTAATGTTCGACACTATTTCTGAGAGAACAGTAAGGGGGAGGAATGAAGAAAGAGGAGCAAGGAAGGATGGAATATTAAAAGGAAAATATTGAGGTAGCCTAACCTAACTGGAGGACACCCAATAACCATGAATCAGCCTAAGCCTAATATTTGGCAGAGACAGCAAGCTTACTTCTCCCACACGGGAGCCTAAACCAACTGCCTGCTCTCTCTGTTCAGCTGGCCGAAGAAAACTTTTACCTCACCTTACACCTTCCCCTCCACAACAGCAGTGAACTCCACGGCTGTCTGTGGAATAAGGAAAAAAAAAGAATGACCGTGGGCACACTACCGAGAGGCACTAAGCATACAAATGTCACAATGGGACTCAAGGATGGGTGGTGCCCATCCAAGAAATACTGATTTGTTGGATATGGGTCGGTAATTTCATTGAGTTGGTAAAGAATCCCTGCTGTAGACAAAGTTTTTTTTTTAATTCTTATAATATGCTCTTTGAATGGCTAGTTTTGGCCTAAAGTTACCCTTAAATCATTTTGGGAAGTGATAGAAGGTACAGGGTGTTTGACAAGTGGGTATGTGGTGGAGATGGTTTTGCATTTTTAGGAGGATATAGCAGCAGGCTTTTCTGGATTCATTTGTGGATTTGGCATACCAGCTGTCAATTGCCGACAGAGGGGACTGTAAATTAAGGAAATCAGCCACACTGGCAATCGTTTTGAACACCTAACAGTCCTCTGTGTATAATAGAATGGTTACTAAGTGTGGAATGTACAGTCTATTTTTTACTCCCTGTGTCTGTTGGTAAATTTCCCCAATTAACACGTTGGAACGCATGACCTGTGAGGTCCTCCTTGTTTTTACATTTCCTTTCCTACTGAACTGGCGCTACGATCATGAGAGAGGTTGGGATATCAATTTGCATTTCCTGAATATGAAAATGTATTTTTTGTGGAAAAGTACATGAAAGACCTCTCAGGTCATTGCACGTTCCTAAGTAACTTTTTGATTGTGAATTCTGGTGTGTTAGACTGCCTAGCAGCTCAAGGTAGTTAAGCAAAAATTACATATTTTTATATGTCAGTAATTTTTTTCCATTGTACTTTTCAGCGTGCAATGACAAGTCTCTCTACCTCGAGTTAGCACATGGAGGTCACCTTGGCTTTTATGAGGGTGGCCTAATGTACCCAAATCCAGTAACATGGCTCGATCGATCACTTGTGGCCTTGGTTGGTGGCTTGGCCTATGTGCATGCTAATAACTCAAAACCTGCACCCACTCCTCCCGTACCATCTGTGGAGTCTGTGAATTCAATGACATCCTTTGTGAATGATGGACGATTAAGCCGCCACTCAAGCGCACTTATCAGCCAAATGTAGGCTGAAAATATTATCGGAAAACTTCAAATCCCCTACCATTAAAATTTTTGGTGTAGCCGTTATCAGTGGCTGTGAATTATGCTCATTTTCAATGTCAGAATTGATTCCAAATTCGAATCCCTGGCTGGGGAAAATGGTTGAGAAGTATTTTTTACGACTCCTGAATTATTGTTAGGGAACTTCATGAATAAATATGCCAAAATTAATTGTAATATTGAAGTTTTTGTAAGCCTCTCTTCATGAATCAATTTTGAAGTGCTTCATTTTCCTAACATCTATTTGATTACCACCCTTAAGAGAGGCATTCCTAATACATGTTTAAAGTTTTGGTTTTTTTATATATGAGAGAGTTGGTAGATGTAAGATATTTAGAGGCATGCTGAATTTGTTCAGCTAGAAAGTGAATGCACTTCAGATGGACCAGTATTTTGTCATGAAGTTTAATGCAGTATTGCCCATATTTTCTAATGGGGTATTTTACATTTGTGGGAGTTTCATTGAAAGAAAGTGCTGAAAGAATGACTTGTATTGGTTTATTGATCGTTCTAACGTTACTGCAGTATGTGGGGAATAATATCTGGGTGTCCAGTGGTTAGGAATGGTACAATTTGTTATTCTAATTCCTCTTCTGTAACTGGCATTTGTAGGATGACTGTAATTATCATTTAATTTCATTTTTACTTTATCCATAAATTTCTACATCTTTGCATAATGAACGTAACCACAAGTTGTGTAAAAATGAAAGATCATCAGGTCAGTATGTAGAATGTCAGCTTTCAATGAAGGTATTATTACAGTGCATTTATTTTGTGGGATGTATGGAACCCCTTGTTTGTGGCATCATATGTATTTCTGGCATATGACAGATTTTTCCTGCAAGATTTGAATTTGGCTGGTGATTTCTATTCTCATCTAAGGAGATTATGTATGTTGCTGATGATCAGATATTTATTTGTATTTTTGTGAAATTTGGCTGTGCAGTACTGGTCAAAATTAAGACAACACTTGTGACATTGTGCGAATGAACTTGACAAGGATTTTACTCACTCAACTAGAGCATCTGTTGCTGCTCTGTGGGTGAATGGAGGGAGTTGTCAAAGGCCCCTCAATTTACATGTTCCACCTTGGCAGTTCAAGCTTCTCAGACCTATGAAAATGATGGTCAATGAAGTTTGTGTGGAGGCCACCCATTTGTGTTGTGCTAATTTTGCCCTTAATGGTGCGTGTGGCTGGCTTTCATCAACATTGAGGATTTAACTTGCATAGCTCTTTGGGCTTGGTAAAGATATGGCAACTTGAAATCCTTATTTATTATGTATGTTAGCCATTCCTTCTGTTACCAACAACTTTGATTGCAATTACCTATATACTCCTTATTTGTTTGCTAACACCAAACCCCATTTCACAATGTGTGTTTTTCTGATGATAATTGTTAATATTCATTGCAAGAAAGTGACAACATTGTGCCCTACCCTGTAATCATTGCACCTTTCAGTCCTTATGTTCATCATAGTGAAAAGTCCATAAGCTGGCATTATGTAATGAAGTCCAACGGGCTTGAATTTTGGGGTTCTGATGCCCATGTTAATTGCTTGCGGACCATCAATGTCATGGACTCATAATTAAGTTGTGATGCTGTTGTTCTCAAGTTGGGTAACATTGGAGTTCATTCCATGTATCATCATAGATTCCATTGATTTGCTACTTTGAAATTTTCAACTGTTTTTGTCAATAACTCAAGGTATTCCATATGTGATGGTTATCTTTTCAATGGACTACTAGGGTTAAGGATCCATGCATTTTGTATGATTGATCTGGGATGACTTGGGAAATTGAATACTGTAAACCAAAGACATTAGTTTTTTATTAATAGATGAATCGCGTGACTACTCTATATTGTTGATAACTTTATTTAAAGAATACTAATGAGCTTAACTTATTTATTTTCTGTTATAAAGAGAGACTTTTGGAAATGGCACACTATTTTATGTATAGAAAACATAAGTCAATTATTTTCATAAGCTAATGGCATAGGAAGTTACTGTTTTAGTGACTTATGTGCCAAATTCCTGTCAGAAGAATGCACAGTGCATTTACATTTATGGTGAAATTTCAAAATTTATGGCTTGATTGTTATGTATGCAGCAACGAGTTAATTCAAAGCCATGCATGACTGAATGAAGAGTGGTACCAAGGTTTATATAAACCCAAATGTGATAAAAGAATCAAGTTATATTTTAATTGGCATTATCATTATTCTAAGCCAGAGAAATGGTTGACTAAAGAATGAATGCAGCATTTTATTATGTACATTTATATTTTTCCCATTGATGCATGAATTTGCAGATCTATAGAGGATTATAAATCTGTATTGTTTGACAATAAAAAAATGTTATTTCAATTGTTTTAGATAATTTTATGGAAAAATTGATAATTTCTGAAATGTTTTTATAAATTGAATTGGAGATAGAAATTATGTGAAGCTTTGCTTGCCTGGCCTTAACGTATTGGAGTGCTTTGTCGTTGCAAATTGTGTTTTATGGTGCAAAGCTTAAGCAATTGTTGAAATAAATCTTCTATTCCATCTTGTGTGTTAATTGTTCACATAATATCATTATAATTACCTCCCAAAATATGATCTTACTTGTAGGCCTTAGAGTGAGCCCCTTTTCTCACAATTATGCATATGTATTCTCTATTTGTGAGTTTTCCCCAAGAATCTCATTATTCTCCTACATGATGAATGAAGTTACACTGGAAGCTGTAAACTTCCTCTGGATCCAGTTAGGGGCTGTTGGTTCTCTTTGTTTGGTATTTACCTTCCATCTTTTGTAAAACATAATTTTATCATCATGACTGAAGGAAACTTTTCTTGTTTTGAAGATCATCATCTTCCCTCTTCTGTTAAAAACTATGGCCTGAACTTTATATGAAAGGTTTGCATGTTCTCATGTATTTGTTTCATTCTATTCTTGGGTTATTCTACATGGCATTGTTGCTTTATTGAGATTGTCTCACCTCATATCCAGGAGGGCTCTTCAGGTTGAAGTGTTGCCAAGGAGCATCCTGTTTGGCTGTTGTACCTACTTTGTTTTCCTTGGAGTAGCCATATTGACCTTACAAACATTTTTCCTGATAAATGTTCCTGCAATTTAGGATAATTATTCTGCCTAAGTCCACCTGCACAAATTCTATGAATATAGCCTTGGTGGGCTTCTTCTCACCTGTTGGACCTGCATCAACTGACGTGCTATATTGATTAGGTGAAACTTTTTGAATAACTAGTATCCTTACTGAGCCAGGCTTATCTTTCATTACTTCATAAAATGGATAGCATTTTTTGATAGAATGAATAAAAGTTTTTGCCACAGTTGCAATAATTTAAACAATGTACAAGTGAAATTACAACAGTATCCACTGGTCCACTAACTTTTTTACACAGCTGATTTGATCCATCTTGACCATATACACTGCTTGTAGATCTACTTAGTTTTGTTTATTCCTCACAGATCACACTCTTAAGGTGTAGACTTTGATCAGAGATGTAGGCAGGGAAGGGATCTATTAGGATGATTGCTTTCTCTGAAGATCTGATGGGAACTACAAGAATTGACGTAATGACACTTAAATGAGCTGAAAGAGATCCATTTCTGCAGAAGAGGTCCTTCAAAATACAGCCCCATAAACCAGGAGAGATTCATTCATATCATTGTGATATGACTTGTCTTAGCCGAATTATGTTTTCGTGGAAGTCATTTTACTTTGAGATGAAATTTCTGTATTTCTTTCATGACCTTACTTTTTGGTAAGGCATTGTGCTTGCACTGTTATAAAGAGCACTTAGAGATGAGTATATTTCCTTAATGTTCATTTGAGGTAAAGTATGCTATTTTTCGAAAATCAGCATAATTTTCCGGTAATTTTTAATTTTCTGCAATTGATAGCTTGTAGAGGATATAATAGTAAAACCAATGGCAAGGGGTTAACGGCATTTGAACCATTACTATTGCTATGGTAACTTCATAGCAATGAAGATAATTTTATCACAAATACAGAAGCCCAGCGGGATTAGAAATCTGGTTACCTTATTCATGGGGAATTACCCTACTCAAGCAACAATGGAATGTCGATATCCTTGCGGCTGGTACTGGGTTGTGGCCTCAGGTGCCCTTCCCCTCCTATTTCAATCAAGAAATGGTTAATCTTTTGCCTCTCTGGTGAGGGAGAGAATTTAGAGTATTTCTTTGCCACAGTGTGGATGTCATCACAGAAAAACTAATGTGAGCAGGCAAAGTAGGCAGTCTTTGATTGATGGTGAAAGAGAGAGGTCCCTTTCCTCTGGAGGCCTATCACCAGATGATGGTCCCCCTTGGGCCGTCACTGAGAGACAATTGGAGATTCCAGCCTGCGACACTAACCTCCAATATGTCGCTCACCAAGGAAGTTTAGGCCCTAGACTCCCATAGGCCTAAACTGTATACAGAACCCAAGAACTTAGTGAGCATTAAGCATTGCAAATTGGCTCCAACGTGTTTGCCAACAAAGTAACATTCCCCTATCCTTGTTGTAAGGGGATTTTATGACAGCTTGACATATTCAGGGTATCCACATACCCTGTTAGTGAAACTTGCAGGTAGTCACCGACACAAAGCATGAAATCTAAATGGGGTCTGGAAGGAGTCTGTATGCTATGGGTTGGCAGAGGAGTGAGGGAAAGAGGGAAGCCCTTTGCATTCAATGCTGCTTATATAATTCCACATAACTTGAGAGGGCTGGAAACTGTGAGCAGTGTATTACTTAAGAATGTTTCATAATCAAAGTCATGACAAAATATGCTGATGATGTTTACAATCCATTGGAGACACACTGAGAAAATTCAAACCAGAGCAATTAAGTTGATATGGATAATGGAGGAAATTTTGCGCACAGCCACAAAGCATAATAACTGTGGTCTCATCTGGAGACTACCTTCATTCATTGCATGTGGGTATTTTGTAAGCAATGGATTTTTCTGCTGGAAAGGGTACTCTGGATTAATAACTTCATTTCCTAGCAGCTCTTTAGTGCATCCATTGAAATGTGTGTTTTTCTTGTTTTTGTGGTTAAATTTTCAGTTATGATACATGTGCTGCTTACGTTTCACAACATTAAAGAAACTAGGACATATCTAATGAATGGTAGGAACGCTCTCCTATGAAAAAATTGCAGAGAGATGCTACTGTATCTGATGAGATCTTGTCTCAAATATGTGGCAAGTATTTTGGACCCTGTGCAAAAGCTAGAATTCATGAAGTGAATAAAAATCCAAATGAAAGCTGGATGCCTCATCATAAACTGCTTCAAGCAAGTGGAAAGTGTTATGCAGCTAGTTGAAGGAATGGGATGAGAGAAGTTGAAAGACAAAGGCATTACATGCCAGGCTTTGATAATTGAAAAATTCAGATCAAGTGATTTTTATTGTGATGCGGAGAATATTATTGTGAGCCCACACACTACCTTGAGAAATAGAAGGTAACATCTGACAACATTCCATGCTGAAGTGTTTGCCATCTTTGTCTACACATCATTACAGAACTAGGAACATCAGGCCCTTGCACATTTTTATAGTAAGTCAATTAGCCTTGAAAGCTCTTTACTTGCCATGGTGCAAATCAAGACTTGTTGGAGGGCCAAAGAGAACTTTAGGGTTTAGCTCATCAGAAGGCAGTCAAACTCTTCTGGGTGCTGTGGCATGAAGGCATTGCATCAGCAGGTTTTCTAGCAAAAATTAGAGCGTATTATCCTGTTGGCTGTGATCCAACAATACCCGTCACACTTGCTCTGATTATGTGTCTGATCAAGGTATTGGCCAAAGCCCCCACACCTTTAGATCTTGAGAACAATGCTAGGCTTACGACAAACTAGAGGGTCCATTGATGGACCAAGCTGTAGCTTTGCCAAGGTTGTAACTGGCTTCTATCGTTGGATAGAGGCCTGTTGATAACAATAATAGGATTTCTGAACACTAATGAGTGAAGAAGTACATCCACAATAGAGGATTTGAGGATACACAGTTGCAGATGGTGTTAAGAACATCTCATTTATTGTGGGAATATTTTCCCACAAATTGAAAGGAGTTAGACGGTGGTATTTAGTAGGCTTAGAGTATCGTATATGGGATTACACACTAGTTGGGATTGTATAAACATACTTGATTTGACATAATGAATTACTCCACTTATCTGGATCATTGGGTATTCGGTTCATCAGATTTCCGACACAAAAGTCGCAGAAAATGCAATTTATAGTAACATATCAGGAGATTTGAACAATTTCTACTCTAAAGTTTTATATATTACCATACTGAAACATTGTCCAAAATTCACAATTTATGAAACTCGTTAATTTAGAGCATTATGAAATTTACTTATTAGTAAATGATGAGTGTTTTTCTATATATGACATCAAAGTTCATCATGCTTGTTGAGTGGGTTACACTACAGTTAAATATGGAAACTACCTACTTTCATTACTTTTAGCTTTCTCAGCATTGTTATTAGCTTTCTCAAGGTTTATTAGGATCATTATTGTCCACAGATTAAATACCTGCTATGAGTAGGATTTGCTTTTTGGGGCTCACATTGAAACTCTCCTCTTTTTTTCCACAATGGACTCCATCCTGCTTTGGTTGAGATCTTATTTGTGACTTCTAGAAAGAGGATTCCTCAGTAGTACTTAACATTTATTTTGCCAACTTTCTAATTTAGCGAGTATCTACATCACTAAACTTATCCAGTCTTGAGAATTTTTCCATCTGCCTAATATCTTACCAAAAGAATTTACCAAACCTCTGGAAATGTACCTATATTTATTGGTACACCCATTTAACTGTTCCCTCACAGGGTAATCATTGGTCAAAAAGCTTAATTATTGCTGTTTGAATCCATCCAAGATAACACAATACACAATTGAAACATATATTTGGCTTAGAAAGAAATGAATAGTAAACAATCCTTTCTACAACAACATAGTACCCTGCGAGCTGGTGTATGGAAGGGGATGTTAGAACATCAGCCGTGTAAAGGTAAATGGTAATAAGGAGGTGAAATGGTAAAGTGTATTATGGGGGTGTTTTTTGTGGAGCTTAGTTTTCATTATGTTCACTTGATGTGTGTGTACAAATTTTTGTACCTTGCTGTTGTTTCTTTTACTGGTGGCCCTAATGGACAATATCCTCCCTCTCCTCCGGGGCTGTCATAATCCACGTAGACAAAAATATGCCACTTTTTGACCCTCCTACCCCCATCGTGGACACTCTTAGCCTTCATCCGGACCTCCCCGTCCCCCCCATTGTCCACGTAGACTTTTCTTTTTTTGCGGAAAAAGGTGTGAAATGGGTTATTAATTGATTGTCATGGAGTATCAGTAATTTAAGACTGATTTTAAGGAAAGGTAAGTAAAAGAAAAACTACTCTTATAGCTATGATAATATGCCATTTACTGTAAACTATGGTGTTGACCATTGTCTATGCAGACATCCCTCCAACCTCCCCACCAATGTGGTCCGTTGACAACCCTTGTACCCCATAAACTTGTACATTTCACTTCTCCATCAAACTGGCATTATAATTATGTACCTTCAGTTTGATGGTTGAGGAAGTGAATCACTGAGTGGCTTTCTCATACATCAATGACTAAGCATTGAACAGCCACAGCAGCCTTACACACCAGTCTGACATGTCTCGCTTCCTTTCAAACCAGTCGAGACTCAATTCACTCTCACATTTACCTTACAATTACCATACTTTCCTTTTGTAGCATTTGATGACTTCATTTATCTCTTTTTTAAATAAGTATTCTACTGGTAAAGGCAGGTTTTGTTTAACGTCAGAGAGTCTCCTTCCGGTTTTCTACACTTTCAGGGGCCTATCTCCCGCTAGTATACATCCTTTTCCACCTCAGCATATGACCTACCTTTCTTCATCCTGTCCACGAAACGTATTCTCTTTCTTCCTCTTCCCTGCTGGCCCAACATCCTTCCCTCTATCACATTCTTTAGTAACCTATCACCCCTTATTACATCCTCCAACCACCTACTCTGCTGATCTCAAATTTCATTTAGAAGTTTCCTTTCCTCACCCACAATCTCAAGCACTTCCTCACTATTCTTTCTCTCCGTCTACCTCACCTTCTCCACACTCACATCTAAAATGCCTGCAGCCTATTCTTGTCCTCCTTTCTGAGGGTCCACATTCCTGCCCCATAAAATTCCACACTCCATATCAAGCTCCATTTACCTCATAGTCACTCAAAAACTTCCACATCTTATTTACACTAATTACTATCTCCTGTGCCTTCTCTAAGTACAAATAAAAATGCTAAAATATGTTCCTTTATACACCCATACATTTTTCTAGCACTTGCTAGGATACAAATGGCTGATCCATTATCTCCTTCCAGTTATGAACTCACACTGTGTACTAGGGGAGGTCACGAAACAACTTTTTTCCAAATTCAAAGTTCGACATATGGCAAAATGTAGCCCGTCCTACCCGAGGAACAGTGGTAAAATTATATTCCGATTGGATGACTTCTAGCGGTGCCCCCGCGGCAGGTTTTCGTGAGGGTAGGCAACCCGAAACACACCCTATTTTCACGAATTTTTTTTTCGGCTCTAAACGACACGATACGGACATTTAGTCGGTCTAACCTGCGTCAGCTTCGTCAGTAATTGTGTAGGTAATTACCAGAGGACACGGGGTTTTGTCATAAATGTCCTTAAAATGCAACTAAACGTGGAAAACTTAGAAAATAGCTCCATCAATGATTTGTAAGTAATGCCTACTTCATATGATTTAGTTCTTTCCCGGCGTATTATGCTGATGAAGTTTTCTCGGGTTTTCCACCGGGGGGGGGGAATGCCCTGAGGACGATGGCGGTGGTAGCTATCGAAACGTCCTGAAACGCCCACAACCCCCACAACGACCTGACCCGGTGGAAAACCCGAGAAGACTTCATCAATACCTACTTCATTGATTTATAAGATATAATTGTTGTAGTTTGACACGCTCGTATGGGAAAGTTAGTTCTCATGAGTTCCTTCCCTGCCCACTAGGAAAACCCCCCTCCCACCTGCACCCATTCCCTCTATGCCCTGCACACAAACATGTATTAACGACCTATACTGTCTATTTCGTCTTCGGAAAAGGGTTTCTGTGTTCAATATTTTGCAGATCTTTGCTCACTCTAAGGACCAGTGACACTCCGACCCTTAGGGTCAGGGGCGGTCTGGCATCATCGGGGGCCCTCGGCTGGAAACGAATTTGGGGCCCCTTATTTTATTGGTGAATGGCAAGGCCGTAGCTAGAAAAATGTTTGGGTGGGTCCATTTGGGGGCGGTTGTTTCACGTAAGGAAGCGCTGTTATCCATGCTATTTGGACACCAGAAGAATTCGCAAACAAAATATGTTTGTTTTATCGCGAAATAAGCCAGATACGTATTTATAAATATTTAATATGGGTCTGTAAGAGGCAGCGCGACAAACTGGTTTCCTAATACCGGCGCGTCTACTGTTCCCTCGATAAATGAATTGAACTATTTCACAATATGGAGACTATTCAATTAATAAGCATAAAAAATCAATCGAGCGGGCATAAATAACGCTGCGTTGAGAGGGTGGAGACAGTTCAAATAGCAAAACGATCGCGCAAGTTGTGACACGTGCGCCACGCCCTCTCTTTTCTGCCGCTGCGTGTATTTTTCCGAATTAGTGCGCACCAATCAACTGTGTCCACGATCGTATTAAGCATCCACGAAAATTATTATTTTGTCATGCGCCCGCACCACAATACTGGAACATCAGAATTATTTTTGTAGTGCAGGCTCAATAGCCTACTTGTAATTGCGGGCCTGGCCTCAAGTAGGATTTTTTATCAAAACTTGGACGTTATTTTACTATAAAAATCTAATGTTTCATGTATATCAGGTAGAAAGTGCACTAATCCGCATATCGGAATTGCGCAAATGCGGAATGCTGAATGGCACTTATTTTTTGTGTAAATAAAGTAATGAATTGGAATGGATTTTTTCCACGCATTTCGAAAGGAGGTAATATTGAAAATACAGAATATGCATAATTTAAGAACATATATATAGGAAATAACGAAAATGATATTATTTTATTTGTAAGTCATCAGATTAAATGATCATGAAGAAAGTGAGCCAGGACGCTCCCATTGCCTTTTCCTACGTCCTCCTCGGAACGCGGGTATGCTTGTGAAGGGAAAAGGCAGGGAGCACTGGACGTCCATATTATTAAACATTTATGATAAACTAATATAGTCTTACGATTAAAAAACTGAAAATGGCGTTATTCTATTATATCTAGCTCTGCTACTTTGCCTAATTTCAACCCATCCCTAAAAATAAACTTACTAAATATTTTTGAATTGAAGGTTTCATATGTCGAGACAAAGTTACTTATCGAAGGGGAGAAGGGTATGAGTGGTTGAGACAAATTCTACTGCTGTCAACTAATGGGAAGTGGGGGTAAGAAATCTGCGTAAAAGGTAACATGCAGTTTGTTCACGATTCGTAAGTCTAAGCCTTTTGACTGTACTGTGACCCGTTGGCAGATGCTGGGAGGAGGGGCGGAAGTAAGACTGGAGGGATGCTGAGTCAGTTATGCTACTGGGATGCGTTCAGGGATCTTATGGTGGCCTCGACGACGGTGCAGTGTGGCAGCCAAGGAAGAGTATAGAGAGACGCGACCAATATAAAAGAAGCTTTCGGCTGGCTGAAGGATTCTCTATAACTGCATGGTGTTTTAGTATACTACACTTAACATTCATTTATTGTTATAACCTTTCGATACGTCTATAAATTACAGTAAATGGGTAAAAATATTTACATTTAGTGAATTTCTTCATGCATTTTGAAAATCCCACCAAAATTTTTCTATGGTGCAACTTGCGCCATACATACCCCGTGTGGGCGGCCCTGTGTCTATACAATCAATAAGAATCCTTATCGACTATATTATGTAGTAATTTAAAATAGTCAAGGCAAATTACAAACCTATGCAGTACCCAAGCCTAGAGATTGGAAAATAACTAATTTTTTAGGTAAATTGTTAATTTTTAAGAATTACTGTAGTTTTCTGGATATTTATTATTTTCTGTAATTAATAGCTATTAGAGAATTTAATAGGGAAGCCAAAAGCAATGGGTTAACAGCATTTCAATCATTACTAATGCTACATTAGTGCGATTGAAATGAAGAAACTTTTAAAACAAACACAGCAGCCCACATACAATTCAGCATTCTTTTATATAGTACAAAAAATTTTTGTCCAAACCATTATAAACTATTGTCCCACAAATGAGCTGAATGTGACTAATTTCATAATTAAGATTGTCTGAAATATACACAGACTTAGCTTAAAATAATATATTTGGAATGTATTGATATGAAAAATATCAGACACAGAGGTGAATATTACTGCTAATTATGGTAATTTTCAGGGGTTTCTGTAAATAACATAAAATACCATGGTATTTTTTAGAATTTTTCATCTCTACCCAAGCCATGAGCAGCTTCCCAACCACATGGCTATGAGATTGTCCAGTACCGGCACAGCTCGTTTGTAGCTCTACCATAGGTCTTTCCCTGCTCCTTTGGAGCTAGGATCCCTTCTTAATGAGTCATATTCAGACAGCCAACCAATGCTCAGGATTTATATGGGTTGCACAGACTCCTTTTTCCATGGCAAGCAGATAGTATTAACTTTATAAAAGTGCAGATAGCTCTTTAAATGAATGTTAATCATGAAATGAAATATAAAATCAACATTACATTGTCAGTGTTAACACTATCAATGAGGCCTCATGTAGTTAACACTTTGAGGATAACTTCCATCAAGTTTCTCATAGCAAGTCTGTGGATGCCTCTTTTCAGTTGATAGCATTCCAGCCCAGTAGCTATTGCTCTCAATAAGAATGTCATATAACAACCAAACTAGTTAGTCTTAACACATGACAAGAACTTGTTCTCCTAATGTTACAAACAAACCTCATTTATTCATTAAAAATAGCTTTTGTGTATTAAATGTCTCAAAAAAAACTGAAGTCTGCAAATACATCTCTTAATCTTAGATAATGACTATTCTGTTGCTGCTGCCATGCCTCCAAGGGAGATCTTACTTTTCACACTACATACCCAGAAGTTTTCAATAACTTGAGAGAGCATTTTTCAATTGTCAAATTCTTGATTTTGTTTACTTAGCTTGTCTCAGTTTTCATGATTCATATTGCATAATTTTAATGTCAACAGTTTTTCTGTCCTCTCCAGGAATTAATTAGTGCTGCTATTCCACTATTAGATTTAAAGTATCATTTAGGCAACCAGTTTCTCAGCCTGCTATCCTATTGTCATAGTAATGACTCAAAAATCACCATTAAAACAATGACATGTTTATTCTTAGATATGGATCACCTTCTCCAACTAGCATGATTTTCATTGAAGTATGGTGAAAATTCAAGGAGTGAGACAAGTACGAAATATTATCAATGAAAAAGGAGTAGCTTAGTAAATAAAAATGTTTGGAATGATTAATTAGGTGCCTCAGATGTCAGTCTACCTACCAGCAGCTGGTCCTTGTCTGCTATCCCTGGCTATGTGGGTTCATGTCCTGCTCGAGTGAGTTTTTCAACTTCCTGAATGAAGGTGTTCCACTAATATTCGTCTATCATATTACACAGTGTTGAAAGTATGGGGAGATTAAAAGGAGGCATATTTTTACTCAAAATACAGATAAGATGAATGAAAGGGTGCCACAAGCCATCTGAACAGTAGGGCAATACACAATATGATTGGGGCGGTGAGAATACCAGTAAGTAGGAAAATGAGAATTATTAGAATATGGTCACTATATCTCTTGGTTTCAAACAATTGTCGGGCAAAGTGATGCATGGAAAGTTTTTGGAAGTAGGCAATGATGAAAATAGGAAGGTTGGAGATATAACTAGCTCATAGGTAAATAAAGAATAGCATCAGAATAGGCAGAGATAGGTCAGATGTAAGAAAAGACTTCCCCTTACCAACATAAAACTTTTTGGTTTCATGAGGTTTCACAACTAAAATGGTTTTATTGTACAATAGGCATAGGAAGGTCTGGACACAGGAAGAAAGGACAGTTGATTAAGTCCATAAAACTTTCTCTTAATGAGGCATTCAAGAGGTGCAGAAATATGTAATCCATTTCATACAGCCTATGTAAGATGACCTGAATTAAGACTAAATCCAGATCACAATACTCCTTAGATGGAGAGATAGCTTTGTGAGGATCTTAAGGAATGGCTATGGTGCAGAAACCTGGATGATAAAGAGATAGATTGGTGGCATTTAAGATGCGTGAACAAGAACAGCAAAGGTGTGATGGATGGAGAGGATTAAAAATGAGGAAGTCCTCAGCATGGTGCGTGAAAGGAGGCTTCCAGAAAAAAATCAGTAAAGGAAGCAAAGATGAATGGAGCTGCAGATAAGGGAGAAATTTAAGTCCACGTAAAGAGGGGAAGACGCTGGGCTATCAGGGATGCTAGAAAGAGTGAAGTTTCATCAAGCAAGAGGTGAAAACATGACAAGATGACTGTAGATAGGAGAGAGAATAGATTGACAATATACATTGAAAGTGACAAAATTAAGCATTTAAAAACTATCAATGCATGGGAATTAGAGGAATTAAGTTGGGAGTGCCTAAACACTGAGGCTATACATTGGCCTTAGCTTTGAGAATTTCAGAACAACGGAGAATATTATCATGATGGCTCTCATCTCTAGGTCTGAAAAGCAATAAAATAAGAGAGATACATTGCCGAACAGATAGGTACAAAAATTCACTTCTTTCCGTGCACAATAAAACTGAGCTCCACTAAATACAAATCACCATTTCACCACCCAAAACCATATTACTTACATCTTTAAACAGCTGGCCTCCGAAAAACCCCCTGCCACACACCCATTCAGTGGCTAGCTGGGGAGGTTGTAGATGAAAGAATACTATTGACAAGAGGTCAAGATTATGCTTTTACATTTTGAAGTGGGATATATACCTATGAAATTAAGAAAACAAAGGCTAAGGAAAATGCAAGAAGTGTAATTATTATTGTACCACAGAGATTTAAAAAAACACAAGCCATTAAAGGGATTGTCCCTACAAGGCCATGGAGGATGAACATGATCGACAAAACTAAAATGAGTGGATTACCAGCATAACATTAGGAATTTCATGTTATCTTATTTACAAAAGGTAAACACTTTTCTCATCCCTATTGAAACTTTACAATTGTAAAAAGCAAATTTACAATTGTTATTTTGAGAAATACCATTGTAAAATTGGAAATACAATTGTAAAAAAAATAGAAAATACAATTGTAAAGGGAAATACAATTATAAAATTTCAATAGGGATTCCTTCAAAATTTCCCGCTAACTAACATAATGGAATATCACTCACTGAAGTAAATAGAAATCCATATTTATGATTGACGTTTATCTAAATCTAGAGAATACCGGATGACTGAAAGGACCCTAGTAAAGAAAAACTTTACATAAACCATGCCCCACAATTTCCACCCCAGACCCACACTCCATTGCAAGGCACCACCAAACTTGCGGTCACTCGAGTACCATGGAATGCTCACAAGCATTACTGCTATTTTTAGACAATGAATGCACCAGACATTTACATTAAAATTTATTTCTTAAACCAATTCACAAAGTGCTGAGTACTTATTCATAACACCGTTCATACAAATGGCGGATGAGAGGGATTCACATAAAAACATCTAATATGCAGCAAAAAAGTCCTGTAAAATGAAAGTCACACAGTATACATATATCACAAAACACAAACTGCACCAAACTAATTACATCAAGCACGCTCCATTTCCTTGATGGCTTCATCAATTTCAGGCATCAATTCCTTGACCTTTTTCCACTGATCTACAGAAAGGCTAATGCCTGCAATGAAATTCCACAGAGTTGCAGAACGTTAAACATCGAATGCCCGAGCAAATACCAGCTATTACATAAATCTTAGGCAACACCCCATGTAAATTGAAGTAAAAATTCAAACGGGCAATTGCTAAGAGAAGACAATGACAACTTACCCTTCTTTCCTGGTCTTCTCTTCCCATCAGCCTGATAATATTCCCTAATATCAACATAAACATTCCCCTTAAACGCCCTCACTTTGGCATATCTCATCTTCTCCAAGAGCCAAGAGTAATCCCCATCCTCATCCTTTTCTAGGGATGTTTTAGCTTTCTTGCTTGCTGGAGGCTTCTCCTATACAAATATCAAATAATTTTAGATAAAATGGCTGCATACATAAAAATGTCAACATTAACTCACTTATGTCACAATATTTACACCTAGGTAAATTGTAATAATAGGCTCGTTGACGAAACCAGTCAATGCATTTTAATTAGTTGGTGAGGCAACATAACAACAAGGTCAACTACAATGAATTTCAAACTACATTATCAACATGGTATTACTACATAATCAAGTATAAATGAAAAATGCTAACGTAAACATAACTTTTGGTCCAACCATGGGGCTCCAATACAACCGTGACACGTTAAGAAAGAAGTGATGGTGAACACTAGAGATGGGTAAAGTTGTTCTTTTCAAGGATTCGATCTTCATGATTCAAGACACTTGGATGAATACATCATCTGATCGATCATTTCGATCTCTTTCACATTGAGTCAATTGACTCAATGTGAAAGAGATCGAAATGATCGACTTAAGTGAACTGAGTGATTGAGATTGAAATGAATGACTGGACTCAAAGGAAACGACCAATGGTTTGTAACAGATATTTTTTTTAAATTATAAAATCGGAAGAATTTTCTGAGGTAAACGAAAACTGGTAAAATGAAAATGGATTATTTCAGCATGTGAATTATAGTGGTTTCCCAGAGCAGAATTACAAGTGTCTATCTTTGAGGAATAATCACACGAAGAGACAGACCATTATTCTAATGCCTTTATAAATTTTGTCTGTACTTCATCCCCCTCATAATCAACGTCATTTATTTAAAGGAACATATTATTCCCAAGGTGCCGTTGATTCATGTTGATATACAATACAGTTAGGAATTCTTTTTTATGGATGGAACATGAATTATCCCCAAGCTATCTTTTTCTTTACTATCGCTTGAGGTTAAAACTGCCATTGTTCACTGTTAACCCACTCCTGTAAAAGTATAACCTTGAGTATTTTTTTCTTTCACCTTTTACTTAAGTGATACATTTTAAGTGATGAAGTAAGTTTTGAATTCCTTTCTGTTATATAAGTGACAGGACATTATACTTTCATTCGACCAGAAAAAATAAAATCAGGGTCAAGCAGAGCCATGTACATTATTCACAACCCCAGAGGAACAATGAGCATTATGAATAAGTACCTAATATTTTTCATTTTAATACCGACATGTAATACACAAATGTCATCTTATAACATTCGCAAACTGGACTTGATGAATCAATTCTAGGATACATTATATCAACTATCGTGTTTAATTTCTAAATCAATATCAGAGTACCTTCGAATGGTACGCAAATCATTCTTTTAAGCTGAACTTCCCTGCTTGAATGACATCTGTGACGACTGGGCGTTGAAATACGCAATTGTAATCCAGTTTTATGCCATCTTAGCAAGTAATTCTAAATTCTTGCTAGTAAGTACACATATAGCCACCAGCGGAAGTTGGAATGATTGATTATGGACTTGCTTTAACGTATCCACCAGACTAACGCGGAAATGGGAATCACGGAAATGATGGGAATGATTGATGATAGAGATCGACTTGTTTCCTCGTAATCAGTCTTGAGTCATTTGGTGATTCGATCATTTTGAACGAATCAATCATGAACAACCCATCACTAGTGAACACGGTGATTAAAATCTGAACAGCTGATAAAGGGTAACACCCGCGAGTCACAATTGGAATTATATCGAAAACCCAAGTGGCAATTCGGGTAAAAACTCTAGAAAAACGATTAATTTAGCATTGCAAGGA
This sequence comes from Ceriagrion tenellum, assembly GCA_963169105.1. Lineage (NCBI taxonomy): Eukaryota > Metazoa > Arthropoda > Insecta > Odonata > Coenagrionidae > Ceriagrion > Ceriagrion tenellum. The sequence continues at coordinate 74,475,969 of OY720644.1, read as the reverse complement.
TACATATTTGGCCACATAGAACAGAAAAACATCGCTGTCCTACCGAAAAATCTTAATATCTTTCAATGGCTTCTCTCATCCCGCCATTGACGCACATGGTGCCGGCTGAAAAAATGAAAACCAGAATGGGTAGAAAATAAGCCAAATCAAAATTAATCAAAAGGAAACTCACCTCTACAGAAGAATCACTGTCGGAAGACTCCGATTCGGACAGCTTTTTCTTATCTTTGTTCTTCGGCATCTTTTTCTGACACTGAAACCGATAGGTTTGTCATAACATTAATGAAAAATCGACAATTGGTAAACATGATATAAAGAACTCCTGCACTAAAAGAACAGCTACAATTATGATCCAAACACATAACACTGAAATGCACTTACAACGGTCTACAGTTGATGGCGGGATCTTTTCTCGAACGCTAACGGATACGGGTTACGCTACCGTTGGATCAATTCCCCACAATACTTTACAGCAAGGGCTTGCAACCTTTGGCAACTTTGTAGGCGAGTCAACCACAGCTGATCACCAAGTGGATTTAACACCGAAAGAGGACTCTGCGAGGTTAGCGCGCCGCACACGAATGCTTCTTTGATGTCCAAGCTAGCTTCAACATGTTAAAAAAATTATATCTCAAAATTTAAACCGCTCAATCGTGCTTTACTTGGTCTAAAAGTTCTATACATACGGCGTAGAGGTCGAGGATGCACTGAATAAGGAAACGAGGAGTAGTATCTTTTGTTGCTTAGATATGGCCATGAATACAAAGCTCAGCGTTTTCCGGTCTTCAGAACATTATAGTTTCGTTTATTTGATGCTAGTCCGGATGAAGTGAATAAATAATACGTATCTAAGCACGTCTACGGATATTTCCACTGAGTCAACATCACCCAACTTGGCGCTGGATTTACAATGTCTGGTTAACATTATCCGCAACAAGATATTATGGTTGACTGGATGTTAACTGAGAGTTCAGGTGTTGTATCGTATACCTGACTTCCAGGGCAGTGCGATTCCCCGCATGACGGTAAGATTAAGCGATATCGGTAAGTTAACTTTTCAATAGGTACCGCGTTTCTTGCCGAGCAAAATTTAATCAGAGATCGCCCATGATGGAACTTGGGTAATTTCCATTTACTTCAAGGTGTGTATTGGGCAGATAATACTTTTTGTTGCTGCTATGTTTCCAATGTGCACTACCTTTCGAGTGTATAAATCCGGCAATTCACAATCAGCCCGGGGAAATGAAAACGCAAATACGGGAATTCATGCTGTTATTGTTTATGGTAGCACCGCTAGGTGTTGTACATGTGCCGTAACTGTGTGCCTATCAGTGTGTACCGCTCTCTAGCAGAACTTCAGCCGGCAGGTGCTGCCCTATGTGGAATACATTTGTACCTGTAAAATATAAATCTCTTCCGAAAAGAATACAATAGCCTCATATTTTATAAAAATGTATTTAAATATTTTTTAAATTATAAAAGCAACGGCAGGGGAGGATTTTAAACTGCGTCATTATTACTGCATTAATTTGAATATTTTGGCTGCTTGACGCACATCAGCGCCGATTTCACTGCTGCGGCGAACTCAGGCGAGTTTCAGTGATCAGCGGAGGGGGTTTTCTTCACGAGATCGTTGTTAAAACTCATCCAAATATTGCAGGAGCCCTCATTAACTTGAGAGTCGGATCACTCTCCATTGAGTTTCGGCAGGAAATTCAAAATGACACGTAAGATTCATCTATTTGCTTGTAATTCTTCATCTCTCTTTAAGTGACGCGTACGTTTTTGGTCATGTTGACAGTAATTTAGGGTGCAGTAATCGTTCTGTTTTAAGTCTATTTGAACTTTTGTCCTCCACCAACCCGCAACCGAGTTCATTTTTATTTTATATTCATTTCTGGATAAATTCTAACAGTTTTCGTTTGTAAGGTAGCTAAACGTGTGTTCTGCATTCCATTTTTACGTCTCGCTAGGCGACATCTCGCGAAAATGTCTGAGTAGGTTGGAGCCATTGGTCTCGATTCCTACTCGATTAACGAGTTTTCCTTCTGTAATTTTTCCTTAACCTAGTAGCATAGAAATGTAACAATTGTTTCACTCTCTTGCGAGTGTTTTGCGCGGAACAGTAATAAGATGGAAAGAATATTTGGGGTAAATTTGTCGTAGGTGCTCCAGGAAGTAATGTACGGGATGGTCGACTTCCGCTATTTTATACATTTTCCTGTAATTTAAGATATTATCTAATAGAGCCGTAATGACGTCCATCTATCTATGTGTTTATTATATTTTCGGCATTTCCTTCCCCGTGAAAGTTTAAGTGTAATAATATTTCTTCCGTTCGGGTTAATTAAGTAGGCCATGTTTTCGCATTCAAGGTTATAAATAACTGTGTGAGATACTCAGTTGAAACTTTTCATACATATTCCCACAATGTAGATATTGGAATGCTGTGTGACGAATGGTTTCTTTGGTGTAGGTGGTAATCAACGGGAACTTGCTCGTGTTAAGAACCAGAAAAAGCAGCAGGAGTTGCAGCGCAAAAAGGCAGCTAATGACAAGTCGTCCAACAAAGGCATGTCATTGGAACAGCGGAAGCAAAGGTATTTTAAAGGCAAAATTCAGTGCTGAAAATGTCCTCAAATATGAATCATTATACATATCGAAATATGTTTCAGGGACGCCGATCTAATGAGAGAGAAGCAGAAGAAAGCACTTGGGAAGGATGAATCTTCTTCAAGTTAGTAAACCAATAAATTGGCAACCTACCAGTCGGCCTTTTAAAAGTTTATATCAACACAGTGGAATGAATTGAACATCTTTGTGCGTGTTGTGGAACAAACAGTTGGAGATCAGCTTCATTACAATATAACCTAATTTTTGTACTGGAAAGTATCATTTGGAGTTCGTATTTTCTTTTCCAACGTGAGACGCCAGAAAATCGATGGTCTGATTGAAAACATGAATTTTGTAGATATTTTCGTTTCAGCAATTTCTGTTGGTTATAAATTGGTGATTGATTGCATTGCTCGGAATTCTTCCCTAGTAGATTGAATGTCTCTGCAAAGTTGATGATTATCATGTATAGTTCATATTTTCTTTTAAGGACTTTTAATGAACAATATGTAACATTTCGAGGTGTAATAAAATATATCAGTTAATGTATCCACAGTGTTCTTTAAGATTTTTTGTTCATATTTGCTTTTGGTTAATTGACTTCTATGATTTGAAAGGTGAATTAGTCTTAAAGTAAACTGTGGTGATTATTGTCACATTGACATTCCCTTATCCATTGAGCCACCGAGGGTGATAGACTGGGAAACATTTTTGAATATCCTTCGTTAAGACTTGGCTTGTGGAAATTGGGTATTTTTACTTCGTGTGTTGGCACTATTTGAAGTTCTGATTTAATTAATGAGGAAGAGCTGAGTTTTGTTTCATAATTTTTTATACAACTACATGGGAATCGGTCTTGTGAAAAAATTTACAATTTTGGTTTATGTTGCTAAATGCTGCCATAGCATTCCATAGCAATAGGAGTGTAATCAAGCATAAAAATTATATAATGCTCGTTAATTATCCTTATAAATAACTGATAGTAAGCTGTGATGAAGTAATCATCTCATGGTGGTACTGAAAGAACTGGGAACATTTCTAAGCCCCAAATACCCTGAGGAATAATTTTCAAAAATTATCTCGGGTGTAGGAGGAGCATATATAGAACGTGACTGCCTTGAATTTGTCAGGTTTGGTTGCTGACCTAACACACTGTCTTTTGTAAATCCAGACTTATCTTAGGAAGTATGACTCATGAATGCATAGTTTCAGGCAGAATGGGTAAAAGGACACCATTTATGTGTTAATAAGTACTTACTGCAAGAGTCCTCACTCTGATGAATCTATGACAAGTGATCATTGTGGATTTTAAATAGGATCATTTTTTTTATTTTCCATTTACTATTACTGCCTTAGCATTGAATAATTCAGGTCCTTACGATTCATTCCATTTGACATTTGCAGATAATTGTCATTTAAAAATTCAAGTCTCTGTTACTATTAGTGTGTGATTCTTGTCAAGCTGGGACCACGCGAAGAAAACCAATTTCAAGTATTTACCTTAGTTGATTTGCAGAGTGGAAGATAAGTTGTCTAATTCTAGTCTAGAATACTATTTCTAAGTTATTTATCCTAAAATCTCTCTTATTACCCCAGTGCACTTGGTTCATAGGGTCCAGTGAGTGTGGGTGGGTTGCAAGACCATTGGGTATGATTATATTACTCAATGGAGCTAATTAGTTTGTTGCAGTCAGAATCCCCAAACACAATACACCTGATTTGTTTCATGTCCAACACTCATGAATTTGGATCACATCCAACACTTGTCAGGAGTATGTGACCCAGCATATTATATTTCATGGGATTATGGCATTTGCACCATCGGCTGTTCAATCCTAAGATTGGTTGACTGCAGCCCGCCATCCTTCCCAATCTAAAGTTAGTTCCGTAACTCATTGGTAACTCTATGTTCTAACTTCTTTATTTGGTCTATTTATTTATTCCTAGGCCTTCCTCTGGGGACCTTTCCCTCCATTTTTCCTTTGTTTTTTTATTATGTTCATCAGAAACCCATCATGCCTCTGGGTGTGCCCAATCCATCTGCTTCTTCATCTTTATATAGTGTTTCATATGGTCCTATCTTCTTCTACTCTTCTGTAAATTTCCATCATTTCTCATTTTGCCAATCCATTTATCTTCAGCTTCACCCTTTAGCTCCTGGTTTTGAAGGTTTATCATCTATTCTGGTCTGTTTTTCTAATGGTCCATGCTTTCAATCAACTGAGTGCCACACTCCTCACAATTTTTTTCACTTGCGGTTTCCTTATTCGCAGTCCTAATTTCCTTGAACACAGGTGTTTCCCATTCAGCATGAATGCTTTCTTAGCTTAGGCTCCTCCTCACTTGGTGTCCGTTATGCATCTCCCATTCCATGTGATGGCACCTCTGAGATAGGCGAAGGAATCCATTTGCTATAATTTCTCTCTTTCTTTGGAGACTTCTGCATTCAGCTTCTGTCTTCCATATACAAGGATTTTAGTTGTCTTATTTATGTTCAAGTTGCATTCGTACAAAAGTTGGTCTATTGCAGTTAGTGACCTTTTTAGATAGTTGTGATTTCCTGCCATGACTGATATCAGCAAAGTGGAGCATATTCATTTCTTACCCGTTAATTTTAATTTGTTTAATCCAATTTCTTTTGCTTGCCATTATCGCCTCCTTCATAGTGTATTTTGAACAGTGCTGGAAAGAGGTTGCATTCTTATCTTACTCCTTAGTTGATTGCAGCTTTGTCTTCTGCCTCTCATTTGCATTTTGGTGGCTTTGTTCTTATATAGCAGGTAGATTATTCTTCTGTCACTATTTTCCATTCAGAGTTTTTCCAGCTGCCCGAATATCTTGTCCCCCTTAACAATGTACTCCAACAAACCACCAAACTTCTGCTCATCATCTGGTGGGATACCACGTTTCAAACTAAGCCATTTCACAAAAAATACCAGCCCTCGATTTTTGGTAGCATTGCACATCCCCTCAGCCTCAGTGACTCATTCCCACCTACTCTCCTCCTCCTCATAAATAATTTTTATTAATTCTCCCTAAATTCCCTGAGCTCCTGGATTTTTGCCTCAAAAATTTTTTGGGTTGTGTGTTGCACTTTGCATCATTGCCGCCTTTGTTGGCACCACTGGTACTTGGTAATGGAGCCTGATCCTGATTAAGTGAAGGCAAGAAGTAAATAGAAGGGGAGAGGATGATGTTGAATTGAGGAACTATTTGGTTAGGGTTCCCGATACTTAACAAATTTGCATTTGGGAAATCAAGTGTAAAATAAAAGGGAGGGCCTAGTATGGGATGTTAAAGGGTTTTGGAATCTGGGCTTTCAGGCTGGGAAAATTACCTGGGTGTAGTAGAGAAGCTATTCCCTACCTGCTGTAAGCATACTCAGAGGTACTGTTGGCTAGGCTATGCCTGAAATAAGCCAAAAATGGCTGCATTATGTCTAAATGCTGACATAAAATTTTCTGAGTTTAAAGGTACAATATTGGGAAATTGGTTATCATGGAATATGCAAATCAAAATAGTTTGGGATAGCCTTTATAGAGCATTTGATATGAAGGAGACACATGTAGTGCTGCAATCTGCTAATTTAACTAATGATCATTTATAGTTTAAGGGCACTAATGCTATCAAGGACCTCAGTGTTGAAGATCTCTCCACTCTGGGAATAATGTGTATATGGATTTTCCATTTCGTTGTTTTGTGTGTTGAATGCCTAATTTCAGTCCTAGTGACTTGATATTTTGCTAATGCTAAGCAAGTCTTGAGCAGGGATTCATCATGTACATTTATTTCATTTAATTAGAATGGTAATGAATTAATTTACCCTGTTCTGGGAGCATGGTTGCCGCTGGATAGTTATTCAAGAGTAAAAGATTTCATCAGAGTCTCCTCAGGTCATCCTCAGGTGATGCCTCATGACAACTAGTAACAAAATAACTTCACCCCAGTGATTTTTCTAGGAGATATCTCTTAACACAGCGCTATATCGTGAAATAAGATATAATGATTTTGCGACTTTCGCATTATTGTTACCATATGAGTCTCAGTTTCCATGAGAAAATTAGGTGGTACGAGATTAGCCTACTGAAGGAAGATTTCCACCATGTAAAAAGCACAGGAAAGTGAAATTAAAGGTCTAACTCCATGAGAAGATTTCAAGTCAAAGAAGTCCTGGTTCCCTCAAATTGACTTACATATAATCAAGCCAGGAGAATGCCCTAGTGGATCATTGTGTTGTGGTGGTTAGAATACTGACCTCCCATACTACAGGATATGGGTTTGAATCCCTCCACTGGTGGATATTTTTCATTGGAATCCACATTAGGGTGCTCTGTGGCGATCATTTCGAGAGCAGTACTTCATCTGCTTATTGAGATCTTAAACTATTAACCCCTTGATGTATTTTATTTGAGACCAGTGTAATGCCCACACATTAGTTTTACTCCGAGTGATGCTTCTTCTACACGATGAGAGAAGTGTGCAGGCATTCGGAAGTGCAAGGACTAGGGAAGTGCACTCATGGTTTCTCAAATATTATGCAGCCATAGCTGAGACCAGTCACTGTTATGTTATGCATGCCTTCAGCTTCTTAGTCCTCTTCAAAAGGCTTTGTTCTCGCATTTCTTTCTAGTCACAAGTCTTTCAGTTCTGGGGTTAGGACCTGTCAACTTTGCTCCCTCCTTACTCGGCCATGCTTGTTGTCATTAGACTTCATTCACTGCAGGTACTTTTCCAATATAACCCTCCATCCATTATTTTACAGATGACCTTAGTTGTTATGCGCTTTTGTGTAAAACCTACTAGATTTTTAGAAGAACATATCTGTGCATCATTAGCATCTGTAGCAAGAGGGGATAGAAAAATCATTCTGAAAACCAACTCAACATCTGCAACTAGATGATATAGAAACATCCAGTTTCTCCCCATATTCCTTTTTTCTACATTTCCTTCCTATTTACGAAGCTATTGAGGGATGCTAGGGAATTGAAGAATTGGTCCAATCTTGCCCAGCCTGGATCCGATGCAAAATGCTTGATAGCTCTGAGGTGCATATGACCATTCATATTGCTCAAAAATGTTCATTGTTCCCATTACATTAACTTCACCTTCTCTAAGAAGCAGATACGAATGTGTGCTTTCGTGTCAACCAGCACAATAGACACAAGTTACGACATTCTGGTATACGAAAATCGGGTCATTTCTTGTTTCGAAGGGATGAAAGCGGGGCTAAGTCGTTATGTAGTTTATAAAACTTCATTACTGCTGTATAGTTCTTTGATAGCGATTGCAGTCTGAAATTATATAACTTGCAGCAGCGGTGGCTTGTTTTAAAGCCAAACTCTGGAATACCGAGTTCAAATCTATTAACCAGTGGGAGGATTGAAGTCTTCTTGGCCCCCACGTAGTAATTTCTTGGAGCCCCCAGTAATAGTTGGTAATTAACTTTGCCATAATCGGTTTCTGTTGCATGGGCCCTTCAATTTGACGTGTCTTATATCATGTGAAAATGTGATCTTTGGACAAATAAATCATTATTATTATTATTATCAAGTGATTAGCTGTGGATATTCAGTGAAGAGCCTTCGGAGATTCACGATACTGTTTGATACGTTTTCGATTTACACATTTCTAGCCATAAACTTGTCACTGCGCTTCATCTGTTCAGTGGACTGTGGACCTAAACGGAGACATTAAGGGACGATTCTGCATCACAAACGGGACAAATTTGCCTACCGGGACTGGCCCTTTCACGTCGGGACGGTAGTAAGGCTACTCAAGACCCCTTGAACAGAATGTGATTTTCCCTTTCTTTCTCCGATACGAGGATATCACTATCCTCGCATTGAATATGATTTTGCAAATTGGGTATATAATGCAGTGATATAGAGATCATAATACCTGCGCGATAGGTCTTTTCCTTGAATTTACCACTCTTGCTGGGTAGACTAGATTACGCACTTGCAACTGAAGCCCTCAGTGACTTAACATTATTTCTTAAACGTCATTCCGCACGATTAGGTTTTGTGCATGAATTAGTACGTGTCCTAGAGTATCCATGAGTTTTATTTATTGGTTAGCATCGGTAATACCAACCAGGATGACTTGCATGGCTCAAGAGGATGCCTATTGAGCCGTCCTCGTTTCAGATTGAGCCGCGTTTAGCAGTCAGAGGACCGTGCGGGGCTCAGCCTTGAACTGGGAAAAATGTTGCATGCCTGGGGTGAAATCACTCTGTACCACGTCCCCGAGGTGATTTGCGCAATACGTAGTAGGTAGACGTAATTCCATGCGGTGTCAGAACCTAATCTACGGCAAAGCACGGAAATGTCTCGTTTTTTTGTAATTTATATTTTTGGTAATATATATATATTTTTGTAATTTATGTTCCAAAGCCTTTCGTATTATCCGAGTTTTAGGCTATGCAAGGTATCCTCCGCCCGCATGATCTCGGACAATCGATGCTACACCCAAGGAAGAAGGAATAAGTCTTGACACTGAGAATGCATACGTCACATAATCTGGCCCCACGTAGTAATTTCTCGGAGCCCCCGGGAATAGTTGGAAAATAACTTTGCCCAGTTCGGTTTCTGTCGCGTGAGTCCATCAATCAAGTGATTAGGATCAATATTCAGTGAAGAGCCTTCGGAGATGCTAGATACACTTTGATACGTTTTCGATTTACACATTTGTAGCCATACACTTACATAGCTATTGTACAAGTCCGGTTTACAATGGTGGTGGTGGGGAGGCTTCGGTCATCTTTCATATAAATAAATAAAACATTCCTAGAAAAATAACAGCACAATTATTCATATTAATGGACAAATTGCGCACGATAGTCATGCTAGTTGCGTCATTGTTCGCAAAATAACTGCTCACTTTTGCGCATCAGGACGTCACCTGCTCTCTCCTCCAATCGACGGCAATTGTGAATCTATTTTTATGCGCCGAATTTTTCCATAAGTTTTATGTCCTGTACATTTTTGTAAATTATTTCCCTTTTCACTCTCCCTTGATGAGTCACTGCAGTACAGCAGCAATCGCGCTGTCAATTAAATGCTCACTCGCAGTGCACACCTGATTCATTCAGATGGTCGATTGCAGATTGTTGCACTGACCAAGTGCTCTCGTACCTTTCGCGCGGTTCCATCTTCATATTCTTTTCTCTAATCTATGCTTTCCGCCACAGCTTTTTTAATAGGAGGGGCAGGAATGCGAGATGTAACGATGATATATCAGCAATATCAAAACCATCAGCGGCATGGAATCATGATGTTTTGACCGTTTCTTAGATTTTGGGAACGGGACAGTTTCGGCGGTGACATCTCCTAAGAGATATGCTTATGGTCCAGAGAAAAGAGTGAGGTGTAACGACGGCTGAAGACGATCATGTTGGTGGGAGGGATAAGGGAGCTCATTAACGCTTGCGCTCATTCATTGATTGGTCGTTCAATCCTAAAGCCTGAATCACACGATCATTTTTTCCGTCCCTTTTAAGGGATAGCTCCAATGATAGCTTTTCAGGGACCGTGACAATGATAGCTCGAGCTATCATTTTCTGAATCACACGGTCATTTTGGCCGTCCCTTTTTCCATAATTTTTTCCGTCCCTTTTCGCATCATTTCTATGTTAACTACTCTCATTCCATTGAAAGCCGAACTTAGAGTCGCTCTTTGCGGCCGAGCACTCTGATTGGCTAAATGGTGGAGTCAGCGATGCCTCCAGGGACGGAAAAAGGGACGTGCCCAGGGATGGAAAAAGCTATAGGGATCCCTATCGCTGGAGCCATCCCTGACTTTGTTCGAGTCACACGATCATTTTCGAGCGATCATTGGAGCTATCATTGGAGCTATCCCTTAAAAGGGACGGAAAAAATGATCGTGTGATTCAGGCATAAGATTGGCTGACAGCAGCTCTTCCTATCTGGTGCTGTTTCCTTTACTTCCTGGTAGCTATTCCTATGTACTTCCCTCTTTATGAAGTTCATGTACTTATTCCTGTCCCTCGGGGGGCTTTTCCACCTATTTTATCTTCAATTATGTTCTTCACAAATCTATTGCGCCTCCGGGTGAGTTAAATCGACTTGGTTCTTCTTTCCTTAATTTTGTTCCATAGGGTCCTTTCCCCTTCTACTCTTCTGTTAACAGCATCATTCCTTATTTTGTCCATTTGATCTTCAGCATCATCCTCCAGTAACAAGTTCCGAAGGGTCCTTTTCTTTTCTGGTCTGTTGTTCCGGTAATCCATGCTTCGATCCATAGTGTCGCACTCCACATAAATGTTTTCACACACCGTTTCCTAGTTAGTAGCCCTTTTTTCTTGAACACAGTGGTTGTCTTTCTAACATGAACACTTCCTTAGCCTGGGGTATTCTCAGCTTGATATCCACTGTACTCCTTCCGTCCAACGTGATGGTACTTCTGTGACAGGTAAAGGAATCGACTGGCTCTTACTTCTCTCCTTTCTGTGTGACTTCTATCGCATGCGTAATCTTTGAATGTAATCGATGAGGTCGAGGGAAGGGGTGACATAATTATTATGGAGTGCTTGAGTGAGCTGTTATCAGGAAAACTCGAAACACAGAGGATATACTTTGAAACGTCGGGAGCATTATAGCGAGGGTGGAGGGAGCTTGAGAGAAGATTAGGTTACCGAATATACCAGTATACCGAAAGTGGACTACGTCCGATTCTTTGATTAGCTGTTGTCGGCAAATTTCTAATTTAAGTTTTTACAGCGATTGAGAGCGTACTGTAAGATCGCTGAGATATTTGGGACTATAAAGCAAACCTCTAGAGAAAGAAAGTAACGAGACGGTCAAGAATTTGGGACCCTAGGATAACTTATGTATATTTACTTGTAAGAGCCTCTGTTCATTGGTTGCCTTGTATTGCTATCTTCCACACTTCTACATCTTTAAAATTTTCTTCTTCCAAGCCCCGATCCATTGGTACCTAGGTAAAATATTTCTTCTTCGACTTATTTTTCACTAATTGTTCGCGCTAATCTACAATTCATCGGAGTCTGCAAATTGAAACAAACGGAAATCAGTTGATAAGGGAGCAATGAGGGGAAAAAAACCTTTTACAATTATTGTAGCAGCAGTTAAAATTCAGTTGCACCAGGAATAGTGGAACTCATACTTCGCGAATGTGAGAATTTCATCACGTTCCATCTAGATAAATCATAAACCATTATGATGGAATGAACTGCTAATGAAAGATCTTTCATTATTATGTTCTGAGATTGATCCGGAAATTCTTGAATTGTCTATATTTTTAATTGCGTGCAAGTAGAGCAGCTTTCCAATTATTAGCGATAAAAGTGGTTCCTCCGTTTTTAGGCGGTTTTAATCACCCTACTTTGACGGATGGTGTCCTAATATCCGCTTCCCAGCGGCGTGTGGCGGCTCGCTGAGTAGTATTATGTCCAGTAAAATTAGTTGAATTTGACCGCAAACATAGACAAAAATACTTACCAAGTGAAATCTTTCCCAATGTCTTCGGAAACTTCCCAGGATGACTCTCAAAAAAGTCCCTAGAGCTCCCGACTGGGATAGCGAAGTTATCCAGGAAAACCTTGAGATTTCCTGGAAATATCCTAAATTAGTTAAAAATTCAGTTAGAGCGATGATATTACCATTTTGTCAGGACTTTAATGACAAAGGCAACCGGAGTCTTAAATTTCACTATTGACCCACTGGAAAATATTTAATCCAGAAAAACTTGGAATTTCCTTGAAATTCATTCATCATGCTAAATGTATCGCCGGATTTCACTGTACTCTGTGATTTCATGATTCATGGCATTGCGAATGAAGCTAGGCACATTCAGGTCGTCACGCAACCGTGTCCAGATAACAGGCTGCCTGTAATTCCCCTAGAATTTGATTGTCTTATCCAGTGTTTTTCTAAGAAGAAAAGATTCGCTGTTATAAATGTTAAGCGGAAAGGATGAACACAGATTAGAATTAGTGTCAGAAACTGTATTTATTTCTGGTGGTCTTAGACATTCAAATAACATATAAATTATGTTGCCAAATCGCAATGTTTTTAAATAACAAAAACAACAACAACAGGAATTGGTTACTATTCCAACTTGCCTCGTCTCGCCGACATCAACAATGCTTCATGAAACCTAGACAACAATTATAAGACAATCCTTCGCTATTTGTGAAGAAGGTAAGGTGTATAAGACAGTAAAATGTACCGGTTTGGTGATCATGAGACTGAAGATCGAGATGGGGAGCATCGCTGTCCTATATTAGGATTCCATTGGTACACCCATGTCCAGCGTAGCAACCACATATGTTACAGCACGCAATGCGGTGCTTTCTGTAGGTGCAGCACATCGTCTCACATCCTTGAGCACAAAGATATGAAGTGAGTTTGGGATCAGATCTCCACCTCCTGCAGCCATTTTTTCTAATGATGGATACAGTAACTTATTCCTGGGTCTTTCTCTAGAGACTTTTCCTTCTAGTTTGCCTTCAATTATGTTCTTCACAAATCCATTGTCTCAGGGTGTGTCAATCGATCTGGTTCTTCTTTTCTGCATAGTGTTCCCTACGGTCCTTTCCTTTTCTATTCCTCAAGGTTTTCCTGGATAACTTCGCTATCCCAGTTAGGAGCTCTAGGGACTTTTTTGAGAGTCATCCTGGGACGTTCCCGAAGACATTGGGAAAGATTTCACTAGGTAATTATTTTTGTCCGGGTCGTAACCTAATTTTAACGGAATATAGTGTCTCCAACTCCGGTTTTTCGGCTTCGTGCACCGTCAGCTGCTCAGAGTATAGTCTTGTGAAGGGTTCTCAGGTGTGAATAGTTTTAATATACAGGTACAGTTAAGATACAAACCCTAATATTTCAAGTACAGTGAGGAAGATTTATTACACGATGCTTTCCAATCACTCTGCGCAGATTAGCACGCTAGCAAATGGGAGCATATCAGAGCGTATATTTATGAATTATATCTCTCTGGGGTATATACCTGTACCATTTCCCATGGACAACAGTCTATATTTATTGGCAAAAATCTCGAATAATAAAGTGGTAATTGTTAATATACAAGTATGTGTAATCAATGGAAAGGTGACATTTTTCTTTAACATATGAGGCCAACTTCATTGAAATCTGTGCGAAATGATATCCTGCTCAGGTTATCTTAAAAGGATATTAAGATGTTAACAACATACTTCACGGTGATTGCGCGTGCACTAATCCATTCCGTCGCTGCAATATCCACGTGATGCCTTCCATAAGGATCGGTGGGGATCAGTGACAAGACACAACGTTTGAAAGCGGCGCATACGAAGCGTCCCAGTCAGCAAAATGATGACCTGGGATAATGCTCAGTATGTGCTTCCAGCACATTGGTATGTGCTGAGAATATTCCAGAAAGACATGCTGAGAACATGACAAATGTCACTGCTGAGCATATGCCTGGCATATGTGCTGATGAGAAGCTTAGAATATACGCTCAGCACTCACTAGGTTACGCAGCATATGCTTATAATGTGATCAATGCTCATGCACCCTATTAATTCTCTCAGTAAGTACTGGGAGAGTTCTTGGTAAATTAACTCAGCACAGGTAATACCTACCATAAATATGCATACTCAGAATCAGTGTCGATGGGACACTGATGAAAGGCAAATATCAAGTGTAAGGTTTTCATTATGTGCAATCGTGTTAATCTAAAGCAATGGAAGAATTAAGCCAAGTTATAGCATTCCCATTCCCTTTCGCGTAAAATCGTAAGTAACGGAGTAAAGGTAAAAGTGCGTCTAACTACAAACTACCCTGCGAGCCGCCGAATGGGCGTGTGGCAGGGGATGTTAGGACACCAGGCGTGTAAAGATGTAAGGTTTTGGGAGGTGAAATGGTGACGTGTATTTTGTGGAGCTCAGTTTCAGGAAAGAACGAGTTTTTGTATCTATCTGTTCGGCAATGTGTCTCTCTTATTTTATCGCACGTCAGACCTAGAGATGTTGTGAGGCATCATGATAATATTCTCTGTGTCGCTCTGAAACACACAAGTTACGTATTTCTCAAGCAAGCTAAGCCTAGCGTGTAGCCTCCGAGTCTCTAGGGGCTCCCACCTCAATACCTGTAAAAGTTGTGAAACACATGTTCGTTCGTAGAAATTTTTAACTAAGTGCGCAGCTTTTGTTTGTATTTCATTAATTGTTTTAGTTTAATCTTCATGTCCAGGGTCCCAAGTGCTTGCGGCGTATCCGAAGTGTGGACCAGAGCGAAGTAGCATCTGTCTTTTACTTTTTCATGCGAGGACCTTCCTGTTATGCCAAGTTATAGTATTCCCAGTTCCCTTCAGGTAAAATCGTTATCATTTCATGATCAGTTAATAATAAATTCTTTTCTTACTCGCGCATGCCTAAATGCATCCTGCTGTTGAATGCATTTAGTTTAAATTAAATTTTTATGAAATCAAAGGAGGGGTTTAAATTTTTAAAATTATGGTTAAAAAATGTAAACCCCTCCTCGTTTTCTCGCGGCAGCCTTTCCTTCAAATTGGTGCATGCAAATTCTTGTAAATGAATGATGAATGTTTTTTCACCATCTTAAATAACCCTACTGAACTAGTAGAACTGATCATGACCAAAGAGAGATACTTAAAACGAGCTACTTTGGAAATCTCGATACGAATCGAATACTCGATAATGGAAAACAATTTCAACTTTTATTCCTTTTTTATTTCTTTATTGTTTACATTAAACTTGAAGCCAAGATTATTTTCCCGTCAAAAAACTGGATCTCAAATCGGGAAACAGTGCGAAAAAAGTAAGTCTCGGATTTCAGAGTTTTTGAGCTGAAAGTTATTAAGTGGAAGAAAAATCTTAGTTTGTGCTCTACTTGAGAGACTCTACTACTAGAGAAGTATCTAAAGGTAAACATATAGCTAAAAATAAGAGTGAGATTCCACTCGTAAAATAAGTATGTTAGTTGAGATTGGCTTCCAATAACAGCCACTTTTGGACTTAATTTTCTTCGTTGGGTGAGCAAGTGTGGCTTACAAAATGATAAATATGTGCAAAATTGCAACATGTAGTTAAAAATTGAGTTGCGGTTTCTACTCTTAAGAAGTTTATGGAAGTTTTTGAGCAGCAGGAAATAGAATATATTCCATTTTCTGCGGCTCAACTATTATCATGATTTTATGCTGTCACTACCGTTTTGCTTGGTCCCTAAACGGCGATAGGGGACAAAGGCCCACAGTTTGTTGTACGACGGATGAAATATGCATTTCTTATTTGAAGTGCTCCCCTCAGAGTAGCCTTATACGGCTCAGGATTCCACTGAAAGATCTCATCTACGGTAGGAATTTGAACCCAGGCTTCTGGGACGGGAAACCAATTCTCAAACAGCCTTTCCAACCCCGTTTAACTCGTTATGAGGGCAGTTTCCCCTCCCTGCGTGCTACGGGCAGTGCGAAATAGGCGATCGAAGCACGTTAAACTTATATACTACGACTGCTGTCTCTCGTTCACTTCAAATTCTATAAGCAATGTCTGTCAAAATAAGGCGTCCTTATGAAAATATATATGTCTGAGCCAAGAGAAGGGCACACCTTTGTATTGCTGAAGGGGAAATCTCTTTGCGTTGATTTTTAGCAGTGGCGAGGTGTACTTGCATATGAGTTAAGACGTATTTGACTTATGGAAAAACAAGAAACACGTTCTGTAAGTTTTTCAGGCCTTCGCCTGACGTGGCGATGAGGATGTATAGTGATGATAGGGTCTTAAAAGGCTTACTAGCCGTGAGAGATAATTTGAGCGAGAAATCAAAACTCATAAAATTCGACGAATTTGGCCTCTAAAGAAATAAAATAACCCACCTTTATGTTATTAAAAATAGAAGCCATATATCTTGACATAATACTTAGCAAACAGGTATTTTAACTGAGATATACTACGGCACAGCATTCCTGTTATATATTATTTTCCTTTTTAATTAGAAATTTATGATGCACAGATTGCATCATTAATGATAGGGAGTGTGCTTTATGTGTTTATTTCAGTCATTTTTTTCTTTGAAATTTGTTTCTCACGCGCAATACCTTTCATAAAGTCATGTCAAAACCTATTTTGTTAAGGCGATTTCTGCGTACTGCTTAAAAAAAGTCATGTTAAAAAGACATTTTTATTCTCGCACATAGTGACTAGCCGAAGGGATCAGGAATTTAAAATATTTTTTCCATCATGAATACCTCTAAATTTACTTCATTCCTTTTATGACTGCTTAAATAAAATTCGAAGATGGTCTCCTTACTATCATAATGCAATATGGATGAACTAAAAACGAATAATTTCATCTCAGTCTTTAGTGTGACTACTGAAAAATCTCGCTCTAACCAAGGTAAGTAGATGAACTCAAACTACGCAGAGAGACTACTTATCAAAAAGAAGAATGATGTCCAAGCAGTGAAAGAGATGGAGAATGCTGCATTCATCACGACGCGCTGCTTAGGTCACTGTAGCAACGAGCTGCAACAGCACGTCAAAGCGAGCAGACCGGCTCAACGTGTTGTTTACTCGCGTTTGTGTGAGCAGCTATAACACGTTTGACAATATACGCCTTCCAGGGACACGTTGGCACGTCCACGCGTGTAACAGTTGACGCGTCGTAGGCGATGCGTCGCACAATTCTACCGAACGTATAGAGCCGAATTTTAGATTTTCTTAAGGGTTAGAGTAATGTCAGGGTAATTTATCAGGATTAACCTGGGGCCATTATGACAGGTTTTGTGCCTCATCTGCATCTATCTACATATAACCATGCGAGCCGCCGCATGGGGGTGTTGGGACACCAGCCTTGTAAAGATGTAAGGTTTTGGGAGGTGAAATGGTGACGTGTATTTATTGTGCGCGGAAAGAAGGAGTTTTTGTACCTATCTGTTCGGCAATATATCTCTATTATTTTATCGCTTCTGTCAGACCTAAAGATGTAGTTTGGCGTCACGATAATAACTCTGTGTCGCTCTGAAACACACCAGTTCTGAATTTCTCAAGCAATCTAAGCCTAGCATGTAGTCTCCGAGTCTCTAGGGGCTCTCACGATAGTCCCTCCAAAAGTTGTGAGACACTATATGTTCGCTCGTGGCAATTTTTAACGAAGCGTGCTGCTTTTCTTTGTATCTTATTATTTTTTTGGTAAAATCCTTGTGACCAAAATGCTCGCGGCGTATTCGAGGCGTGGCCTAACCAGAGCGACGTTGCATCTCTCTTATGTTTTCATCCGAGGACCTTCCCATTATACGCTCAACAAAACCTAGTTTCTTTAATGCTGTGCCGCATATGTTTTGTATGAGTGTTCCCCGCGATATATAAGAAGTCACGGTAATTCCAAGATATTTTACTGTATCTGAAGATTTTATGTTTACTCCACCCACAGTATAGGTATTGCATTTGTGTGATGACTTACTCAGGAAGTGAACTCTGGTGCATTTACCAAGATTTAATTCTAGCCCCCACTCCTGGCACTACGAATGAATGTTCATCAATCATTAAATGTTTAATTGGCAGATTTTAGGGCTTTTTACTTTGTATCCACGTACCCGCTTATTTTTTGCTCAGGTTGCAGTGGAGGCTCGATAACTGGCTTCCGGGTCCGAATATCGGCATTGGGGCAAATGTTCAATGGAATTCCGATTCATTATTGGGAGCTAATGCGGAGTGCACTTGAAGTATAGTACTCCGTCTGCTGGATGGGACCTGAAGCTGTGGATCACTTGGTTCCTTCCGTTGGAATAAGAGCACTTCTGTAGCCTGGTTTCCCAACGCCCTTCTATTAAATGCTTCCCTTACGAACCAGACGACCGTTGACGTAAAATCATCTGGTCGCCTCCCTAATTACCGACCTCTGTATTTATTATCTACCGAAATAGCGTTAACCACTCTTCACATTGAAAGTTCGCGAAGCTGTAAAGACTTCACTTGATTCTTATCGCGGAAAATAGCAAATCAAATGTTTAATATCAAAGAAGCAAGGCAATTAAAGTGAGAATAGTCCTTCTCTATTTAAACTGGCTTTAGGAATCTATGGATTTCAAATCAATCACTACTTAGTGGACGTGAAGTATTTCCTGTGGACCATTCCGAAGAGCTACTGCAGCGGCTGGTTGGTGGCAGTAGTGCTAACGTTACGTTTCACGGACGCACTGGTAGTAAATTTCGAATCGCGCTCATACGCGTCACAAGGACGAGTGGTAAGACGTCTTAGCGTGGGCGTAGTCTGGATTTATGCTAGAGGAAGAGGTTGGAGCATCATCCTATCTGGCACCGTACAGCAGATTTGGAATGAAATGTATCATTCAGGGAGATAGCTCCCCTCCAGCCTTTTCCGGGCTACGCCCATGGGTTTTAGATGCATTATGTTTGTTGACGTATTCTTACAATCCAGACACTCAAGGTGATAGAAACCTAACGAAAGAAAATACGCGTTATCTAAACGAATTCGAAGAGCTGATAACGAATCCGATCGTCGTGTTGCTGCTAATGCGTCGTTCATGAGATAAGGATACTTAAGTTGAGATAATCATTTTAATGATATTTTCCCACCACTATTTTACATGATCGCTGTCTATGATTATTTGCAATTTTTAAACTCTCGGGATATTTGATTGCTCTCCACTTTTTACTTTTTAGAAGTACGAAGAAACTGCCGGGGAAAAATCAGTTTAGGCAGACTTGCAAATATCTTCATGCGTAGCGAACTATTGCTTAAAAGATGTTACACGATTTATCCTAGCAGATATAGGCTCCTTTGAAGTCCATATCCCCTTGCAAGCGTAACGTTCGATCGACCGTATCGTATCGAGTAGGGGCTGCATACCTGATTCCCTTAAATCCTTCCAAAATTACCTAGGGAATTAAAAAGCGTGGGTATCTGACGTTGCAGCTTGGTACCTAGGACGGATCGGGGTTCGATGGTTTGGAGCTGAGTGGAAGGCATAAACCAGAGACTCCGTAAAGTCTGTGGGAGCGAGGGAGCGGATCGTAGATCTTAGATCTCAGGCCGGTGCTGAATTCGTGTCGGGTGCCACTAAATCGTTCAGGTGTCCACTATACGTATGAGGCATCGCAGGAGGTAGCGACCAGGATATTTGAGCATACTCGTAGGCCTTTTTTAGGACAGAGAGTAGGGTAGTGAGTAGGTCAAATAGTGGGCCATTAAATAACTTGCCATACACAAGGATAGCAAAGAATAACGGGTTGATCAGACAAAACAGTATAGGTTTCGCGGGACGGAAGAAAGCACAGAAAAAGGAAAAACATATAAATCAAAACAACACCCATGAATTTCCAAACTGTAACTTTCCCAATGATTTTGAAAACAGAAACCCCACAAATACAATACGCAGACATACTAAAGTAGAGGAATTTTCAGTAGTGGTAGTTAACTGTCTTAGTTTAAGAAGCAAGATACCTGAGTTCCATCACCTTATAGAGAGTACAAATTCTGACGTAATTATAGGAACTGAAAGTTGGTTAACAAGCGATATTGCTGATAGTGAAATTTTTCCATTAAATTTTAGGGTATACAGGAGAGATCGAGAGGGTCGACCGGGAGGGGGAGTATTTATCGCATTTAAGAACACAATAGTCAGCCAAATAGAAGTGATTCCCTATAATATAATAGAAAGTGTATGGTGTTCCATTCTATGTGCTAATGCGAAAGTAATATACGTTTGTGCCTACTATAGACCACCCCATTCCGATGTACACTCAGTATTAGAACTCGAGAAACATCAGGTCCATTAATTCCCATAGTAACGAACGACAGATTATTTTAGGTGGAGATTTCAATACACCATCGATAGATTGGAAAACATGTAGTCATAAGTTTGGGGGTAGGGACAAAGAAACCTGCGAGTCACTGCTTAACCTGTCCGCATCATACGCACTACATTAAATAGTAAATTTGCCTAATAGAGGGGAGAATGTTCTCTATTTACTTGCCACAAACATCCCTGAAAAAAGTTATTGAAATTATATTGAATATTGTTGAAAGTGTCGATGGAATAAGCGACCACAAGGTAGTGCACGTAAAATTTTCCCTCAATACTGAAAAAAAGTTTAAATTAAAAAGAAAGATTTGCCTTTTTAGTAAAGCAGACTTTAAAGGATTTAGGCGTGACTTAAAGACTTCTTTTGAAAAATTCGAGAACATTAGCAAAAATAGTGATACAGACAATACATGGAAAGAGTTCCTCCAAATTACGCGGTCACTTGTCAACAGATATATACCTCATAAGTACAAGAGTGAGAATAGGGAACCAAGGTGGTACAACGCGGAGGTTAGAAAATGTTTAAAATGCCGAGTTAGCCACGCGAAACTAAGAAAAATGTAGCTAATAGCGATCTAAAAAATACTAATGAACATTATAAAGTTTGTAAAGCAGCCGCAAAAACAGCCCTTAGAAAAGCGTTTAGTGAATTCAAGAGAAAAGTACTCGGAGAACAACTAGAGGGAAATCCGAAAGCATTTTGGTCATATGTTAGGGAAGTACAGGGAACTAAAAAGTCAACGGTTAATTCCTTGAAAAACGATAGAGGCGAAATAGCAACTTCCAGTTTAGATAAGGCTAATTTGTTGAATTATTTTTTTCAGAGCGTTTTTAATCAAGCTAAGCGTAGTTTGCACGAAACCATACCAGACCGATTTCAGCAACCAATGCCCCCGATCGATATATCGTGTAGCGGAATCGTATCCTTACTAAATAACATTAGCCCGAACAAGTCCTCAGGTCCTAATAAAATTCCAGCTCGTGTGTATAAAGAATTAGCTCTCGAAATGGCTCCGTATCTTAAAGTAATATTTAACAAATCCCTCGAAGAGCACGCGGTTCCCAAAGACTGGAAGATGGCAAACGTGACCCCAATTTTTAAAAGCGGCGATATGGAACAGCCATGTAATTATAGACCAATATCATTAACGTCACTATCATGTAAAATTATAGAGCATATTCTAGTTACATCAATAATGGGACACCTCGACAGCCAGGATTTATTGATAACAAACCAGCATGGGTTCAGAAAGGGACGGTCTTGCGAAACTCAATTAGGTCATCTACATCTACGTAATACCCTGCGAGCAACCACGAGGGTGTGTGGCAGGGGGTGAAGATCACCAAACATGCACTATTGCCATGCAAGTAGGATATTTAAGGGAGACATGCTAGAGAACAGGGCCACATGCAGCTAGATGGTTAGTACCTACATAATAAGAAAGGGATTATTGGTTGTTATTACATGCATCATTCACTACATACTACTATAACTATATTTCACCTACCTATCCCTTTGCTACGCCGCCAATTGTTCTCTCTTGTGGTACGCGGGAAAAATGACATTTTACATCTATCGGTACGACAATCTATCTCTCTAATCTTGTTAAGATGATCAAACCTAGCATAATACGCAGGGGTTCTTAATATTTATCTAACGTCATCTGTGAACAAATCGGTTTCAAATTTACTTAAAAGGTTTAACCTATATTTTAACCTGCGTCCTGATGGTAATTCCCATCCTAGTTCTTCTATTAAACTCGTAACACTTACACATCATAACGGCCTTTAACAAATCTAGCGGATCTCATTTGCACACGCTCTAATTATTTTATCAAACCTACCTCGTACGTATCCCATAAACTAGCGGCATATTCTAAATGAGGCCTGACAAGTGTAAAATAGCTTCTTTCTCGTACTCTCTCATCGCATTTGCCTAGAACCTGTCTTCCTACATGTTATTGTTCAAATTTTGCGGAAGAGACAAGGAAGCAAAATTACTTAATAAGATTTGTGTAGAACAATTTATTCCACTTACCATCTTACTCAATGTTTCTACGCAGGCCGTCGAGGATCCAGCGACGAACTTTAATGTCGAAAAATTCCCACAAGCTACCTCCTCTTTCTCCTGTTCCAGATCTGAACTTTTTCTGTTGTAATTTTCGAAGCTCATCGTTGAACTGGTTGAATTGTGCAATTTCCGCTGAATCTCCTCTGCCGGCTTTTACTGCCGGCCATTACTGTACACGATTTTTATAGTCTTTATATGTCACATCCAACAATATTGACAACCCTTACACACCATCGATTTATGATAAGGTTTCTACCTTGGTCCACAACTTATTTCTACACTATTTTCCATGATTGGATCAGGCGCAAGCTCATCCACATTCATTGTGACTCCAACTGCTGCCTAGATATAATGAAAACAACTGTCGCACTTTGCCGCATGTTTGAATAGTAATAGGATACGTTTCAACACACAGAGTCGCCAAGAGGCTCTACACATTGAAAAAGGAGACATCATATATAGATGGTTGAATGAAGGGGTGGGAATAGGACACAAGGTAGGAGGAGAGAGATGTGGAAGGTTATGCCGGGAAAACCAAGAACATCGGAAACAAAGAAACGTGGGAGACCAAGGGAGGCGGGAAATAAGGGATGAAAAATAGGTAAGGAGGGAAGGGGGTAGGGGCAGAAAAAGATAAGTAACCGAGGTTATTAGCAAGGGAAAGGTTGCAGGTAGCCGGTATAAGGAGGTAGGGAAAGGAAAAAAATTGGGAAGCCCGCGGAAGGGTTGGTCAGCGGAGTGAGGGTCAAGAGGGAAAGGGATTGTGATCAAAGAAAGAAAGGGGAGAGAGGACACTAGATGGATTCTCAGAAGGGATTACGGACGCAGGAAAGGAGGCGTGCGTAGGGTGGAGTCGACTGGAGAAGGTTAAGTAGGAGTGCGACCGTTTGCTTTAGGGAAGGGAATTTCGAGAAGAGGAGAATGGTTTAAAAACAGTTGTTCATTTATGGAACATTCACGTTAGATTGCACACAATGTTCGGCAATGCCCTTGCTTCCCAGGTTTCATATTTTCATGGCAAAGGATTCAACCCAGAGTGGTGGGATTATAAAATGACATTTCATTTTTCTTTGGGAAACTGTCGAGCAAGTAAACTACACTCGCAAATCAATGTTTCATAGGCACTGAATTCGCTTCTTTTTAATAGGCAATTACTAGTGGATCTTTGTTCCTTTATTTTCTTTTTCTTTTCAGTGCTAAAATTGAAACCATTATGGCAGCCGCCAAACGGAAGGGCATTTGATTGCCAGTGAGCGCCGTATTTCAGCTCTCGGGAGAGAAGTGTCTGAGAGCTCCCTTTAAGACGGTGCGAGACACTGCTCTCGCGAGAGCTGTCCTCCCGACACTCGGAAGCGAGTGTCGGACACCCCGAGAGCGCCTCCGTTGAGACGCTTATGTCCGGTGTCGCGACACAAGTGTCCCGTTAAGACGTAGCTTAATAGCCAGTCACTTGTGTATCTTTGTTTCTATATAGCTTTTTCCTCTTTCTTTTCAGGGCTAAAATTGAAGCCACTACGGAAGCCGCCAAACGGGAGGGCATTTGATCGCCAGTGAGCGCCGTACAGTCACGCGTACAGTCGTACGAGCGCCGTACCCCAGCTCTCGGGAGAGAAGTGTCTGAGAGCTCCCGTTAAGACGGTGCGAGACACTGCTCTCGCGAGAGCTGCCCTCCCGACACTCGAAAGCGAGTGTCGGATACCCCGAGAGTGCCTCCATTGAGACGCTAGTGTCCGGTGTCGCGACACAAGTGTCCCGTTAAGACGTAGCTATACACCTTTCCACGACTGGTGTCCTAACACCTCCTGCCACACGCCCATACGGCAGCTCGCGGGGTAGTCTGTAGATGTAGGTGAATGTGGACACCCCCCCTTCCACCGGACACGAAACGAAACTCCGGGTACATCACGGAACACAACTAATTCAAGTAGATGAGTCTTCACATTTCTCTACCGATTAATTATTTACATTTATTCTTTCGTAAGGGTGATTTGTGGGTGATTAACGTGGGAAGAAATTCTCCTTTGACTCGGCATGTTTGTGTCAATGAGTTTTTTCTGGGGAGAAATGACATTTCTGTGGGGTCCACTTAAGGTAGTTTGAGCGAGATATTTCCCTAGTTATATTTGAGACCATATTCGAATTTTGCGTTTTAATCTCCGCAGCAGTTGGAGGCATGACATTAAAATTGTAATATTGATAGTGCAATAATATTCTTTATGTGACTGATAGTCTCAGTAATTAAAAGAAAATATCTATTCAAATCCTTAACGTGACTCATTTTTTTCACGTGGCACAATTAAAACTCCTTCACAACAGGTTTTTTGTGTTTCTGAAAAATTACTGCGGTGACCATAGGATTTATTTTTAAAAATGGTTGTGAAAAATACATACTGTTCACTGATAGTTTTTTCTTGTGATCTAGGTATTATGAATTCCTCATTTTTAAATAATGTTTCTCTCGAGTACAATCACGTACCATCTTACATGTGAAAAGACTGGTATTATTAGGCAGATATGTCGGCAAGTAGTACGTTACGGGGCTGATATTTTGGTATCTTTGGAAGGGAGAAATATTTATCTTTAAAATGAGACCAAATCCATTGATTTAGAGGAGAAATCATTATTTGCAATAACTATCTTTCACTATTTCAATGAGACATTTACTTTCTCTTAGCAACTGCCTTTATCACTACGTTTACCAATCGAACTCAGATCAATTTGGCCGGTTCAGCTAGGTATGGTAAATGCAACGGGCAAGTGGGATCGATATGAGAAGCTCGGACCGTTTTCTCTGCAAGTCTGAGATTTCAAATCGATATTTCAATCGATTCCGCATTGGTAAACCAGGTGATCCAAGTTTGCTGGCTTAGAATGTTCAGATCGGTTCTAGTTCATATCGACCTGAGTTCGATTGGTAAACGTACTGTATGTCTACAAAAAAATAAGGCCTCCTGAAATATAGACTTGTGATTGGAATACATTTTGTGATCACCTCGGATGTGCAATAGTGAGTATACCCACTGCCAGTATTGTTAATGGCCATGAACAAGGGCGTATCGTGGCGCTGAACTATGGAGGGGTATCTCACGTTAGATTCTTGGGTGGGGGGAGGAGAATGACAGTCGCCAGAGTTGTTTTTGCTTGTTGTGTTGTTGATACACAAAGATACAATAGTAGGCTACGATTATACTTTCCGTTGGGCAGCCGGCCCCACATGAATCATTGAGAAACGCGATTTTACTCGATTCTTAAAAATCCCTTATTCTTTCTGTACACCTAATTTTTATGTTTGAGCTTCTAGCTTGGTGGGACTACCCCCAGGGCCTCGCTGGGTACGTCCATAAGCTTAGAAACTACATAACCAGGAATGAATGCGGTGATTAATAAGTCTGCCAAATTCCTCTACGGTAGAATGTCTATATTTTGTCCTGTAGGAATTCTTGAATTTATATTCAGACCTGTTCTGCCCAAACTGAAGTATACAAGTAAATGGTGCGAAAATAATATTAAATATTTAATTAGGACTCTAAAATTTTAATTTAGCATTCAACTTAACGGGTATAATTTTGCTATCGGTGTATTCTGCCTCGCTTTTACTGTGTTTAAGGACCTACGCGGCCCATTTTAATATAAATTAAAATTTTGATGGTAATTTGGTCACTTACTACTCATGCAAATAATGTCAATCTGTTGACAAAATGTACGATTATACTCTTCTTTGTACGAAGACGAAGTTTGCAGGACTCGCAGCGGTTGGTGAATTTCACCCGCTCATTCATCATTTCCTCCTGCTTCGAAACATTTGTGGAAATGCCCGTCTGTGACGTGCGTCTGTTTTCGCGGAGCATCTGACGTTAATTTTATTTTAAAATTGACCCATAGCCTTGCGAAACGCAGCATTTGCGAGAGCCAGCGGAAACTTCGGGAACGCGAGCGAATAAACACAGGTGAAAGTTTCGTCTTCTCGGTGATTGTCAGATTTATTGCCAAACCCTACGTTTACTGAAAGGTGAGATGCGAGTTGTTTCTCTAAGAGAATTTATAGTTATAAAGAATGTCTTCAGAATACACACTTCAACGAAGTTGGCCGCAAATGAAAACGCAGCCATTGAAACATCGATTAGTGGGCCTGAAATCGAACAATGCTAGCCAAAATGGCACATATCTACCAGTGTACGTCGAGCACCGTCTCCTGAAGATGATGCTCACCATTGGAATCCGGATCAAAGCATC